>CM076583.1:5545279-6232779 GCA_034641835.2 Pinus albicaulis | reverse complement strand
TGATTTATGCTCTTATGGATGAAAACTATT
The DNA here is from genome assembly GCA_034641835.2 of Pinus albicaulis. Classification (NCBI taxonomy): domain Eukaryota; kingdom Viridiplantae; phylum Streptophyta; class Pinopsida; order Pinales; family Pinaceae; genus Pinus; species Pinus albicaulis. The sequence goes on along the minus strand of CM076583.1, from coordinate 6,232,749 downwards.
TATCTTCCTTTATTTCTAATAAATTGATGATTATGAATTATTTTATCAATGATAGTTTTAATAAGTTGGTTATAACATTATTCACCATTTTTAGCCTCCAAGGTAATTTCCAAATTGAAGATTTGATCATTAAAAGTGCCAACTCAGAAATGCGCTGGAATAAGGAGTGACAGTTTTGCGGTTGAGATTCTGAGCAAATGAAGACGAATCTGGAAAATCCGGAACATGGGTTTTGTCCAGAACGGACCCAATTAACTTTATCAAAGAATGGTTTGCCCAAATTCGGCCTGTGTTGAGAGATTCGCAGAGTTCTTTAAGCACGATTTTCTCAGTTCTGTTGTTGCGGCCGTCCTCCAAATCTCAGCTAAAAAGCCAAATTCGACTTGCTGTTGTTGAAAGATGGATGTAAATATATTTTCTTGTTGATCAATTGGTTGGAAGAAATCCAATATTGTTATGGGAAGATTGTATTTACTATTCAATTTCTCCTCCTTCTGATTATAAAAGGAGAAAGCACGTATTGTGTAGGGAGATGATTTGGAGATACGTTTTTATGTAATTTTCTGTTAAAACATCAGTTCTGATTATTGAGTCTCGTGAGAACTGGTTCATTGTACTTCTGTCCGATGCATTAATATAAGCTTGGTGGTTCTCTCATCTCTGCGTCTGGATTAACTTAAGGCGGTGTTCCCTTGGAGGCTAAGGGCCCGACCCCGGAGGACACTTGCCGCTGTATATTATCTCTTTGATTTCTGCGTGGTTTTGCTTATCAGCTTGAATCGGTAATCTGGTGTGTTTTATTACAGCTCTGTTATATTTCCTATTTCATTCTCTGCAACAAGAAAATTGTAATGTGCATTCTAACGTATTGTTATTCCTTTAAAGTTGTTAATGTAACATTGTTGTTCTCCATATAACGTTATTGCTATTTAATTGCAGAGTAACCAAGTTGTAACCTTCTTAAGCTGGTATTACTGTATTTGTCTATGGTTTATACTTCATACGATTGCTATTCAATTGACATTGTGGTTCCATTATGAATTGTAATCGTTACCCTTTCTAACTAGGGTTAATACTTGCGGTATCAGACTCAGATTACTATTAACGTGTGCCTGTGTTAAGTTATTATGCATTTGTATTTGGCCTTCCAGCGTGTTGTGTGCGTATATGATTTATTAATGCTGTTCATAATTTATCAATAGTTATTGCTGTTCCATTAGTGTGTTCTGCTTGATTCGCATTAAGAGTGAAAGATTGTTATTTGATTGCGAAGAATGCATTTGGGTTAATAGATTAAGTTTGGTTACGACTTGCGAGACTTAGCTGTTCGTTTGCTGTTCCATTCCAAATTTGCTGTTCATTTCTTATCTGCTGTTCCATTTCCTGTTATTCGCATTATCTTTGCTTTGGTGTGCAGAACGATCTGAAACTGTAGTGGGCATTGGCATTTGCTGTCTAGTCCCCAGATTGATGATCTGTTCCTTGATTACTTTTGGTTACATCAGTTTCCAAAGGGATGGGCTATTGTTGTCGAATCCTTGACTAATACATTGCTTATTTTTCCGAATGCATGATTTAAGGCTTAAAGTGCTTTGCTGTAAGTAGATTTTATTTCCAGCTTTCATTTACTTTTGGATTTTGAGCACTATACTGCAAAACATTACTCTTGAGTAAATAGCCGCCTCAGACTGAGTACACTCTTGAAACAAAAAGTCGTCCCTGGGTTGACAATTAATGTGAGGTAATTAGGAGTTACAAAGACACCTTTTTATTGCTCCACATTTTGGCGCCGTTGCCGGGGAGAGTGTAGCCATTTCTAAAGAGTAGTGTGAATCTGATGAGTGCCTGCTAGGGAAGAGTTGGATCTTAAAAACGGAAGGTAAGAACCTACGTGCGGAGCATGTAAATGCCCTGCTCCACTGTCCGCTTTCCTAACAGATTTGTTGTTGCTTTGTTGGGTAGAAATAGATGTTTGAATTTTTGTGAATGATTAGGAAAAAGATAGAAATTTTTAAAAAAATGGATCACATGATTTCATTCAAGTGGTGATGTAAGCACCACCCATTTCACTAACTAATTGACAGGAACATTGGAAGAAGGAGCTTTGAAGGAACACATGAAGGACATCTTCTGTTATGGTAAGAAACTGCCCAACATCTTTTTGAATTTCCTGCTCAACTAATTCCACACCCTCATCGCAATAAACCAGTACAACATACTTACAGTGTTGAACTGCCAAATTTACCCACCCTTCCCACCCATTCTATCTCACATGCGCCATTAGAGAAAACTTACAATGAGATTTAGAATGTTTCAAATTCAAAAATTGTAGAAGTTATGGAAGAAAATGAGCTTACTTCTAGTTTGCATCAACAAACCATTTTAACAGCTCAAGAACTTAATGATATGATGGATATGGGAAATCAAGAAAATAATGGATATATTGAAGATTGGTTTCACTCCATCACTTGTTCGCAACATTTCTCCACACTTCAACAATTTTTGACTCCATCTTTTCAAGGGAATTTGGCTTCTCATACCCTGATTTTCATTAATATGCATTTTTCAAATTTGGGTATGTGTATACGTAAAGCCTTATTTCGAAAATGGCTCCACTGGAAGTACTCATATACGTAGTCATATTCATTTTTCAAATTAAAATAGGTTAGTGTAGAAAATAAAATAAATAAGGGAATAAATAAATGCATTTTGTTTTTTTATGTAAAACTAGTTGTTTTTTTTTTTTGTTGCAACATGCTATGTAAATCAACATTGGTGATAATTTTTTAATTCATTTGTGTTTGTAGATGACTTATAATGGAAATAATAGTTCTACAAACACTCATATTCACTTTTATCACCAATTTGAAAAAATGCTTCAATATCATATTTTTTTGGTTTCTGGGCTTGATGGAATTTCTGCAAAAACAGTCGGGACAGTCATGTTTTGAAGGACCAAAAGGGAATATTTTTAAAACCTGTTTCTACCCTAGGTAGCCCTTGATGTCTACTTTCTAACCCAATTTGAATCAGTCAATTTGGATTTGAAACGAAAAAGTTAGAACCAAAACATTGACCGGATGTCTAATGGGCAGCTCAGGAACAGAGTTGGGACAGTCTGTTTTTGGAGGCCTAAATGAATGAATTTTTAAAACCAGTTTCTATGGTAGATTCCCCTATGAATCTAGTCTACAATTCAATTGGAATCACTCATTTTCGATATCTTATGGGAAATTTATGATCAAAATACTGACTGTCTATCGTAAATCAGCACCCTTAAAACTATGTCTTTCCAGCTGTTCCTTACAGTATTTGACCTATCAATTTTTCTTGTCTTCAAAACCTGTTTCTATTAGAGATAAATAAATGAATCTACTTTCATTTCCAATTTGAATCATTTGAATCCGACATCAAACGAAGAATCTATGCTTGAAATATAAATCGTTGGTCTAGATTGGGTAATTGAAAATTACTATGTTATGCAGGTTGTTCTAACTAAAATTGACATATCATATCATTAAATTTCTAAAACCTGTTGCTACTGGAGATAAACCTTTGAATTAGCTCTCATTTGGCTTTTGAATCACTCAATTTCGATGAAAAACAAAGAAGTTGTGATTAAAACACTGCTGGATAGTATGGTCGACCACTGCTCTCCCGCAAGTGACAAATAAATTTTACTTTGTTATTTTCTCAATGGATTTGTTATATAGAGTAACTACTTGTTGTTTTTTTGCATCATTCTTGGATTAGGGGAGCCCGATCACCTCTCTTTCTCCATGATTTAATGTTTTATTGCAGGTAGACACTCGTTTTTGCAGGTCCTAGGAGAAAAAGAAGATCAATTTATGGACGAGTGATTCTTGAAACAAATTTTAATAAAACAAAGGAATTTCATCCAACTCATTACCCAATGGATTCATAATAGGACAAATGAAGAATTGATTTCAATCTGAAGATTCATGTCTTATCACTGCTGCCAAAACATTTTTCAAAGAGATCATTTTTTTGACATAACATCATAGCTGTTGTAACTTAATTTAGTTATTTACATATTGTTTTTAAATAAAACATTGTTTCTTTTCTGGTATTTTTTTATATTTTGTGTTTCAGGTGTTGCTTCATTCAAACTGTGACCCATCCTCAGCATCAATACAGTGAACAGCTAATTCATTCTTTGCGTGCTTGCATTTCATGCTTGTGTATTTTTGCTGTTCTTTTTCTGAAGGGACAGCGTTTCTGTGCATTTTTGTCGTTTTTGCTGTTCCTTTTTCAAAGGGACAACAATTTCGTTTTCTTATTTCTTTTCCAAAGGAACAACACCTTTTTGGTCAGCAATTCATTCTGTTGTTCCTTTGTCACGGGTCATTTTGCCATTCCTTTTCCACGACTCTTTTTGTTGTTCCTTTTTCACGTTTTGCTGTTCCTTTCCGAATGGAACAGCACTTCTGCTCTTCCACTTTTCGTTGTTCCTTTCCGAATGGAACAACACTTCTACATTTTCACGTTTTGCTATTCCTTTCCAAATGGAATAGCACTTCTGCATTTCCACTTTTTGCTGTTCATTTTCGAATGAAACACCATTTTTGCACTTTTACGTTTTGTTGTTCATTTCCAAATGGAACAACACTTCTGCACTTTCACGATTTGTTATTCCTTTCCGAATGGAATAGCACTTTTGCACTTTTCATTTTTGTTGTTCCTTTTTCAAAGGAACGACACGTGTGTTTTTGCTGTTCCTTTTCCAAAGGAACAACACTTGCGTTTTTGTTGTTCCTTTTCTAAAGGAACGGCACTTGCGTTTTTGCTGTTCCTTTTCTAAAGGAACGGCACTTTTAGTTTTTGCTGTTCCTTTCTTCAAAGGAACGACATTTGCATTTTCACACTTTTTTTGTGTGTATTTTTTCTTTTTGTGTGCATTTCCTTTGTTGTTCCCTACAAGGAACAACACTTTTTTTGCGTGTTTTTGCTGTTCATTCAAAAAAGCAACACTTTGGGAGTATTTTCGAAAGCAACCCTTCCTTCCTCTTGTGGAATTGTTCTTAGTTCATCTCAACCACATTTTACTGATTCCCCTTCATGGCATGAAGTACACTATTGTTATGAGGACAAGAATTATGGATTCTATTGAAGCGAGTTAATATCATTCACGTTATGATCTTTAACAGGACAGCTCCTTGATGATAGAATATTTTCAAAAGAGACACAATTATTTATATACTACTTTACTGCATTGTTTTCTATTGAACATGATGTTGATTGATCATCTTAATACCATGCTGGTTCCACCCTTCTGGATTATAATCTTCTTTGTCTGTAATAAATGAGATTATGGGTATCTTTTTCTATTGACATGTTCAACTTCTTCCACCATCCCTGCTTTTAAGGAGTACTGAGTCTCCCTCTTTTTATCATAAAAATGTGTAATAATAACAAAATTTTGTTCGCAGATGGAGGATAGGGGGTCTCAGTACGAGCCATCCTACCATGTTCATAAGGCTGTAACAAAGTGACATTCCTATTATGGCCACCACACCAGGGTTATGATCCATTGGATAGTCAAATTATCCTTGGAACAGGAGGTCTCATCACGAGCCGGCCTGATCACTTTTGCTACATCCCAGTGAATGGCAGTGTGCTTATCTGGTTACCACGCCAGCACACTGATCTCTTCTGTAGAACAGCACTGTAACTCTCTAGTTATAAATTGAGGATCCTGGCTCATATGGGTTAAAAAGCAACCCTGCCGAGGCTATGGACGCCTGCTGGCAGCAGCGGCTCTGCTTATGGTATTGAAGCTATATCTTATCGTCAATTATTATTATAATACCATTTTCTTATTTTTTCTTTTTATCAGAGAAGTTATTTCCTTACTTTTCCCTATTTTGAACCTTTATGCATGAGAAATTGTTTTATAATCAATCACATCATTTTTCAGCTAGAATACCATCAGTAAAGCATCTTTTTGGCATATTGTTGTTCTTTTTCTCTTTTTCGTAACTTATCATCAATCCAAAGCGTCCTATCTCTTATTCATAACTATATTTACACACTCTGCTCTCATTATAACCATAACTCCCGCTATCCTATCATTGATATGTGTACTCTGCTTCATTCACTGCTATATTGTTCATTCCCTTGCCTTGCCATCAGCACAACACCTCTCATATGTTTTATGGTCATGGAATTCCTTTTCCAATTGGAGGGGGGAATGTATGCATTATGGGATTGCATGCGATATGATTACTGCACTCTGCCATAACTTGTTGATTTGACAAAAGTTTTTTCTGATTGAAAGTTTTGCATGCATCTTATCTGTTGCTATTCAAACCTAACACTATGGATTCAAGAACATTGTATGCCAAATAGTGCTTTGTTTGCATAAAAACAACAAGTATGGGCAGAATTCTATTCACAGCATGACTACAGTATTGCAACTAACAGAAGAGGCTCGAGCAACTCGCATACGTGAACAATTCTTCATACATGATGTGCTTACCTGGATTCCACCTTTTGCATCACTTTCAGCACCAACTCTGCCTACATCAGCTTCAACAACTGCCAGTGCATATATGTCATTCCACATTTTTCTTTTTGGAGGTAAAACTTGAGGTAAAATAGCATAATTTTCTGATTTATTACGAATTTAGGAGAATTTCACGCAAATCCATTTTGAGCATTATTTATCATCCTTCATTCCACATCTTTACCACTTTCCCTTTTTCAGCAGCATATCATTTTCGAGTATGGGGGAGTGTTCCTTTCATTCATTTCTTTCTTATGACCATGTCATCTATATTCTTTATCATCCATTGTTATTCTTATTCATTCTCAACACCTCCATTATTCCGTGTTGTTTTACACCAAGCATAGAATTCAACAGCTGGTAGCAACCTCCTCTATTTGTTTTCTAGCATCGCATGAGGACATGCTAATTCTTCAGAGAGGGGGAGGAATTGCTATGCATGATGGATGTTTTCTATTTTCTTTCTCATTTACGGCATACAATTTCATTTTTACACAATGCAGAAATTGATTTCCATAATATTTTTAAAACTATGAACTCAATTCTTGTGATTTTTGGAAAACACAGACGTATCATTAATACAAACCCAGATAATTTCAAGATAAATTGGTTCATAAAATTTCGGAAATCATGCACTCTCACCTACAGCCATTTTGTTTATATCTCATGATCCATGCATCAAAACAGTCTGATTTTTGGATCATAAAGGCATTCATATATTATAAATCTACTTGCCAAATTTCAACAAAAGCTGGTTTGTAGTTTTTGAGAAAATGGTTAATGAAGTTTGCTGTTATCTATATCATATTTTGCTGCAACTTCATACATATAGTTGAATGTCAATGTAAAAATTGTTATGCCTTCATTAAGATTGCTAAAATTGAATATTCATTAATTAAGGAAGCATTCATTTGTTCTCAAATTCTTATTGCTTGGTTAACACATGGGTTTTTTCTTGGGGTTGCATGAAGACATGCAATATATTCAGGTTTTCGTTGCATGAGGACATGCAACATATTGAGTGTGGGGGTGTGTTGGCCCGTGAATACAACCACTTTGTAACACTTATTTCATCCATTTTTACTCTTCTCTATTATATCATTTGTTATAATTTATCATTTAAATCCATTTTATAAATGATTTATACTCTTATGGATGAAAATTATTTATCTTCCTTTATTTCTAATAAATTGATGATTATGAATTATTTTATCAATGATAGTTTTAATAAGTTGGTTATAACATTATTCACCATTTTTAGCCTCCAAGGTAATTTCAGATTGAAGATTTGATCATTAAAAGTGCCAACTCAGAAATGCGCTGGAATAAGGAGTGACAGTTTTGCGGTTGAGATTCTGAGCAAATGAAGACGAATCTGGAAAATCCGGAACATGGGTTTTGTCCAGAACGGACCCAATTAACTTTTTTAAAGAACGGTTTGCCCAAATTCGACCTGTGTTGAGAGATTCGCAGAGTTCTTTAAGCACGATTTTCTCAGTTCTGTTGTTGCGGCCGTCCTCCAAATCTCAGCTAAAAAGCCAAATTCGACTTGTTGTTGTTGAAAGATGGATGTAAATCTATTTTCTTGTTGATCAATTGGTTGGAAGAAATCCAATATTGTTATGGGAAGATTGTATTTACTATTCAATTTCTCCTCCTTCTGATTATAAAAGGAGAAAGCACGTATTGTGTAGGGGGATGATTTGGAGATACGTTTTTATGTAATTTTCTATTAAAACATCAGTTCTGATTATTGAGTCTCGTGAGAACTGGTTCATTGTACTTATGTCCGATGCATTAATATAAGCTTGGTGGTTCTCTCATCTCTGCGTCTGGATTAACTTAAGGCGGTGTTCCCTTGGAGGCTAAGGGCCCGGCCCCGGAGGACACTTGCCGCTGTATATTATCTCTTTGATTTCTGCGTGGTTTTTCTTATCAGCTTGAATCGGTAATCTGGTGTGTTTTATTACAGCTCTGTTATATTTCCTATTTCATTCTCTGCAACAAGAAAATCGTAATGTGCATTCTAACGTATTGCTATTCCTTTAAAGTTGTTAATGTAACATTGTTGTTCTCCACATAACGTTATTGTTGTTTAATTGCAGAGTAACCAAGCTGTAACCTTCTTAAGCTGGTATTACTGTATTTTTCTATGGTTTATACTTCATACGATTTCTATTCAATTGACATTGTGGTTCCATTATGAATTGTAATCGTTACCCTTTCTAACCAGGGTTAATACTTGCGGTATCAGACTCAGATTACTATTAACGTGTGCCTGTGTTAAGTTATTATGCATTTGTATTTGGCCTTCCAGCGTGTTGTGTGCGTATATGATTTATTAATGCTGTTCATAATTTATCAATAGTTATTGCTGTTCCATTAGCGTGTTCTCGCTTTGATTCGCTTTAAGAGTGAAATATTGTTTGATTGCTAAGAATGCATTTGGGTTATTGCAAATCTTCAGTCATTTACTTAAGTAGACTTAGTCGTTTGTTTGTCGTCTATCTTATTTGCCTTTCCGTTTACTTTTATCTCGTCAGCTGTCGCATTTCCTATTATTCGCATTATCTTTGCTCTGTCGGTGCGTAACGACCGAAAATTTTCAACCCATCGTACTCATTGCCTAGTCCCCGCATTAATCCTCCGTCTTTGATTACTTTTTGTTACATCAGTTTCCAAAGGGATGGGCTATTGTTGTCGAATCCTTGACTGATACATTGCTTATTTTTCCGAATGCATGATTTAAGGCTTAAAGTGCTTTGCTGTAAGTAGATTTTATTTCCAGCTTTCATTTACTTTTGGATTTTGAGCACTATACTGCAAAACATTACTCTTGAGTAAATAGCCGCCTCAGACTGAGTACACTCTTGAGATAAAAATTCGTCCTTGGGTTGATAATTAATGTGAAGGTAATTAGGAGTTAAAAAGACCCTTTTTATCGCTCCACACCAGTAAGGAAGTCTGAGAAAATAATGATGATACACATTTAGGTAAATTACATCAATCAAGGTATCCACCATTCTGAGAGGTAGTATGACTGTGTTAAGACTGTCCAACAAGGAAATCAGCCGAAAATCTATACACAGTCCAATACAGTTGTAGTTACTACACAAAAATCATTGTAATCTTCCAAAATTTGAGCTAAGGAGTCCACTACAGCTTGAGCAAGGAGTTCACCACAATCTTAAGGAGTCCACCAAAGTTTAAGGTAAGTTTTTTTATGACATTGTCTGAAATTAAGAAGTCTGAATTTATGTTATCATTATCCTAAGCTATAGCAAGGGACACATAAATAGATGTTGACAGCAGAAAGGGCCAATACTCTACAACATGCTGTAATTGTTTCTAAATACTTGGTAAAATTTAATAACTGTTTCAAAATATAAATTAATGTTCAACAACCAAGGATATTGATAAGAAACAAAATATTTAAACCAACATTTTCCAGAATAGATCACTTGCCTCTTATGAAATATTAGATCATTGATTGGAATCTATATAGCTTGGTCGAGAAATATTACAAAATTAAATTTCATTAGTGCTATAATAACACTTGAAATTATTCTCTTGATGACAAACATAAGACTCATATTTTCAAATTTCTTTCAACTCGGGAAACTAGACTCCATCCGAGCTTCCACAAAAATAGTAAATAATTGTAACTTTGATTGCAAGGTCAAATAAAATAATCATGTTGAACCTAAAAGATATTTAATAGCATGTGGAAATAGAGTATACATAATGCACGCAGGAATACTTGACTCTGTAAATATCTCTTACTGTAGGAAAATGAAGTGTTCCCTCCATCGGTGGCATATCATAGGTCGCTTAAAATGTTAAATATGAGAGGTAAAAATTGACTGTTTGACCATCTTCATCATCTTCCAGCCAATAAGTTTCAAGAATCTTTACTGCCTTCTCATCAATTTCATTATTGTCATGAATTTTCAGGTTCTCGATCTTCTCAAGTCCTTCAGCATCATCAATATATTGCGCATAGAGATTTACACCTCCAGTGTTTCCCTGAACCTTCTCTGCTTCCCCAACTTTCAAAATATTCTCTAGCCCTTCAAGACAAATAGCTACAATTCTTGGGTCTAGAAAGACTAGAATATCACATAGAGGCTTAATGCGTCCTTGATTCACAAGATATCTGCAACCAAAAGCAGGAATCAATAGTTTGTCTAGGATGAGGTTACCCAATGTTATCCCTGTAACTGTTATGATAAATAACTTTTATATTGACCATTTATTGACATAATACTCTATTGATACTATTGGCCAAATGAGGAAATATGAAATGTGAATAGATGATGACTTATAAGAGAATTGAAAACCTCTCACATCTATTCATTTTTTTCTTCGCAACCTCCAACATCATTGTAAGTAGCATTTGGCTTTTCTTCAACAGTCATCATTGTCACACTGGGATCAATCTTAGGAGGCAAAGGGATATGAATTTGATACTTATTGTGATCAACCCTACATAAAGAAAGAACACCATCAATCATTACATTCCTGACAAAACCCACAAGGTGTGACATGAAGTAATCTCTAAAAAATTTTAAGACATTAATGCAAACCACATAAAATATTAGAGTTTAAAACATAGTAATGCTTCAATAAGAAGTAATGTGATATCTCACGTGTCAGCGACACTTAGAATTAATGGATAATATCACACTCAACTCTAAAGGAAACAAACTCCGTAGAAGATAAAGTGAACATAAAAGGATGGTTTTGCAAGGGGGATTTTTTAATAACTTACCCGACATGCATGCCTTCTTCAATATCAGTAGGGGAGACTTTATCACCCAGTCCAACCACAAACTACATTCCCAAGAGACAACTTTCTAAATACTACATGCAAGTCACTTTGGCTTTCAAGAAACATTGGGTTTTGAATTCATAAGTTTTGTTGCAAGAAAAAGACTAATCACTGCAGCTATAATTTTAGTGTAAGAGTAAAGTAGCAGTTTTGATTCTTGCTGCACCTATAAGAGAATAATGACTTTACTGTATGATCACAACACAACCTAGAGAAATAGGCATACCTTGGCAATTTATTTAACATTTATGACATACTTGGAATCATTGTTTTTTGGATTAATGGTCTTCGTGCACCTCACTACCTGGATGAAGGAACAAAACATATTCAGATCAATTAGATATGACAGAGACTGATATTCTTGACTATTTTTACAAAAAAAACATTCTGATTAATCAAACATAACGAAAACTGATTTGTTAAACATTGTTTCGGGTAAATAAAAATAAATTAACACAAACATGATATGCATCGAATATTGACACATATATTGATTGGAAAAATCTAATCCTGGGTCTAATGTTCAACAGTTGACCTGTAGACTAAGCTACTCTGAAGCAGGTTTTATATTTCAATGTTTGACACCTTAGCTGAATCTCATGAAAAATGTAAACTATAGTAAAAATACATGATTGAGCCATAAAATATGTTACATTAAGAATCCATCATGACCATTTTATTGTTTTCAAGGATGGGTAGCTTGCTTCTCATTCCTGGACCAAAGGATCGTGCAGTCCATTCCACTGCTTTTCTTTTCCTTTCTCCTTTTAATTTATACCATCCATTCTCAGAGGATCCCAGAATAGGCCGCATTGAAACTCAAGTGGCCCTATTTGATCAACACTCAGTGACTCTGTTACAACTTTGTATCACTCAGTTACCATTTATTGACATAATACTTTGTTGATACTATTGGCCAAATGAGGAAATATGAAATGTGAATAGACAATGACTTATAAGAGAATTTACAAACCTTTCGCATATTTTCAATTTGTTCTTTGCAACCTCCAACATCATTGTAAGTAACTTCTGTCTTTTCTTCAACAGTCATCATTGTCACATTGGGATCAATCTTAGGAGGCAAAGTGATATGAATCTGATACTTATTATAATCAACCCTACATAAAGAAAGAAGACCATCAATCATTACATTCCTAACAAAACCCACAAGGTGTGACCTGAAGCAATCTCTAAATTTTTTTATGACATTAATGCAAACCACATAAAACATTAGAGTTGAAAACATAGTAATGCTTCACTAAGAAGTAATGTGATATCTCATGTGTCGGCAACACTTAGAATTGATGGATAATATCACACTCAACTCTAAAGGAAACAAACTCTCTAGAAGACAAAGTGAACATAAAAGGATGGTTTTGCAAGGGGAATTTTTAATAACTGACCCTACACGCATGCCTTATTCAATATTAGTAGGGAAGATTTTATCACCCAGTCCAACCACAAACTGCATTCCTAAGAGACAACTTTGTAAATACTACATGCAAGTCAATGTGGCTTTCGAGAAACAATGGATTTTGAATTCCTAAGTTTTGTTGCGAGAAAAATACTAATCACTGCAGCTATAGTTTTAGTGTAAGAGTAATGTAGCAGTTTTGATTCTTGCTGCACCTATAAGAGATTAATGACTTTATTGTATGATCACAACACAACCTGGAGAAATATGCATACCTTGACAATTTGTTTAACATTTATGACATACTTGGAATCATCAGTTTTTGGATTAATGATCTTCGTGCACCTCACTACCTGGATGAAGAAACAAAACATATTTAGATCAATTAGATGTGACAGAGACTGATATTCTTGACCATTTTTACAAAAAAAACATTCTGATTAATCAAACATAATGAAAAATGATTTTTTTAACATTGTTTTGGGTAAATAAAAATCATTTAACACAAACATGATATGCATCAAAAATTGCCACATATATTGCTTGGGAAAATCCAATCCTGGGTCTAATGTTCAACAGTTGAGCCCCATACTAAGCTACTCTGAAGCGGGTCTGATATTTCAATGTTCGACACCTTAGCTGAATCTAATGAAAAATGTAAAATATAGTAAAAATACAGGCTTGAGCCATAAAATATGTTACATTAAGAATCCATCTTGACCATTTTATTGTTTTCAAGGACAGGTAGCCTGCTGCTCATTCCTGGACCGAAGGATCGTGCAATCCATTCCACTGCTTTTCTTTTCCTTTCTCCTTTTAATTTATACCATCCATTCTCAGAGGATCCTGAAATAGGCTGCATTGAAACTGAAGTGGCCCTATTTGATCAACACTCAGTGACTCTGTTACAACTTTGTATCACTCAGTTACCATTTATTGACATAATAATCTGTTGATACTATTGGAAAAATGAGGAAATATGAAATGTGAGTAGACGATGAGTTATAAGAGAATTGACAAACTTCTCGCATCTTTTCAATTTGTTCTTTGCAACCTCCAACATCATTATAAGTAACATCTGTCTTTTCTTCAACAGTCATCATTGTCACATTGGGATCAATCTTAGGAGGCAAAGGGATATGAATTTGATACTTATTGCGATCAACCCTACATAAAGAAGAAGACCATCAATTATTACATTCCGGACAAACCCACAAGGTGTGACCTGAAGCAATCTCTAAATTTTTTTATGACATTAATGCAAACCACATAAAACATTAGAGTTGAAAATATGGTAATGCTTCACTAAGAAGTAATGTGATATCTCAAGTGTCAGCGACACTTAGAATTGATGGATAATATCACACTCAACTCTAAAGGAAACAAACTCCCTAGAAGACAAAGTGAACATAAAAGGATGGTTTTGCAAGGGGGATTTTTTAATAACTGACCTGACACACATGCCTTCTTCAATATCAGTAGGGGAGACTTTAGCACCCAGTCCAACCACAAACTACAAATTCCCAAGAGAAAGATCTTAAATAACCATCTTTAGCCATCCAATAATAATAGTAGGGGAGCCATGGGATTATAAAACACTTAAAAAAATCTTCAATAAACTGATATGAAATAGAAAGAAGAAAATTAGACTTGAAACAATGCAATAAAACGTGATATTAACTAACCTATTGGAGAGCAGCTTTAAATCCAGGGAATGTTACATAGCCATCATGGCATTTATCTGACTTGAAGAAGCAGAATGCATCTCTATCTTTCAAACCAGGTTCATTAATTTAGACTGCAATCATAAATGATAATACTAATATGCTATAAATATTGTACAGATTGATTTCAAAAGGTAGAGTTTTTTCTATTCAAGTGAATTAAAAAAGAAACAAAAGCGCTCAATGGCATGCAATCTGTATTGTTTTGAGGGAAATAACTACTCTTTGATAACTACAATTTTGATCATGCACATAAAATTAGAAGTTATAACCACCAATTAGAGGCTAACTTCTACTCTTTGATAACAACTACGAGTTTTTTCATGCACATAGAATTAACTTTTGTAACCACCAATTAGGGGTTGTTAACAACCTTTATAAATCCAATAAAGATTCATTCCAGCTAGCCTTAAAATGCTTACTCATATGTTTGGATTAATAATCCAAATAAATTCCACTCCACAGATATTACCACGGTGATTGCGATGGCTAACCCATTGGCAAACCAATATCTCATTAATTAGAAATTTGCAGTTCACCAAAAGTTAATTTTGTTTTTGTTCCATTTTCAAGAATCAATACCAAAAGGAAAAGGGTTGTAAAACCTACAAACCAGTGACCATAATACAGCTAAATGGTACAAACCTTATGAGCATCAGCATCACTATATGTGTAGTGGTGAGGAGTATCAAAGGAAGAAACAAAACCTTGAGACCGCAGGAATTTGTAAACATGCCCTCAATTGCTTCCGTTCCAATCCCTGCATGGTACTACTACTTTGGAAACTGTAACAAAAAAAAATATTGTTAAAAGGAATAAATCATGAACCTTACCCACAGAGAATAATAGGGACAAAAGGAAGCTTATAGTCTTTCTTGTAGGTTTCCAAATACTCTAGGATTTTGTATACCTGTTACAACATTGAGACTGGATTCTTGAATAAAACCAATGGAGATTGAAAAGAAATTTTTTAGGCTTTAAAGGAAAGAAATCACAATAGATAATTGTAAAATGAGGAAATAAAAAATGCAAGTGGAGAAAATTATAGACAAAAGATAATCCCAAGGTCCATAACCATCCTAGGTTCCTTAATTTTACATGCTCATTCTGGGGGTAGAATTTCCCTATGTTGAAGGCATGCAATCTGCGAGGAAAAAGTGCATGAAGAAGTAGGGGTTCGCAGGTGGTGGCACCAAAGGTCTCAATCATGATTGCGTCTACAAAATTTCCTTGATGCATGGTTGGCTTATTCCACTATTATAGTATATTATAAATAAATCAAATTTTCAATTGTCAAAGGAAATTAAGATGTGAACTTGGACTTTTTCTTACACAGTGAGATACTTAGGTCCCCCTTGCACTTTGGGAAGCCTCTATGAGCCATAGTATTATTCCTATCTCCTTCGGTAGTGCCCACAACCCTATACCTTCTCCTCTCGAACTTTAAATTCATTTACGCTCAGCCTTACCTGGTGTTTACACCATTGAAGCTCCTTCTTGTTGGACATGGCTATATCCATTTGAAGTCTTCACCTTTGAGCATACCCATATTTGATTACTCCCCTACTTCATAACTTCAATGCCATGACAAAGAGCCAAATCCTGTTGAGGGTCCGCTTCTCAAGTAGAAGGGAGTTCTCAAGGCACAATTCAAGCTCATAAGGAAGTACGGAGATATCATTCCCAAACCCCTACTCCTATACAATAGGAAATCAACTATGTTGATATTGAATTTCGTGTTCAAAATGATGAGCAAGTTGATGAGGAGGTCTTGGCCTCTATGGTTGAGTGGGTGATTGATTCAGGCCATACTTTACGGCACCAAAACTAATATCTATGTATAATCGAACTATACTAGAACATGAAATCGCTCCCCAACAATGTCTTACTAGAGAATAATGAAGCTCCCAGGTAGATACTATTACAGATAGATGAACTACAAATGGAGCACAAGGATCCCAGTTTGCAACACTGTGACATATCTACCAAGTTGGCCCTTCAAATTTAATAGATGGGACGGAGAACAAAGTCGAGAACTAAATATAAATCTTCTCGGGGGTTGCATGGTAATAGAATGGGCTGCAACTATTCATGCCATGGACAATGAAACTAAGAACTTGTTGTGAAAACTTGTGCCCAGATTGAGAATACAGTGTTTTAAGTATTGGCATGAAGGATTAAGCTTAATGAGATCACAGCTTTGTCATTATGAATAAACCTTCAAAGCACATCACAAGACATTAAAGCCTATGAATCAAAGAATTGAAGACTACTGCTCAAAAGATCTTATTCTACGCTAAACTACTGCTCAGTAGAGCTTATTCATTTCCTATCCTGCTGTAGCATGTGCCAAAATAATGCTGCTAGTTGAAATCAAGTAGAAATGAGTGCTCAAGTAGAAGGGAGTTCTCAAACATGATAAGGAAGCATGGAGATATCAGTCCCAAACCCCTGCTCCTATACGATAGGAAATCAACTATGCTGATATTGAATTTCGTGTTCAACATGATGAGCAAGTTGATGAGGAGGTCTTGGCCTCTATGTTTGAGTGGGTTATTCATTCAGACCATACTTTAGGGCGCCAAAACTAATATCTATGTATCATCGAGCTATACTAGAACATGAAATTTCTCCCCAACAATGTATTACTAGAGCATAATGAAACTCGCAGGGAGATATTATTACAGATTGATGAACTACAAATGGAGCACAATGATCCCAATTTGCAACACTCTGACATCTCTACCAATTTGGCCCTTCAAATTTAATAGATGGGACGAAGAACAAAGCCAAGAACTAAATATCAATCTTCCTGGGGGTTTCATGGTAATAGAATGGGCTGCCACTGTTCATGCCATGGACAATGAAACTAAGAACTTGTTGTGAAAACTTGTGCCCAGATTGAGCATACAGTGTTTAAGTATTGGCATGAAGTATTAAGTCCTTAATGAGATCACAACTTTGTCATTATGAATAAACCTTCAAAGCACAGCACAAGACATTAAAGCCTATGAATCTAAGAATTGAAGACTACTGCTCAAAAGAGCTTATTCTACTCTAAACTACTGCTTAGTAGAGCTTATTCATTTCATATTCTATTGGCATCTACAAAATTTCCTTAATTCATGGCTGGCTTATTCCATTATTATAGTCTGTTGTAAATATGTGAACTTAGGCTTTTTCTTACACAGTCAGACACTTGGGTCCCCCTTGCAATTTGGGAAGCCTCTATGAGCCATAGTATTATTCCTACCTCCTTCGGTGCTGCCCACAATCCTAAACCTTCTCCTCTCCAACTTTAAATTCATTTACGCTTAGCCTTACCTAGTGTTTACATCATTGAAGCTCCTTCCTGTTGGACATGGCTATATCCATTTGAAGTATTCACCTTTGTGCATACCCATACTCAATTACTCCCTTGCTTGACAACTCCTATTCCACGACAAAGAGCCAAATCATTTTGAGGGTCCTCTTCTCAAGTAGAAGGGAGTGCTCAAGGAACACTTCAATCTCATAAGGAAGTACAGAGATATCATTCCCAAACCCCTGCTCCTATACAACTGGAAATCAACTATGTTGATATTGAATTTCGTGTTCAACATGATGAGCAAGTTAATGAGGAGGTCTTGGCCTATATGGTTGAGTGGGTGATTGATTCAGGCCATACTTTAGGGTGTCAAAACTAATATCTATGTATAATTGAGCTAGACTAGAACATGAAATCGCTCCCCAAAAATGTCTCATTAGAGCATAATGAAGCTTGTTGGGAGATATTATTACAGATTGAATAACTACAAATGGAGCACAAGGATCCCAATTTGCAACACTGTGACATATCTACCAAGTTGGCCCTTCAAATTTAATAGATGAGATGGAGAACAAAGCCAAGAAATAAATATCAATATTTCCGGGGTTGCATGGTAATAGAATGGGCTACCGCTATTCATGCCATGGACAATGAAACTAAGAACTTGTTATGAAAACTTGTGCCCAGATTGAGAATACAGTGTTTAAGTATTGGCATGAAGGATTAAGTTGTTAATGAGATCACAACTTTTTCATTATGAATAAACCTTCAAAGCACAACACAAGACATTAAAGCCTGTGAATCAAAGAGTTGAATAATTTTGCTCAAAAGAGCTTATTCTACTCTAAACTACTGCTCAGTAGAGCTTATTCATTTCCTATCATGTTGTAGCATGTGCCAAAATAAGACTGCCAGTTGAAATTAGTGAATTAATACAACCACCTCATGGAAACAATGGTCCTTTCCTTTGTGCTTATTCATCATGCAAAACTGGGAAACCTCGAAACCAAAATGTTTGCAAGATGGAATATTGTCATTGTTGGGCTACAATAGAACCTGGGTACTTGCAAATGAAAAATGTCATCAATTTTGATGCAACAGTGGACATGATCTGCCACAAGATATGTGTAGATGTCTTGAAAAGGATTGTTGTGAACTTTGTCAAACCACATATTGCCCCCTTTTCTTGAAACTCCCATTTTTCCATCACATGAGAGCACATACTATTGTCCAAATGATTGTTGTTAAAGGTTTGTATTGGATAGATGAAAACTTGTCACAAGGGAAGCATGATCTACAATTCTATCTTTTAAGGAATATTTATTCCATAGTCTTCCATAACCATTATTAGGCCACCACAAGTGCTAGTAATGCAAGCCATCTGGCAGTTTCGCACCTAAGGCTCTAAGTGATAGGCCTATAAATAGTTGGGGAATGCAATCCACTGTTATAGCTATAGAGTTTCCCCCGAGATATCACATCCACATTATTAGAGGAAAACAGTTATGAAGCAGTAATATGTAGTGTAGAGCACTCATTGTTGGTTATTATGGAGTAGCAAGGCCACCAAACCAAATTCTTCCAACCCGAGGTCACTGACTCTACTAGTTCTTATGTTTCAGTAGGGGTAGTGTCTTCCTGGTGTTCTAGGATTTCTTCTGCCCTTACTTGTTTTTTTGGAGTGGTAGGGGTTTCGGTAGTGGTAGGAATGTATCATGTCCTCTTCTTTCCTGGAACACAGGGGGGGCTATTTTGATTCCCTCTCATTCTCTCAGTGGTTGGTTTGCTACTAATTATCTCAACGTCAATATCAATATACTTCTATGGTGTAATAGAATTTGTCTCTTCTTCCTTAATATGAATTAGTAGGTACTTTGTAGCCAAGGGATTCGTGACAATATATTATTCCTCCTTCGCAATTGCAATGGGTGGAGTCACACAAAATTGGGCTCATTTAGTGAAGTTGCAACCATTGGAGTTGCAATGACTTCTTCCCAGGATTTTCTTGCTTTCTTTAGAGCTTGTACCATGAGTAACCTCATAAGGCCATGGTGAGAGATGAAATATCTTGGTATGTTTGCTTTTTGTGCATGGGCTTCCTTATTTTGTAGGGACTTGAGTAGGAAGTACGAAATATTGACATTGTGACAGTGTCTAAGATGGTCAAGGAAACAAATGTGCATATTCCTTTAAGCCCAATGAAGCACCTATACTATCAGTAACCTAGTGAATTGACTATAGCTCAATTTTTTTACTGAAAATTAAATATTAGTTTTAGCATTCACTGGATACATAAAGTACCCTCTCAACTATCTATAAATTCACTAGATATCCTGTTTATAATGTGGTAATGATAATGGTAAGAGGTTACCTGGTTTAATGTAGACTCTCTAACTAAGAGCCTACACGATCTCCTTGAGGTTCAGTTTGCATCATCTCAATATTATCTGTAGCCTGAAAAGTACAAACCAAAGTTAATAGAAAAATTTGCAAAAGAAATATAATAAAAATTATAAATATGCTTAACGAAAAGTATCGATACCTATGTCACAACTGGAACCTGAGAAGGAATAATCTCTTTAGGCAACCCTTGATGTGTAGCGCTAACTTGAAAATTCCATAATGTTAAGACTCATACCATATAAAATTATGTGACATAAATTCAATTTCAATTTGATGTACAAAAATATAGATAGATAGTAATGAATGTGGCTCCTATACATGATCATGTCAATGATCTACAGAATGAGGATCAAGGGCAAGGCAATGTTGTTCTAAGAATGTTGTAAACTACATAAGTTAAATAAATATATTGGAATAAGTTTTTGGAGACTAAATGTATATACACCAAAAACCATGTTACATGCACTCTAGCTCATCTTATAAATGTGTATTTTAAAATAGATCAAAACATGCTTGTACATACCTCACCATTGGTTTGAATTTGTTGTGTAATAGATCGCTCATAGAGGTCTCTACATGAGGATGCATACTCCATAAGCTTATCTCGCTCCATCTCCCTCAACACCTCATCTGGAATATTCACAAATGAATGAACTCCTGCACTAGATGAAGGTTGGCTTGTCCCTAAGCTGACTTCCACCCCTCCTAAAGCAGCTGCAATATGTTCTTGTATCTTCTCCCTCATCTTTTATGCAGCACTGGAGATAAGGGATGACTGCTCTGGAATTGTAACTACCCTAGGTGGTCGAGGTGCTAAACGAGGTGCTCGAGGCCTAAACCCGACATCTCGCATAGCATCAGGTCATTCATATGTATGACCTTTTCTAGCTTTATAGAATTTGGACCCAGTATCTATATAGTTAGGGTCCATGTGCTCTCAAAATTGAGTAAACAACATCCTAACAAAATATTGTGGCACCTCATCATTATTTGGGAACTTTCCATATGCATACAGGAACCTTTCATAAATATAAGGTGCAATATTGGGATCATTGAATCTTGCAATATTCAAATGGTTTTTGTCTTCAGGCCACAAGTCAAATAGTGACAAGGCCATTTCTTTAGTGACCCTAATTTTAACTTCATTGTAGGAGTGGATACCAGTAACTAACGCTCTCCTCCTATGCATCATGTCAAAAAAAACTTGGCTTGTTCCTCAAACCTCATGATAAGTCTCTATCAAACTCTCCAAATTGTGCAAAACAATTTGGAGACAATTTCGACTAGGGGCAGAGAGAGTGCAACTTTGCAATTCATTACACAATCTCGTGGAATGATCCCTCATCCCCTCAACAGTAAGCAAGGAGATGGTATCTTCCCAAGGCATCTTCTCAGGGATATCACCAGGATGGGTGTAAAGGGGATCATAGCTCGGATTTCGAGCAAACTCATGAACTCTACAACCTCTCCCCCTAGGAGGGAAACCACCACCACCTGTAACATGTTAAATTATTGCACATATTAAAAATTAAATAACTTATAAGGAAAATTTGTATTTAAAAAACTTGTCTTCTCATTTTAAAATACCTCGTGGAAAAACTATCTCTTCCTCTTTGCTCATACTAGGATTGTTCCCTTCTGAGGAATGAACGTCTCTAACACCCACTGTACAAAACATTAAATTGTTTTATAACACAAGTACTGAGACACACAATAAGTTTCACATTAAACATACATCAAACAATAAATTTTCCTTTAGATTTTACCTAGATGAGAAGTATCCAAGTGTGGGATGGATGCCACAGGCTGAGACATTGTTCTCCTTTTCCCCTCACCAGAAATAGGGCCAACCCAAATCCTACATTTGCACCTATGGAGCATAATGTTTTCACATTAAACACATGTCATTTGAAAAAACAAATTCACCTGTTCAACATTGAATATAATGTAAAATTGAACATTTTAACTATAAATTGATCTAATGTGTACCCATACCATGTATAATATAATCCTCAAAATGGGCTCCATGAAACTGGGGACGAATGGGAACAGGTCTATGGGGCTCCTCTTGTTCGATTTCCTGTCTGGTTGCACGAGTCATATGAGTGCGTCCACCTGTGCAAGACAAAAAAAATTCACATTAATCAATTTTTCACAATGAACAATAAATATAACCTACTTGAAAACATGACATAACTAAAAAACCAATGTACCTGATAATCCTCCTCTCATGGAGGAGTCTCTGGAGGGCTCGCCTGATGCTAGTGTTGCTATAGTATCAAATCAAATTTCAGCCCCTCATAAACAAATTAGAAAACAAATAATCAATCGACAGTCATGTCATCAACCAATGGATAACATGTACTATAGCTCCCACATTTTGAAGCCAACAACAATATTAGTTATATGGTATAAAAAGTATGGTAAGTAATTTTCAATGTCTAGAATTTTATTAGCAATCTCATATAAAAAGTTAATGTTAATACTTTTTTATATCTATTTCCTATATCCTAAAATTTTAGTTATTAACCTCAAAATTTCCAAATTTGATTTATAAACCCAATTAAAACCTCTCCTATTTTCCTTTGAAATAAGTTAAATTGTCTCTATGAGGACATGGTTTGTGTCAAGCGCAAGGTTACAAGGTTGAGGTTACAGGAATGCGAGGACATATAGGAACACATGCTTAGGTTACGATGACAAGGGTCAAAGGTTACAATTATTTGGCATTGAGGTGGAGCAAGCTATGGACATTAGCATACGAACGCCAACCAAGTTTACAAAGACATACATGGACATGAGTCAAGGCTACAGTGACTCACCAAGTTATGGGACCAAGGCTACATGCCATACAAGGATGTAACCAACGTTCCTCTACTCAACATGGCTTCTCTCTAACTATGGATGATTAAACTAGATTTTCATGTATGTTCATTGATAAAAATGCTTGCTCATATGTTTTTACTGATATTGATCTTATCATTTTATGTTTTCTGTGTTATAATATGTATGTGTGAACACGATGGCAAGCCTCATAAAATTTAAATTCAAATCAAACTTAATCATTTACGAACTCAAATTTGAACCCAAACCATGTGACATAGACGTACATGAATATATATTTGTTTAATTAATATTTTCACATTTTATATTATTTTGGTAAATTGGTTTAAAAAAACAAGACAATGCAAGCCATTTTTTTATTCTAGTTTCATTAGACCCTCACCTGGTTGATTCTGGTTCTAGTTTTCAAAATAGGGTATCAACATACCAAATGTTGAAAATACTCTTGAAACAAATAATAATGGATGAAATCCTATATTTATTAATCTTAAACTTGGCATGGATGGTTGGGCCTAACCTGAAAGGACTAGGATGACCCACCACCCAATGCTAGGATTTTTAGTCTGGAATAACACTTAGTTAGTATTCGAGGGAAAATTAAACCATGATGAGGTTTACTACGGAGGATCTAGAAATTATAAAGGAAATGAAAACCCTTATTGAGAAATATAAACCAGAAAAATGTCAGCCAGAAAGAGATGCAAGTTACGATAGAGAAAAGAAGAGAGATTGTATAGAAATGTAGCCATAATTTTCAAGGTTCCTCCTCTAACCCTATAATTGTTAGGGAACACTTTAGACATGTTTCTCCCATTCATGAAAAGCATACCAAAGTTTCAATTTCAATTCCACAAATGAGATAGTATTGTTGGTTTTCTTCCACCTTCCTCCACCACTACTAGTTGCACTTAGCCCACCATTGAAACCATTGGAATAAGTAAAAGGAATATGCTTATGAGTACATGGCCAAATTGTGGTATGATGAAGATATTCCCTTCAATAGTTCCTACTCAGCTTATTATCAATCTACTCTAGAGTTCATAGTTGTCGTTAGTAAGAGCCTCAAAGGCCATTTTTATAGATTAAAAAAAATATATGTTTAATTCATAAATGAGTAGTTTATAAAGATTGAAAAATCATGGGGAAAAAAGGCGATTTTTTCTCAAATGGATGGAATGATGGAAAGTCTCTTACCATGATTAATTTCCTTTTTTATTTTCACACAAGGATCCTTGTTTTTGAGATCAATAAATGCATCTAACTAGGATGAATATGAAAACTTGTTATTTCATCTATGGAATGTGGTTGTCCTCAAGCTGGGTGTGGAGAATGTTGTTTAGGGTATCACCGATAATGCCTCTAACTATGTTGTTGTTGGTAAGAAGTTGGGTGGAAAAAAACCCAACCACACTACAAACTCCATGCATTGCAACTACCTAAACTTTGCATATTTGGTGTCTAATTATTTGGATTTACATTAAAGTCCATGGATATGTATTGTTTAATTATTTTCTTAATATTTTATGTTGTTTTTAGTAAATGTTTTCAAAAACTAGTGTATATGGATCACTTTCTTGTTTTGGTTTGGTAGAACCCTTAACTAGTTGATTTTGGTTGTGGTTTTCAAAAAATTGGTCTCACCATACCAAAAGCCAATAAGCCTGTTGGACCTACCAATCATGGATGGGAACCAATTATTGTTATCCCTAAAATTGTTTTGGATGATTGGGGCATAACCCCCAAGGGCCATGGTGATCCACCATCCAATCTTGATTTATGTTTATCCCAAACCTTGAGCCATTATACTTTCACATACTATACGTTTTGAAGGATTTGGTAAATATTGTTATTGTTTAAGGGGTGTTGGATAGCCATTTGTGGGAAAATTTCTTTAAGCCCAATCAATTTTGACTTTTGACAATGCTAGTGGAAATGACACACCACTTAACAAATTCATTAACACATCAGATGTTGAGCTCTGATATCCATGACCACAGAGTCAAGTCCACTGACAAAATCAACCCCCATTACATTAGAGTTACCCAACCTATAGACACTCTTGGAAATGTATTTTTGAAACATCAAGGATGTAATTCCCAACACACTTTAGTTGCTCATTGACTTTATTTAATTGTCAAAACATGTTTTTGTAGGAGGAGGGTTAGTCCCTGGGAGCAATATATTCTTCATGAAAGAAAGTTCAACAATGATAAGGAATTTCTTCTCAGAGGGAAATATCTATGATAAGATCTTAGCACTTATTTCCAAATGCACTATTATTAATTCCTCCCTTGTTGAGAGGGAGTGTTGAAATTTGGAGTAGCTTTCGGATGAACTCCCCAAAGAGAAGTCGAACTACCCCAAGGAGAAACCATCATGACCCAAAGAGAGTTTATTTGGATAAAGGAAAATTATTATTATTGATGTGTTCAAATTGACTTGGTATTCCTCATATCATTTAATGTGACATAAAATTTATTTGTGTGAGAAATCATTAAGGTGAATATATTTAAATATTCTCGAGAGAAAATTAAAAGAGGCTTTTCACCAAAGTCAACCTCACAAATGAAGGGTCTGTTATAGCATCATTTTTCACCTTCATATGATTCATGATTGCTTTTATGGCTTTGGGCACCCATTCCTATAGACTTGGACAAAATTCACTAAAAAACAATGTTAAAATCCCCATACGCGGGTATGCCCAGACTTTTCCGCGTGTATACGCGAGTCCACATGTACTTTCCCGTGTATGCCATTAAAATCATTAAAAAATATATAAAAAATCCCTATTTTCGAGTTGGGTTGATGGTTACTCTGGTAGTTCAACCACCCCAGCACATGGCCAACTATTTCCAACTGTTGAAACTACTTTGAGGGAGTATAAAAGCCCCTCATGTGTATGGCCTAAGGGAGAGAGAAATTATTGATATTATACTCTGTTGGAATCCTCTATCCAATTCTGAATTCCTGTGCCTCCTGCACTTCCCAGTTCATTACAGGAAACCCTTGTTTCCTGGAGATGCTCATTTCTCTATATGTCATCTCGTATGCACCAGTTCGGAAGGAATCTTAGCGAGGCAAGGGTGGGACGGATCCGGGCGACGGTCTGCTCAAAGATCGTGGAAGGATTCAGGTGATCTCTCCACTCGTTATTTCTGTACATGCTATTTATAATACAGAAGAACCATCTTGTTCTCGAAATATACGTGTTAGTGTCCGCTTGCATATGTGAGAATATTGTTATTTAAGCATTTGTTATGGTTTATCTAATGTTGCACATGGATTTCACTAACATTTAGAGTAGATATATGCTATACAACCAGTTTTTCGTGCTTGTTTCTTCTTGTCTTTCAGGTTAAGAAGGAAGAAGGGTTGCTGGGGGTTTGGACCCTGCGGATCTGCTTCAACCGTAGGACCTACGGGTAAGTTCCTCGATCTGCTCTATTTAGTTTTTTATGAACATGTATGGTTGTGTGAGTCCTTCTTGAGTAGCATGCCCTGCCCTGTGGAGGTTTTAACCCAACAAACCTCTAGGGTGATTTTCCCCGAAACAGAACTGGCGACTCCGCTGGGGATTGCATTCTTGTGATTCCCCTGTTGGGTGGTTTCATCTATTCGATAGGTTTCCAACAGTTTTAAATTTTATTTCCAGTCCAATTTACTCTTTCACAGTTAGACTGAAGTCCTGGTTTCTTATCCAGGCTTTATCATTTTTGTTTTTCATTTTTTACCTTTATATACGCGGGTTTTTCTGTACACAGTCGCGTATACACGCATTTTTTGTTAAAGGGAGTCGCGTATACGCAGGTTTCCTTTAGCACAGTCGTGTATGCACGCTTGTTGCTAAACTGTAAAGTTGCGTATACCTAGGTAGATTTTGAAATTTTGGATTTATTGGCTTTTTAGTCCCTTCTGTCTGTGGAGACCTGTTCCTACAGTGTCTTTGTACCCTCTAGATTGTGAAGAAAGTGGTCTTTGGTCTTTTCTCTCTCTTGTTTGATTGAAAACTAGTATTTTTGGCAAAGTATTGTTTCTTGTGCTGGCATTTCTGGTTCGAGTACCAAGATCTCTTTCTGGGGATTCTTGCCTGTTCTGCTTCATCAGAACAGAGAGCTCCTGCTCATTTACTCATTCCTACCTTTGTGTCTTGCTTTGCACTTCGATTTTTGCTCATTTCTTGGTTTGTTTTCTTGAGTTCAGTCGACTAGGTCTTGTTGCAACTTTTGAAGAGTCTTTCTTGGTTCTTTGAAGTTTTAGTTTGCGGCAAGGTTGTACTATTCTTCTAGGCTGTGTGGCTGAGTTTTCTTGTCTTCTCTTGCTCATATTGATCTTGCTACTAGTTAGCCCTATAACATTTGGAGCATTTTTGAAGTTTTTGCTTGAAATTCAGTGTTGTTTGGCTTGGGATTTTATAGTTTTGCTTGGTCTTTTCGAACTCTTCTTTTATAAAATTCAAAAGCTCAAAAAACATTTTACTTTGTTGTTTGCTTTTGTTTTTGCATTTTTGTTTTCGTTTCTTTGTATCTTTTGAAGCTTTGTTGAGGTTTCTTGCCTTTGGATTTTGGCTTGATTTTGGAAAGGAGTTGTCATTGATTTCTTCTTCTTTTTTTTAAGTGTTTTTGGTGTCTTCATATTAAGAGTTCTTGATCTTGAGAACTAGCTTTCTGGACAACCAAAAAGAGATAAAACTGAAGGGTCTTTGGGAAATTTCACTCTGCTTTAGGAGATTTTGCATCTTAGAATTTGCATGCTTGTAGTGATTTGCATCAGGTGCACTTAAGCATTTAGTCACTTTCATAGTTTTTGTGAGTGTGAGTTTGTTATCTGAAAAGAAAAATACAATTTTTAATCTCGTAGAACTTGTGTAGAAGTTGCTTTTCATCGAAAGACAATAACTGCATTTGCATGTAGTTTGGTTTTTATTAATTTCTTTCTGCGTCAAAACACCATAAGTTTCATTTCCGCATCCCTTTGACTTAACATAACAACCAATTAAAATAAGCGATATAATTTAAAATCAACTAGCAATTTTTCTAAGTGACATACACCAACTAGCTAGGTTGTAGGGCCTTGGATTAGGTGAGAGGAGAGTTAACTCTCCAAGGCCGCTCAAACAAAACATAGAAGTTGATTAATTGAGCGAAATCCAACTCCGTTAGGTGGACCGAGAAAGCTCTCCTCCAGAGAGTCAAGCACCAGGGGAAGTGAAGGCTGAGAAGAGGGATACCCCCTCTCTGATTAGCTGAATCTGACCTCAAGACCGTTCCGCCCGGCTTCTGACATGGATTGGTGCCCATAGTTACCACTCCTAGGTTCCACATAGGTGACTGCGGGGGGGGAATACCCATGGTACCTGAGGCAGACGTCGCATCACTTTCAGCAGTACTTCTGGGGGGTGCCCTTGCGAAGCTTGGGTGCTTGTGCCAACAAAGGCTATCGTTAGGAGGTCGGCGTAACTGTTTTTGTTACCTTTGCTAGTAGGCCTAGGCCGTAATTATCCCAGACTACTTTCGGGAGGTCCTATATTTCGCTTTCCTGTATTTTGGTGTCCGGTCCTAATCACCCGTAGCGGAAATACTTGAAGGCTGTTTGCTTGATTGTATCTCAGGGATTTTTCTTATAGTGAGTGCTCTTTGCTCCTAGCTTGCTTAGCTTTATATTTTTGAGTCTAATTAAAATTTGTTAAAGTGGCTGATCAAGTGCCTCGTCGATCGAGGAGAATCCGGGGGTTATCTCCCCAGAGTCCAGAGCCTTCTTCGAGAAGGCGTAGGAGTGATTTAGCAGGTGGTTACCACCATGTGACGTCTGATGCAGTGGAGAGAGATCCTCCACAAGGGTTTGAAGGTTTCATAGCTGATTCCGGTGTTGGTTCCGAGAGGAGCATTCCGCTCACCTCGCGAGTTTTATTTCCTCAGGAAGAAGATTTTCAAATTGAGGAATTACCTGAACCTCCTGTGTCAGGTCCATCTCCTCTTCCTCCTGATTATCCGTTCGTTGTTCAATACATCGGACCTGAGTCAGATAGACCAGGAGATCCTCCATATTATTCATACCTTTCGATGGCCACAACTGGGAACGCGACTTCTGCTGTGAGTGTTGCAGGCATTCAGACTCCTGCTTCTGTTGAAGGAGGGGGCACTATTTCTTTATCTTCGATTGCTTCTATTGCTGTTTTTTTTGGCTCTGGTTTCACCCAAGCACATGCTTCTCATTCTGGTCCCTTCTGTTTCGGAATGCCCACTAGTGGGATTCCTTCTTTTTCCTTTTCCACTGCTGCAGCTGGATCTACACCCATGTCTTCCATGGCTAGTGGATCAGCTTCTTTTCAGGGGTTCCCCTTTGGAACTGGGCACATTCCTAGTTCCAATCCTTCTTTAGGGTCCTTTCCATTTACTTCTTAGACCCAGAGTTTCAATCCTTGGTCTGGAGGTCAGAATTCGACCACTTTTACAGGATGGAACCCTGTATTCACTACAGTGGGGGCAGGGAATCAGTTTTACACTAGTCACCAAGGGAATACTTCTTTCCCTTCGACGAGTGGTTATCATACCTTTTCTCCTCTTTCTAATGCCTGGAACCCCTATCAGGGGCTTTCCTCTTCATTTCATACTTCAGTGCGGGGAACTAGTCTGGGCTTTGGTAACTCTGCATTGGGAGGAGGTTCTTCTCCTTTTTCTACGAGTCCTTTTTGGAAACCTGGTGCCTCATCAAATCCAGGGTATTCTTTTCATAATGTTGGGAATCCATCCCATCAAGGATGGAGTCCTCAGGCTCCGCCTCGCTTACCTTTTCTGGCAACGTTAAACTTGCCAGATCTGTCGAAGTTGACTAATGATCCGATTCGTTATAGTCCGAGGTGGCCTCTTGTTCCCACCAAACTTCCTTCAGACATTCCAAAGTTTGAAGGCAAGAATGGAGAAGATCCGGCTGACCACATCACTACCTTCCATTTATGGTGTTCTTCGAACTCCCTGATCGATGATTCGATTAGGTTGAGATTATTTCAATGCACCCTAACTGGAAACGCTGCCAAATGGTATATTGAGCTAATTGGGGGCATTTTTGCTACATTTGGAGAACTGGCTGTTACATTTATAAACCATTTCCAGTTGCATGTCCGTTATGACACTGGGACTGAACTCCTAGCTAATTTTAAACAGGACGATGAAACCCACATTTCTGACCATATTCAGGAATGGAGGAGAAGGAAGAGGCTTATTAAAGCTCATATTCCAGGAGAATTCCTTTTGGAATGGTTTCTGAAATCTCTGCAGTCAGACATTTCTAAAGATGTATCCCTGTCTGGGGTATTTTCTGAGGAGCAGGCCATTTTTAGGGCCCAGCAGCTGGAACTGATCTATTCTCAGTCTGGGGTCCTCCATAAATATTTGCCTAACGCTCCTCGCTCCAAATTAGATTTATCCAAAACTAAGCCTGGTCTACATGGTGATGGGCTTATCGGATCGATCAATAGTGGTGCAGCCAGCCTACTTACTCAATTGCAGTAGTTTTCTTTACAATCTGCTCCTTCTCGTCAGGCTGTGCCTGCTGAGTCATCGCCTTCCCCATCATTTTCGATAAATGTTGTCCAAGCTTCTGATCCCAAAGGAAATCAACAATTCGAAGGGAAGAAGAAGGGACGAAATAATAAGAAAAAGGGCAAGAATGGGAAGAGTAATGCGAATAAAACCAACGAGCATGTTGGTGAGGGTCCAAAGGAGAAAAAGAAAGTGAAGTTTCCATGCAAGCTGTGTGTTGGAGACCATCTTACACACCTTTGCCCTAAAATTCAGGATGCGCAGCGCTTGTTAGCTCAGCAGGGTTCTTCTAGTTCCCAGGCTGCGTTAACAAACCCTTTTCCCCAAGGGCAACAATTAGTTGCTGGCGCGAATCAAAATCTTGGGGCTTCCTCTGGGGGCACCTAGGAGGGGGAAATTCCATCGAACATTTTCATGATGAGTGCTCATGTGTCGCTACGAGATCCCGTGATTATGGCGGAGAAGAGTCTTCAAAAGCTAAGGAAGCTCCTGATGCTACTGAGCCGCTTCACATTACCAAGCCTACTGTTGAGTCTATTCCTCGGATGCCCAAAGCATCTTCTAAGTGATCGACGATTAATCCAAATGCTAGGGCTGCCCAGAACTACTCTATTGTGGAAGATCTGGCGCAGAGTCCTTGTGCTATGTCGGCTCTAGAGGTACTCCAGTCTTGTCTGGCTCAGCGCAGTGCTTTGCTCACTGCCATTGGGTCTATTGATCCAAAAAATTATCTTCTGATTACTTTTGATATGACTAATTTTAAGAAGAGACTCCCCCATCACATGGCTTTTCATACTAAATCATCATACCGAAAGTGTAATATCTTTTGAACGGTTGTTGATGAGGGTGCTTCCACATGCGTGATGTCTCTCACATGTTGGAAGACAATTGGATCTCCCAAAGCTGTTCCATCTACCACTCCTAACTGCATTTGATGGTCATTCTCACAGACCCCATGGTATTGTCCCAGCTTTGCCCATCTGTGTTGGGGACAAAACTATCAATATAGAGGTTGAGGTAGTGGATGCAAGCTTGGACTACAACCTTCTGTTGGGGAGAAACTGGATTTATGAGATGGATGCCATTGCATCCTCATTATTTCGGATTATTTGTTTCCCCCACGAAGGGAGGATTGTTATAGTGGATCAACTGGACTGTCCTCCTATAGACCCGAATGCGTCTACTAACTCATCTGTTCCTAAGTTGGATAATACTAAGGCGCCTGTTGAGAATTTAGGAGTTGGAATGTATTCTTCCTTGATGGGTACTTTCGATATTCCTTCTCCTACGGTACATATAAATGCTATTTCATCCTCCAAGGCTCCTCTTCGAAGAGATTTCTTCAGAACTCATTATTTTTCGGACCCTTGGACCTTACCTTCTCCTACTGCCACATTAGCGGAAGGTCAAGTGGGTGGAATGGCATTTCCTGTTTCTGCAGCTGAGATTGCTTATCAGTCTATTGTTGACTCTGCATATTCCATCCCAGCTCCTCTGTCACCGGAAGAGTTGGATGGCGATGTGGCTCCGGCTTGGACACTTAGTTCTTCTTCGGCCCAGGATTGCCTTGATACCACTCTTCCATCTGAAGAAGCCATCCTGGAAGCCATGAATGGTATAGATAGATCGTGGGATGATTTGCATCATCGGTCTTACTTTTTACCTGACTTGAGCGAAGTTGAAACGAGTTTTCCAAGTCCTCCATCTCCTGGTCCTGTTCGCCCAGTCTTGAACCCTTTAGCACCAACACAGGTTTATGCTAAAGGAAACATGGCTGTGATTTCTCCCACTATCTCGGTGAACATTTCCAGGGATCCCAATATTATTGAGAGTGTCTTCATCGGAGCCGAATGTTCCCGTGAAGAGATTCAAATTTACACCGAACTCTTTAAAGATTATAGGGATGTATTCGCTTGGTCTTATGAGGAAATGCCTAGTATAGATCCATCTATTGTCCAGCATGAGATCAAGACTTATGAAAACGCTAAGCCGGTGAGGCAAAAACTTCGTCCGGTCAATCCTAGGAAGGCAACAGCTATCAAAGCTGAGGTTAAGAAGCTGCTTAAGGTGGGACTCATTTTCCCTATTCCTTTGACTGAATGGGTTTCAAATCCCATTCCCATAGATAAAAAGCAAGGAACGATTCGAGTTTGAATCAATTTCAGAGACCTAAATAAAGCATGTCCTAAAGATAATTACCCCACACCATTTATCGATCAGATCATTGACGAGTGTGCTGGTAATGATATTTTCTCCTTCATGGACGGTTTCTCCAGATATAATCAGATTACCATCCGTCCTGAAGATCAGCATAAGACTTCCTTTATTTGTCCCTGGGGTACTTTTGCATACAAGAAGATGCCTTTTGGTCTTAAAAATGCTGGGGCTACCTTTCAGCGGGCCATGTCATATGCCTTCCATGACATCAAAAAGATTATCGAGGCGTATTTGGATGATTTAGCTGCTCATTCTCGAAAGAGGATGGATCATCCTGCTCACCTCTGGCAAATATTTGAAAGATGTCGTTTCTATAAGATTCGATTGAATCCGAACAAGTGCGTTTTCGCGGTTACATCCGGTCGGTTATTGGGATTCATTGTGTCTAAGGAAGGGATTAGGGTAGATCCCTTCAAGGTTGAGGCAATACTTCGGTTGCCTCTCCCGTCCTCTATCCGTCAGCTTCAAAGTCTACAAGGAAATTCTAATTTTCTTCAGAGATTTATCGTAAATTATGCTGAAGTTACCAAGGGATTTATGAGATTTTTGAAGAAGGGAGTTCCATTTCTTTGCGATGACTATGCTCAACGCTCATTCGATGCTTTGAAAAAAGCATTGACCTCTGCTCCTTTATTGAGTCCACCTGATTATAGCAGGGATTTCCTTTTGTATCTGGCAGCAGCAGAATCTACCATCGGTATGGTTCTGGTTCAGGAGGATGATGCTCTTGCATAGCATGTTATATACTACCTTATTCGAGGCTTGGTAAGACCTGAACTCCGGTACACTCCGATAGAAAAGTTAGCTTTAGCAGCAGTTCATGCTGTGTAGCGACTCCAACATTACATTATTCTTTGAAAAACTTATGTTTTGGTAGCAGCAAATCCATTTCATTTTGTCCTCAGTAGGCGAGTGATTGGGGGCAAATACAATAGATGGATTGTGATTTTACAGGAATTTGATCTTGAGTTTATGTCTGCCAAGTCCAAGAAATCATTGGTTTTTGCGGAATTGATCTCCGAGTTGCCCTGTGGGGAAGAGATGATCTATGATGAATCCTTTCTGGATGAACATTTGTTTCTTATCTCTTCACAGGATCCTTGGTATGGAGATATCATTGTGTATCTTCAGACTGCGAAGTTTCCCTCTACTTTTTCGAAAGATGAGCGCCGTAAGTTGCGTCACTTGGCTAAGAATTACTTGATCATTGGTGATGCTTTATACCGTCGAGGGGTTGATTCAATCCTAAGACGTTGCTTAACTCTCGAAGAAGCTGAGGCTGTGCTGAATGATTGCCACAGTGGAGCTTGTGGTGGTCATTTATCTGGGCTTGCTACAGCCCAAAATACCTTGCGTGCTGGATACTTTTGGCCTTCGATTTTCAAAGATTGTATGGAGTCGGTCAAAAGGTGTCATCCGTGTCAAGTCTATACTCGAAAAATGTGTGCTCATCTAGCTCCGATTTTTCCAGTCATTACCGTCGGTCCCTTTACAAAGTGGGGTATCGATTATACTACTTGTAACGTGCCTTCGGCTAAAGGTCACAAGTACATTATTGTAGCAGTAGACTACTTTACGAAGTGGGTCGAGGCTATGCCTACTTTTGGGAATGATGGTGAGACAGCAGCTCTTTTTCTTTTCAACCAGGTTATTGCTCGTTTTGGTATTCTTAGAGAGATTGTCACTGATCATGGCAGTCATTTTCAGAATAGCATGATGGCTGAGTTGGCTCTGAAATTAGGCTTCCGGCAGGAGCATTCATCTCCGTATTATCCTCAAGCCAATGGGCAAGTGGAAGCCGTGAACAAATCCTTGAATACCATTCTTCAAAGGACAATTAATAAAGCTCAATACAATTGGCATATCATGATATATCCTGCACTTTGGGCATACAGGACGTCAGTAAAAACTGCAACTAGCTTTACTCCGTTTCAGCTAGTGCACAGGTTGGAATCCGTATTTCCCATTGAATGCGAGATTCCTTCTCTTAAATTAGCTGTTGAACTTCTTCCTGACACTTCTAGTCTTGAATAACGGCTTCTTCATCTGGAACATGTCGATGAGCAGCGTCGGGATGCTGCCACGATGAATGAAGTGCATAAAAACCGAGTTAAAGTTCAGTACGATAAGGCGGTCAAACCCAGGGTTTTTTCGGAAGGTGACCTTGTTTTGGTCTATGCCCAAGAAAAAGATGCCTTGGGGGCAGGAAAGATTAAGTCTATGTGGTATGGCCCCTTCATCGTTAAAAAAGTCCTTAAGAAAGGAGCGTACACCTTGGTTTATTTTGAAGGAAACGAGTTGCCGAAGCCTAGAAATGGGCTCTATTTGAAGAAGTATTATGCCTAGGCTTCGGCCTGGCGTGTTGCTTTTGTATATAGTAGTTTTGATTTGTACATATCTGGTTGATTTTTCGATCTTTGATGGGTTGGTGAGGTTTTTGATCTGGATCTCCACGAAAGTCCATCCCGGCATAGGGATATTCGTCCACAGCGATGATTTTTTCTCCCCACCAAAGGAAGAACTCATCATCCCAAGTGGTCCGGGGAACTTCACTTCCCCCTAATCTCTTCATCAAGTCTGCCCAGCGGGCAATTCTTGGGTCTCTCGGGCTGCTGATGGTAGAGATCACTCTGGGTCTCAGTGTTGGTATCTTCTCGAAGAAGAATGTCATCAAAATTGTACCGTATCTAAAATGTTTTGTCTTTACTTGGCAGATTGAGGTCAATTGTTGCTTCATGTTCAGCAATAGGGCTGTGCACCAATCATATACATGAGTTAAGCATTCCACTGCTATGCTCATTTGCATCCTGGACGCCTGATGTAGGGAGGCAGATCTTGCCACTCTGCCAATGGTGAAAAGGAGGATTTTCATGTGCAAATCCCTTAAATATTTAATTGCAATTTTAGTTCCAACTTTTTTGGAACCCTCTACGCAGTACACATGGACGTAATCTTCCACAGTTAGCCCTCCCAAGGGCTTCCCAAGCAAATCTACTGGTTCCCCCCTCCGGGAGAGTCCAGTGATAAAATATATGTCTTCCACTTCAATGCGTACTGGCATCTGATCTATCATAAATCAGTCCTCTTCCGGTTCCCAATAATTCACGAGCATTTCAAGCAACCGGACATTGCTTTTCATATTTGGCATTTTGAAAAACTTGAGCAATCCGCAATTCCGAAGAATATTTAGCGATGCTCGATCTCGCATGACTTCTTGATCAATTGCACTATGTTCACGCTCTCTCCATGAGATGGTCATCCTGTCAAAATTCAATAAATCCTTCATTAGCTACGCATTTTCTCATTTGGGCCTGCGCATACGTGAATTTATTTGTGCACAGTCACGTGTATACGCGACTTTATCGTTACCAACCCGCATATGCACAAACCCGTGATTTTTAGCAAGGGTTTCTATGGTGAAAATCACTAAATTTTAAGTTATAAACGGACAAAATGATTTGCAAGGATGATTGATGAGCTTACCTGACAAATTCGGTGCGATTTGACGGTCGGTTGCTCCTGATTTGACGAAAGAAGTTTTTTGCTCCAGAGCACTTTTTTCCAAATCAGCAATGTAATAATGAACCAAATATGAGGTAATTTGTCTATTTATGC
This sequence comes from Pinus albicaulis, assembly GCA_034641835.2. Lineage (NCBI taxonomy): Eukaryota > Viridiplantae > Streptophyta > Pinopsida > Pinales > Pinaceae > Pinus > Pinus albicaulis. Next base: position 6,196,330 of record CM076583.1, on the reverse strand, counting down.
CCAAAAAGTTGAAATTTTTTGCAAAAAATTGTTATGTTTATGTTTTCAATCTATCTTAAGATGCATAACCCGAATTCTTGGAAGTGCCCAGTTTGGTATGTTTTCAGGTACATTTTGACGAATTCGAGATTTTTCCCAGTTTTTGATCCATGACTGCTGACCCGTCATGGCAGGTATATGATATTCACTAGCATATAGGTTAGGGATTCCACTTTCCGTTGCATTTTGCATACTAGCCTCCATACTGATCACTTTCCATAGGGTCGATCCTGTCAGGTCATGAGTATTACACCCATTTCACTCGCCGATTATTTAATCATGACTTGGTGGTAGAGCCTTCCTTTACATGGGCTTCCTAGTTATTTCCTCGCTATCACTTGTTGCCCATGATGCGTTTTATGTAGGCTCGGGAGTCCTCTTTAGTCCCGCCATGACTTATGTGTCGAAGCTTCATTCTTCTTCTTCCTCACTATCATTTTTCTGGCTATTACCCTAGAGGCTCCCTAGTGTTGTTGAGTTGTATTACTGCATTGCATATTGGCTACTTGTTTATCCTAGCCTTTAGTCGGCTTCATTTGGACTCAGTGTTTAAGCCAACTTTTGACCTTGACTATTTGTACAAGTTAACCATTGCATGCACTTTAGATATCGTGACTTGACACCCTTTTACCCATGGATGGAACATTCCCCTGAGTATCGCTTACCAGTTTTTGCCACCTTGCATTGAGCATAGGATTGTTCCAGTCCCAGGAACTAGTGCATCTGTTTCTTGATACTCGTTCTATCCATTGTACCATAGCATTCTTTTATTCTTTTTCAGGCTTATTATATGAAAAATACAAAAAAATAAAATATAACAAAAAGAGCGGGAACGGGATGTATCTTCGTTGTTTTCATGGCAGTACAGAGTCAGTTTGTCACCCTTGAACAAAGCACATATACTTATATATATTTCCTACATTTGGGATGGTTTTATTTTTTGAACTAGGTTTAGCCTTTACCATGTTTCACTTGTCATTCCTCCCCCGGTTGGTTATCTCTTCCAATCATATGGAGAGTTTTTTCTGCCTCCTGCATAACAGACTTATACAGTGTCACTTTTTATTGCCATGGGCATCACGAGTCATGCTTTTGTTCAAGGGAAGTCTAACCAGAGTCGGCCATTCTGCGGTGTCTCTTGACTCATTATTCAGTCAACCTTCCCAGTTTTGTCAGTATCTTGTTCTATCACATCAGATGTTTTGGTCTTCTGCTCGTGCTAGTTTGAGAAGGTCCCCATTGAATTCTTGCTGGCAGGTTTGTCTCTTATCGACTACAACACATTGCTCTGAGAGCAAACCTAGAGCCGTACCCTGGCCCTATTTCCATCATTGATAGGTGACCTTGTGCTCAGCATTTGATCATCATTATGGGTCTTTGACTGAGTGGTTTCCCCTGTGTTCGACGTTAGCACACATTATCACACTTGGGATTCGTGCAGTACCTTGATTTCCATTTGACCCTATCGGTGGATTTCTCGCCTCTGTGTCAGCTTTCATTATTGGTTGGTTCAAAGGGTTTCTTCCGTGCGCTAGCTTCATCTTGTGCACGTCGGAAACGTACTTCGGTTTTGGTTCCATCACTCTACTTCGTCCGATTCCTTCCAAATCTTGGCCTGCGGGTTACACTCGCGCTGGACCGATGTGGGATGCCTTAATGCCTTCCTTCCAGCAGATATTTTCCCATCGACTTCGACTCATTGCTCTGGGAATAAGGTCTAGAGTCTTTTTGTCAGTACCTTAGGGTTTGCAGTCATCAGTGGCAGACTCTTCGCTATCGACAGTGGGGATTCATCATTGCCTCCTCATTGGTAGATTCTTTCAAGTGTTCGACTTCAACTCATTCATTCGCACTTGTTAGATTGTACTGGGGCACCTTGACACTCATTTTCATTATTGGTGGGTTGTCTCGCGTTGATTAACGGTATACATCATTGACCGGTAATCCAACGATTTCTCACATGGTCGACTTCAGCTCATTTATTCCCATTGTGTAGAATTGTGCCATAGTGATCGGTGAAGACCTCGGGTTGCATCAGCATTTCTCGGTTTACTTTTGACAGTCCATTCAGTTTCTGCCAGTGATGCCATCCACCCTTATATGTTGCAGTTCAGTACAGCAGCATCTTATATGTTGGCTCCCGAGTTGCGTGATTGTACCATGAGATCTACCCTTTATGATTTGGTACTTGGAGATTCAATTACTTATATACCAGACATCCAGTTGCAGCATCCTTGATCAGCTTTCTATATGTGATACTTGGACATTGATTCAGACTTATACTTCCGAGCCATGCTCAGATGATTCATTGTGTACTTTCAGTTCAGCTATACTTGTATACATGTTGGATCTATTCAGTACTTTCCATATGATGTATTTTTGACTGAGCATGGGTATCCCCGCCTCAGCATGAGTTGACTCTCTGTTTTCTTTCATTGGTTTTTGGCAGGCTGAAATCTAGTGAAGTCCTCTCTTGTCCTTGCGAAGTTCTTTCTCTGTGCATAATACATTTCGGCCATCATGTACCCCTTCTGACCTCATATATTAGGGGGCATCTGTTATAGCATCATTTTTCACCTTCATATGATTCATGATTGCTTTTATGGCTTTGGGCACCCATTCCTACAAACTTGGACAAAATTCACTAAAAAACAGTGTTAAAATACCCATACGCGGGTATGCCCAGACTTTTCCGCGTGTATACGCGAGTCCACATGTACTTTCCTGCATATGCCATTAAAATCATTAAAAAATATATAAAAAATCCCTATTTTCGAGTTGGGTTGATGGTTACTCTAGTAGTTCAACCACCCCAGCACGTGGCCAACTATTTCCAACTATTGAAACTACTTTGAGGGAGTATAAAAGCCCCTCATGTGTATAGCCTAAGGGAGAGAGAAATTATTGATATTATACTCTATTGGAATCCTCTATCCAAGTCTGAATTCCCGTGCCTCCTGCACTTCCCAGTTCATTACAGGAAACCCTTGTTTCCTGGAGATGCTCATCTCTCTATATGTCATCTCGTATGCACCAGTTTGGAAGGAATCTTAGCAAGGCAAGGGTGGGACAGATCCGGACGACGGTCTACTCGAAGATCGTGGAAGGATTTAGGTGATCTCTCCACTCGTTATTTCTGTACATGCTATTTATAATACAGAAGAACCGTCTTGTTCCTGAAATATACGTGTTAGTGTATGCTTGCATATGTGAGAATATTGTTATTTAAGCATTTATTATGGTTTATCTAATGTTGCACATGGATTTCACTAACATTTAGAGTAGATATATTCTGTACAACCAGTTCTTCGTGCTTGTTTCTTCTTGTCTTTCAGGTTAAGAAGGAAGAAGAGTTACTGGGGGTTTGGACCCCGCGGGATCTGCTTCAACCGTAGGACCTACAGGTAAGTTCCTCGATCTTCTCTATTTATTTTTTTATGAACATGTATGGTTGTGTGAGTCCTTCTTGAGTAGCATGCCCTGCCCTGTGGAGGTTTTAACCCAACAAACCTCTAGGGTGATTTTCCCCGAAACAGGGTCACATTGACACCAAAAGGCACCCCTTGATTCCTCCATTTATCTATATAAATAGAAGGCCTTAGAGCTCATTTAAATCATATTAATTTCATTAGAAAAAAGGTAAAATGGGCTTCTGAGGTAGCCACAGGATTGAGAGCCCTAACCGAAGTGGAAAAAGGAGAGTTTTGGTTCTATGGTGTATGATCTGATTGGCCGAGTAAGGAAGTAGGCTAGCCAATCTTTTCTGGATTATTTCTGGGCATATTTGGCAACACAATCTTTGTGAATAGGTTGCATACCTTCTTTGACTTCAAGGTAAGGTTGAGCCCCTATGGTTACCTATTTGGAGGTTTGTAATGCATGTCTTGGAGCACCAAATCAAGGCAGGAAACAAGCAGAGTTCATGGATGATTATGTGCATGCACGAGGGCTGATTTTTCTTGGGAATAGGGCTGCATATTCTGAGTCATTTGCCAGAGGGTTGAGCCCTAAATTGGATCAGATCTGAGGTCATTCAATGCTGGAACAAACCTATGTCTAAGCGCCAAATTTTCTAGTGAAACAACATTGAAAATAAGTTCTGTTTGCAAGTGGTTTGTAAGCTAGAATTGGAGGTGTAGCATTAGCTACAAGAAGTCCTAACCGAGGGTGAATCTTTAGAGATTAAAAGTGTGCACAAGGCCAAGCTTTCATGAGCAAAAGTTAACGTCCTCAATGGTAAGTACTGGTATTCTATTTTGATTATTTGTTAGAAGATATGGTCTGCCCTTGTATATGTTTGAACAATAATGTTAAGTGACCTAATTATAGTGAATTTGGAGGCTTGTTAGAGGTTTCTTGGTGTGCCTTAGTAATGTGAACTAGGGAAAAATAGATACAATTAAGTGGACAAAGTATTGCATCTAAAGACTTGTCAGTTTGGAGCACTTAAAGGGTAGACAAAAAGGGATGGTTGTCAAACCCTTATTCAATTAGTTGTAGAGATGTATGACAATGTTCTAATGATAGTGATGTATGACATCGTCCTTATGACATTGTGATATATGGGAGTGATATCTTTAATAATGTTGGGTAGTGTCTTTATAACAATAGTTTATGGCTTGACTTTTATGTTTTTTTAGGAGAAGGGTTAGCCTTAGGCGGCTGTTTCTTCTTCTTAGAAGTCAGAATAGGACTAGTGAAGGGATTATTTTTCAGTATGTTGCCATAGTGAAGAACCTTGTCCTGTGTTTCTCGATCTTCCTTTTAATTGAATAATCTTTGGATTTGTGCAACTTGACCTCGGCAAATCAAGAAAGTGAAACAAGTGAAGAGGATTACCTAGCTATATGAATAACGATGGCTCAAATGCTCAGCGGCAATAGCTCCAGTCCAAAACGAGAGCTCGAGTCTGTGAAAACGCAAAAACGACAACACCAAAATGAAAATGACAGTGTAGAATGTCGGGCGAGTTAAGAATTTTGGGGTTTTATTATAAGAATAAAACTCTCAGACGAGAGTTCAAAAAAATCTTGGACGAGAGTTAAATAAACTCTCAGATGAGAGTTAAAAAAAACTCTCGTCCAAGAGTTTTTAAACTCTCATCCAAGAGTTTTCCCGAGAGTTTATGTCAATACAATTCTCGGATGAGAAAATACTTAACTCTCGTCCAAGAGAATTTTAACTCCAGTCAAGCCCAATCAAAATCTCAGGTGAAACATTAAAAATCTCTTGGATGAGAGTTTTAAAAACTCTCAGTCAAGAAATGGAGTTGATTATTTTCTCGGAAGAGAAATTAAAAATTTCACCCAAATTCTAGCCATCCGCCAAAAAGTGTTTCCCAACATCGGGATTTCACCCTATAATGTTTAACATCTTGACCAAATACAAACAAAACAAAATAAAATGAAATGAAAAACCTAAAATTCACCATCCCCCATTTTTTCCCATTGTATTCTTCTATGGCATATTCAAAGGCTAATAATTAAACCGCCCTAAATTCACCTCAAGAGAGAGATTTCATCCCCCTCTTAGAGTTAAAATGGTTATAGGTTGGTTATTAATTTTAATGATAAAAAGAATAAATATGAATTAAACATATATACATTTAAAAAAATATGTAACATTATTCTTAAACATGAAGATCATTGACTACTAAATAAACATTGTTACAATATCATGACTTACTAATATGTCATGTTTCCAAATTTTATTTTATTTTATCATGTCACTCTTCTCGTTTAATGAGTCCTCCTCCACCATCTTAACATCTTAACTAAATTTAATATTTAATTAAGGTTGGAGGACTTATATTTCCCTAGTTAATTTCATATACACAAAGGCTATAATGGTTCCCTAACCATTACACATCTAATTGTTGTCCTTACCTATAGTCCCTAGTTATTTTCGTACTTACTGAATTTGAATAACTCCTAACTCTTTATTTACTTAAATGCACTATCTATAGTTTAGTACTTTTACCATACCATTACCTATATTAACTCTACCTACTCTATACCCTTACTTCAAATATTTAATATACATATAGTCCTCCTATGGTTTGATACAAAGGCTTTGTTGGGTGTGGAGCCTGATTATCTTGTTTACTTTGTATCACATCATTGGACCCCTGTACCTTAAAAGTGGCGGCAACGCCGCCCAAAATTTCATTGCTACCGTGGGGGGTCCAAGGGGGGGCGGCAGCGCTTTTCGAAGCCCCCCCCTGGCGGGGTTTCGGGGGCAGCGCCCCCGAAGCTAAAAACAGATGTAAAATTGCCTTGTAAAAGTATAGTAATTTCTAGTCAATCTGGGCCGTTCATTAGGAAAACGATCTGACGGTAGAAGTTATGTTTAGATTAGGGTTTTTTACCCTAGAAGGCAACCCCCTTGTATATATGGGGGCATTGTATTGTGGCTATGGATTATGAGTGTATTCTCGGAGCGAGAAACAGAGAGGGAGACTGTGAGAGAGAACAAAGGATATTACAGTGGATCTGCTGTAGGTTTTGTCTCTTCATTTTGTTGGATAATATAAAGGAAGGACTGGCTGTTCGAGGTGGACGTAGCCCAAACTGGGTGAACCAGGTATATCTGTGTCTCTCTTTTTTTATGTGTTTTGTGTGATTGTATTTTCCGCATATTTTATGTGTTTCATTGCTCTGTAATATTTAATTTTCTAACAACTGGTATCGGAGCCGAAGGTATATTTGGCTGATAAACTCGCAGGAAAAAAAGGGTTCCTGGTTCGAGTGGGAGCAATGGCAGACGATGGTAAGTTTAGGGTCAAGAAATTTAACGGCCAAAACTTTGCGCTGTGGAAGATGCAGATGGAAGATTATCTGTATAGAAAGGCACTCGGAACAGTACATTTGTGTCTTGCGACGTCAGTCGCCTTCAATATTTCGAAGGAAACAACAACAGAGGGTTTGATGCAGACGTTGGCGAAACTGTATGAAAAGCCCTCGGCCTCAAACAAGGTATTTCTTATGAAACGACTATTTAATATGAAGATGTCGGAAGGAGGATCTGTTGCAGACCATTTAAATGAATTTAATACAGTTACCAGTCAGCTAAGTTCTGTAGGGGTAAACTTTGATGATGAAGTTAGAGCTCTGTTATTCTTGTGCTCATTGCCACAGAGTTGGAATGGTTTAGTAATGGCCATTAGTAACTCTGTCTCTGGATCTAGTACTTTAAAGTTTGATGATGTTGTTGGTGCTATCCTTAGCGAGGAAATGCGACGGAAAAGCTCCGGTGAGACATCAAGTAATGCTTTGAGTGCAGAGTCTAGGGGAAGAAGAATGGAAAGAGGAAAGAGCTCGGGATATCGCAGTAAATCAAGGAAAGGCAGATCCAAGTCCAGATCAGGAATAGTGTGCTGGAATTGCGGAAAGAAAGGACACCTAAAGAAATACTGTAGATCTCGGAAGGGAAAAGAAGGAGACACACAGCAAGAAAACAATCATGAAGCAAATGTGACGGGTGATGTGTTACAAGATGCTTTGATTCTTTCTTTCGAAAATGTTACTGATTCTTGGGTTGTAGATTCAGGGGCTTCATTCCATGCCACACCTGATAAGAAATATTTTCATGACTATGTTCAAGGAGATTTTGGACAAGTTCGTTTGGGTGATGATAAACCCTGTAAAATTGTTGGAATGGTTAAAGTTCTTGTAAAACAACAGAATGGAAACCAATGGCTACTAAAGGAGGTAAGGCATGTTCCAGATCTGAAGAAAAATCTGATTTCAACGGGGCAATTAGGCAGTGAAGGTTGTGTGACAACTTTCACAGATAAAACTTGGAAGGTCACCAAAGGAGCCCTGGTAATAGCAAAAGGCGAAAAGGTTGGTACATTGTATTTATGCAATGGTATTTCTAACTTTGTTAATGCTTTAAATTCCAAAGGAGCAGATGCAGCATTATGGCATCATAGGCTCGGACACATGAGTGAGAAGGGAATGAAGATTCTCCACTCAAGAAATTTGTTGCCAGGTTTGAAGAGTGTTGACTTGGATTTCTGTGAGAATTGCATTTATGGAAAACAGAAGAGAGTCATATTTCTCAGAGTTGGGAAAGAAAAGAAGAGCGAAAAATTGGAGCTTGTGCATACAGATGTATGGGGACCTGCTCAGGTATCATCTCTCGGTGGCTCTCGTTATTATGTTACTTTTATTGATGATGCAACTAGAAAAACATGGATTTATTGTATTCGGAATAAATCTGATGTATTTGATACTTTCAAGAAATGGAAATCTTTGGTTGAGATTGAGACAGGAAAGAAGTTGAAGTGTCTCAGATCAGACAATGGAGGTGAATATTGCAGCAAAGAGTTTGATAGGTACTGTTCAGAGCATGGAATTCGTAGAGAGAAGACAGTTTCAAGAACACCACAAGAAAATGGTGTGTCAGAAAGGATGAACAGAACAATCATGGAGCGTGCAAGGTGCATGAGATTGCATGCAGGATTGCCTTTACAATTTTGGGCAGATGCTGTAGATACTGCTGTTTATCTAATAAATAGAGGGCCTTCAAGTTCCTTGGATGGTGGTATTCCGGAGGAAGCATGGACAGGTAAAAAGGTAAACTACTCTTTTTTAAAGCCTTTTGGTTGTGAGGCCTTTGTCCATATTAATAAAGAAAACAGAACAAAGCTTGAGGCAAATCAAAGAAATGTACCTTTATTGGATATGGTGCTAATGATTTTGGTTATCGCTTATATGATTATGAAAATCACAAAATCATTAGGAGTAGAGATGTAATATTCAATGAAAAGGTCTTGTATAAGAATCAGTTGCAGGAAAAGAAACAGGAAAAATAAAGCAAGGAATACACAGTTCTTGATGAGATAACTGAAAAAGTAAAGGTGCCTGAAAATAATAATAATCAACAACCACAGCAGCAGCAACCACCACAACAGCAACAGGCACCTCAAACACCTGAAAGTGGTGTTAGAAGATCTACCAGGATAAGTAGACCCCCTGAACGATACTCTCCTTCATTATATTATTTATTGTTGACTGATTCTGGTGAACCTGAATGTTATGAAGAAGCAATGCAGGTTGAAAGCAGGATGAAGTGGGAGCTAGCCATGGAAGAAGAGATGGACTCCTTAATGCATAACCAGACTTGGGACTTAGTGAAGTTGCCTGCAGGTAAAACTGCATTGCAGAATAAATGGGTTTACAGGCCGAAGGAAGAAGATGGAGGAAAACAGAGGTACAAAGCTAGACTTGTGGTGAAGGGGTTTGAAGAGAAGAAAGGTATTGATTTTGATGAAATATTTTCTCCTGTTGTTAAAATGAATTCAATCAGAACTATTTTAAGTCTTGTAGCAGCGGAAGATTTACATCTTGAGCAGTTAGATGTAAAGACAACATTTCTCCATGGAGATTTGGAGGAAGAGATATACATGCAGCAACCAGAAGGATATGAGGTAAAAGGGAAAGAAAAATTGGTGTGCAGGTTAAAGAAGAGCTTGTATGGCTTAAAACAAGCTCCAAGGCAGTGGTATCTAAAATTTGACAAGTTTATGTCTGAACAAGGTTATACTAGATGTCACTCTGATCATTGTGTTTATCTGAAAAGGAAAAATGATGGCAGCTATATTATATTGTTATTGTATGTAGATGACATGCTTGTTGCGGGGTCTAACATGCAGGAAATAAATGTGCTCAAAAGAAAATTGGCAAATTCATTTGCAATGAAGGATTTGGGAGCTGCAAAACAAATCCTTGGTATGAGGATAGCTAGAGACAGGAAAAATCACAAATTAACACTGTCTCAGAATGAATACATAGAAAAGGTGTTGAAAAGATTTAATATGCAGAATGCAAAACCAGTTAGTACACCTTTTGCTAGCCATTTCAAACTTAGTAAGGAGATGTGCCCAAAGACCCAAGAAGACATGGATTATATGTCTAAAGTTCCATATGCATCAGCAGTTGGAAGCTTAATGTATGCAATGGTCTGCACAAGGCCCGATATTGCACATGCAGTGGGAGTTGTAAGCAGGTACATGAATAATCCAGGAAAAGAACATTGGATGGCAGTAAAATGGATTCTCAGATATTTGAGAGGTACCACAAATCAAGCATTATGCTTTGGTGGTTCAAACATTGCTCTACGGGGATATGTTGATGCAGATATGGCAGGTGACAGAGATAACAGGAGGAGCACTACAGGATATGTATTTACTGTAGGTGGAACAACTGTCAGTTGGGTTTCAAAAATCCAAAGTGTTGTTGCACTTTCAACAATAGAAGCCGAGTATGTTGCTGCTACAGAGGCTAGTAAAGAAATGATTTGGTTACAAAGGTTTATGGATGAATTGGGTAAGAAGCATGATATGGGCACACTATACAATGATAGCCAAAGTGCTATTCATCTTGCAAAGAACTCAACATTTCATTCCAGGACTAAACACATACATCTCAAGTACCATTTCATACGGTCAGTATTGGAAGATGGAGAGTTGAAGCTGGAAAAGATACACACTAGCCAGAATCCCGCAGATATGCTAACAAAAGTTGTAACCAGGGAGAAACTGAGAACATGCTCAGTTTCAATTGGTCTTCAAGGATGACGATGAAGATGAGAAACAGCCAGGTCCAAAGAGGAGTCATTGTCCAGCAAATGAAGCAGCGGTGGAGTTGCTACAATTAGTCTCCAAGTGGGAGATTGTTGGGTGTGGAGCCCGATTATCTTGTTTACTAGACGCGCATTGGACCCCCGTACTCTGGGCATGGCGTGCAATGCCGCCCGAAATTTAATCGCTGCCGTGGGTCCAGGGGGGGCACTTTGAGTCTCCAGGCTTTGGGCAGCGCCCCGAAGCTAAAAACGTATGTAAAATTGCCTCAGAAGTATAGTAATTTCTCAACAACTGGCCGTTCATTAGGCAAACGATCTGATCCGTAGAAGTTATGTTTAGATTAGGTTTTTTTCCAGGGCAACCCCTTGTATATATGGGGGCATTGTATTGCGGCCGTGGATTATGAGTGCATTCTGAGCGAGAAATGTGAGAGGGAGACCGTGAGAGAGAACAAAGGATATTGCTGGATCCGTAGGTTTTGTCTCTTCATTTTGTTGGATAATATAAAGGAAGGACTGGCTGTTCGAGGTGGATGTAGCCCAAACTGGGTGAACCACGTATATCTGTGTCTCTCTGTTTTTATGTGTTTTTTGTGCTTGTATTTTCCACATATTTTATGTGTTTCATTACTCTATAATATTTAATTTTCTAATAGGCTTGGCAATTATATCCCTGACTACTATCATAGTCATATAGTTTTCTTATGTCTTAAACTAAGGTTTAAAACCTGCCTCATTACGCACTTAATGTATTTTCCTCCCCTCATGATGTTTCTCACCCACATGTCACCATTTTTTAGAGGCCATGTGCTAGTATGTCCTCGTCACATGACCTTTGCACTTTTCTATACCATGGAGGGACGACCAAGATCGATGGGAGGAGGATCTACTATCCATAAGCATCATGAAAACCCTAAGCTTTGATCCAGATTTTATGCAGGAACACAGTAGAATACACATATAGCCATATATACACAGATGCAACGAAAATAATGCTTCATTTTATTATAATCAAATGACTGAAATAAAATAGCTATGGTGTTGGTAGCATATCTCTGAGAAGAGATGTGGCGGCTTTAGGCCTTTGAGATTTGTTTACAGAAAGAATGGAAATAAACAGCTAGGGAGTTGGTAGGCTTATCTGTCAGAAGAGATGTGGTGGCTACAGGCCTATGAAATTTTTTACAAAACAATTGACTGAAACATGCTTATAGAAATAATGGAAATGGACGAGCTAGGGCACTAGTAGCATATCCCTGAGAAGAGATGTAATGGCTACCAGCCCCTGAACAGTCTTAAAATGAGGCTTGAGGCCTATTTATTACTAAGAAATAATGTAAAACCTGAAACGTTCAAAAACCTAACCCTAGGAGATGAAGCGCCAAAACTGTGGGCCCTGTTTGGGTAAGTTGGTGTTTCAACTTCCCGCAGACGTAACTTTGGCATACGATATTCGTTTGACGTGCTCAATAGCTCGTTAGAAATATATATCAAAGGAATACAACTTTTGAGTGAGAAACATTGGTCTATGATCCATGTTTCTCCCTGTTTCCCCAAAAAAACCTCGTTTAGGGCCTGAAAATGGCTCCAGAAGTTCAGGACCCAAAAAATTGCTAAAAATAGTAAGTTGTGCTGCAACTTACAAACTAAAAGAAATGATGGTGGGGGTTGAAATGAAATTGGTGGGTGGCCACCAGTATCCACCTGGATCATTAAGTCCTCAAAACAGCTCTGTGAGTGCAGGACCCGAAAACCTGCTAAAAATAGTAAGTTGTGTTGAAGCTGAAAAACTGAAAGAATTGATGTTACAGGTCCAAATGGAATAGGTGGGTTTCCACTGATATCCACCTTGATCATTCATCCCTTCTTAGGAAGCAATGGTCTCCATTGCGTGAAGTTCCTCCCTTGGGGGGGTGGGGGGGGGGGGGCAAATTCTGCTGAACTTGGTGTTGGATTTGTCCAGGATGTCGCGGACCTGTTGGCAGATGCGTTGGATGTAGATGTGATGCCAGTGGACAGTCATTGAGGGATCTGGGAAAATTTATCCATCATCGCATTCCTCTATTTCTCGAGGGGCCTCCTTGAGAAATATTTTGATAGGATCTTCTACTCCCTCGTCTTTCTTTCCTTCCGCCATGGGGGGTCATCGGGGTTTGCGAGGCTGATATTGGAAGAGTGCAACCATATTGAGGCAGATTCCTTATACCCTGACCATGCTAGGGACATGCAAATAAAAAGAGATAAAGAGTAGACCGCTCTGATACCACTGATCCAGATTTTAAGCAGGAACACAATAAAATACACATATATCCATATATATAGAGATACAGTGGAAATAATGCTTCATTTTATTATAATCAAATGACTGAAATAAAATAGCTAGGGCATTGGTAGCGCATCTCTGAGAAGAGATGTGGTGGCTACAGGCCTCTGAACTGTGTTACAGAAATGAAAGTTGTGTATAGAAATAATGGAAATAAACAACTAGGGTTCTAGTAGGCTTATCTTTGAGAAGAGATGTGGCAGCTATAGGCCTATGAACTGTGTTACCAAACAACTAATTGAAACATGTTTATAGAAATAATGGAAATGGATGAGCTAGGGCACTAGTAGTGTATCCCTGAGAAGAGATGTGATGGCTACCAGCCCCTGAAATATCTTACAATGAGGCTCAAAGGCCTATTTATTGTTGAGAAATAATGTAAAACCTAAAACATCCAAAAAACTAACCCTAGGAGATGAAGCGCCAAAACTATGGGCCTCGTTTGGGTAAGTTGGTGTTTCAACTTCCCGAAGACATAAATTTGGCACCTGATCTTCGTTTCACGTGCTCAATAGCTCATTATAAATATCTATCCAACGACTACAACTTTTGAGTGAGAAACATCGGTCTATGACCCATGACCCATGTTACTCACAATTTCCCCCAAAAAATGTCGTTTAGGGCCTCAAAATGACTTCAAAAGTTCAGGACCTGAAAAACTGCTAAAAATAGTAAGTTGTGCTGCAACTTACAAACTGAAAGAAGTGATGGTGGGGGTTCAAATGGAATTGGTGGGTGGCCACCAATATCCACCTGGATCATTAAGTCCTCAAAACGGCTCCGGGAGTGCAGGACCCGAAAACCTGCTAAAAATAGTAAGCTACGTTGAAGCTGAAAAACTGAAAGAATTGATGCTACGGGTCCAAATGGAATAGGTGGGTGGCCACCGATATCCACATGGATCAAGAATTTACCTACTCTACCTTTCCCTCATTTCAACTTTTCACTCACTCAGTTGCGGCAGTCACAACTTGAGGGAGTTATGCTGCCATTAGCGAAGACCTGCACATTAAATCCATGCTGCCATGATAGCTTGAATCCACCACAATGTTGTCTCTTGTGTCAATGAAACTTTGGTTGTGGGGATTATTTGCTACGCAATGCATTTCTTTTTCATTTGGATCATACATAAGGGTTTTGCTGTGATTTCTCAGCGTTTTATCTTGGCATGAAATCTATGGTTGTATTGGTTCGTAAATCTTGTAGATTGGCTCCTAATTTTTGTTTTTAATAATTGCATGGAAAACCCATCACATATTCAGCCTCTACACTTGACATCTTAGGTAAATTTCTCTCTGTTTTTTGTATATACTTGGTTATGTTTCTTTATTTTTCGTTTGGTTTGTAAATGCCCATCTCACTATGGGTCTTTTATCCTACGCGGGGAAATAACCTATGTCTTCACTTAGTGGTGACTTGGGAAATGTTCTTCACCCTTCTCCCAACATTATAGGTGAAATATTATGGGGTTTAATTCAGTAATCCCCTGGTCCTTTCTTTAGCATGAACGTAATCTCATTTATGCATTCAAGTTGTAATACCCTTGATTTATAATTCTTATGTTTCTATAAATAGGACAAGGGTTATGGGGACCTATGAAAAATTATGGTGTTGGTGAAAATATATTAATTAATAATTATTTATGAAAATTATGGCAATTTCTTAAAGATAGAGTAATAGAGATCTGGAAATTATTATCTATGAGGGTAGGATAGAATTTCATACTTTTCCAAAATTCTGCAAAAAAAATATTTTGGAGAAAAAAAAAAATAGATAGAAGAAAAATATCTAAGAAATCCCTAGTAAAGAGAAAAGTTACTAGGAAGAGGTACAAATAACTACGGTGAGTAAAAGTGATTTTTAAAGAAAAAATTTGTGGAAAAAACAAAAGTAAACCTAGGTTATGGGAAACAACACCCTAGAATAAAGGGACACCATTATGGAAACTTGCTCGGGAAATTGGGCTTAAAAGTTCCATCACTATTGTGACAAGGGGTTGTAAACACTAGGGTAAAATTGATCTCTGCTCAGGGGAGAGCTCTGAGGAGAAGCTCATGGTTGGGAGGAAAATTCATCTTTACAAGTTGGTATGCAACATGTAGAAATTTTGTATTCAATTTCTTGTCTTTTAGTAATGAATAGAAGCATCAACTTGTCTAAGTTAAAAGACATATTATGCTTTGTAATAAGGGATTAATGTTATATTAAACCAGTTTGGAATCATGGTATAGGCTAGTTGCATATGTTTTGTCAGTATTATATACAGCGGCAATACTATGTGTTGTACAGTGTCAGTAATGTGTTAATTACCGAGTCGATATTGTGTTTTGTATAGTAGACTAAGGTATTGTAGATGGATGCAATTACATTATGTTTAATTATAAACCGACAAAGGGGTATGATGATAGGGTAAAAGTACTCTACCTATTTATATATGAGCAGAAGTATAATAAAAAAAATCTATTGCTAGAATGATGAGCAGGAAAATGAAAACTTAGAAACAAAGATAAGACAGATCTAGCTTTCGAAAATTAATATTATTTAAATTTGCTGGAAGGAATAAATAATATGGAACCTGCTACTTCTAGCTACTAAGACAAAAAAGAAGAAAATGGATGATACAGTATAGAAGAAATTAGAAGTTTCATTTATGAATAAACTATAGATACATTTAAGAGTTATTAGAAAGCTAAACAAGAAAACTATTATTATCCAAGAGAATTTTGAAGGCACATAACATCTAAAAGGATTCAAAAACTGATGATTGCATTTATAAAATCTGAAAGTATGATATAAGTACATATGCATCCATCACAGATAGGATGAGGAAATGTAATTAATATTTCCAAATATAAATATATAAACATGTAGATACAACGATTAAATAGTCCTTGTACATCCTTGAGAATTACACAGTCATATGTACATGATTGTATTAAAAAGAAGGGCATGCATTACATAAGTTCATCAACTATCAAAGGCCAAGTATGGCATTGACACCTAAACATAGAAACTACAACAACACTGTTCTAAGCTAAGTAAATCTCAAATCCTAGCAAGAAGGAGAGCCATGTCAAAACAATGTGCTACCAACCTGAGGAAGAATAAAGTTGGTAAGTATGGGCAGGGAGGGAACCTTGAGTTTCACGCATACCAATATAATTCAGAGCATACTTGTAAAAGAGAAGAAGTGTGAAGATTAGAAAGATCCAAATAGAATAATAAATGAAAAATATTATTGTGTAAGGGACATAGAGATACCTTACCTAAGCATGTTGTCATGATGTTTCTTGTTCCACCTGTGTATACAAATCAAACAATGTTGTGAGTGAATGGATCCTATGGAATATAAATATCGAAATAAAGAAATGAGAAATCAAAAATTTAGATTAAGAGTCGAAATAAATTGAAGGTGGAAAGATGCGAGGATATGTTGTCATCCTCATCTCCTTCACAAAATTATCGGTCAGACAAAAATATTAAAACTGGGCGGCAGCAACCCACATTATAAATTCAGATCCTAAAATGAAATTCTACGTATAAGGGAAAACTACAATCAATATTAAATGTACAAAAATTCCCAAAATGACAAATATAACAGGGGTAAGAACGGTTGTGCCAAACCTTGAATGAGGAACTTAAACTACGTTACAAATTTGCATGAAAAACTTAAGGGGAAGAACACCCAGATAGGTTACGCATTTTTCCTAAGAAGTGTGAAGGGAAACAACCTAGAATTGCTTACACAACTACCATGAATAATATGAGGAAAAACCCCAATTGCAAGATAATTCGATGAACACATACACAAAGAAATACTCAGAAGTAAATGGAGAAAAGTGTTGGATATACTCTACTTAAATACCCAAGATAATTAAGCCCATAATTACATGGGAAAAACAAAGATTTGCTAAAAGCTATCACGAATGTATTGATTACAAATACTACAAGAGCAAAATGAAAATTCAAAATGTAAAACCCAGAATTTATTCAAACAGAGGAATCACAATTCCCTTAGGTTCACAAGAAAATGTATAAACCAACAATACAAAGAAGCTAATGGGTAAACTTAGAATGTAATGAAAGTAACGATTTTCATACGCTCTAGAAAAAATTCCAAACGCAATTATAACTAGACCCAAAATTAATTTACTATTCATATTCTTGGTTACATGTCAGAAAATTGTTCAAATTTGAATATACACCAAATAGCACATAGGTTTCTAATACCTCGGCTAACATATCAGATACCCAGAAATCGATCCAGAGATCGAATAGGGAGTAATACTCCTAATCAAATAGGCCACGTAACATATCAAAATCGTAGTTTTAAACCCAACAATTCTGTGGGTGGAAGACATATTAAACCTATGCCTGAAATACTATATGAAACATATATAAACCCATAATCTCAATGTTGTACTAAGGTGTAATCTTTGAAACCATAATGTATAAGGAACATGTACTCGTATTGAAGGAAAATGGGATGGAGGACTTCAGAACTTAACCCAATGATTTGTCACCAAAACGCTGTGAAACAAGGGAGAAGTCATTACCCAAATGACCACGTAGAGAAATAGAGGGATTCCTTCCTGCGTAAGAGAAGAACACACTGTGAGATATGTATTTCAAATATAATGAAATTAAATTACATAAAATAAAGGAAAACATATATAGAGGCTACCTCATGTGAATTCCTAGTCTGACCATGCTATGGGGTTCCCCGCAACACAACTAAAATAGACATTAGGAGCTAACCCAAAGATTTTAAGAACCAACACGACTATGCAATTGTGCCAACAAGAAAACACAGGGAAATCTCTGTAAAACCCTTACCTTTGAGGCCATGGTGGGGAAATTCTCTTCGCATCACCATTTTGTTTCCAAAGCGAGCATCCTAAACACACACAGAGCTGATTTCAAGGACGAATCAAGCTACCATGATTTTGGAAATTGAGTTGTAGGTTCGAGATATGCTGGCATAGCTCCCTCGGGCATGACAGCCACAAAACACATAGTGAAAGATCGAAATGAGGAAGAGAAGGGAAGGTAAAATCCTTAGAGTTTTCGCAATTTCTTTGAGTTGTAGATCTATCCCCTTTGATCTCAGTCATTCATCCATGGCATCAATAAGGGTGAAGGCCAGGTGAGGGCACATGGCCTCTGCCACATGGTTCGTTCTGAGAGGGAAATTTCATCAAGGTAGGGTCACATATTAAGTGTGAAATGGAGTTATGTGAAAAGTGATAAATCCCTCATTAAAAATCGTAGTAGAACCCTATCTATGTTTAATATGGGAGTAACGGTATATAGAGTATACCATATTAGGACTACAGGTAATTGAAATATTAGAGTATAGGTTAACATATATGAAGGTTAATGTATGTAAAGGTATGTAAAGGTAAGTAAAGGTACGCAAAGGTTAGAGTATAGATTAATGTATATAAAGTTAGGTTAGAAATATTACATATGAAATGTGCATGTAAATAACGAAATGATTAGGACTCCTTCAACTAGTTAGGATCCAATCTGCTAATACATTGTAGGTAAGAGTCTTAGTTAATGAGAAAAGGGTTAGTGTTAGAGGACCATTGCAGCCCAAGCATACATGAATTTTATTTAAAATGTTAAGTAGGGATGACAATCATTAAACAAGAAAAGCAAATGGAAAAAAAAAATTTGGGAACATGACAAGTGGTATCAGAGCCGAAGTTAAAACACTGGGCTTATGGACCCCAATGCTGGAAATTCTGCTGCCTAGAAATTTTAATTGTATGGCTAAAATTTGTTTTAAAAAATGATCAGTTACATATTATGGTTTATTAATGCTAATGGTTTAATGTGCAGGAGATATAAGGTGCAAAAATAATTACAGCTATTGTCATGTCAGACAAAGAAGAGTTGTATGTGGAACTGGGGGAGGAGGGTATTCCTCCAGATTCCAACACCCAGATGCTGGAAATTGTTAAAAATTTGTAGCAGGAAATGGTTCAACTAAGGACTAGAAATGAACGTTTACTGCAATATAGCAATCAATAAGAGAGGTTGATAAGAGAATTAACCTCTATATCTAGTCACCAAGAGGGAGAACAAGTAAAATTGAATAGAAAAGAAACAAAAACCAACTCAAAGAAGTTTGAGAGTGGGGAGTAGTATGGGAAACCAGACTCTAAGTCAAAAAGGAGGAATGATTTGGAGGGGGAATTCTACAAGATAAAGCCTGCAACCTTTTTCTGATAATTTGGAGTGCTAGTGATTAATTCAAATTCTCTTCTTGATAATTACTTGTGAGGTTACTTGAGTTACTTATGTCTTTCCTTAGTTAGCTTATTTAATCTTTCATCAAGCCAATTATCAGAATACACGAGACACAAGAATTAGACTCCCAGAGCTAGGGAAAAACCTCTCTGTTATAAGCCAATTTGGGTATTATTCCCAATGACCTGGTTAACTGGGCATCATCTCCAGGACCAATGTATAGGGTCTATCATCCCCTAACATTTCAATTGCTATATGCCCTAAGACAAAGAACAAGACAAATCAATCAAGGACTTTCATCTGCAAAGGTTTCCAAGGTTTAAAGTTTATAATATATGATATGCGAGCCCACCAACGCTACCTATAAAGGGACTAAGTGCGTTGCATATGCAGGTAGCCCCATGCAAGTCTTCTCTGCAAAGCACTTCCCAACATCTATGGGTGCGTTGGTCACATTGGGAGAGAAATTCTCATTGTTCCAGAATCTCCACTTGGCCAGTGCCTTCTAGAAGAGTTCACATCTGTCAAACTTCAAATCCATGTGTCCATTTGACATATACAAGATTTGGAACATGTCTTGCCTATTATTGTAAATTCATTGATTGTAAAACTATCTCAGTCTCTCTATAAATTGAGCACAGATATTAGTGTTTGATGAGGAAGAATTTGTGTAGAGAAATGTTGGTGGATTTTACAATGAGGAGATTGATTTAAGTGACAATTTGCTAGAGATATCTGCATTGTGATGATTTTGGGATGTTCTTGGAGATGGTGACACTAAATTAGTCATTTGGTTGTAACCTCCCCTTTTATCATTAATAAAGAATACAACTTACTTTTCCCTATATGCATCTGTATTGGCTTTGATTTTCCATATTGCAAGATCTTAGTTGATGTATATGGTTTATGCTTTACTGATTTAGAAAAATAACTTGAATAGACATCTGTATTATTGCTATATTCTGTTGTTTAGTGTTTATTCTTGTAGGAAATATTTTGCACAACCGACCGGAATTTGAAGCTACAATGGAAGCGACAGAAGGAATCATTTGGAAGTGCTTGGATACCAAGTAAGCATCTAATCCATTCTTTGTGTATGTTCTTAGTTAGGAAAATTAATCATATAGTCCTTAACCTATTGTTCTAGATTAGCACCTGTCTAGGGAAGCATGTTTTATCTGTAATTCACAATTTTGTCCAACAAATTGGTGACTCTGCTAGGGATATTACTCTTTATCCTAGGTGTTTTAGCCTCTGATTTTCTCTGTTTATTCACCTAGTAGTTGTTACTCACAAAGATTAGGCTTTTTAAGATCCAAATTTGCAAAAGAAGTGTGTTAAGCAGCTGTGTTTTTCCTTTGACATTGTGCCCAAAGCACTCTTAGATAGGACACAATGCTTTTGCATAGTACTATCTCCCTTTCATGCCTGCGTTACAAAGCACTGTCTCTCTTTAGAGACTGTGTTGCCTCCTGAAGCCATCTAAATTCCCTTGAATTTATCTTTGCAATTTGTTTTAGTTTGTTTGCTGATGTGTTTTGAAAAGCCTGGGCCTCATATTGACCAGTGATCTATCCACTTCTTCCTCCTTCGAAAGAAAATTTGTTCAATATTTGTTTAAAGAATTTTTCTTTATCATTGGCAAGTTAATTTCAAAGTATTTTTATTGTCGCATTAGATCTATTTGCTTTTGAAAAAGGAAATTGTTGTAAAATCTTCGTTTCCTGATAGGAGAAATTGTTGTTTCTTTCCTCATTTTTCCTTCAAAAGAGAAATTGTTGTTTGTGTTCCTCATTTCTCAAAAGTAAAATGCATTTGATTTTGTTGATTTAGTGCACTTAGTTTCTTTTCTGCATTCATAACATTAAAGGAACTGAAAGGAAAAATTTGCATTTGCATGTAGTGGTTTGTGTGTTTTGCAAAAAGGAACAATTAGGAAATCTGCATTTAGTTTGTGTTTTCTGATTTGTTTGCTCACAAATTGATTGCTATTTCCCTCTAATAGCTAGGAATTTCATTGAAAAGCTAAAAGTAAAAGATTACTTATCATTCTTAGTTTCATTTTAGGAATTTTTCAATACATCATCGCGGTGAACCTTTGAAAGGAGAATTGCTAAGCTAGATCAACATAAAATTAATCTCAATTTACCTAACAAAGCATTGAAACCATAACGATAACATTTAGAAGGTATAGGCTAGAGACATGTTCCAGCGCCGTAAAACATAGTAGCTGTCATTAACTTGTCTGCGATATATTCCGAGTGTGATACCTCACTCCATGTACGTAAGTATATCGTAGCTTTTCCACGTACTTTTGGGTATATCGAGTGGTGTTACAGTACGATAAGTGTAAAGGGGTGCTCTCATTGTGTAGTTTCGCATCCGACAGCGCTAATACGGACTTAGGCCTCCATGTACCTTCGGGTATATTTGGGAGGACAAATTTTAGGTGCTATCCATCCATAGTGAACCGATTCGGTGGCCTTGTAAATTGTGATACACCGAACACAGCATTCGGGGAGATTTCTTGGTCGTACTTCTTGGTTCGCCAGGAGGTATTCTATAGTTCATAGTTTCTTGGTAAAATTTTTTGCCTAGCATTACCCTTTTATTTTTTTTATTTGTTTTTGGTTAAAATAAATCAGTAATCATGGAAGAACAAAATCCTTTCCCCCGTCATTCGCATAGACTAGCGTTAAAACCACCTTTACCACCAGAAGTTACTTTTGGTAGGCGAAGGCGATCACGATCTACCGAATCAAGTACAATTTGTACCTTTGGTGAAACATCATTTTCCCATAAACCAACGTTAGCTCAAGTTTTTTCTACACATCCCGGTTCATCTATTGTTGTCGAAACAGAGTCTTCATAGCTACCCATGGTCACGATCCATCCAATCAGTGAGACCATACCTCATGGACCCGACGTTGTTCAACCAGAAAATAATCCAGATCCTGTCTCTTCTTTGCCAGAACATCTGAATCCTGAAGTCATACAATCAGAAGTTGTTCCTACCTTGGTTTTCCCACAAATTTTTGTAGTTATTGAATCTCCCATATCACACAGTCAACCACCTGAAATATAATTTGGGCCTGACGGTGAAATACTTCCCCCTAGTTTAATTGTGATTGAAGAAATCCCACAAGATGATACACCTTTAACTCCAACCCACTTTGAGGAGGACCTTTACCTGTACGAGTATTTTTCTCAATCGACACCATCTTCTTTTGTTGATCCTGCTCCTTTTCAAATTCTCGTCGATTCAAAAGGGTATACATTTGGTCAAGTAACCATGACTTAACCAACATCTTCGGTTGGGCCATCTATTCCAATTATGTCAGCTCCTTCCCTAGCTACCCTGTCGATGTTTACAACTTCACCAGAGTCATATTTTCATGGTGGCCCTTTGGTCCCATCAGGTTACAAATCCTTATCTGGATTTTTCTCTAGTGCATCTTCAAATCCATGGACTTTACCAATGTTGTTATATGGTATTTTAACTAGTAATCCTATAGTAACTACTGAATGACTTGATTCATTATACAGATCATCAAGTCAATATCAAGTCGGTCCTTCTGTGTCTATTCCTTCAAGTACCATATCGCCTGGATTCCCAGCATTTGGAGAGAAATATTTTCCATCTTATT
Source organism: Pinus albicaulis (assembly GCA_034641835.2). NCBI lineage: Eukaryota > Viridiplantae > Streptophyta > Pinopsida > Pinales > Pinaceae > Pinus > Pinus albicaulis. The sequence continues at coordinate 6,173,476 of CM076583.1, read as the reverse complement.
ATCCTACTCATGCTAGGGGGCAACCTTTGGTCACCCAATATGACATTACTCTATCACATTTTGGTCAATCTAATGTTGAAATGCATTTTTTTCAATGGCAGCCCACTCTATCGATCCAACCACAAACGGTTATACAATCATATCAACCAGTTCAACCTGTTACACCCACATCATTACCACTTGTCAATACATCTTTACCCCTTAAATAGAATCAAAATGTTGTACAACCTTATCAAGCGGGTCCTTTAACTCAATATCATCAAATTTTGGGTCCACAAACTCAAAATCCTTCGGTTAAGTTACAACAACCTGTATCCATAATCATCTATTCACAAGCTGGTTTACCATTTTATGGGATGTCACAACTGCAACCTGGTTATACCTATCAACTGAATCCAAGTTATCCTAATTTGGGTTATAATTTTGGTGTACAGACCCCTTGGCCGCCACAGGTGCAAATGGCTCAAACTTCATTTCAACAAGTATCATATCCAGGTTTTGGTCAACAAAATCCTTAAGCATTTTCTTTTCAATATAACCCCTATCTGGGTTACCAGCAGCAGATTCCTTATGCTAGTGCTCAAAGGCATGTTGCTCAAGCAATTCCATCTTACCCTGGCTATGCTTAACCTAACCTTAATCGATATTTTCCCTTTGTTGCAACTTTAGAGTTACCAGATTTAAATTGGTTAACCAATGATCCAATTAACTATGCTCCTTGGTGGCCAGTGATACTTCACAAATTACCCTCTGATATTCCTAAGTTCAATGGAAACCTTGGGGAAGATCCATCCACTCATGTTATGACTTATCATTTATGGTGTTCATCAAATTCCCTGAATGATGATTCTGTTCGACTATGTCTTTTCCAGCGTACGCTCACAGGTCTGGCTACAAAATGGTACACTGAATTACCTAGAGCTTCTTTTGATAATTTCACAGCCCTAGCTATTTCCTTTTTGACTTATTTCTAGTTACCCATCAGATATGAAACTGGAACGGAACTCTTGACCAATTTCAAACAGAATAATGTTACTCACATCTCTGATCATATTCATGAGTGGCATTGTCATCGTCGAATGGTTAAAACCTTTGTTCCGGATCATCTCCTTGCTGAATGGTTCATTTAGTCCCTATTACCATCTATAACTGAGGATGTGGCTAAGGGTGGTGTCTTCACAGAAGAGGAATTCATCGCTTGTGCCAGAAAATTGGTGTAGGACACTTAAAGGATTCCACTCTCATGGGAACCTTTACATTACCACTGCCCGTGACGTCAACAGAAATTGCAAGTATGGAGACCTTCTACATGATCTCTTCCACTCTACCTGGCTTAATGGAGAGTACAGGTGATTCTGATATTTCTACGTTGGATGAGTTTCTGTCACCTAGCCCTATTGAGTCGGCATAGCAATCAATCTATCTGGCTTGGGCGGAAAATCCGAAATCATCATCACCGAGTGTTTGGGTTGATCATTCCTTAGATTTTCATACTCCATCTGATCCATTTTCTTCAATTTTCTTGATAGATGAGAATATTTTGGAAGCCATGATGTCAGAAGGAGAACCATGGGAAGATTATCATCATCATTCCCATCTTATTGATTATGAAGAAAATAATCTTAGTGAACTATATCACCCATCCATCAAAAATTTCTTTTCGAATTGTTTACCCATTAATGCAATCAATTCCAACCGAAATCTATCAAATATGGAAGAAACCATTTCTATCGATATTTCGACCAAACCTGGCATTGTAGAAAATATTCATGTTCGTGTATCTTGTTCTCCATCAGAACTCAATTCATATCGCTCTCTATTTCGTGAATTTCATGATGTATTTTCTTGGTCTTATGAGGAAATTCCAGGCATAGATACCCGTATAGTTGAACACACTATTAATAGGTATCCTAATGTCAAACTGATGCATCAATGGCTTCGTCCTATTCATCCGAAGAAAGCTGCTGCCATCAAAGCAGAAGTTGAAAAACTTTTGCATGCTGGTTTCATATACCCTGTTCCACTTACTGAGTGGGTTTCCAATATCGTTCCTGTTATGAAAAAACAAGGAACCATTAGAGTGTGTGTCTATTATCAGGATGTCAAACTTGCTTGTCCAAAAGACAACTATCCTACTCCCTTTACCGACCAGATATTGAATATTTTGTTGGATGTGAAATTTTTTCGTTCATGGATGGATTTTCCGACTACAATCAAATCAATATCTGCCTAGATGATCAACATAAGACAACATTCATCTATCCCTGGGGCACATTCGCTTATATGAAACTTTTGTTTGGTTTAAAGAATGCTGGGGCAAATTTTCAGAGAGCAATGGATTATGCTTTCAATTACATCAAGCACATTGTTAAACCCTATCTAGATGATTTACCAGCGCATTCACGAAATCGGACAGATCACCCAATGAATTTGAGAGCCATTTTCTTATGCTGCCGACACTACAAAATACGCCTCAATCCACATAAATGTGTGTTTTGTGTTGGTTCTAGTCGTTTGCTTGGATTCGTAGTCTCAAAAGAAGGAATTCGAATCGACCCATTGAAGGTTCAGGCCATTCTTGATTTTCCTGTGCCATAAAACTTACTTAAGATATAGAAACTTCAAGGAAAGTCTAACTTCCTCAGAAGGTTCATTCCAAGCTATGCCAAAATGGCTAAAGGATTTACTCGACTATTGAAAAAAGGGGTTCCATTCCATTGGGACAAAGTTGCGCAAGATTCTTTTGATGTTGTCAAGGACACTCTTGTCCAAGCATCATTAATGTATCCCCCTAATTATCAAAATGATTATTTCCTATATATCTCCACAACTGAAACGAATATTGCCATGGTATTAGTCCAAGTAGAAAATGGAATTGAACATCCTATCTATTATTTGAGTCGTAATCTCAACCATAAAAAATTTAAGTATTCATACGTAGAAAAGCTTGCCTCGGCAGCTGTTCAAGCTGTCCAAAGATTTCACCTTTAAATCCTGCTCCGAAAAACAACTATAGTTTCGGATTGCAATCCCATGACTTATATCTTATCACATCAATTGCTGGGGGGAAAATATTCAAAATGGAATTTTATTTTGCAGGAATTTGTTTTGGAATTCATCAAATCCAAGTTAAAGAAGTCTTTAGTTTTGGCTGAACTTGTCTGTGACCTTCCCTCTAATAGTACTGCAACTACATCAGAACCATCAATTCCTGACGAGTCTTTGCTTCTGATCGGATCATCTAATCCTTGGTATGGGGATTTCATCATTTATCTCCAAACCCAAACTTTTCGACCTGATATCTCTCGCTCTGAACATCGACATATTCAATACCAAGCCAAAGATTATCTAATCGTCGGCGATACACTTTATCGTCGTGGTGTTGATACAATTTTAAGGAGGTGCCTCACTCATGAGGAGGCCGAAAAAGTGTTAAGTGATTGTCATGCTGGGGCTTGTGGTAGACATTTATCTGGATATGCTACCGCACAAAAGATACCCTGCACTAGTTACTTTTGGCCTACTATTTTTCGAGATTACATCCTCGCAGTCAGAAGTTGTCATGCGTGCCAGATTTTTTATCGTAAAATCCGCAAACCACCAGCACCAATGGATACTGTTATCTCTGTGGGACCATTTTCATAATGGGGTATTGAATTCATGACCTGTAACCCTCGTTCGTATGGGGGCATGGTTATATTATTATCACAGTCGACTATTTTACCAAATGGGTTGCGATGTCTACATTCAAAAACACGGGACAGACAGTTGCATTATTTTTCTTTAATCATGTTATTGCATGGTTTGGAGTCACACAGGCTATAGTTACAGATCATGGGAAGCTTTTTCGCAATCACATGATGGCTGAATTAACTGCTAAGTTAGGATTGTCACATGGTAATTCTACTCCTTATTATCCAGAATCAAATGGACAAGTTGAGGCTATCAACAAAATTCTTAAACGTATGCTTCAACAAATGATAGGAGTTCGTAAAAGAAAATGGAATTTGATCCTATACTCTGCCTTATGGGTGTATCTAACCTCGGTGAGAAACACAACTGGCTTTACTCCTTTTCAGTTGGTGTATGGTCTAGAAGGTATCTTACCAATCCAATGTGAAATACCGTCATTAAAACTCGTGATTGACTTGTTACCTGACACCTCAGAAGAAGAAGTGTGTCTCCTTAACCTCATCCATCTTGATGAAACGGGTCGTGAAGCCCAATTGGCCAATGAAGAGCACAAGAGACATATAAAAGCGCAATATGACAAAAATTTCCAACCTCACATTTTCTCAGAGGGTGACTTGGTCCTTCTTTACGATCAAGAAGCTGATGTAATTGGTGCAAGAAATTTTGAGCCATTATGGCATGGCCCCTATATTGTCAAAAAATTTCTTGCTAAGGGTGCCTATGAGTTGGCTGATTATGATGGAATTCCATTGGCGCAACCTAGAAATGGGTTGTATTTGAAGCGTTACTATGCTTAATCACAAGTGTAGTAATTTTTTGTATTATATTATATATATATGTTGTTGATTTCCATTCACTATCTTAATTTGTTTTTAGAGTTTTCTTGACTTTAGTAATCCGCTTTAAATTTCATCGCAGATGTCTAAATCTTCGGAACCCTTTGTTGGATATGTTGATGGTGCTAATCGTAGTACGTAGAATCTATCCTCTGCAGCATTGGCCATTTTCGCTCCAAACGGCGAGTTAGTGATTTTTAGAGGGATTTGTATTGGTAGATCAATGAACAATATCGCTTAGTATAGTGCATTGATCAAACTTCTCTCTAATGCCATTTCATTTGGTATTAATTGTATCATTATAATGTTAGAGTCACAACTTGTGGTATCACAACTTACTAGTGTTTATACTGTTACAAATCCAACATTGCATAGATTGTTCCTTAGAGTTCGACTTTTGGAAATACACTTTGATTTCATTCAATATCAACACATTTCCAGAAATTTGAACACATTGGCTGATTCATTAGCTAATCAAGTTTTAGACAGACATTTGCAACATATGTAAAGAAAACATTCACATCATTGAATAGGATTGACAATAAACATAGGAAAACACTGAAATCATATAGATATATAGTTATACATTTTTACAAAAAATTGTGCCCAAGACACATTGATCATCTGACCTCAAAATATATGCAAGATGTCATAAGTAAACTAGTGGTGCTCGTGGTAACATGCTATAGATCTAGCTATCCTACGAAGTAACTGCATCCAGCGATTAGGAACCCCAATAGTGTGTCACTGCAGTCGCATAGGAAGCTCTTTGATCCAGAAATCTGGAATCCTGAAGGTCAAACCTTCTATGTGCTATTGAAGCTCAGTCAAAGTCTCAGCCATATCAAGGTCTTGGAGGTCTACTCTCCCGCCAGCCCTCTCTGCTGGCACATCTGCTTCATGCTCTGGTTCCACTACTCGTTGAACATGACCAACATCTACATTACATCAAAAATTTAGTTTAGTATTGGGAAAACATCAAAATACAAAAAAAAATTATAAACCTTAGGAAAATAAAAAACATGGTCAAAACGTTCTTACCTATTGCACCCCACTGAGCGCCTTCTGGTAATGCTAAATCTGGATCCCCTCGAAAATTGACGCCTGCATATGCATACTCATCGATGGCAACAATCTGTCGCTGGAACTAGGAAAAGAATGTGGTAAAGAACACAATAGTAGATTGGACTGCATACCGACTCATGAGTTCTACCCATCTCTTCATTTGAGGATCTCTAGGACTAGCTATATCTAGTGTCACATGTTGTGGTTGTATTAGTGGAATCCGTTCCAAAGCGAAGGATATAAGGATAGAACCATTACTAAAATTATTCGTCCTTCCTCCCTTTGCTTTATTCAGTTGTTCCTTTACTTGAGATAGAATAGCTTCAGACTAGTTGAAGACTGTTGGCTCCATACACTCTAACGCATACTGCATATATGATCTATTCGCTACATGTAGTGTAACGGTGCTGGCAAGTTTTGTGATCGTGACAAGGATAGTTCTCAAGGGAAAATCTCTAACATCCCGGATGTTAATATTTCCATATTTTCTTGGGTCTGACCCTAGATAAAAATGTTGCAAAACATAATCTCTCACTGTCTCTCCTCCAACTACAGACCCTGAGAGCGAAATGGGCAAGCCTCTCCTCGATAAACCTGTGAGAAATTACACATCCTTGATTTTTATAGGAACCACTTGGTTCTTAATATGAAATGCCTCTATAGCTGGATCCCATGCTCAAACTAAGAACTCTAATATTTCTATTTGTTGCCTCATCCCAGACAATTTGAAGTACTTAAGCAGTCCACAATATCTTAGGGCTCTTACAGTACCCGGATCATTTAACGTAATCATATCATGTTCTTCATGTTCTCTTTCCCTCCATGTAATCATCATTGTAATCCAATGGAAACTTGAAATACAACCATAAGCTCCATTAGATTCCATTCATTGCAAAAAACTAGGTCAATTTTGGGCATAATGAGAAAATCAAAAACTTGAATTGTGCCCGACGCAATCCCTAACAAGAGACAATGCTTTGCATATGCAAGTACCCTTCATTGTACCTACTATGCAACGTAGGTTTTGACATTCAAGGGTGCGTTGTCCTCTTTTTGGGCAAAATTTACCCTAGGGGCCTTAAAACCCTAAACATTTGCAGAAATTGGAAATGAAATGAATACTAAAGGAAAGAGGAGGTTCATATCACTAACCTAGATCAAACAAAAATGAAAACCGTCCACAGAAATGATCACAATCAGTAGCTGAAGTTCAGGGGCAAAATCAGGTTCAGAGCTCCAAAATACAAATGGTAACTATGGAATGGTAAAAATGAATAGTGAAACTACTTTTAATAGTCATTTAATTATTTGCAAGTTAAATTTATTACTATGACTATAGTTTTATTATGTTTTTATCATGAAACAAGTATTTTTAATCCATTTGATGTTGTTCTGAATAGGATATACAACTGATGAATAGATTAGTCGTGCAGATTTATTTCAAAGAATGAGTTGACCACAAAGCATACTTTTTCTCCTTTTTTTTTGAGCTTTGTTAAAACTGAAAAAGGATTTGAAGTGCACTTTTATCTCTTTTTCGAGCTTCAATAACAGTGAAAAAGGAACCCCTGGAGTTTTCTTTCAGCTCTTTTCAGACTCCGATAATGTGAAAAGATTGCCGATCACTTGTATTTTCGAGCTCGTAAAAGTAAACGAATCGATATCTACTCAGTATAAGTTTAACCCTTTTCCGGACTGAGATAGATTATTTACGAAAAAGGAATACCTTGGTTAAACATGAACAACGAGGTTCTCTCAGATATTATTTTACACTTTTTCAGATTTGAGTGACAAATTTACAAAAAGTTACTTATGGAGTTTTCTTTCATCCTCTTTTTCAAACTCTCTAAATATGAAAAAGGACTGGGCTATCATTGTCATTAAGCTCATTAAAACATAAAATAGTGATGGGCTTGTCGATCATGGCAAGAATTGAGTTTCGCTCATCTCTAGACTCGTTAAATTATTAAATAGTGATACTTTATTCGCCCGAAGGGTTGAATTATAGATCAAGAAAATGTTATCCTCCTTAAGCTTGTTAAAAAATAAAGAGGTACTGGTCAACAAATAACCAGGTAATATTTGGGAAAAGTGAGCAAAATTTCTTTATGGTAGCAAGTCGCTCTTGAACATGACACTTCCTTCACTCCATGTCCGTGACCGTTTGGGTTGGGTAATCATCTTGACAGTTCATTCATACCTATGGTTCATCATACCTTCACTTCAGTTTTGGGTCAATGCTACCAACTCATCACATTGTTTCCGATATGTTCAAGAGAATTCATCCAATGAATAAACTCATCCTTCTACAATAATCGTAAACCTTTATTCTCATGACTGTCATCCCTGAAAATTGCTATATCAAGTCATACCCTTGTCTCCGAAATCAGTAACTCCCATTTCGCAATAAGGTGACTTTTGTCGATGACAAATCAATATCCAGGAAGTTCACTTAGAAACATCAGATTCCAGTACCATGAGGCTTGTTACAGCATCGACAAGATCCTGGCTTCCGGACTTTTGACTGAAAGATTTTTTTTGGCGTTCAACATCAAATCATCTATTCATGCCTTACAAAATGTACTGTAGTACCTTCATGGCCATTTTCATTAATGGTGGTTCTCTCGTGTTTGTTAACAACTCACATCATTGGATGGTAATCAAACGATGTCTTTCCATGTTTGATGACAAATCATATATTCGCATGGCTAGACTTGTACCTGAATGATCGAGTGAATGAGATAAGAAGAATCCGGATCTAGTTTCAGCCATCTGAGTTGCAATTTCAGGATTGTTGTACACATCATCTGTACGGTGACCTTACATACAGAACGTCGTCCGAACATGGGCCTATATCTGTAGGCATGTCTGCATTGGGAAACATTCCAATGTCGACGAATTTTTGAATTATGTGCTGAACATGGGAATTCCTACCCTCAAAAATTATGATCAAAGAGGATATATCATGATGTAATGTATTGTAATATTGATGCAGGTCGCCACTTCGCTTCATCTCCAACTCATCACAGTTTAAAGCATATCAATCAAAATATTGTTGTTGTTATTCTGACTTCATGATTTAGGGGACAATTGTTATAGGCTAATTTGGGCATCATTCCCAATGACCTGGTTAACTGGGCATCATCTCTAGGACCAATGTATAGGGTCTATCATCCCCTAACATTTCAATTTCTATATGCCCTAAGACAAAGAACAAGATAGATCAATCAAGGACTTTCATCTGCAAAGGTTTCCAAGGTTTGAAGTTTATAATATATGATATGAGAGCTCACCAATGCTGCCTCTAAAGGGACTAAGTGCATTTCATATGCAAGTATCCCCATGCAAGACTGCTCTGCAAAGCACTTCCTGAAATCTATGGGTGCGTTGGTCACATTGGGAGCAAAATTCTCATTTTTCTGGAATCTCCACTTGGCCAGTGCCTTATAGAAGAGTCCACATGTGTCAAACTTCGAATCCATGTGTCCATTTGACATATGAAATATTGGGAACATGTCTCTCCTATTATTGGAAAGTCATTGATTGTAAAAATATCTCAGCCTCTCTATAAATTGAGCACAGATCTTAGTGTTTGATAAGGAAGAATTTGTGTAGAGAAATGCTGGTGGATTTTACATTGAGGAGATTTATTTGAGTGACAATTTGCTGGATATATCTGCATTGTGATGAGTTTGGGATGCTGTTAGAGATGGTGACACTAAATCAGTCATTTGGTTGCAACCTCCCCTTCTATCATTGATAAACAATACATCTTACTTTTCCCTATATGCATCTGTATTGGCTTTGATTTTCCATATTGCAAGATCTTATTTGATGTATATGGTTTATGTTTTACTGATTTAGCAAACTAACTTGAATAGACATCTATATCATTACTATCTTCGGCTATTTGGTGTTCATTCTTGCAAGAAATATTTTGCACAATCGGCTGGAATTTGAAGCTACAACGGAAGTGACAGAAGGAATCATTTGGAAGCGCTTGGATTCCAAGTAAGCATCTAATCCATTTTTTGTGTATGTTCTTAGTTAGGAAAAGTATTCATATAGACTTTAACATATTGTTCTAGATTAGCACCTGTCTAGGGAAGTGTGTTTTATCCGTAATTCAAAATTTTGTCCAACACCCTCCCTCTTGGAGAGGAAAAACCACGATAAATTATTCTTATAGGTTTTCATATGACAAGTACCATGACCAAACTTTATACCCTTGACATATATATGCATCCAATACCTTGAACTTTCTTCTTTTATGTCCTTCAATGCTTATGCTTCTTCTCTTCATCAAGTTGCATTGTTCTGCACTAGCATTTCCTTTGAACCTTCAGTTAAATCTTTAGTTACATGAGATATATATAAGTTGTATTTAGGAATGTGAATCATATATTTAATTTCCTTATTTCTTTCTCTTTCCGACCACTGTAATAATGACACCCTTTATCAACAGATTCACTTTAGGATAGTCCACAAACAATCTTTGGATAGATCTGCACTTCAACACTACTCTTGCACTTCCTTGTCACATTGTAGTTGCTTCAGGGTGATCTGCACAATTTTTTAGTACACTACAACATATATAATACTTAGATACCACAATGTGTATCTTAACCATACCTGAAACACATCATTGAAAATCGTCCTATAATATGCACTTCTGTTCTAGAATACTGCAGCACTTTATTTCACTAAGATACCATAAGAGTGTATGTATATTAAATTTTCCTGAAACTCTTCAAAAATCCACACTGAAGCTCTTCCCAAAAATCTGGACTTCTGTTTCAGAGATGACCAAAAATATTTCTCTCCAAAATCAACGTAGAACAGGTGTATATATAGGAACAGGTTCACAGACTTTAAGCCGACCATTCTATTTCTTATAGGTCGACTAGTCATGTTGTTGGAAGGCCAACATTAACACATCACATAATATTATCTTTCAGCGTAGATTATGGTTTCCATAAGCTATTCTTTCATGAATTATTGGACAATGTCTTGGAGCATTTCTTTAGACTAGATCCTTTAGATATATATATGTCACTTAATTACATTTATCCCTAGATAAACATCAAGAAGAAGTCTATTAACATATAATAAATTATTTCTCATGAAACCCATGAAGCAAGTACAAAATACATTTTATAATCTTCGTCTTTTTCTTTTACATAAATCCATAATTACATAGTCAATATGAAGACCAATCCTGTTATACTTTTCAACACTCCCTCTTAACTAGGGAGGTATTTGTACAGGTACATGGTCACTTTCAAACTGAAAAATCTCATAAGAAGAATCAGATTGGTAATCACATCTATATAGCATCATATCAACTAGTATTGTCCTAGTGCAAGGCCTTGACTAATAGCCCCATCTCTCAATGAGACAATGGGCTACAATGATGATGAGACACGTGACTTATAGACACCATAGTCATTGTCTCTCCAAGGTACATACTCCACTCGGGTGTTCCTAGAGTATGACCTAGTTATACTATTCTTCTCTTGAGTAGCTAGCCCTCAAATAATATCAGTCCTCGACTACTCTCATATTGAATTCCCTATCTCATTCTCAAAGAGTATCGAATGCGAGATGATTACCCAATTTGTCATTCTATCTTCCACGTGAAGACCGGAATGATGTGTATATCCATTCCCTCCACATGGCCTTCACTAAGACTTACGGTTGTTAATACTGGTCTAGTGCATGACACATGTATTAGAGAATCACATATGTCACTCCTTCTTTACTAAGGAAGGACATACTTCAAGTTTCTTCCAAGTAAGAAACTTACCACAAGGATCCCTCTCAACCAGGGTCCTGCAGCAGTAATGGTGAGACACTGATCTGGATTTATGCAGGAACGCAACAGAATAAACACATAACCATAAAGATAGAGATGCAGCGGAAATAATGCTTCATTTCATTAATATCAAATAACAGAAATATGCTTACAGGCATAATGGAAATAAAATAGCTAGGGTGCTAGTAGAGAATCTCTGAGAAGAGATGTGATGGCTACCGACCTCTGAACTCTGTTACAATGAGGCTCAAGGGCCTATTTATTGTTGAGAAACAATGTAGAATATGAAACGTCCAAAAACCTAACCGTAGGAGATGAGGCGCCAAAACTGTGGGCGCCCGTTTGGGTAAATTGGTGGTTCAACTTCCCGGGGGCATAACTTTGGCACCCGATCTCCGTTTTACGCGCTCAATAGCTCGTTAGAAAGATCTATCCGAGGACTACAACTGTCGGGACAAATTTTATCAAAAAATTCGCTGGCGCTTTCATACCCAAAAAACGTCGTTTAGGGCCTCAAAACGGCTCCGGAAGTTCGGGACCCGAAAAACTGCTAAAAATAGTAAGTTTTGTTGCAACTTGAAAATTGAAAGAACTAAAGATGGGGGTTCAAATGGAATAGGTGGGTGGCCATCAATATCCACCTGGATCATTAAGCCCCCAAAACGGCTCCGAGAGTGGAGGACCCGAAAACCTGCTAAAAATAGTAAGTTGTGCTGAATGTGAAAATCTGCAAGAATTGATGGTGCTGGTCCAAATGGAATAGGTGGGTGGCCACCAATATCCACCTAGATCATTCCTCCCTCCTTAGGAAGCAATGGTCCCCATTGCGTTGAGATCCTCCATGAGATGAGGCAAATTTTGTTGAACTGAGTATTAGATGTGTTGAAGATGTCATGGACCTGCAGGTGGACATGCTGGATGCGTTTAGTAAATTTGGTTCCTTTATCAGCCTCATACAGTACATGTTTGGATTTTGTATGTGTAGTTGCAGGATGTATGGCAACATCAGGTGGTGGTGCATTGGGAGTCAGATCAATGGAGTGTTTGTCCTGACAGTGTAGACTAACCTCTATGAGTGAGGAGAAATTGTCATCGTATTCCTCCATGACTTTGTCCATCTGCTGCAGTCGTGAAAGGGAGCCCTGTTTCGAGGTTGTGGCCACAATATTCTTCTTTCCCTGTGAGTGAGTCGTAAGGAAAATGAATTTCCTGGTCTGGGAAACAATCTTACTACGTTGTTTTGCAGTAGTCAAAGAGATGGTAGGAGGCGGTATTACCTTTGGTATCCTGTACAAGTTATTTCCCAAAGTAATAATAACAGCACGAGGCCTAGACTCATACACAGCATGTCGCCTCCATAAGTATGGTTGGCCCAATAATACATTAGCTACATCAAGAGGAGCAACATCACACAATACCTCATCCGTGAATGGCTTGATACTGTATGGAAGTCGGCACTGCTGGCGGATGCGGAGATCTCTCCCTGGGTGGAGCCACCCAATGGTATACGGTTGCGGGTGTGCTATGGCTGGTAGGCCGAGCCGCTTCACGACGCCCTTATCAGTGTCGTATGTCTTTGGGCTTCCTGTTGATTGCAAACCGTGCCGCCGGAGAACCCTTCACCCACATCTACGACTGGAAGAGGCGCTCCCCCTCCTCTGGATCCTCTGGACCCTCCTTCTGGATCTTGGTGGTGGCAACAATGGCACTGGGATCCGCATCAATGATCTGCTTCCCTTTGTCAATGCCTTTGTCTGGTTCTAACTCAGGATCAGAAAATGCATCTGATTCGGGTGCCTTTAGTTCAGCCACCAAAGACTGTTTGGCCCGACACTCGTTTGTGCTGTGAGTGGGGCTGTTATGAAATTCACACCACTTCCCCGTGTCCTTCTTTGGATTTGTGGTGTTGTTCTGAGTCACATTGCTTTGGCCTTGCCCCTTGTTCTTCGATTCGGGGGCACCTTTCGGATTCGCAGATCCAAAGTCTCGTTTCTTCTGCTTAAATTTCTGCTCGATCTTGGCAGCATAGCGATATGCCGTGCCAAGCGATGTAATGTCAAGGAACTCCATTTCCTCCTGAATGTGTTTGTGCAGACAGCCGCGGTACTTGAGCACCAAATGTCTCTCCGAATCTTTAATACCCAACTTTGTGCGCAGGGTATGGAACAGATTCGTCAGTTCGTGCACATCTTGATCCTTTTGTTTCCGCAGCGTGGTCCATTGGATGTATTTGTCCTCATAGCTCCCCACAGGGTAATATTGTTCCTTGATGCCGTCTCGGAACGAATTCCAAGTGGGTGTGGTCGAGAACATAGAGGGTTCCCCTTCGCCCTCTTGCTCACGGTAGGTTTCCCACCAGTCTTTGACATGGGGGGCGGCTTTGAGGAGTGCAAAAATAATCTTTTCTCGGTCAGAGAAGTCATGGACCGAGAAATACCCTTCCAACAAATTTAACCATCCGTCTACAGCGTCTGCATCTATTTTTCCTTCAAATATAGGAATGTCAAAGTTTACCTGTACCTTGAAGGGAGTGGCGCCTCCAGAGTGGCTGTTGGATGCAGATGCGCCATATGTGGGCAGTCGTTGAAGGATTTGAGCAAATTTATCCATCATCGCGTTCCTTTGTTTCTCGAGGGCCTCCTCGAGCAGTATTTTGATAGGATCTCCCGCTCCCTCGTCTTTCTTTTCTTCCGCCATGGGAGGTCGTCGGGGTTTGCGAGGCTGATCTTGCAAGGGTTCAACCAGATCGAGCCCTAACTCCTTATACCCTGACCGCGTTGGGGACATGCAAAGAAAAACAAAGAAAGAGCAGACCCGCTCTGATACCACTGATCCGGATTTATGCAGGAACGCAACAGAATAAACACATAACCATAAAGATAGAGATGCAACGGAAATAACACTTCATTTCATTAATATCAAAGAACTGAAATTTGCTTACAGACAGAATGGAGATAAAACTAGCTAGGGCACTGGTAGCTATCTCTGAGAAGAGATGTGGCGGCTACAGGCCTCTGAACTGTGTTACAATGAGGCTCAAGGGCCTATTTATTGTTGAGAAACAATGTAGAATATGAAACGTCCGAAAACCTAACCGTAGGAGATGAGGCGCCAAAACTGTGGGCGCCCGTTTGGGTAAATTGGTGGTTCAACTTCCCGGGGGCATAACTTTGTCACCCGATCTCCGTTTTACGCGCTCAATAGCTCGTTAGAAAGATCTATCCGAGGACTACAACTGTCGGGACGAATTTTATCAGAAAATTCGCTGGCCTCAAAACGGCTCCGGAAGTTCAGGACCCGAAAAACTGCTAAAAATAGTAAGTTTTGTTGCAACTTGAAAATTGAAAGAACCGAAGATGGGGGTTCAAATGGAATAGGTGGGTGGCCACCAATATCCACCTGGATCATTAAGCCCCCAAAACGGCTCCGAGAGTGGAGGACCCGAAAACCTGCTAAAAATAGTAAGTTGTGCTGAATGTGAAAATCTGCAAGAATTGATGGTGCTAGTTCAAATGGAATAGGTGGGTGGCCACCGATATCCACCTGGATCAGACACCCAGCTACTCATGAAGAATTCCTCCCCTCGATGTCATGGATTTTGATATTGAGGAATCTTCAACCTTTGGCTTCATATGGCATAGGTCATCCATCACTTTTAGTCACGAGTCATGTCAACCATCAGAAAGTGATTCATCAGTCTTTCTCATCTATTCCACCATTATGCCATGCTGCTTTCCTTCGAATCAACTCCAAGGATCATACATCCTTTCTCATGATTAGAAGCCCTGCGCAAATTCATCCAAATACACATATAGATATGAACTTTTAAAACAAAGGTTACCTCAGTGATGATCGTTCACCATGATAACTTCCTGTAGGCATCGACATCCTTTATTCAGATTGACACATCTCCTAATGATATTTTTTGTCAAGGATATTCTTCTTTATCAAATTCTACATATCCTCCTAGGAGATACTCTAGTCACATCTTCTTGGCTTCCGGATGATAACTATCTCTTGACATGGTTGCACTTCATGATCTCTTCCTTTCTGCACATTTTCATTCCCATGAACTTACAATTTCCAGTTCCTTGTTCATATACAACCACCCATATTCCATATGAGGATATATATTACGTTGATTTCATCTGTCAGTGCATTGTGAGAGATCCTCTTCCATAGATCATACTTCTAAATATAGAAGTCCATTACCTGCAACCATATGACATAACTTCACAGCATCCAGTGTTAGCATATATATATATATATATATACCTCATACCTTTTGCTCCAGTCATCCTGTAGCAGTTTTTCTAGAATGAAGAGATTCATTCCCTTGACTTGCTCCATCAGTATGTCATCACATTCCAGAATTATGTTTCCATGATGACCCTTGAACTTTGATGACTGCCTTCAATCAGTAATGTTATCAGAGAGGTTTTTCCGGAGCTGTTTCACTAGGAGCTCCTATCATGCTTTTATCATGATGCCATTAATATATATTTCTTTCTAACATGCTATTTTACAACAACAAAAATCACTTAAAGGAGAAGATGATCTCAATCATAGTAGAGATCCCTTGCTTCTTCTTTCTTATATTTCTTTGCATCAGGTTCTTCCCTCACATCTGAGATATTTTTTTCTTCCCTTTTCCTCTTGTCCTTGTCAGATTTAGGATAATCTCTTTTATAATTCCCAAGTTCATTACATCGAAACCATCGTACGTTGTCCATATTTCTTCTTTTATTCTGAGGACCAAATTAACTGAATCTACCTTTCTTCCTGAAAGTGGCTATAAAGGCTTGATTCCCTTCACTTGATCCTATATCAGCTTTGGCTTTCAATATTGTTTCCTCTATTTTACATCGAGGCCATAAATCATGGAATGGTGTGGCTTCTTTATTCTCGTATAAACTTGAAGTGAAGTTTCACCATTCCTCTAGTAGAAAATTCAGCACCACTGTAGTCATCTCATTATCAGACATTACTTCTCCCAGTTCCTGCAGACTATCTCTTATTTTAGAAATCCTCATAAAGTATGGAGTGATTCCTTCTTCCCTTAACAATCTCATTTTATGTAGTTCTTGTCTCAGAGAGATTGATTCTCCTGTAGTACTTACAGAGAATAGCTCCACCAATTTCTCATATATTTCTTTAGCAGACTTTAATTTTGATACATAGGGAATGAGTGAGTCCTTAATGGATTCTCTGAGAATCCTTTGGGCTTTGATTTCTCCCTTCATGTACTTGGCTTGCGCTAGAGCAACTTCTTTTGGTGGTTGAATTTTCGATCCATCGATGTAGTCCATAACTTCGTTTTCAATTAAATTCAAATTTTTCCCCTTCTTCCATGCACTAAAGTTTGATGACCCAACCAGCTTGTTTCTCTCTTTACAATAAGTCATCTTGACATATTTAAGTAAGGCAATAGATACTTACTTGACTAGAGTGGCTTGTAGCTTCCTTGATGATGGCGAAGGAGTTAGGAGCTTCTTCTAAGATAGAAATCTTCAATCTAGGTGTTCTTGAATCCTTGATGGCAAAGGATATATTCAAAAGATGATTTCCTTTTCAATCAATGGCTTGAATGAAAATATTTGATGGCAAAGATTATTTTCTTGAAAAGTTGATCCTTTGAATGAGATATAGATCTTTCTCGAAAATAGCTTGAGATTCTTCCTTGCAAATTGATTTGACTTTTCACTCAAACTTTGATTTTTGCTTCCTCGAGTGTCTCTCTGTCAAGTAGCCCTTGAGTTCATCACCTTAGCTCTGATACCATGTTGAGAATTTAGAGGGCTAGTGATTAATTAAAATTCTCTTCTTGATAATTAATATATATGTTTAACATTAATATCTATATTTATTATTAATATTGAGTTTTCAAATTATAAAACTTGATATTATAAAACATAATTTATTCATATATATTTTACCATAATACACTAATTATATTAACTCTAATAATTCTAATAATATTAACATTATCAATATTAATAATATTAATATATAATTAATCAATATTAATAAAATTAATAGTATTAATTAATATTAATAACATTATGAACATTATTAATATTAATATTCACATTCATAATAATAATTATTTATTTATTATCAACCATTAATATAAATATTAATTAATATTAATAATATTAATATTTGTTAATTATTTAATAATATATCAAATGTTAATATTAATATTAAACATTATTAATATAAAAAAGTCAATTTTATAATATTAATATTAATAATATTTTTTAAATTTTTTTAATTGGATTTTCAAATTTTCTAACATTATAAATAATATTAATCATAAATTTTAAGATTCCAAAATATAAAAATTCTCTTTATAAATAATATTATTAAAATTCCAAAATATAAAAAAACTTAAAACAAGACAATTTTATCTTTAATATTCTGACAATAAAAAATAAAAGTTAAAAAAAAAATTACGGAGCACAATATTTTTTTCACTTGAAGTAATTTTAAGTGTAGTGACTATAATTTCTTATTATAGACATACGATGGGCCTCAGTGACTTATGAATGTTCAACTCAAGTACTCATCTTTCCTGCCTTGTCCTAAACCCACGAGTTGAATTAAACCCACGATTTTACAGCATTTGGAATTTTCCTGCGTTGTCCTAAACCAACCAGTGTGCGATTAAACCCACGATTTTGGTGTGCAATTATGTATGAGTAATTAAATATCGTAGCATTTCCAATTAAAATCGGTTAGAAGGTTATTAACATAGACGGAATGAAGAGGAAAATGTGAACATATTTTATTAACATAGACTAAAACATTGAATATT
This sequence comes from Pinus albicaulis, assembly GCA_034641835.2. NCBI lineage: Eukaryota > Viridiplantae > Streptophyta > Pinopsida > Pinales > Pinaceae > Pinus > Pinus albicaulis. The sequence goes on along the minus strand of CM076583.1, from coordinate 6,155,250 downwards.
AAAAAGTTGTTGATGGAAGCAATCAGAAGTTAGAAGTGAAGATGGCAACAAAAAGCATGAAGGAGTTTTGTGGAGGGAAAGCTAATAAATTTATGTAATAAAGAAATTAAATCTTTCAAAAAAGTTAGATAATTTTCACAATATATATTTAATTTTATAAAATTATGTTTTAATAAGAATAAAAATATTGAAAAACATTATAATGATTATTTTTTTAATAAAAAGTAATTTATCTTATTAAACATATATCTATAAATAAAAAAAAATAAAAAAAATATATTTTTGAAATTTTCAATTTAACAAAAAAAAATTTAAATTTAATAAATAAATAGACATTAATTTTACATTTTACATGATATCATTCATTCTTAAACATACAAGAGATATTAAAGATATTGTGAATATAAATATAAAATTGCTTTTCATTCAAAAAAAAAAGTCTTCAACCCATTATTAGCTTACTAACTATTATTAAAACTTATTATTGCTACTGCAATTTTTTTCTAGAACACCGCATCACTTTATTGCACTAAGATATATATGTATATTAAATTGTCCCAAAACTCTTCAAAAATCCACACTGAAGCTCTTCCCAAAAGTCCGCACTTATGTTTCAAAGATGACCAAAAATATTTTCTCCAAAATGAACGCAGAACAGGTGTATATATAGGAACAGGTTCACGTATTTTAGTCCGACCATCCTATTGCGTGTAGGCCGACTAGTCATGTTGTTGGAAGGTCGACATTAACACATCATATAAGATTATCTTTCAACGTAGATTAGGGTTGTCATAAGCTATTCTTTCACGGAAGGGAACAGTAAATGGGATGTGGTGGTAAAAATCAAGGAACCCTTGAAGTGTTGGGGGTGTGTAGAACCCCACATGTTGTGGGACTACCCACACAACCCCCATTCTATTCAAAACATTCAAGTAGTGCATGAGGCAACCATAGTGAATGATGTTGCCAAAAGCATTCCCTGAATCAGCATTGCATTAGAAGACTGACAAGTTGAACATCAATAAACCATGATTGAAATTTAAAGTATCATTTCCAACCAACTTGTATATGTTTTAATTGATCTTGGAGCTCGTTTATGCTATAATAGTCCACACATAGTGGAAAAATGTAAATTGAAGACATAAAAATTCCAACACTCTTGGCTAGTGCAGTTGGCTACTAGAACCAAACGAAAGGTAACCCATAAACTTCACAATTACCCTATAAATATGAATGAGTATATTAAAGATCTGAATCTGAATATTCTCCCCTCAAGATCTTATGACTTACTTGTTGGTATGGATTCGCTCGAACAGCAGAAAGCAGTTGTAAACTGCTTAGAAAAAATAGCAAATTGTAGAAATGCACTAGGACAGTCAATTGTAGTGAGACAGAAACCAAAACCTACGTTTGTTAGACAATTTTTTGCATTACAATTGAAGAAGACAATGAGAAAAGGTTGTCTAGTGTATGTTGTACAAATTGAATATTCCAGACAACAAGCAGAAAATGAATTTATAAAAAACTTACTAGTGATTAGGGACTTCCAAGATGTATTTCCCGAAGAAATTCCTCTGCTTCACCAGGAGCCACCCTAGTTTCCATATCCCCATATAGAATGAGTAAACCTGAATTGTTATAATTAAAAATTTAGTTACATGAATTGTTAAACAAGGGATATATCAAACCAAGTGTGTCGCCATGGGGAGCGTCGGTTTTATTCTTCAAAAAAAATGATGGTACCCTTAGGATGTGTATAGACTACAGACAATTAAATAAGTTAACCATCAAAAATTGGTACCCCCTATCATGAATAGAAGACTTGTTTGATCAAGTAAGGGGAGGAACCGTATTTTCAAAAACTGATTTGATAACTTGTTATCACGAGCTTCACATAAAAGATGAAAACATCCACAAATCAACTTTCAGAACTTGGTATGGAAATTACGAGTTTGTAGTCCTACCTTTCGAACTTACAAACACCCCTGTTGCCTTCATGTGTCTCATGAACATTGTTCTACACAAACATCTAGATAAATGTGTGCTAGTCTTCATAGCTAATATTTTGGTGTAATTTAAGAACAGAGAGTAACGCCAGGAACACCTTCGAATAGTGCTACAAATAATAATATAATTCCAACTATATGAAAAACTCAGCAAGTGTGAGTTTTACAAACTGAAGATTCAGTACCTGGGACATGTTATTTCCAAAGAGGGGTTGGCGGTAGATCATGAAAAAGTACAAGAAATTTTAAATTGGCCCATACCCATAGATGTACTAGCAATTTATTCATTTGTGGGCATTGCTAGATGTTATCGCAGATTTTTCGAGTGATTTTCTACATTAGCTTATCCTATTACCTCTTTGCAGAAAAAGGGTGTGAATTTGGAGTGGATAGCCAAGTGTCAAGAAAGATTTGAGAAGCTAAAACAAAAAATAACTACTACTCCCATCCTAAAAATTGTTGATCCAGCAAAGGAATTTATTGTGTGCATTTATGCTTGCATAGAAGGATTGGGAGGAATATTACTGCAAGGCAATGTAGTGATAGCCTATGAGTCCAGAAAACTGAAGAAACATGAGGAAAATAATGCAATTTATGACTTAGAAATAGCTATTGTCATACATGCATTAAAAATGTGGCGACATTATCTGTTGGGTAAGAAATTTGTGTTGATGACTTACCATATCAGTCTAAAAAATATTTCTTTAGTCAGCTAGATTTGAATGCAAGGCAAGCGAGATGGTTAGCTTTCCTTAGCGAATTTGATATGGATATCAAACACATCAAAAGAAAGGAAAACTAAATCATTGATGTCTTAAGTAAACACTCTCATCAAATTTTGTCTTACAGAGGTAGCAATGTAAAAATCAATATTGAAGAACAGATACAAGAAGTTATGTCACAAGACTGCCGGTAATTGGAATTGCAGAAAAAGTTATTGCAATCTGAAATCCCAGGATATACCATGAATCCAAAAGGATAAATCATTTATAAACAAAGGTTATATATTCGTACCATACCTACCTTGAAGTAGATGATTATGGATGAATAGCATAAGAGACTATATTCAGGTCATCTGGGTTACCAAAAGATGATGACAATATTGCGGAATAATTTGTTTTGGTGTGGAATGAAGAAATAAACCATTGATTACCTGGAAAGATGTTTGGATTGTTATCAAGTCAAAGTAGATCATAAACACCACACAAGGTTGCTAAGCCCCCCTCCGATTCTAGAATGGAAGTGGGAAGTGATGTCCATGGATTTTATCATAGAACAACCCCAAACTAATTATCAACATGACTCCATTATGGTAGTGGTAGACACGCTAACAAAGGCTGCACATTTTATTCCAACACAATCTACTTTTGGGGCAGCACAAGTGGTCAATGTGTTTATGAAGGAAATTTTTAAGCTTCACAGAATACCAAAGATGATCATCTCTAACAGGGATGCAAAGTTCACATCGACCTTCTGGAAGACACTATTTGGGGGGTGGGAACAAAATTGAATTTCAGCACAGCTTATCATGCCCAAACTGATGGGAAGACTGAAAGGACAAATAAAATACTAGAGAAAATGCTTCACATGTATGTAATGGGTAGACCCACCAGGTGGGAGGATTTTTTGTATTTAGCATAATTTTCATACAACAATATGTATCAAACATCTATTATGATGAGTTCATTCGAGGCTTTATATGGCAAGAAATTCCATACTCCACCTAGTTGGAGTCAACAAGAGGAAACATAGGTACTTGGACCTGAGGCATTACATGAAATAGAATATATAGTATGACAATTTCAACAGAACATCAAAGCATCTCAAGACCGATAGAAGAGATATTAACATAAGAAAATAATACACAAATAATTTAAGATTGGGGATCATGTGTACTTGGGTATCAAACCTTGCAAGAGTACCCTTCACACCGACATTTGTGCTAAGCTCGCACCACGATACCACAGGACCTTTGAGGTTTTGGAACGAGTGGGCCCAATAGCATATAAATTGGCTCTACATAGTCATGTTAGAGTTCATAATGCTTTTCATGTGTCATTATTAAAGAAATGTGTTCATGATCCTTCTCACGTGGTTGATTGGACTTTGATACAGGTGGAAAAAGAAGGGGAATTTCTTCCATAACCACTTCGTATATTGGGACGGGAAGAAACCGTGCTCCATAATAGAACAGTAAATTGGGTGAAAGTGTAGTGGGAGCACTTTACACCTGAAGAAGCTACATGGGAGTGAGAAGAAAGCATGAAAGAAGCATTCCCAGTGTTGTTCAAAGAATAACAAGAGTTATTTGCTAAAACCGAGGATGATGTTTTTGTTTTAGGGGGAGAATATGTAATACCCCTGATTTAAAGCTCTTATGTTTATGTAAATAGGAAAAAGGATATGCGGACCTATGGAACAATTATGCTATTGGTGGAAATATTTTAATTAATAATTATCTATGAAAATTATGGCAATTTTGTAAAGACAGAGTAATAAAGATCTGGAATTTCTTATCCATGAGGATAGGATAGAATTTCATACTTTCCCAAAATTTTCCAAAAAAGCCTTTTGGATAAAAATTAAAATTAAAATTAAATCAGATAGAAGAAAAATATCTAAGAAATCCCCAGTAAAGAGGAAATTTATAAATAACAGGTAAGAAAAACTACGCTGAGGAAAAGCGAGTTTTGAAGAAAACTTTTGTGGAAATAACAAAAGTAAAGCCTAGGCTATGGGAAACAGCAACCTGGAATAACATAACGTTGTTATGGAAACTTTCTGGTCAAAGTAGGCTTAAAAGTGCCATCACTAGTGTGACAAGAGGTTGTCAACACTGGGGGGAAATTGATCTCTGCTCGAGGGAGAGCTCTGAGGAGAAGCTTGTGGTTGGGAGGAAAATTCATCTTTACAAGTTGGTATGCAGCATGTAGAAAGTTCATATTCAATTTATTTTGTTTTAATAATGAATAGAAGCATCATCTTGTCTAAGTTTTTTTCCTTGAGGGGTCCTGAACCAGGTTCATATTTTATGGATAAACCAACAAACCCTCCAACTATTGGCCCTTTCGACAATGATCTTCTTGTGCATACCAAATTCTCACCCAAAGTAGTATAGGGGGGTGTTGGAACTAGGTTTCCGCACCCTGAGAGAGAATTTAATGAAGTGCTCCTCAGTAAAACCGAATGTGAACTTAAGCATATGTGCACGGTAACATATAATAGACATAGAACAATACAGAAATATTGCTCGCTTCAGCGCAGAAAACAAATTAGAACCAGATCTAGATCTTAACCACTGTAAACACCTAACAGATCTCTTAATCATCAATAATCATGCATAACAGATCAGATAACTTTGTACAATCATGCATCAATAACATATAATGTGATCTTAACAAAATATAAACAGTAAGAAATATAGACATATAACACAGAGAGAGTTCGCCAAAATTGTACTCTAATATATTTCAGATCTATGAATACATCAACTGTCTTTCAAAAATCCTTACAAAACCCTTACAAACCATTTTTTGCACACATCCAGAGGATTATACACATATTCAGGATTAGTTCTCTGTGCACATAGCCAGCAGGATCCTTTCAACCCAACCCAAAACCCTTACAGACACATAAACTATCAGACCACCAATATCGTGAACTTAGATAGAACTACTTATCTTAGACATACTTCTATCTATTTATAATATGCCTAGCATGCAGATATTATGGTCTCAAACCATGGTTTTTGGCCCACATTTTACATTTAAGCTTAATTACATCCAAAATTGGGGAAAAAATCCCTTTGAGTTCATTTGCACAGCTCACACATACAAAAATACACAAAATAGTCTTTGAAACTTGTGCCTTACGGAACCCGCTCCAACAGGCCCCCAACACAAACATGTGACTCATCCTGAGTCACTGAGGCACTAGTTCCTTAGTCTTAGCCTGAAGCATCTTAACAAGAGTCTGGAGAGGGAGCACTAACTCGAGGCTCTTCGCTCCTGCCCTATGCCCTTGTTGAACCATATTGTCTGTAGTAGGCCCCTCAGCTGCCATTTCTACGTTGTGTTGAGACTGTTGAATAATCTTCAAAGTGTTTTCCAGCGTCTAGGATAACTGTAGCACTTCATCTGTTCATGGTTGCATATGCTTCTTCAATACCGATTCTTTTCGGTGCAAGGATGCAATCTCTATCTGAATTTTGCGGCCTTCTTGCAGACGAACAAGTCACTTGGTAAGGACTAATGTTGGTGCAACTATTCAAATCTCCTCAAACTACTGATCCTTTTCGTTAAGTGCGTCACGCAGCTGCTACACGAATAGATCATTCTGGACGGAGGCCCAAATTTCCATGGCCTCGTTCAATGACTTGTCACACTAGGTGACCATGGTAGCAATGTTGTCTTGTGCCTGCTTTAATTTTGCTGCTCTCATCGCGTGAACCTCTGGCAGTGTCTCCAACTGTAACTTGGTTTGGAGGTCCGTGATTTTCTTCTCATATCTTGTATGAATGGTGTGAACTTTCGCGCGTGCAACTTTTACTGCAGCAGCCAATCCATCCAACTTATCTGTTGGTGCTACTATGGCTGAGACAACAGGAATATCTTGGCATACCTGATTTATCTTGACTTCCAGCACAACGCGTTGGGCTTTTTCTTCTCTGCAAGCTGATTCAGCTTGTTGCTGCTACTGGTGTGCTTGCGCAACCTGCTTCTGTGCATCCTTGGTCTTTGTTTGCGTAGTTTCTTCTTGGTATTGGAGTTCATCGATAATAACTAACTCTAGAAAATGTAGTTTACCTGTAGTCAACACTGAAAGATTAACATGAATAACACATGTACTAGTAAATTGAGTACGTTGGCTACCGTCCATTTGTATTTTTGGCAGGGGTATGTGAACAAGTCACCCCTCTCCGTATGCTAGAAAGGACACATACAATGGCTGTGCATTGGTAACATGCGCACTGGTTCGGCTCGCCTGAATCACGCTCTCCTAGATCTGGCTCACCTGAACTTTTAATTCTTGCAACACGACTTGGAAAATCTCCACAATGGATTTATATTGGACCTCCATGTCTCTCCATCGGTCTTCCGCTGCAAAGGTAACTGTGTTTGCGATCTCCTTGAGCTCATCCTCTATGAGCATCAGGACCTCATGTCCTGTCTTCTTAGATCCCTTCTTCTTCTTGCATGATCCAATCGCATCCTGAGCGTCGTGCTTAGTGCCTTTGAATTTTTCTACTTATCCCATCTCCTTAGGTGCAAAGCCGTTTTTCTCAGGCACTATCGTTGTTTCAATGGTTTCTCTGGTCATAGTGGTCATTGGTTCCTTCTCTACAGGTTTCTCTATAACTGTTGTTATCATTTTTTCTACAAGATTTTGAGCAGTTGTCTCCTTGGATTTGTTTTTCGACTTGCGTGGCTATGTAGGTGTGGTCAACCAAGAAGGTGGCGAGTCTGTTGTGACTCTGATTAGACCTTCCACAGTGACTAAATAAGCTAGCTCATACCACACATCTTCTACAACACCCTTTACGCGGATATGTATATTGTGAAATGTAGCCTTAAATTCGGCTATCATCTTGTATTGTTCGTACAAGGTGGGTGATAGTCGAGGCTTGGAATGCACTGCTTGGTTCAAGTTCACCTCATACAAAACCCAAAAGATATTATTCTCTTTTGTGTGCACTGGGTCAGATGAATTCCATAAGGTGGCATAGCGCGTAGCTTCGCACATCTTTCCTTCGATTTCACGAAATGTGTGCCTTCAGGAGTTCTCTAGCCAATAAGTGCAATGAGTAACAAGAGCCAAGCATATTGGAAGGGATTTCCCTCTTCCTACGCCTCGCGCACATTGTCAAGAAATTCTTTGCACACGTACCCACACTAGTTATATATAACTCCCTTCTCACATCTTCCAGCCAGCGCAATCACATGTACATGTACCTCCTTAGGCTTGCACTTACACATCATCTTGCAAGCCAAGATGAGCATGCCAAAACGAACAACAGGTTCATTAATCTCCTCCACAAAAAACCCCCATTTCTTGTGCATGATGTTGTATTTATTTTTGATTTGATCTGCCACCATTTTCTCCTATGCTTTGCCTCCAAATTCTTCAATAGGGTCAGCCCCCTTCAGCAGACCTGTTATTTGATGAATCATCTCCACATCAATCGGGAAGCACTCTCCCAACTAGAGTGCATCATCATGAACTAATGCAAATAGATGTCAAACACAGACATCCTTAATGGGGCTGCACCCAAAATGAGGGATCTGCAATAAATTAAGTAGGCCTTCCTTGTGGAGACCTATCATTTCTCTCTTTGGTTCGAGGTGCACCATGCCTCATTCATAAGTTATTTGATCTAAATAGAGCTCTGGCGCGAGCTCGAGGAACTTTTCGACATCCACAATGTCCCAATCATTAAACTGTAGTTCTGGAAGTTTGGCCAGCATATCCCCTTCCATTGGGACATTCTCAGGGATCAGAGGCACTTGGATACTCGTGCACACCTTATCCATGTCCTTTGGCACTTTCACAGTAGGTTTGTGCAGTGCAATATAAATTGGCAACCGCGAGAAAGGGGCTACTTCAACAACATATTTTTCTTCTTCCTCAATTGTCTCTGGTACTTCTGCCATGGGCCTTTTCATTTTATCCCCTACTGAATGACACATTCTTGGGCTTTTCTCTGGGATATTTGCATGTTTTAGAGGTTTGGCCCTTCTTTTTTTTCAACGGCATAGATGTTTCTACCACAGGAAGTTCTAGTGCAGTAAGGTCATCACCCAGTATAGTGGTCATCATTCTACCCTGAATTATGTACCCTAATCCTACTCGGTGAAATTCGTCCTCAAATCCTGGGTCCAACCTAGACATAGACATAGAAAATGTGATATCAAACACACATCTCAAAGCATAAAAATCACTCAGAAAGCAAAGGGAGATATTGCAACCCTTTATGTCATATTTATACTCTTGCCCGTCCTTAACAGCTCCTTTTGCATTAATGAGGCTCCATTACTGACAAAAAGATCCCAAATCTGGAAAAATCCCTTCATTAAATGCATCTTGGACGCTCCTAAAAAGCTAATAAAGTTTTCTTATACATTTTCACTATTCCAACGGCTAGTTTTTGACACCTCTGCACACCATTCAATCTCCTGGCACAGATACCATGCACGTGCCGCACCTTACAATGCATATAATCCAAAGCTGAGGATAACCATCTACAAACCGTCCCCCCCAACATAAGCTTTTTTACCAGGTAGTTCAAAGCATATCGCGTCGATTCCATCACATCCCTCAATATCTGCAAACTTCACTGGCATTCATCATCCCAATGGAGAGGCATGCCTCTTCTAAGTAATATCGTCATGGGCACAACTATCAATTCATATTTTGGAATGTGCTTTCTGTAATATCCAACCAGACTCATCATGGAGCGCACTTGTCTGATCATCAAGGGTATCGAGGATCCCTTTAACGCACATAGTTCCCTAACCTCCATAAGTGCTTATGGTCTACAATTCACAGTCTCCCTTATCGGCGCATTAATGATTTCGGGTATCAAATCTTGGTCATCAGGGTCTGAGATAAATGTAAGAACAAAGCTTTCTTTCATCATAGACCATTCATTAGTACCTTGGTGTAGTTTTGTTTCCAAGTACCATTTAGTAGGAACCTTTCCTAGCATGTGAATGAACATATGAACCCATTCAGGTCTTGCTTCTACACCCCATACCTGATTCCACTTGGACAAATGGATGCACAAATCTTCTTTAATAGAATATACATCCTCCATTTTAATTACTAGAAATTCAAACCACAGCCTCATCATGCACACACATTCCTCCCAGTTTCCTATATTCTCCTTATGTGTTTCCCACCATCTTTCTGGAGTAGTGCACAAGCCAATATCTAAAGCATGGACTCCCTATCCTTCAGGCACAGGCATTTCAATCTCTCCTATGAACATGTTTACATCAGTCAAGCCATCATAGTGTGGTAAATCTTGTACCTCAGATATTATACAATGAAAATACTAGGTCACACAATGACAGTGCAACATAGATACCTTGTGCAAGCGATTCTGCCAATTCTCCAGTTCCTCATCAGAGTCTGAAAAGCAAGAACTATCCTTCTCCCACTTAAGATTCTCATCTGTAGTTGGATTAATCCAGTCCTCCTCACAAAAATTTATCTTATAAATTTGATCAATATCGTCCTCATAGCGCACTGGTTCAGTATACCTTTGGCCTTCTCCAGGATCCAGAGGAATGATTACCCTAACGCCATTGCTCACAAATACAATTCTTCTTTTCTTCAAATTGATAACACCATCCATGTCAATGACCCAATCCAATCCTAGCAGTGCAAGATAAGGATTAGTATCATCTATAATTTGTATCACCTCAAATTCTACCAACACCTTAACACATTATATGTTGACCACAACTTTTGAAAGTATTCCCAAAGGAATGATCTTATGTTGATTAGCCTTGCGCAGTTGGATGGTTGACCATTCCAGCTTGGGCTCTACCATGCACTGCCATGTTTTTTTGGGTAGAAAACTAGCATCTGATCCAAAATCCAAAATAAATTGGTCCATGTCATAAGCACAAATCTGCATGGTCAGGCGCATCGCCCTACCCGTTCTCTTCTTTTTCTTATAAATTTTGTTGATTGCACCTTGTTTTACCAAGGGCTGCTCTTTCTTTGTGAAATTATCTATCAATGCCTGTAGGTTTTCAACAACCTTCTTGTTATGTAATAATTTTATGCATTCATGTAGAAATGGTTTAACCTCCTCTTGTACTCCTGCTTCCTTCAATGCTCTTCCAGATGTTGACAAAGTTTCCTCTGAAAATTATTTTCGAGCTTCAATAAAGGTTTCTTTTGTGCATTTAAGATCAAAGCCTTCTTTATTTTCAGGTGCTTTACAAATCCATATGTCAAAGGATGGTTGTTTTCCCTTATCTTTATTGGTAGCTACACCGCTCCTGGTTACCACATTCACAGTGGGATCTTCCTCTCGAGTTTTAGCGCGAAACATTTGGATATTTTGCGTTGGAGTCTTATTTTCCTGCATTTTAGAAATAAATATAAGACAATCCTCTATAACATGATAAAATTGTCTACAATACCTATAGGATTGTCACATTAGATTTAAACAGTCGCGTGTATAATGACTAGCATCACCACAGTTATAGAAAAGCACTTATCCTCTTCCTCAACCCATTGATCCACCTCCTCGGTCTCCCCCTCTGACTTGGAATCCTACGCGCCCAAAAGGGGACTCTGGTGATGTAGGCTCAACTTGCATTCAATATTTTTCTGCCCTATCCAACATCATATCATAGGTACGAAAATTCTTTTCATCATGCCCTAATGACAAACGGAATTTGAAAAAAAATTTCTTTAAATCGAGGTGATACTTTCCAATCCTTGGGCAGGAATATGTATCATGTAATCCCATAATTTGAGAGATAGTACACCACACCGGATGCTTCAATGGACTAGGGCCTTCAACATTCAGATAATTGTTAAAAATAGGACACTGATCTTTATGGTGCCCAGAAGCTTTGCACTTTATACATCATACCTTTGCGGAGACCTCCTTACCTTTGTCTTGGCACAAAATTTGAATTTCTAGATGCATTGCTTCCAGTTGACTCTGAATCTGTTGAGCTCCTGGTGCAATATGTGTTTGGGTAGCCTTTAGTTTCATTTCAAATTCTACATCCTCTGCTTGTGTGGCAATATTTTGCTGACCTAATGGTTGGTGCAGATGCGGAAGAAACATAGCAATGAACCATTCCTTATGCCAAGTGTCATCAATAACAAATCCACCATCTCTAATGGTGTGTTTTAGCCTTTGATCAACTTCCCATACATATTCATTAGGTTCTTGAATAATATCCTTCATTTTTTCACTAGATGTGCATATGACTTAGGCATCTTAAACCGCTCTTTTAGGGCATATTTAATTTCTTCTAAGGTACAATTAGGGTTTTCTTGCGCATACCTAATATACTAGTATAATGCGTGATCTTTAAATGAAGTAGCTAGCTGCACCTTTCTAATATCAATATTGTTCACTTGTTGAGCTTGCCATACTGCCTCAGTCACAAACCAAAAGTGTTCAGTATCCTCATTACCAATGCCTCTTAAATTAGGTAACTTCATTGATGCAACCATATCTACTTCACGGGGAGGTGGAGGTGGAGATGGACTGTGCGGTGGAGTAGGTGAGATGCAATATGAGCTCAGAAGTGGAGTGGATGGAGTGAAAAATAGATTCAAGGGTTTCTGATATGATGATTTTTCTTCTTCAAAATCACTTGTACTATTAGTTTCTAGTTCAGGTTCACTATCAGATCTAGGCTTTAGTGGGCTATAAAAGACCTTTTCAGGGTCTTTTAATCTGTTGCGTGAAGGATGCCACAACATCAAATATCCCTCAAAATGATGATCACGGTCCCAGAAATGGAACCATTTTCTAGATTGAGGGGTCCTGACCCAGGTTCAGAGTTTATGGATAAACCAACAAACCCTCCAACTACTAGCCCTTTCAGCAATGATCTTCTTGCGCAGATGAAAGTCTCACCCGAAGCATTTTGGGGGGGTGCTGGAACAAGTTTTCCACACACTGAGAGAGAATTTAATGAAGTGGTCCTCAGAAAAACCCAATGTGAACTTAATCAGATCCGCGTGGTAACATATAATAGACATAGAAAAACACAAATATTGCTCAATTTAGCGCAGATAACATATCAGAACCAGATCTAGATCTTAACCACTGTAAACACTTAACGGATCTCTTAATCATCAATAATGATGCATAAAAAATCAGATAACTTTGTGCAATCATGCATCAATAACATATAATGCGATCTTAACAAAATATAAATAGTAAGCAATATAGATGCATAACACAAAAAGAGTTCGTCAAAACTGTCCTTCTATTATCTTTCAGATATGTCAATACATCAACTGTCTTTCCAAAACCCTTACAAAATCCCTACAAACCCTTCCACACACACAGCCAGTGGAGTCCACACATATATAGCACTATGTATCCATGCACGCAGCTAGTAGGAGCGTTTCAACCAAGCACAAAAACCCTTATAGACACAAAAATATCAGAACACCAATATCATGAACTTAGTTAAAACTACTTAGCTTAGACATACGTATATCTATTTATAATACGCCTAACGCATAGATAATATGGTCTCAAATCATGGTTTGAGGCCCACAATTTACATTTAAGCTTAATTACATCCAAAATTGGGGAAAAAAACACTTTGACTTCATTTGCGCAACGCACACATACAAAAACACACAAAATAGTCTTTGGAACTTATGCCTCAGGGGACCCCACTCGAACAAAGTTAAAAGACATATTCTACTTTGTAATAAGGTATTATTGTTATAATAAACCAGATTAGAATCATGTTATAGGCTAGTGGCATTTTTTTTTTCAATATTATATACAATGTCAATATTGTGTGTTGTACAGTGTCAATAATGTGTTAAATACAGAGTCGATATTATGTTTTGTATAGTAGACTAAGGTACTGTATATGGATACAATTTTAGTATGCTTGATTATAAACCCACAAAGGAGTATGACCAGAGGGTAAATGCAATATACCTATTTATATATGAGAAGAAGTACAATAAAAAAAATCTATTGCTAGAATGATGAGCAGAAAACTGAAAACTTAGAGACAAAGCTGAGACAAATCTAGCTTTAGAAAAGTAATATTCTTTAAATTTGCTGGAAGGAATAAATAATATGGAACCTACTACCTCTAGCTACTAAGACAAAAAAGAATTTAATGCATCATATATTATATAATAAATTACAAGTTGCATTTATGAATAAATTACAGATACATTTAACAGTTACTATAAAGCCAAACAAGCAACAAGCAAATTATTATTATCCAAGAGAATTATGAAGGCACATAACATCTGAAAGGATTCAAAAACTGATGATTGCATTCATAAAATATGAAAGTCTCATATAAGTACATATGCATCCATCACAAATAAAACGAGGAAATGTAATTGAGATTTCCAAATATAAACATATAAACCATTCTAGATACAAAAATTAAATAATCCTTGTACATCCTTGAGAATTACATAGTCATGTGTACATGTTGTATTAAAAAGAATGACACATATTACATAAGTTCATCAATTGTCAAAGGCGAAGTATGGCACAAACACCTAAACATAGAAACCAAAACAGTACCTGTCTAAGCTAAGTAAAACTCAAATCCTTGCTAGAAGGAGAGCCATGGTGAAATAGTGTGCTACCAACCTGAGGAAGAATAAATTTGGTAAATATTGTTGATCAGCAGTTGCCATTGATGTCAACCCAAGCAGCACAAGGGGCTACCCAAATATTGCATGCGAATTTTGACCTACCAAATTAATATATTCTTAGTCAAGAATTCTTTTAATGGTTTCTACTTGTCAAGATTTTTCCGTTGATATATGGCACACCACGTAATTCTTCATGGTTTGAGAGATATTCATGTTTGAAGTTTGTACCCCCAGTTAGTGGGCTAAAACCCCATGGGGTTGTGGCATGGGTCATTGAAAAGTCATAATTAATATTTTTTAAGCTCCTAAAATTCCTCCCATGCTCACTTGTTGAAGCCCCTCTCAACCTAAGCATTTATATAAATTGTGATCCTCATATCCTTCTTATGTAGGGATTTCACAATCTGAAATAGGTCATCGTGGAATTTTTTCTCTAACGTTTTTTCAACGAAGGTTAAGAAGCTGAAAATTTTATGAGGCGAAGCCACAATCCTGAGGAAGCTCCTGTAAAAATTTCAGATCAAGGTGCACAATATTCTCAGAGATATGATCTGTGGAAGCCAATGTTTTTGTAGGCTCCTGAAATTCATCTCAAAAAGGTGACCTTCGGAAAATCATCATAACTCTCTCTCTGAGTTTTGGATTGGAATTCTGTAAAATGTGGCAGATAGTGCATGGATTTTAGTTTTCGATCTATCAATTTTAGAGCCGAATGAAGAAATAGTGACACGTGGCACTCCATACAATTTCGTTCTACTGAAACAGTCCATAATTAGGGCATTGCGAGAGATTGGGAATAACTCCCCCTTGAAGAACCCAAATTAGGTCAGACCTGTGGCATTGGAAAGACAAATCAGAGGACTAATATAGGACTAAAATTCACATATTAGCAATCTGAAATAACAAATATACACCAAATTCAATATCAAGCTCCTAGAAGGCAAGAAAAAGCTAGATCATGTGTTGTCAAGGACTCCAAAGGACCAGACTTTCTAGGGCAACAAAGTAAAGCAAGGTGTAGCAGAGGGTAGCATGAAAAGAGTAGCAACCAAGGTGTAGAACAATAGAAATAAGTTCATCACATGAATTCTTCATGTGGGCAGCACTGCATACAGTCACTATAAAGGTATCATTGTACTAAGTCATTGTAAATACATTATTGTAAAAATTGTACTAGTGTCTATCTGCCAAGAGTTGAAGAGGCAGTTTTGGGAGGTCTAGAGTCATCATTAGGTGGTTGTTTCATAGTTGGGGTTATGTTCTAGTGTGTCTTATTCTTCTACATCATTCTATATCATTGTAAAGTGGACCATTTTCCCTTGTACGAGAGTCCATTCTTCTTTTCTTCTTCTATAGGGTGGTAGGGTGGTGCTAGGGTGAGTTGTAGCTCATTGGTGTTGGGGTATCTATTCAGTTGAATATTGAAGAATCTCAGACATTGGAGCATCCATATAGTGGGAGCTGGAGAAGAATTATTTTCTATATTCTATGAAGTTGGAGATTTATTTTCAATTCGAGTTGAATATTAAAGAATTATTAGAAAAGCATTAGGTGGTTTTTGTCTCGGAGTGGGTTTCCACCCGTAAAAACTATGTGCATTTGTGTTCCTTTTGTTTACTGTTATCATTGTACAAACACTGATAATAATTGAATATTAACTAATTCTCTAATTGAAAGGAATATTGATTCACCCCCCCCCCCCCCCCTCAGTATTTCCAACAATTGGTATCGGAGCTTGGTTCCTTCAATAGCAATTTAACAGCTGGAAGGAGCTCATGGAGCATACCAAGAATGGTGTACCTATATTCAATGAAAATAATTATGCACTCTGGAAAGGAAGAATGGAGGTCTATCTCTTGGCGCAAGGTTACGAAGTATGGGACACTGTTCAAAATGGATTTACATCAATCACAGATGAACAAGGTAAGAAGAATTGGTAAATGATGCAAAAGCAAAGAATATTATTATCAGTGGTCTTATTGAATCTGCTTATCATAAGGTATTGGGTTGTAAAATAGCAAAAAATGTATGGGACAAGCTTGAGAATATATATGCAGGTGACTCAAATGTCAAAGAAGCAAAGCTTCAAATCTACAGAGAAAAATTTGAGCAACTTAGAATGAAATAAAATGGAAACATTGTTGCATACTTCTAATACGTTGATGAAATAACCAATACTTTGGAAGGATTGGGAGAGCCAGTTGATGAGAAGACTATTATATGAAATATTATTAGAACGTTACCAGGGAGATTCAACCCAAGGTATCGGTCTTAGAATACGATGCAAATATAGAAAAACTCGGCAAAGAGGAATTACATGGAGTTCTCATAGAATATGAAATGAGACTTGATGAAGAAGGGTACTTCGCATCTAGAAACTACGTTCGTTGCATCTAAGAGAAAGTAAGGACAAACAACCTTCAATTGAAAAGACATGCACTTGCAAGTGTGAAGAAAAGGGAGATGATGGAGAAGGTCTTTTAAATGAAGAATATTCTTACTTTAAGAGAAAACTAAAAATTGGTAAGAGAAAATTAAAGGTAAACTTCCATTGATATGTTTCGGCTATGGTGAGGTTGGGCATTTCGTAGCAAAATTTCTGAACAAAGGTGATAGCAACTCAAAAGGAAAGAAAGGCTTTAAGAAATTCACCAAGTAAGGATCCAAAACGAACTTTCTCTCTAAAGAAGATAGCTCATCATAGGATGAAGATAATGATAACGAAGAAGAAGACAATGAGAGAGTATTGTTTATGGCCAAGCACAATAAACAAGAGGTATCAAACAACAAAGAATAAAGATTGACCATAGAAGAATTTTCTAAGGAAGCAATCAAGCTTATAAAAGAGCTCAAGGAAGAGAAGATCTGTTCCAATACTCTTGAATAACAAGTTCAAGGTCTCAAAATTGAAGTTGAAGAACACAGATGCATTGAAGAGTCATTTCAAAAGAAGTTGGAAGAAAGCAACCACAAAAGAGAAGAATTAGAAGCTAAAGTAGTTCATTGCGTAAGGAAGTGAAGAAAGGAAAAAATATCCAAAACTATGCCAACAACTCAAGGGAATTGGAAGAACTCATCAAAAATCAATGATCTTACAACAACAGAACTAGCATCGGTTACAAAGAATAAGAAGCAGGACCTTCTACAACAAAATACAATGAACCTATGAGATTTGACATGGAGGTATACTTCATTTGACAACATTCGCAAGAAAAACCTTGGAAGACAATTCCTCGATGAATATTTCCATCCTGGTACCAACATATTTTTTATGGCTGCTGTTATTCATGTGGAAAATTTTGTCATAAAGTTGTAGAATGTCGCATGTACCCCACCAACGAATACAATTCCAGGAGATCTATCAAATATGAACCTCCCAGGGCTCAGCAAAAAATCAATAGTTTTGAACATTTAAGAAATAATATTGAATGTTACAAATGTTGTTAACACCTAGATGCAGCTAAAGGCTATGAGACTAGAAAATCCTCCGGAAGAATCTTCGAAGCCACAAAACGAATGAACATGGAAGAAGAAGACGGTTGATAATTGTGCTCTCGCTCTCAAGGCACAATACAAAAAAGATGTGTGGTATGTTTATAGTGGTTACTCAACGCATATGACTGGAGATAGAAAGAATTTTTTATCTCTAAAAGAGAAGAAGGATGGAACCGTGTCCTTTGGAAATGATGGATTTTCAAATGTTATAGGATCGGGTACCATCACTCTCAAAAGCAAAGATGCTCTAGCCCGGAATGTTCTATTGGTTGAAAACATAAATCACAATCTGCTCAGTGTTGGACAAATGTGTGATTAAGGACACACAATACTATTCAACTCCACAAAATGTGAAATTAGGAAAGGCAGGTATGGTGAAATTATGGCTACAACAAGTCGAGCTCCAAACGACATATGTTCTTGGATGAAGCAACTAAAGCATGTCTAATAGCTAAAGAGGATGATATAATATTTGGTAGCAATGATGATCGACTAGGTAAAGTAATGCCCCCACAAATATGTAAAGTGATTCAGACGTCTGTTAAGTCGGTATCTTGATCCCCTCATCAGGAAGATCAATTTCTCTTGTTGCATTCCTCCTCGGTGTCTCACTCCAGCTCGATCATCTGCATTCCATTAAGAATCGATTTTCACAGTTGAGGGCTTTTTACTCATGTTCCTCATATCTTGTACCTGCTGGTCTAATTCTGTTCACCGAAATCATGTACAGTCTTGTTTGGTCTCAAAATTGACAAAGAGTCATTTTAGGGTTGCAGGTTTCATTAGGTCTAGGGTTTCGCTAATTTGGTCTTCAAAATGCTTAATAATGCCAGCAGGCACATGAGGAAGGTTCAAATAAATTTTCACTGCAATACTTGATAATGATTCTTCTTCAAAACTCTGTTTTGAAGAAAAATCGTCAATTTCATCTTTTGCAATAAATGCCATGTAATTTTCAAATTTTTTCAGTTGTGAAGTTCTTTAGGCATAGCCCTGGTCACCTTTGCCAAATTCCGTGCCGGCTATCCCTGCAAGAAATAGACAAGAGATTCATCATCAGCTCAAAAATCAAAAGGAAACAAAAACAGAGTTTATGTGAAAAGTGCCAAAGTTTCAAACCTTAAAAAAGTGGATTTTTCAAATTAAAAATCAAAGTCATTGGGCATATAAGATATTTTCATTTTTTCAACAATCCATTTACACACCAGAACAAGGTGACAGAAAATCATGGAGAAGTGAAATTAGTGATTTGGAAGTTTGGTATTAATGATGAATTTACAACTGCCTCTGGCCTGCTTGGGCAAGCAGCACGGCACACTAGTTGAGCGCGGCGCATTGGGCTGCTCTGCACTGTGCATTTTTGTTCCTGTGCGGCGCATACAAGGAGTGTGACGCACTGGGTTGTGCGCGCGGCGCATAAGGCAAACACACAAATTTGTTGCCATTTCTCCCAATCATCAAATCGATTTGATCAATTTTGGTCCAAGTAAGTTCATTAACGTATGTTTGGTGTAGATTGAGATTGTGTATGAGAATTTGAATGTCAAAACAAACCCTATCATTTTGATTGGAGAGTTGGTCCTTAGGGTTTTGAGGTTGGAATTGTAAAATTGGTTTTGGTGCCAAACTTGTTCATTCCCCACCTAATTTTTTCCCTTTTCCTCACTGTTATACTATAACTACAGTCCATTCCTTATTCCCTTACATTCCCAAAATCACTTATTCCTAAGCCTATTTCCCTATCCCTAAACTACTTCATTTCCTATCACTCTCCCTTTCCCATTTCATTTGTAAAACTTCACAAACCCCAAGTTCCCAAACAGTCAAGTGACTGTCCCTTATCCCTAGATTATCAAATCTCACTTGATTAAACCCCATTATCCTCACTGCTCTATTTCCCACAGTCCCTCATTTGAGACATTTGGCAATCAAGACAAAGGCACCAAATTCTCATTTTCATACAAATCAACATATACTCAGCATAGACTTTCAACATCATGGAAACAGACACTGATTCATCATATGAACAAGACAATGATTCTACCACTGAGCTACATGCACCGAGAAAGGCAAACAAGGAGAAGAACATGCTCAGATACATGAAGAACCATTATTGGGCGCGCACATTCGTTTGCAAGGCGCGTATCACCTGAAAGCGAGGCTAAGGAGGGCACTGAAGCGTCGCAAAAGGCATGATAGGCTCCAAATCTTGGTCGAAGATTCTTTGGCTGAGCATAGTACTTGATGAGGGACCTTCAGCCCAAATTTCAAGAAATTTGGGAAAAATTTTGTCAATTTTGAATTTTTTGGTCACAAAACAGATTTTCCTGCCCGACGCGTAGCGCCACCTTGCGCGCGCTTATAATTGGCAGCTCTTCAGGGGGAAAACTTTGCATTTTTGGATTTTTTATCAAAATTTATGCATGCTCATGGATTACCTAAGGATTTCATCAAGTTCTGGGCTACCTAAAGGGTCAAAAACACCCTAAAAATGGCCTTTCTGCGCTTTGTGCACACACAGGAAGCAGTGTTGGGAGATTGAACTTTTGGAGGGGCAAATGGCAACCAAATCCAGAAATTCCACTTGGGTTGGAAATTAGACAGGCAGGGCTTTCCAACGCGCTATCCTACGCTCAATTTGAACTTCAGGAAGGGCCTCAAAATCAGCTCCAAACTTGTGTTACGCATAGAGATTTTGGGCGTGGCGCATAGAGGAATTTGGCCTATTTTTCACTCAGCTGCTCAGAATTTCGCCTAGTTTTGGCCAGTTTCACTTTTTCATGTAACTCTTGATGTACCTTGATGTAATTTCATGAATATGTTGTAATTTTGGCACATTTGTACTCATTCTAGAAGATTCATTCACCAAAAGGTGAAATGTGAGTGAATGGATCAGTTTCCTAGCATATAGAGGCAAGTTGTTTCTTTGCCTATTTTTCAGTTCCTAGTTTAGATATGGTTGAAACAGCTCCTAGAATGATGAGCTCGATCCCTAGAGGCAAGGAGATGAGTTATGCTTTTCTATATCATGTAATTCATCAGTCATTTTCAGGGTTGGACATTTGGGATTGCTTGGCACTTCATTGTACATTTCATTTCTGCAATTTTGGCAAAGGAATAGACCAGGGTTTTGCAGCACTCTTTGGGATCCTTGTGGCTCTGTATTTTGATGGTGTTTTTCTCTATGTATTTGTAAGTTCACTGATGTTTATGTGTACCATTTTCCTTCTTCTTTCTTCTTAGATTAAACAAATCAGTTTTAAAGGTGGAATTCAGTAGCTTGCTTTGCTCTGCCTTTAGTTTTGTTTAATTTTTCATGTTTTCATCTGTTTGAGGAGGAATATTGAGACCCTATTGCCCTCTTCAGCTCATCACCGGTCTGATCCATCCATTTATTTAATATAAAGCATCAAAAAAATTGCCTTCCTTGCCCCAATCAGAACTCTGCAAAAACTAGGCCTTATCCCCGAACCCAAAACTGCCTTTCCCTTTGATCCAACAAAAACCCCCAAAAACACAATCAAACTCTTTCACTTATATACCTAGCCTAAAGTTAGCTTTTATTTCAAGTCATCTCAAGCCCTATTGATTATTTTTGTTGAGATTGACCCGGAGAGGGCCCTCTCCCATTCTGGTAGGGCTAGCTACTAGACTGAGCGTGGTTTGATGTTACCCTGAATTCTTCCTTCCTTCAGCCTGAGGTAGATTTAGGTAATAACATAGTGGAGACCATAATAGGGAGAAAATGGTTTTCTTGTTAGTGCTATTTGTTTTATAAACTACAGATGGAGCCTGAAGTTATGCCAGGTAGCCTTCGAAATGCTCTTGCTTTTCATTAGCGAAAGTAGATAAATGTTGCTTCAATCAATCTCCGGTCTAGTTTGTAAACGTAACATCTGACTTTCAAATTTCCCCAGTTTATGTATCAAGTTAGATTTGATGGTTGATGGTGGACAACGATCAAACATAAGAAGGCTGAAATCATTCACCTGGTGACTCCAACTCAATGTAGAGACTCCATTAGAGGACTAACTCTTTCTCTGAGAAAATGGAAGGATCTTACACAAAGTTCAGGTATCCAAATTGGAATGGTATTCAGGATCTGGTCTGCTTTCTTGTAAATTACTTCTTTGCTGTTCTTGAAGCTGTCCTGAATTTTTTTCAGAATTTGTTGTATGATAAATGTGATCAAAATCTTCACTTGACCTATTCAAAAAGTGTAAATATTGAGTTTCCCTTTGATCCTGGCCTCCTTACTTTTCCCACATCTTATGATGACTCTCTTCAGAGTGATGAGCTTAAAGAAAAAAAAACTGATCCTGTAGCTCTTGTATATACTCCTACACCTTTTATAGTCCCAGATAGGTATAAACCTCTTGTTTTACCTTCTGTTCTCCATGCTTTCCCTGCAAATTATCACCTATATTTGCCAAGATTTGACGGTGAATGTAACAATGTCAACGCTGAGCAACATGTGTAGAATGTTGAGACTTTTCTAGACCTTTTTGAAGTTGATGACGAAGATGTTAGTATTAGGTTTTTGCTCTTTCTTTGCAAGGAAAAGTCAAGAGTTGGCTCAAAGCCCTGCCTGATGTGAGCATCTTAGATTTCCAGCAGTTCGTCAAAGTTTTCCTCGACAGATGGGTGATTAGACAGAACCTTTTCTTGATTAGAGAAGAGTATACCCAGCTGAAAAGATAGTCAGGGGAGACAGTACAACAGTTTTCCGCTAGATTCAATCGAGTCTATTATTCGATACCTGTCGATATAAGACCCCCTCCTGGCTCGGCCCTTCTACATTACCCAGGCGCTTTTGATCCAGAATTGGAGTTTCAGCTAAGAGAAAGGAATGTTGCAACACTTGAAGAAATATAGAATAGTGTAGTAAATGTAGAAGCTAATCTATTGATCAAAAGAGCAAGGCTGAAGGAAGAAGAAAAGAAGAATGTTGCAGAGCACCTGACACCTTCAGAGGAAAAGCTTGACCTTTTGGTAAGTGCAGTGGAAGAGATGATGCAAAAGATCACCACAAGGAATGAGTTTAATGTTCAAGCCCATGGCTCGTTGATTGAAGAAGAACAAGTTGTTGATCCAAAACATTTTGTTTCTTATCCCAGTTGTCATAGATCTGATAATTATTGTTTTGTAGATCATCTTGGAGAAGAGAGAGTTGTTGATATGACATGTATGCTTGATGATGTGTTTTATACTGATGATTTGCCTCAGTTTGATCAGTATGATGATGATTATGTTCTCCAAATAGAAGCTAATCTTGCAGAAAAATCAACAGCTAGTTTGTGGGAGGAAGAAGTTCACTTTCAGGAGCTTGAGTACAGTGATCAACCGATACATATTAGCTATGAAAATGACGAGGAAAGTGCAGCAAATTTTGAAGTAAGTGAAGGATCTTTGACTTTTTGTTTTGATTCGTTTCAGTTCATTAGAGAGAAATTCCATAAAATCAGAAATCAACTGTCAACAACTCTTGATTTCGACCATCTTGAGGGCAATGAAAACCTTGTTCAAGACTTCTCATATTCAGATTTGTAGCCCCCGAAAGCCATTGATTGTCAAGTTGCAGATGAAGACATGGAAGCTGGCACATATGATCAAATGATACAAGATGACTCTGTGCCATTTTGTTTTGAATCATTCCAGTTTTTGAAGGGTAAATTGCATAGTAAATCTTCAAATGAGCAGCCTGTAGGAGATCAACAATCTCTCAGTTTTAATGTTGAGGATGAGACAGATAGCAAAATTCTTGAGTAAGTTTTTAATGAGAAATATTCCCCTGAAACAACTGATGAAATCATTTTGGATACAAAACCCTCCCTAGCACCAGATTTGCAGCCACCAAACACAATTGAAGGTCAGATTACAGATGAAGGTGTGGAAGCCGAAATACATGATTTAATGATGCAAGAGGATTCTGTACCCTTTTGTTTCGAAGCATTTCAGTTTATAAAGAATAATCTTCGTAATATCTCTAAAGAAAAAGATGAACAGCCAGTAGGATGTCAACGAATTCAATGGATACATCGCAACAGTCTTCTCAAGTTTTTGATGATCCTATTGCTCGTGTGTTGGATGATGTTTGCTATAAAAGTTCTTCTCCATTGGCTAACCATGTGCCAGAAAAGAATGTTGATAATAATCTTATTCAAAAGTCGCCTTCATTGTCTTGTTTAAAAGATTTTTCATTACAAATCCCATACCAAGATTTGCAGTCATATGAGGAGATTGATAAAGGATACTTTTGTTCTGTTTGGAATCAGCAACAGAGTTTGGTTATTCACAAAATTCAGGATCCTTTTGACAGCCTGCTGCTGTCACCAAAGAAAGAAAACACAAATGTGAGGAAAATCTTAATATCCAGCTATGAAGATTACCTAGACCAGAGCAGTAATGTGTTAATGGAAATCAATAGCTATGTTCATGAAGATCCTTTCACAGTATTCTTGAAGTCATCCAGTCAATTCATGCTTTGCAAGTTTATCAACAGTCAACTTGATTCCAAGTTTCCATGGGAGTTTCCTTTCGATTCTTCCCTTTTCCTGTGCATCAAAAAGCATTTGGGAAGAAATCAAATAGAAACCAAGATGCTTACATGGTTGCATTGGTTGTTCCATTTCACTTGATTGGGTGGTGAAAAGAACAATTAGAGTAGGTTTGATGAATAAGCTCAATTATGAGCATCTTTCCCGTTTTTTAGTTATTTTTTAGTCATGTTTGGTTTTATTATGGTTTTCAGTTTCAGCCTTCAGTCAGAGTCAGTCTACATAATGTCATTTTTCGTGTTTTGACTCCATTTCCCAATCGATGAAGGCACTGTCTGCTCTCCCAAAGATCTGCAGTCCTTTGCACCTCCAGGGAGCTACCATCCCCATTGGAGCCAACGTTAGAGTCGGTATCTTCATCCCTCCGTCAGAGATCAATTTTCTCTTGTTGCATTTCATTTTAGGTGTCTCACTTAGCTCAGTCATCTGCATTCCATTAGGAACATCGATTTTCTGAAGGTAGGGGGGGGGATTTTTACTCATGTTCCTCATGTCTTGTACCTGCTGGTCTAATTATGTTCACCGAAATCATGTACAGTCTTGTTTGGTCTCAAAATTGACAAAGAGTCATTTTAGGGTTGTAGGTTTCATTAGGTCTAGGGTTTCGCTAATTTGGTCTTCAAAATGCTTAATAATGGTAGCAGGCACATGAGGGAGCTTCAAATTAGGTTTCGGAGAAAAATTTTCATCATCATAATGCTTGATAATGATTTTTCTTCAAAACCCTGTTTTGAAGAAAAATTGTCTATTTTGTCTTTTTGCAATAAATGTAATGTAAATTTCAAAGTTTTTTCAGTTGTAAAGTCCTTCAGGCGCAGCCCTAGTCACCTTTTCCAAATACCATGCCATCTATCCCTGTAAATACAGACAAAGAGATTCATCATCAGCTCAAAAATCAAAAGGAAACAAAAACAGAGTTTATGTGAAAAGTGCCAAAGTTTCAAACATTACAAAAGTGGATTTTTCAAATTAAAAATCGAAGTCATTGGGAATATAAGATATTTTCATTGTTTCCACAATCCATTTGCAAGCCAAGACAAGAGTGAAGCCAAGAAAATCGTGGAGGAAGTGAAATTAGTGATTTGGAGGCTGGACTGTGTATTGAAGTTGTTGCGTGGTGAATTGGGCAATTGGTGCGGCGCACTGGTTGAGCACGGTGCATTGGGCCGCTCTGCACTGTGCATTTTTGTTCCTACGCAGTGCATACAAGGAGCACGACGCACTAGGTTGTGCGCGCGGCACACAAGGCAGACACACAGATTTGTTGCCATTTCTCCCAATCATCAAATCGGTTCAATCAATTTTAGTCCAAGTAAGTTCATTAACATATGTTTGGTGTAGATTGAGATTGCATATGAGAATTTGAATGTCAAAATAAACCCTATAATTTTGATTGGAGATTTTTTCCTTAGGGATTTGAGGTTGGAATTGTAAAATTGGTTTTGGTGCCAAACTTGTTTATTCCCCACCTAAATTTTTCCCTTTTCCTCACTGTTATACTATAACTAAATTCCATCCCTTATTCCCTCACATTCCCAAAATCACTTATTCCTAAGCCTATTAACCTATCCCTAAAACTACTTCATTTCCTATCACTCTCCCTTTCCCATTTCATTTGTAAAACTTCACAAACCCCAAGTTCCCAAAGAGTCAAGTGACTGTCCCTTATCCCTACATTATCAAATCTCACCTGATTAAACCCTATTATCCTCACTGCCCTATTTCCCACAGTCCCTCATTTGACACATTTGGAAATCAAGACAAAGGCACCAAATTCTCATTTTCATACAAATCAACATATACTTGGTATAGACTTTCAACATGATGGAGACCGATAATTTGGAGACCAATAACGATTCATCATATGACATAGATAATGATTCACCGAGCTACATGCCTAGAAGGAAAAAAGGAGAAGAACATACTCGGAACTCCTTGAAGAGCCATTGTGGGTTATTGGGCAAGAAATCACGTTTGCAAAGCACGAATCAAGATCCTGAAAGCAAAGTTAAAGAGGGCATTAAAGCGTCGCAAAATGCATGACATACTCCAAATTTTGGCCGAAGCTTCTTTGGCTCAGCATAGCGCTTGATGGTGGACATTCAGTCCAAATTTCAAGAAATTTGGGAAAATTTTTGTCAATTTTGAATTTTTTGGCCTAAACACAGAATTTTCCGCCCGACGCGTAGCGCCACTTAGCGCACGCTTATAATTGGCAGCTCTTCTGGAGGAAAAATTTGTATTTCTAGATTTTTCATCAAAATTTATGCATGCTCATGGATTACCTAAGGATTTCATCAAGTTTTGGGTTGCCTAAAGGGTCAAAAACACCCTAAAAATGGCCTTTCTGCCACTTTTTGCACACACAGGAAGTAGTGTTGGGAGATTTGACTTTTCGAGGGGAAAATGGCAACCAAATTCAGAAATTCTACTTGGGTTGGAAATTATACAGGCAGGGCTTTCCAACGAGCTATCCTGCGCTAAATTTGGACTTCGCGAAGTCCCTCCAAATTAGCCTCAAAGTTGTGCTATGCATAGAGATTTCATGCGCGGCGCATTGGGAATTTTGGTCTCATTTTCACTCAGCAGCTCAGTTTTTCGCCTAGTTTTGGCTAGTTTGAATTTTTCATCCTCATAAGTACAACTATTGATGTAAATTGATGTAATTTCATGAATTTTATGTAATTTTGGCACATTTATACTCATCCAGGTAGATTCATTCACCAAAAAGTGAATTGTAACTGAATGAATCAGTTTCCTATCTTATAGAGGCAAGTAGTTTCATTGCCTATTTTCCAGTTCTTAGTTTAGATATGGTTAAAACAGCTCCTAGAATGGTGAGATCGACCCCTAGAGGCATGGGGATGAGTTAGGCTTGTCTATATCTTGTATTTCCTCAGTCATTTTCAGGGTTGGACACTTGGGATTGCTTGGCATTTCATTGTACATTTCATTTCTGCAATTTTGGCAAAGGAATAGACCAGGGTTTGCAGCACTCTTTGGGATCATTGTGGCTTTTTGTTTTGATGGTGTTTTTCTCTATGTATTTGTAAGTTCACTGATGTTTATGTGTATCATTTCCCTTCTCCTTTCTTCTTAAATTAAACAAATGAGTGATTAAGGTAGAATTCATTAGATTTTTGTGCTCTGCCTTGAAATTTTGTTTAATTTTCCATGTTTTCATATGTTTGAGGAGGAATATTGAAACCCTCTTGCCCTCTTCAGCCCCTAACCGGTCTGATCCATCCATTCATTCAATCTAAAGCATCAAAAAAATTGCCTTCCTTGCCCCAATCAGAACTCTGCAAAAACTAGGCCTTATCCTCGCACCCAAAACTGCCTTTCCCTTTGATCCCAAAAAAAACCCCAAAAACACAATTAAACTCCTTCACATATATACCTAGCCTAAAATTAGCTTTTATTTCAAGTCATATCAAGCCCTATTGATTATTTTTGCTGAGATTGACCCGGAGAGAGCCCTCTCCTGTTCTGGTAGGGCTAGCTACCAGACTAAGCGTGGTTTGATGTTACCCTGAACTCTACCTTATTTCAGCCTGAGGTAGATTTAGGCAATAACAACGTATTTACTTGGTGAGCTAACATACTTCTTAGGGCTTCAAATATCTCAGTAAGAGAAAGGAATATTTATATGTCAAGCTAAGTACATCAAGGAAATACTCAAGAAATTCAAAATGGAAGATTGCGAACCCATCCTTACTCTGATGGTAACAGGTTGAAAATTGAGCATAGACAACTCATCTAAGGATGTGGCTTGAAGGTTGTATAGATCTATGATTGGTAGTCTTCTATATGTAACAGCCTCCTGGCCAGATGTTATGCAAGCAGTTGGAGAAGTAGCAAGATTCCAAGTAGCACTAAAAGAATCACATATCATTTCCATCAAAATAATTCTTCGATATCTAAAGGGAACAACAGAATATGGCTTGTGCTATCCTAACGGTAACAATTTCATTATTCATGTCTTTACATATTCATATTGGGTGGGAGGCGTT
Organism: Pinus albicaulis; assembly: GCA_034641835.2. Classification (NCBI taxonomy): domain Eukaryota; kingdom Viridiplantae; phylum Streptophyta; class Pinopsida; order Pinales; family Pinaceae; genus Pinus; species Pinus albicaulis. The sequence goes on along the minus strand of CM076583.1, from coordinate 6,126,828 downwards.
GATTATCGTGAGAGTACTCATGAAGCATTGAAATATCTTCGTCAGAAGCTTGGGATTCTCCCAAGTTCTCATTAGATTTTCGTTATTCATAATATAAAGGGGGAGTGGAAGTGTGTACAAGTCCGCAGGATGGTTGTGTGTTAGGGGGAGTTACCCTTTGCTATTGATGTCAAAGGGGGAGAGAAAATTGTAGGAAGAGGTGTCATGATCGCAGAGGGAGTACTTGTGTTTCCATCAATACCAAAGGGGGAGATTGTTGATCAGCGGTTGTCATTGATGTCAACCCAAGAAGCACCAGGGGCTACCCCAATATTGCATGGGAATTTTGACCTACCAAATTAATATATTCTGGGTCAAGAATTCTTTTGATGGTTTCTACTCGTCGAGATGTTTCCGTTGACATATGGCACGCCATGTAATTCTTCACGATTTGAGAGATATTCATGTTTGAAGTTTGTACCCCCAGTTAGTGAGCTAAAACCCCATGGGGTTGTGGAATGGATCATTGAAAATTCATAATTAATATTTTTTAAGCTCCTAAAATCCCTCCCACGTTCACTTTTTGAAGCCCCTCTCAACCTAAGCATTTATATAAATTGTGATCCTCATATCCTCCCTATGTAGGGATTTCGAAATCATAAACAGGTTAACGTGGAATTTTCGCTCTAACATTTTTTCTACAAAGGTTTAGAAGCTGAAATTTTTGTAAGATGAAGCCGAAATCCTAAGGAAGACCCTGTAAATATTTCAGATCAAGGTGTGCAACATTTTGGGAGATATGATCTATGGAAGTCAATGTTTTTGCAGGATCCTGAAATTCATCTCAAAGAAGTTACCTTGGAAAAATACTCATAACTCTCTCTGTGAGTATTGGATTGGAATTCTATAAAATGTGACAGATAGTGCACAGACTGCAGTTTTCACTCTATCAATTTTAGATTTGAATGAAGAAACAGTGACACGAGGCATGCTGTAAAAGTTTTCTCTAACTAAATAGTCCATAATTAGGGCACTATGAGAGATTGGGTATAACTATCCCTTGAAGAATCCAAATTGGTTCAGACCTATGCCATTGGAAAGAAAAATTAGAGGACTACTACAGGACTGAAAATCACATATTGGGGATCTGAAATAACAGAGATACACCAGATTCAATATTGAGCTTTTAGAAGGCAAGAAAAAGCTAGATGATGTGTTGTCAAGGGCTGCAAAGGACGAGAATTTCTAGGCCAAAAAAGTAAAGAAAGGTGCAGAAGAGGGTAGCATGATAAGAGCAGCAACCAAGGTGTAGAACAGTAGCAAGAAGTTCATCACATGAAGTCTTCAAGTGGGCAACACTACATATAGTCACTATAAAGGTATCATTGTACTAAGTCATTGTAAATACATTATTGTAAAAATTGTACTAGTGTCTATCTGCCAAGAGTTGAAGAGGTAGTGTCGGGAGGTCTAGAATCATCATTAGGTGGTTGTGTCATAGTTGGGGTTATGGTCTAGTTTGCCTTCTTCTTCTACATCATTCTATATCATTGTAAAGTGGACCATTTTCCCTGGTACTGGAGTCCATTCTTCTTTTATTCTCCTATAGGGTGGTAGGGTGGTGTTAGGGTGAGTTGTAGCTCATTGGGTGTTGGGGCATCTGTTCAGTTGATTACTAAAGAATCTTGGGCATTGGAGCATCCATCCAGTGGCATCTAGAGAAGAATGCTTTTCTAGATTCTAGGAAGTTGGAGCTTTATTTTCAATTCGAGTTGAATATTAAAGAATTATTAGAAAAGCATTAGGTGGTTTTTATCCTGAAGTGGTTTTCCACCTTAAAAACTATGTGCATTTGTGTTCCCTTTGTTCACTGCTATCATTGTATATACACTTATAATAATTGAATATTAACTAATGCTCTAATTTAAAGGAATACTGATTCACCCCCCCCCCTCAGTATTTCCAACAATTGGTATCGAAGCTTGGTTCCTTCAATAGCAGTTTAATAGCTGGAAGGAGGTCATGGAGCATACCAACAATGGTGTACCTCTATTCAATGAAAATAATTATGCACTCTGGAAAGGAATAATGGAGGTCTATCTCTTGGCGCAAGGTTACGAAGTATGGGACACTGTTTAAAATGGATTTACATCAACTGCGGATGAAGAAGGTAAGAAGAATTTGGTAAATGATGCAAAGGCAAAGAATATTATTATCAATGGAATTATTGAATCTTCTTATAATAAGGTGTTGGGTTGTAAAACTAGCAAAAATGTATGGGACAAGCTTGAGAATATATATGCAAGTGACTCAAATGTCAAAGAAGCAAAGCTTCAAATCTATAGAGCAAAATTTTAGCAACTCGGAATGAAAGAAGATTGCAACATTGTTGCATACTTCCAATACATTGATGAAACAACCAATACTATGGAAGGATTGGGAGAGCCAGTTGATGAGAAGACTATTATAAAAAATATTCTTAGAATGTTACCATGGATATTCAACCCAAAGGTATCGGTCTTAGAATACAATAAAAATTTGGACAAACTAAGAAAAGAGGAATTACATGGAGTTCTCATAGCATATGAAATGAGACTTGATGAAGAAGAGGGTACTTCGCATCTAGAAATTGCGTTCATTGAATCTAAGAAAACCAATAAGGACAAACAATCTTCAATTGAAAATACATGCACCTGTAAGTGTGAAGAAAAGGGAGATGATGGAGAAGGTCTTTCAGATGAAGAATATGCTTACCTTATGAGAAAACTAAAAATTGGTAAGGGAAAATTCAAAGGTAAACTTCCATTGATATGTTTCAACTGTGGTGAGGTTGGGCATTTCACAACAAAATGTCCGAACAAAAGTGATGGAAACTCAAAAGGAAATAAAAGCTTTAATAAATTCAACAAGAAAGGATCTAAAAGGAACTTTATCTCTAAAGAAGATAGCTCATCATCCGATGAAGAAAATGACAGCGAAGAAGAAGCCAATGAGAGAGTATTTTCTATGGCCAAGAACAATAAACGAAAGGTATCAAACAACAAAGAAGAAGGATTGACCATAGAATAATTTTCTAAGGAAGCAATCAAGCTTATAAAAGAGCTCAAGGCAGAGAAGATCTGTTCCAATACTCTTGAAGAACAAGTTCAAGGTCTCAAAATTGAAGTTGAAGAACACAAATGCATTGAAGAGTCACTTCAAAAGAATTTGGAAGAAAGCAACCAAGAAAGGGAAGAATTAGAAGCCGAAGTAGTCTCGCTGCGTGAGGAAGTGAAGAAAGGAAAAACTATCCAAAAATATGCCAACAGCTCAAGGGCATTGGAAGAACTCATCAACAATCAACGATCTTACAACGACAAAACTGGCATCGGTTACAAAGAAGAAGAAGCAGGACCTTCTACAACAAAATACAATGAACCTATGAGATCTGACATGCATGTAGACTTCATTGGACAAGATTTGCAAGAACATCCTTGGAAGACGATTCCTCGATGAAGATTTCCATCTAGGTACCAACATATTTTTCATGGCTCTTTTTATTCATGTGGAAAATTTGGTCATAAAGCTGTAGAATGTCGCATGTACCCTAGGAACCAATATGAACCTCCTAGAGATCATTCCAATAAAGCTGTAGAATTCCAAGAGATTCTTCAAATATGAACCTCCTAGGGCTCAATGAAACATCAATAGATTTTAACATTTAAGAAATAATATGGAATGTTACAAATGTCAGAACTTTGGACACATAGCCAGAGACTGCAAACTTGAAAATCCTCCAGAAGAATCTTCGAAGCCACAGAATGAACGAACATGGAAGAAGAAGAAGACTGATAATTGTGCTCTCGCTCTCAAGGCTCAAAACAAAAAATATGTGTGGTATGTTGATAGCGGTTGCTCAACGCATATGACTGGAGATAGAAAAAAATTTGTATATTTGAAAGACAAGAAGGATGGAACCGTGTCCTTTGGAAATGATGGATCTTCAAATGTTATAGGATCAGGTACTGTCACTCTCGAAAGCAAATATTCTCTAGCCAAGAATGTTCTATTGGTTGAAAACATGAATCACAATCTGCTTATTGTTGGACAAATGTGTGATCAAGGACACACAATACTATTCAACTCCACAAAATGTGAAATCAGGAAAGTCAGGTATGGTGAAATTGTGGCTACAGCAAGTCGAGCTCCAAATGACATATACGTTCTGGATGAAGAAACTAAAGCACATCTAACAGCTAAAGAGGATGATATAATATTCGATAGCAATGATGATCGACTAAGTAAGAATTTTGCTACAAAGATGCAAAGTGATTTCGAGATGTCTTTAATTGGTGAGCTGAAATACTTTTGAGGGCTTCAAATACCTCAGCAAGAGAAAGGAATATATATATGTCAAGCTAAGTACATCAAGGAAATGCTCAAGAAATTCAAAATGGAGGATTGCAAAACCCATCCTTACTCCGATGGTAACAGGTTGCAAATTGAGCATAGATGACTCATCTAAGGATGTGGATCAAAGGTTGTATAGATCTATGATTGGTAGTCTTCTATATGTAATAACCTCCCGTCCAGATGTTATGCAAGAAATTGGACAAGTATCAAGATTCCAAGCAGCACCAAAAGAATCACATATTATTTCCATTAAAATAATTCTTCGATAGCTAAGGGGAACAACAAAATATGGCTTGTGCTATCCCAAGGGTAACAATTTCATTATTCATGCCTTTATATATGCATATTGGGTAGGAAGCATTGATTATCATGAGACTACTTGTGAAGCATTGGAATATCTTCATCAAAGGCTTGGGATTCTCCCAAGTTCTCATTAGATTTTCGTTATTCATAATATAAAGGGGGAGTGAAAGTGTGTACAGGTCTGCAGGATGGTTGTGTGTCAGGAGGAGTTACCCTTTGCCATTTATGTCAAAGTTTGAGAGAATGTTGTAGGAAGAGGTGTCATGATCGTAGGGGGAGTACTTGTGTTGCCATCAATGCCAAAGGGGGCAATTGTTGATTAGCGGTTGTCATTGATATCAACCCAAGCAGCACTAGGGGATACCCCAATATTGCATGGTAATTTTGACCTACCAAATTAATATATTATGGGTCAAGAATGCTTTTGATGGTTTCTACTTGTCGAGATGTTTCCGTTGATATATGGCACGCCATGTAATTCTTCATGGTTTGAGAGATATTCATGTTTGAAGTTTGTACCCCCAGTTACTGGGCTAAAACCCCATGGGGTTTTTGCATGGGTCATTGAAAAGTCATAATTAATATTTTTTAAGCTCCTAAAATCCCTCCCACCTTTACTTGTTGAAGCCCCTCTCAACCTAAGAATTTATATAAATTGTGATCCTCATATCCTCCTTATGTAGGAATTTTTCAATCTGAAACAGGTCATCATGGAATTTTTGCTCTAACATTTTTTCTACAAAGTTTTAAAAGCTGAAAGTTTTATGAGGTGAAGTTGAAATTCTAAGGAAGCGCCTGTAGAAATTTCAGATCAAGGTGCGAAATATTTTTAGAGATATGATCTGTGGAAGTCAATGTTTTTGCACGCTCCTGAAATTCATCTCAAAGAAGTGACCTTGGAAAAATCGTCATAACTCTCTCTCTGAGTATCGGATTGGAATTCTGTAAAAGGTGGAAAATAGTGCACAGATGTTAGTTTTCATTCTGTCAATTTTAGAGCTGAATGAAGAAACAATGACACGTGGCACGCCGTAAAAGTTCTCTCTACTGAAACAGTCCATCATTAGGGCATTGTGAGAGATTGGGCATAACTCTACCTTGAAGAATCCAAATTGGGTCAGACCTATGGCATTGGAAAGACAAATCGTAGGACTACTAAAAGACTAAGAATCACATATTTGGGATCTGAAATAACAGAGATACACTAGATTCAATATCAAGCTCCTAGAAGGCAAGAAAAAGCTAGATCATGTGTTGTCAAGGGCTGCAAATGACCATAATTTCTAGGGTAGAAAAGTAAAGAAAGGTGCAGCAGAGGGTAGCATGACAAGAGCAGCAACCAAGATGTAGAACATCAGAAATAATTTCATCACATGAAGTCTTCAAGTGGGCAGCACTGCATACAGTCACTGTAAAGGTATCATTGTATTAAGTCATTGTAAATACATTATTGTAAAAATTGTACTAGTGTCTATCTGCCAAGAGTTGAAGAGGTAGTGTTGGGAGGTCTAGAATCATCATTAGGTAGTTGTGTCATAGTTGGGGTTATGGTCTAGTTTGTCTTCTTCTACTACATCATTCTATATCATTGTAAAGGTGACCATTATCCCTGGTACTGGAGTCCATTCTTCTTTTATTCTTCTATATGGTGGTAGGGTGGTGCTAGGGTGAGTTGTAGCTCATTGTGTTTTGGGGCATCTACTCAATTGACTACTGAAGAATCTCGAGCATTGGAGCGTCCATCTAGTGGGAGCTGGAGAAGAATGCTTTTCTAGGTTCTAGGAAGTTGGAGCTTTATTTTCAATTGGAGTTGAATATTAAAGAATTATTAGAAAATAATTAGGTGGTTTTTGTCCCGGAGTGGGTTTCCACCTTAAAAATTGTGTGCATTTGTGTTCATTTTGTTTACTTCTATCATTGTACAAAAACTAATAATAATTGAAGATTAATTAATGCTCTAACTGAAAGGAATACTATTTCACCCCCCCCCCCCCTCTCATTATTTCCAAAAAATATGGCCAGGGAGGGAACCTTGAGTTTCACGCAGACCAACATAATTAAGAAGCATGCCTGTAAGAGACAAGAAGTGTAAAAATTAGAAAGAGCCAAATATAATAATAAATCAAAAATATTATTGTGTAGGGGAGAGAGAGATACCTTACATGAGCATGCTGACGTGGCATTACTTGTTCCACCTATGTATACAAATCAAACAATGTTGTGAGTGAAGGGATCCTCCAACATATAAATATGGAAATAAACAAATGAGAAATCCAAAAATTACATAAAGTGTCTAAATAACATGAAGTTGGAAGGATGCGAGGATAGGGTGTCATCCTCATATCCTTCACAAAATTATCAGTCTGAGCAAAAGATTAAACATGGGTGGAAACAATTCACATTATAAATTCAAATCCTAAAATGAAATGCTAAGGAGAAGGGAAAACTACAATCAAAATTAAATGTACAAAAATGGCCAAAACGATAAATAAAACATGGGTAAGAAGGGTTGCGCCAAACCTCAAATGAGGATCTTAAAATGCATTATGAAGTTGCATGAAAACCTTCAGGACAGAACACCCAAATAGGTTACGCATTTTTCTTGAGCAATGTGAAGGGAAATAACCCAGAATTTCTTACGCAACTGCCATGAATAGTATAAAGAGGAAAAACCCAAATTGCAAGATAATTCGATGAAAAAATACAACAATAAATACTCAGAAGTAAATGGAGAAAACGATTGCATATACTTTGCTTAAATACCCAATAGAATTTAACTCGGAATCTTATGGGCAGAGCACAGATTAGCTAAAACCTATCATGAATGTATCGATTACAAATACTACCATGAGAAGAACATAAATTCAAAACGTAAAACCCATAATTTAATCAAACAGAGGAATCTGAATTTCCTTAGGTTCACAAGCAAATGTATAAACCATCAATACAAAGAAGCTAATGGGTAAACTTAGAATGTAATGGAAGTAACGATTTTCATACGCTCTAGCAAAAATTCCAAACACAATTATAACTAGACCTAGACTTAATTGATTATCCATATTTTGGGTTACATGTCAGAAAATTGTTGAAATTTGAATATAAACCAAATATAACAGAGGTTTCTAATACCTCTGCTAACATATTATATACACAGAAATCAAATCAGATATCAAATAGGGATTATGACTCCTAATCAAATAGGCCATGTAACATATCAAAAGTGTAGTGTTAAACCCAACAATTCTGGGGGTGGAAGACATATGAAACCCAGCCCTGAAATACTATACAGAAAATACATAAACCCATAATCTCAATGTTGTACCAAGGTGTAAATTTTGAAACCAGAGTTTATAAAGAACACTTACTAGTATTGAAGGAAAAAGGGGTCGGAGGACTTCCAAACTTAACCCAATGATTTGTCACCAAAAGGCTGTGAAACAAGTCTTCACCCAAATTACCATGCAGAGAAACAGAGGGATTCCTTCCTGCGTAAGTGAAGAACCCACTGTGAGATAAAATATAATGAAATTCAAATACATAAAACAAAGGCAAACATGTCTGAAAGGTTACACAAAGGACGATTAAAGTACGGTATTTGTAGGCAGGCTCAAAAATAAAGAAGAAAATAGATATCAACGCCTTATAAATAGCCACTTTGAGGGGGAAACCTCAGCATTACATGAATGAAAAATTCTTGGATGATAAAATTACAAAACCTCCTTTCTATATATAGGGTCCATGGGACACAAGTATAATCCTAGTGGGGCCTGATGTAATCCTAACCGACCTAATAATAATAATTGAGGCACAATTATAATAATATGAGTTACGGGGGGGTACAATAATAACAATAAGTAGGTTTCGAAGTATGTTAATAACAATAAGGGGGGTTACACTAACAACAATAAGGGACTATACTAGTAATATAGGGACCTAACATGCCCCTCTCCTTCAAAAAAGTGTTGTCCTCAACGCTTGAGTAGCTCTGGGTGCTTCTGTATAAAATTCTCATCCTCCCATGTAGAATCTTCGGTGGGTAAGTTCTTCCACTTGATGAGATACTCTGAAATTGATCGATTCCGTAGTTGTCGAGTTCTTTTTTCCATGACTGCTTCAGGTTCCAATATGATTTTCCCTTCCCCATCAAGTTCTGGCAATACTGTTTGAACTGGAAGATTTTCACCTATAAGCTTCTTTAAGCATGAAACATGGAAAACTGGATGTACTCGCGAAGAAGCAGGAAGCTCCAATTTGTATGCCATAGTACCAATCTTTTGCAACACCTTGTAAGGACCATAGTACTTTGGCGATAATTTATTATCCTTCTTAGCTTGCTTGAGGGACATTTGTTTATATGGTTGTAGCCGTAAAAATACCCGATCTCCTACATCAAAACTTCTCTCGCTGCGATGTTGATCTGCCTGTTGTTTCATTCGATTTTGTGCCAAATTCAGGTTATCCTTTAAGAGTTGGAGAACTTCTTGCTGATGCTCGATGTGATCTTCCACTGCTTGAACCTTCAAATTTTCCCTTAAAGATGATGTGATCGATGGTGGATGATATCGATAAAGTGCCATAAATGGGGTCATTTTTGCTGCAGTATGGAAGGAAGTGTTATACCACCATTCAGCGAGAGGTAACCACTTGACCCATTGTGTTTGTTTATCAGATACAAAAAAACGAAGATATCCTTCCAAACATTTATTTACTATCTTAGTTTGATCATCAGATTGAGGATGATAAGATCGACTATGAGCTAATTGAGTACCCAAACAAGAAAATAACTCCGTCCAAAAATTTCCAGTAAAAATGGGATCTCTGTCGCTCACAATAACCCTTGGGCTTCCATGTAGCTTTTGAATTCTATCCATAAATGTAGTAGCAACTGTACTTGCTTTAAATGGATGAGATAATGCACAAAAGTGTGCATGCTTGGTAAGTCTATCAACTACCACCATGATGACACTCTTTCCTTCGGACTTAGGTAAACCTGTGATAAAATCCATTGAAATCTCCTCCCAACATTGACTTGGAATAGATAAAGGTTGTAGAAGACCCGGGGTCTTAATTGTCTCAACTTTATTCTGCTGGCAAACCAAAATTTCTGCCACAAACTTTTGAATATCAGATTTAAGGCCATCCCAAAAAAAATCTTTCTTCACCCTGTGGTAAGTTTTTAAAAATCCTGAGTGTCCTCCTAAAGGAGAAGTGTGCAATTCCAGAAGAATCTTTTGTTTTAGTTGGGAATCCTTACAAAGATATAAGCGATCTTTGTACCATAAGGAATCATTTTTCCAACTAAATGTATCAGATGTACTAGGATCTTGCTGCAACTTTTGAATGAGTGTCCATACATCTTTTTCCTTCTTCCATTCATCTCTTGCTTCGGTTATCCAATCTGGTTGGATAATAGAAATGGCACAAAGAAATGCTTCCACCTCTTCATTCTTTATTGAGAGTGCATATGCAACAACATTAAGCTTCCATGCAATCTATCTTAGATTGCACGCCTTTCTTCAAACCATCCATCTTTGCTTCCACGCCTTTCTTCAAAACTTCCATTTCATTTTTTGTTGCTCTTTGCGAGAAAAAAATTTGGTGTACTTGCTCTTGTAATTTTGATAGATCATGTTACAATTCTTCATCTTCATGAGTCATAGTAGAGCCTTCTGAAGGCTTAATGGGTGTTGAATTATTTTTACGGGGCATTTTTTAGAACCCAATATTGATATCTATTCTACAATATGCCCTTCGAATCAATTCAAATTGATTCTTCAAACAAGACTTATGCATTTCGGAAAAAAAATACACACCTTTTTCTTGCTTTTGAGGAGCTCGATATTGAAATTGGATTATCTTTGTGATTGCGGCTCTTCAATATCTGAAATTCTTCAAACAAGACTTATGCATTTCGGAAAAAAAAAAATACACACCTTTTTCTTGCTTTTTTGGAGCTCGATATTGAAATTGGATTATCTCTATGATTGCGGCTCTTAAATATCTAAGATTTGGCACTCAGGTAGCCTTCTAAATTATATTTTGAATGCCACAGGTCTGACTTGATTTGGATTCTCCAAAATAAAGTTATGTCTAATCTCCCACAATGACCTAATTATGGACTCGTTCAGTAGAGAGAACTTGTACAACTTGCCACGTGTCATTGTTTCATATTTTAGATATGGAATTGATAGCAAAGAAACTAAAGTCTGTGTATTTGCAACCACTTTTTACGACACTCCAATCCGATGCTCAGAGAGAGAGTTATGAAGATTTTCCCACGATCACCTCTTTGAGATGAAATTCAGGACCCTGAAAAAGCACTACCTTCCACAGATCATATCTCCGAAAATATTGCGAACCAGGCTCTAAAATTTTGGCGATGCTTTTCCTTCGGATTTCAGCTTCGAGCCCTACAAATTTAAAATTCTGAACCTTCATAGAAAAAAGTTTATAGCGCAAATGCCACGATGACCTTTTTAGATTAAATTGAGGAGCCTGCAAAAACACCTAACTTCCACAGATCATATCTCCGAAAATATTGCGAACCAAGCTCTGAAATTTTGTGACGATGTTCTTCAGGATTTCAGATTCGCACCCTAAATATTTCAACTTCTGAAACTTTGTAGAAAAACATTTATAGAGAAAATTCCACGATGACATATTTGGAGCAACAAAACCCTAGAATCCAAAGCTCTGATACCAAATGTTGTGAAGCCAGCTCAAAAAATAGAAGAAAAGAGATATCAACGCCTTAGAAATAAGCCAATTCAAGGGGGAAACCTCCAATACATTACATGAATTAACAATTCTTGGCTGATACAAATTACAAAACCTCCTTTCTATATATAGGAGTCCATGGGGCCACAATGTAATCCTAGCCGACCTAACAATAATAATTTAAGGGCACAATAATAACAATATGGGGGTTATAGGGGTACAATAATAACAATAAGGGGGTTACACTAACAACAATAAGGGACTATACTAGTAATATAGGGACCTAACATTGACCACGCTATGGGTTCCCTGCAACACAAATAAAATAGACATTAGGAGCTAGCCTAAAGGTTTTAAGAAACAAAATTACTATGCAATCGTGCCAACAAGAAAACACATGGAAATCTCTGTAAAACCCTTACCTTTAAGGCCATGGTGAGGAACTTCTCTATGCAACACCATTTTATTTCCACCGCTATCATGCTAAACACACAGAGGGTTGATTTCAAGGAGGAATCAAGCTACCATGGTTTTGGAAATTGATTTGCAGGTTCAAGCTATGGTGGCATAGCTCCCTCAAGAATGATGACCGCAAACCACGTAGTGAAAGATCAAAATGCAGAAGAGAAGTGCAAGTAAAACCCTTAGGGTTTTCTTAATGTATTTGAGCCATAGATCTATCCCCTTTGACCTCATTTGTTCATCCGCGCCATCGGTAAGGGTTAAGGCCACGTGAGGGCACATGGCCTCTGCCACATGTTTCGTTCTGAGCTGGACATGTCATCGAGGTAGGGTCACATATTAAGTGTGAAATGGAGTTATGTGAGGTGTTCTAAAGCCCTCATTACAAACCATACTAGAAACCTATCTATCTTTAATATGGGAGTAAGTGTATAGAGAGTATACCATAGTAGGAATATAGGTAATTGAAATATTAAAGTATATGTTAACATATATGAAGGTTAATGTATGTAAAGGTATGTAAAGGTAAGTAAAGGTATGTAAAGGTTAGACTATGGTTAATGTATGTAAAGGTAGGTTAGCAATATTACCTATGAAATGTGCATGTAAGTAATTAAATGATTACGACTCCTTCCGAACTAGTAAGGATCTGATCTGCTAAGAAATTGTAAGTAAGAGTCTTAGTTAATGAGAAAAGGGTTAGAGTTAGAGGACCATTGTAGCCTTAGCATACATGAATTTTATTTAAAATGTTAAGGAGGGATGAAAATCATTAAACCAGAAAAGTACATGATAAAATATAAAATAAAAATTGGGAACATGACACCAGTTCCGTGTTTACATATTTTATGTAGTGTTCAGGTTCTGGTTTAAATACATCCACCCATGAAATTATGGGTTAGACACTGTGCATTTTATATGTTAAATAGCTTCTTATTTAGGAGTTATTCTACCCATTCGATTTATGGGCTATATTTTGGTGTATCAGATATGTTAACCAAAACATTAGAAATATTTGTGTTTTCATTTGAATCGGGGTCTTGTTATATTTTCGTTTGATTATTTACTAGATCATTTGATAATCATTCTACCCATTAAGTTTTGGGTTTGGTTAATGGGTATTCGATATTCTATTTTTGCATATATTGAAAGCTTGTTATGTATTCTAGATTTTGAATTTCATTTCCTCATATTTGTCTGTGACAGATGTGTATGCATTTCAAGTCAAACTCTAATGTTATTTTAATAAAATTATGTTTTCATCTATCTTGGAATAGCTCTAGTTGTTATGTGATTTCTGTCTTTATTTGCTATGCATAAATCTTGTTACGAAATTAGTAATAGCATTTTGTTGGTTGAGTTCATGTTTAAATGTGAAGTGCAGCTTTTGTTCTACATTGTTTCATATATATATATATATATTTATTTCTGTTTCTATAGTAGCTTAGAGGTGGCAGACTCAGTTTGATTTATTCTTTCAAGATACTTGACACAATATTATTTTTCTAATGCTAGATTTTTCATAGCATAATTTCTAAGTTACAATCTTCTACTATTGATTTCAGCAATAGATTTCTTTTATCTTAGCTTCTAAATTTCAACCTTCTGCTATTCATTTCAGTAATAGATCAGAATTAATGTTTTCTAACACCAACATGATTCAGTGTACCTAACTGACCTTTTATCCTCACGACAATGTGATTGTAAATATTTAAATTAATGACCAATGGTCAGAATATTTTGTCATACACATTGATTATTATCCCTTGTATCTGTTATAAAGGATATATTGCTTTTACTTATGTACCTATATTAAGATATAGTGAGTTTACCACATGTTCATAAAACTATTTGGGTTTATACCTAAACATACTATATATAGATATGTGTGTGTGTGTGTGTGTGTGTGTGTGTGTTATATATATATATATATATATATATATATATATATATATATATATATACTGTACATAATTCAATTGTACACAGTATTGATAGAGCCTAAGGGAACTAACATACATAATTCATTCCACCCTTGCTCAATATGACAATAATTACTTATTCCAAAAAAAAAAAATTCTATTAAAATTAGACAATATGATGCATCTAATCATTACTAAAACACAAGAATTTGAATATAAATTTTTCTACATGCTGCATACCAACTTGTAAAGATGATTTTCCTCCCAACCACGAGCTTCTCCTCATAGCTCTCCCCCGAGCAGAGATTTATTTTCCCCAGAGTTGACAACCTCTTGTCAAACTAGTGAAGGCACTTTTAAGCCAACTTTCCTGAGCAAGTTTCCATAACGGCGTCCTGTTATTCTAGGTTGTTGTTTCCCATAGCCTAGGCTTTTACTTTTGTTTTTTTCACAAAATTTTGTTTTAAAACTCGCTTTTTCTGAGCGTTGTTTTTTATTACTTCTTCTTAGTAACTTTCCTCTTTACTAGGGATTTCTCAGATATTTTCTTCTATCTAATTTAATTTTTCTTTTTATTTCTCTCCAAAGTTTTTTTTGGAGAATTTGGGAAAGTATGAAATTATATCTTATCCTCCTAGATAAGAATTTCCAGATCTCCTTATTACTCTATCTTTACAAAATTGATACAATTTTCATAAATAATTATTTATTTGAATTTAATATTTCCTCCAACAGCATAGTGTTTCCATAGTTCCACATAGTCTTTGTCATATCTACATAAAACGTAATAGTTGTAAATAAGGGGTATTACATAGTCCCCCTAAAACAAAAAAAATCGTCCTCGATGTTAGCAGATAACTCTGTTTATTCTTTGAACATCGTTGGGAAAGCTTCCTTCATTCTTTCTTCTCACTCCCATGTAGCCTCTTCAGGTGTAAAGTGCTTCCACTAAACTATAACCCGAGCTACTGTTCTATCCCAGAGCACGAATTCTTCCCATCCCAATATACGAAGTGGTTCTGGAAGAAATTCCCCTTCTATTTCCACCTGTATCAAAGTTTAGTCAACTACATGAGAAAGATCGAAACATGAAAAACATTATTAACTCTAACATGACTAGGTAGAGCCAATTTATATTTTACTAGGATCACTCATTCTAAAGCCTTGAAAGGCCCACAGTATCGAGGTGCTACCTTAGCACAACTTCTAGTGTCAAGGGTGCTCTTGAGAGGTTTTATCCTCAAGTACACACGATCCCCAATATTAAACTCTTTCTATATTATTTTCTTATCTGCATAACTCTTCTAGCAGTCTTGAGATGCTTTAATGTTCTGTTGAATTTTCGGTACTGTTTGTTCCATTTCATGTAATGCCTCAGGTCCAAGTATGATTTTATCCTCTGGTTGACTCCAACTAAGTGGAGTATTGCATTTTCTGCCATATAAGGCTTCAAACGGACTCATTTTAAAAGAGGTTGGATAATTTTTGGTGTACACAAATTCTGCTAAATGCAGAAAATCCTCCCACCTAGTGGGTCTGCCCATTACATACATGTGAAGCATGTCCTCTAGTATTTGATTTTTCCTTTCAATCTACTCGTTAGTCTGGGGATGATAAACTGTGCTAAATTTTAGTTTTGTTCCTATTCCCCCAAACAATTTCTTCCAAAAGGTTGATGTGAACTTTTCATCCCTATCAGAGATGATCATATTTGGTATCCCATGAAGTTTAAAAATTTCCTTCCTAAGAACATTGACTACTTGGCTTCCCCAAAGGTAGATTTCACTGGAATAAAATGTGAAGCCTTTGTTAGCGTGTTTTACCACTACCATAATGGAGTCATGATGATACTTAGTCCGCGGTAGTCTTGTTTTGAAATCCACAAACATCACTTTCATTCTAGAATCGTAAGGGGGTTTAGCAACCATGCGGGGTGTCGATGCTCTACCTTGAATTGTTGGCACTCTAAACATCTTACCAGTTAATCAGTTGTTTCTTTCTTCATTCAGGGCCAAATTTTTTTTTTATGAAATGTTGTCACCATATTTTGGTAACTTGGATGACCTAAATACAGTCTCTTATGGTATTCATCCATAATCATATGCTTAAAATAGGTATGTTAGGAATATACAACCTTTGTTTATAAATGATTAATCCTTTTGATTCATTGTATATCCTGGGATTACAAATTTCTGTCTTTTTTCTTCAATTACAAATACCGTGGGTCTTATGACAGAACTACTTGAACCTGTTCTTCAAAATTTGATTTTAAACTACTACCCATGTAAGAAAAAATTTGATGAGAGTGTCTACTTAAGGCATCAACAATTCAGTTTTATTTTCCTTTAATATTTTTTATTTCCACATCAAACTCGCTAAGGAAAGCTAACCATATTGCTTGCCTTGCAATCAAATTCGACTGACCAATGAAATATTTCAAACTAATATGGTCTGTCATTAACATAAATTTCTTACCCAATAGATAATATCGCCACATTTTTAATGCATGTATGATAGCAGCTAACTCTAAATCATAAACTGCATAATTCTACTCATGTTTTTTCAGCTTTCTAGACTCATAGGATATTACCGCATTGTATTGCAATATTAGTCCTCCCAGTTCTTCTATGAAAGCATCAGTGGACACAATAAATTCCTTTGCTAGATCAAAAAAATTTAGGATCAGAGTAGTAGCCAGTTATTTTTTAAGCTTCTCAAATCTTTCTTGACATTTTGATGTCCACTCAAACTTCACACTTTTTTTCTGCAAAGAGGTAATGGGATAAGATGATGCAGAAAATCCCTCCACAAATATGTGATAATATACAACAATACCCATGAATGAACAGGTTACTGATACATCCATGGGTACGGGGCAATTTAAAATTTCTTGTACTTTTTCTGGGTCTACCACCAACCCCTCCTTTGAAATAACATTTCCTAAATATTGAATCTTAGGTTTGTAAAGCTCACACTTGCTAAGTTTTGCATACAGGTGGTGTTCTCTTAGTGTTTGCAACATTATTTGTAGGTGTTCCTAGTGTTCCTCTCTGTTCTTAGAGTACAACAATTTATCATCTTTGAAAACTAGCACAAATTTATCCAGATATTTTTGCAAGACACTATTCATGGGACACATGAAGGTAGCAAGGGCATTAGTGAGTCCAAAAGGGAGGACTACAATCTCGGCCATATCGAGTTCTAAAAGTTTTTTTGTGGATGTATTCATCTTTTATGCGAAGCTGGTGATAACCAGTCTGCAAATCAATTTTTGAAAATACAGTTTCTCCCCTTAGTTTCTCAAACAAGTCATCTATTCGTGGTAGGGGGTACCAATTTTTGATGGTCAACTTATTTAACTGTATGTAGTCTATACACATCCTTAGGGTACCATCATTTTTATTGACGAATAAAACAGAAGCTCCCCATGGCGACACACTTGGTTTGATATATCCTTTTTTTAGCAGTTCTTGTAATTGAAGTTTTAATTCTAGCAGTTCCAGTGTACTCATTCTATATGGGACTCAGGAAACTGGGGTGGCTCCTGATAATAGTTAAACATAGAAATCAATATCTCTATGAGGGGGAAGCTCAGGGATTTATTCAGGAAATACATCCTGAAAGTCCCTAATCACTCGTAATTTTTCTATAAGCTCATTTTCTTCTTGTTGTCCCAAATCTTCAATTTGTAATGCATATACTGGACAACCCTTCCTCGTTTTCCGCTTCACTATAATTCAGAAATTTTTCTAATAGAAATTTTTTTCGGTTTCCCTCTTACTACAATTGATTGTCCTAGTAAATTTGTGTAGTTTACTATTTTTCCTAAGTAGTTTACTACTGCTTTCTGTTGTTCCAGCCAATCCATACCAACCAGTAAGTCATAAGAGCCTAAGGGAAGGATATTCAGATTTACATATGTGATATACCCATTCCAAATTATAGGGTACTTATGAAATTTATGGGTTAATTTTTGTTTGGTGCCTGTAGCCAACTGCACCAGCCAAGAGTGCTGAAATATTTATGTCTGCAATTTACATTTTTCCACTATGTTTGGACTAATATAGCTTAGACTATCTCCAGGATCAATTAAAATAGATACAAGTTAATTGGAAATTATACCTTCAATTTCAATCATGGTTGATTGATGTTCAGCTTGTCGGTCTTCTAATGCGGTGCTGATTCGGGGAATACTTCTGGTGAAATCATTCACCGTGGTTGCCGCGTGCACTGCTTGAAGGTTTTGAATATCACATGGGTTGTGTGGTTATTCCCGCAACATGTGGGGTTATCCACACCCCCAACATTTCAAGGGTTCCTTTGGTTTTACCACTAAATCTCATTTGTTGTTCCCTTCCATGTGCTTAAATCCCATGTGAGAATGGGATGGCTGATTTTCCCCACCCTTACTAAATTTTTTTTGTTGGTGGCTTCTGTAAAAAAAATTCATATAGGTTGGTTTGGGTCTTTTAGAACTTATTTCAGCCTTCCCTTTTTTCCTTATTCGGCCATTTTTTCAATTTATCATTCCAGCCCTTAAATGTTTGATAGAACAGTTAGGCTTTTCTAATAGCTCCATCCAAAGTCTTTGGGTTATCAAACTCAATTATTTCTTTGTATATCATGGGTAATAAATTTAATAATCCATGTACCTTCGCTTTTTCTTCTCTTATGTATGGTACATAGCGAAGTAGATTTCTGAACTTCGTCACAAATTCATCTATGGTGAGTTGTCCCAGCCTTAGCTCATGAAATTATTTAGCTTTGTAATCATAATACCTTTCACTAAGGTATTGGGATTTAAATTCCTCATGGAGTTCTTCCCATGAGACTTTCTTTCCATCTAGGAAGTGTATAATTTTGGTCTCCTCCCACCAGAGTGAGGCTTTACCTTGCAATTGATAAAATGTCAACATTGCCTTCAGATTGCTTCCATACTCATATACTTGAAAATATTTCACCATATTTAGGAGCCAGGCTTTCGCATCCTCTTCCTTTTCTCCATCAAAGGTCAAAGGCTTTATCTTGCGGAATTCTCCCTACAACTCCTTCCTCCTTTTTTATTTAGATTCTACATTCGCAAAATCTTCCCCATTCTCAGACTTCTCTGAGTTTTTTTCTATTTCTTTTCCTTTTAGTTTTTCTTGTTCTCCCTCTTGATGACTGAATTTAGAGGTTAATTTTGTTATCAACCTCCCTTTTGCATTGCTAGCTTGCAGTAAACGTTCATTTCTAGTCCTTAGCTGAACCATTTCTTGCTGCAAATTTTTGATAATTTTCAGTATCTAGGTGTTTGAATCTAGAGGGATATCCTCTTCCCCCAGTTCCACGTACAAATATTCTCTATTCGACATGACAATAGTTGTAACTTTGTTTGCACTTTATATCTTCTGCACGTTAAACCATTAGCATTAATAAGCCATAATATGCAACTGATCATTTTTGTAAAATAATTTTTAGCTATGCAACTAAAATTTCCAAACAACAGAATCTTTAGCGTTGGGGTCCATAAGCCCATTTTTTTAACTTGGGCTCTGATACCACTTGTCATGTCCCCAATTTTTTTTTTCGTGTCACTCTTCTTGTTTCATGATCGTCAATCCTCCTCCACCATCTTAACGTATTAACTAAATTTGATATTTAATTAAGGTTGGAGGACTCATATTTCCCAAGTTAATTTCATATACACTAAGGTTATAATGGTTCTCTAACCATTACACATATAATTGTTGTCTTTACCTATAGTCCTTAGTAATTTTTGTACTTACTAAGTTTGAAGAACTCCTAACTCTTTATTTACTTACATGCACTACCTATAGTTTAATAATTTTACCGTATCATTGCCTATATTAACTCTACCTACTATATACCCTTACTCCAAATGTTCAATTTACATATAGTCCTCTTATGGTTTGATACAAAGGCTTGGAAATTATATCCCTGCCTACTACCATAATCATATAGTTTTCTTATGTCTTGAACTAAGGCTTAACACCCGCCCCTTACACACTTATTGTACTATCCTCCCTTCATGACGTGTCTCACCCAGACCTTTCCATTTCTCAAAGGCCATGTGCTAGTTTTTCCTCCTCACATGGCTTTCACACTTTTTGATGCCATCGAGGGACGACTAAGATCGATGGGAGCCGGATCTACAGTCTAGAAGCATGACAAAAACCCTAAGGGTTTACCTGCTATACCTTTCCCTCATTTTGACCTTTTACTCACTTAGTTTTAGTTGATAGGAATTGAGGGAGTTATGATGTCATTAGCACAAAACTACACATTGAATCCATGGTGCCATGATAGCTTGAATCCACCATGATTTCATCTCTCTATGTTAATGGATTTTTGGTTGTGAGATTAGCTACTATGTAGTGCGTTTCTTCGTCATTTTCCTCACAGGTAAGGGTTTTGTTGTGATTTCTCAGTGTTTTCTCTTGGCATGAAATGTATAGTCGTATTGGTTCATAAATCTTGTATATTGGCTCCTAATTTTCGTTTTTAATATTTGCATGGAAAACCCTTGATGGACTCAGCCTCAACACTCGAGATCTCAGGTAAATTTCTCTTTGTCCTTCATATATACTTGGTTACGTTTCTTTATTTTTTGTTTGGTCTGTAAATCCCCATCTCACCATGGGGTTTTTATCATATGTAGGGAAATAACCCTTTGTCTTCACTATGTGGTCACTTGGGAAATGTTCTTAACCCTTCTCCCAGAATTACAGGTGAAAAATTATGGGGTTTAATTCATTAATCCCCTGGTCCTTTCTTCAGCACAAAGGTAATATCATTTACGCATTCCAGTTATGTATTTACATATTTTATGTAGTGTTTAGGTTCTGGTTTAACTACATCCAACCATGAAATTCTAGGTTAGGCACTACGCATTTGATTTTTTAAATAGCTTCTTGGTTAGGAGCTATTCTACCCATTTGATTTCTGGGTTCGATTTTGGTGTATCTGATATGTTAACCAGAACAGTCTAAATATTTGTTCTGTCATTTGAATCTGGGTCTTGTTATATTTTCATTTGATATATTTACTAGAGCATTTGATAATTGTTCTACTAGTTAAGTTCTGGGTTTGGTCATTGGTTCTTCGATATGCTATTTTTGCGTATCTGGATAGCTTGTTATGTATTTTGGATTCTGAATTTAATTACCACATATTTTTCTTTGATGGATGTGTATGCATTTCGAGTCATATTCTCATGTTATTTTAATAAAATTATAATTTTTCATCTATCTTGGAATACCTCCAGCTGTTATGTGATTTATGTCTTTATTTCCTATGTATAAATCTTGTTATGAAATTATTAATAGCATTCTATTGGTTGAGTTCATGTTTAAATGCGAAGTGTAGCTTATTTTCTATATTCTTTCATGTATGTATTTATTTCTTTTGTTATAGTATCTTAGAGGTAGCAGGCTCAGTTTTATTTATTCTTTCAAGACACATGAAATAATATTGTTTTTCTAATGCTAAATTTTTCTTAGCATAGTCTCTAAGTTACAATATTCTTTTATTCATTTCAGCGATATAATTTTTTTTAGCTTAGCTTCTAAATTTCAACCTTATGTTGTTCATTTCAATAATAGATTAGAATTAATGTTTTCGAACACCAACATGATTTGTATACCTAACTGACCTTTTATCCTCACGACAGTGTGACTGTAAATATTTAAATTAATGACTAATGGTCATAGTCTTCTATCAGAGACATTAATTATTTATCCCTTATATATGTTATAAAGGATATATTTTTTTTACTTATATACCTATATGAATATGTTAGCCATCAGTAAATTTTTTCATAAGCAAATGATGGCTAAAACAGGTCTGGAGCCTTCAAGAGATTATTTTTCATAGAAAATTACTCATTCTTGAAGACTGTTGTTCCCTAACAATGTTGTTCTTTAAAAGTGTTGTTCCTTAGTGCTGCTGTTCCTTCCAAATCAGTGTTGTTCCTTTCAAAAATCCACCAATTAAGCTTGTTGTTCCTTAATAGTATTGTTCCTTAATAGTGTTGTTCCCTAACAGTGTTGTTCCCTAATAGTGTTGTTCCTTAGCCTGTTGTTCCCTTCAAAATACTGTTGTTCCCAATGAAATCTATTTCCTAAAAAGCCCCATTTTCATCATTTCATTCCCCCCCATTTTTTCCCCCATATCATTCATTTTCCTTGTAAAAATTCCCCTTTCCTCTCTCATTTATCCCTATTCCCCTCGAAAAACCCTTTAAAACCACTTAACCCTTTCTTATTTAGTTTTTAAAAAATCCTTTTACTTCATCCGGAACACCAAAAACCCATAAAAAACACATAAAACCCTCTTATTCCACTTTTTTCTTAACAAATAGGCTTTAGCCCCTTTCGGCTTAGCCCCCAGCTCTTTCTCTGTCATATGACCAAACCCGTCACTAAGCGCCTAACCATTAGCCCCTTTCCCTTAGCCCCAAATCCTTTTCGCCCATAGAACCGCGCCTTTCCCCTTATCCGCTAGCCCCCATCGCATCATCATTTCCATCAAAAAGCCCACATTTCTTTATTTCCTTTTCTCCCCACCTTATCACTCTGCAAATCAATCCTGGCTGTAGATCCTAGGCCTCAAGCCTTGATCTAACGGCGCTAATGCCTACCTCCCTTCACCCTATTGCTCATCCAATCATGCGCTGCCACTTGGCTTCCACTTAAAATCTCGCTCGCGCACCTTTCCATCGTGCCCCTCTCTGCACCGTCGGATCTATCCCTCATTCAATGGTCGATACCACATATCATGTGATTTTGTCGTCTGAAGTTTAATATGCCAACGTCGTGCAAGACCGCTAGTATTAAAAAGGCCATGCGTATTCTTTTGTTTGGATCGCATTCCCTCCAGGAAAAACCACTTACCGCCCAAGGGTCACGCGAAAACCACCAGCGGTATTTCGAAAACTGCTTTGCCCTTTTTCGCGCCATATGCAGTTTTAAACTGGATTTTCACCGGTTTTCTTCATTAAACCTCTTTCGCCTACTTATTCACCCCCTCTGCACTACTCCTCTACCTCTGATAGCCTCTTCATGCAGTATTTCCCTCCCTTGCAGGATTTTATAATAAATTTGTGGTTTTTGCAGGTTTTTATGATGGTTTTTGAGGTCAACAGCCTTCTCATGGTTCAATAAGGAGTGTAGCTGAATATTATCACCTCCAATGTCAAACGTGCTACTGAATAAAGCTTCCAGGGTGTACATTCAAGTTTTTAATCCATGTTTCATCAACATGGGTTATTAAAATAGAACCCTCAGCACGTCAAGGTACCTGTTCGCAGTAGAGAAGAGATCACGCATTAAAGATTAATGGATTAATGCATAAGGTTGAATATTAAAGGCATAATCTTACAGTTTAAAGGAAAAAACACAGAATAAGTGTTAAATATTAGAAGCCGAAGATTAAGAAATTAACCCTACAGTTAAAGGAACATGCTTAAAGCACCAAAGCCTAATTCAGTTAAAAAGGTCAAAAGGCAGATGACTAAAGCTAAATTAGTGAATACAGTCAACGTATAAAGTTTAAAGAACCCGAAATTTTTTATAAAGCCTTAAAGAAAAGAATCAGAGTTAAACCAGTATTTAAAGCAACAAATCATGACAAATGAACCAAAAGAGCCTCTGAATGCCACATCATTGAGGCTATTACTCCTCAAAATGCCACCTACCAGTTGATTTCACCTACAAAGAATGCATATTAATTACACAGCCAGAGATATTTCTAAAATACAGCTCATAATTAATTGCCAGCCTACCAAAAGCCCCCAAATTCAACAAAAGTGGCTGAAGTTGATGAAATTTAATGTAATAATCAATTAGTAGAGTTAAAACATTGGAAAAATTATCCATTTGGCCCTTCAAAGGCCGAGAAGCACTTACTCTACATTAATTGAATGTAAAGACCTTTCTTTCACTCCACCTCCTCATTCTTCTATAAATACTTCTCTAGAATACATTATACAGGTTGGTCTTTGGATACTTGTTGAACGTAAATAGTTGTTGAAACATGTTGTAGCTCTATTAGGAATTGAAGATACATAAGGTAACATGAGAAGTTTGAAGCTGTAAAGACCCAATGGACTTGAAGATTGTAACTGGTTTGAACATAAAATACAACAGCTGATTTATGGGATCCTAGTCTATGTCAATGGTGATGTGTTTCTCACTGTAATTTTTATTTTCTTTATGTTTTCATTATGTCCACTTTTCTCTGATAAAGAACAACAAAAATAGATTAGGATTTACTTCTAAAGTACCCTAAATCTCACTGGTAAATATTTATGCTTTATGTTTTCTTCCAAATGTGTTTTGAAGGTAATTCAATAGAGTATAACCAATGAAGTGTTGGCAAGCCCATGTTTCCTGAGTACAACTTGAGATATTGTCTTTGAATGTTATTGAAAATTTTGCTTATTAAAGTTGAGCTAGAGAAGTTTATGGTTAGCCCTATCCTCTAGTTTATCTCCAACAGTTGCTTTGAGAAGTTCTCTTAAGAGTATGTTGAAAGCAGGCTAGTTTAAAATTACTTACCTGATCTTAGACTACTTTTTATGTTCATCATGAATGTTTTCCTTTGAGAATATGCTGAAAGCAGGCTAGGTTAAAAGTCTTTACTTGATATTAAGCTAGTCTTTGTTTTTTAATGTTTTCTCTTGAAAGTATATCAAAAGAAGGGTAGTTTAAAAGTACTTACCTGATCTTAGGTTACTTTTGTGTCTCTCCATTAAGTGCATGTCAAAAGCAGGATAGTTTAAAAGTACTTACCTGATCTTAGGATGTCCTTTGTTTTTCTTGTGTGTTTACTTTCTTCACAACACTCTTACTGTTTCATTCCATAAAATCAACTTAAAGAGATCCTTTGACATAGATGACTTGCCCCATGGACCACTCTTGAACCTTGCTGTGCAATTAAATCCTCTTGTGACTCCATAGCCCAATGGATTGATGCTATTCCTTGCTTGTCTTATCAGCTGAACCATTCTTTCATTTACTCACACCTTCACCCTTCATACAGACTTCCTTCATCTTCATGTTATCCTGCCCAACCAAAACAAACAAAGCCTTGTTCTTCATAACTCGCCTAAAATCATACTTAAGCATAAAGAAACATCTTTATGATACACATATATAAAGAGATCCCTCTCTGAATCTAGGATGGCTAGATCCTTAGATTCCAAAGTGGTTTTGATGTAGGTTGTGCAGCATTTGTACTTGCCAATCTTGCAAACTATGGAGACCTAACGTATTAGCGACCATACTGGGGATTTCTGAGTAAAATCCTTAAAACAACACATTCATTATTCGTTAAAGAAAGGTCAGATTTCTTCAAGCACTACCAAGCATATTGGTGATCATGATAGGACCTGTCTGAATCGGTGACAATCTAATTACTCCTTAGGATTCATACAGACCCTCATCAAACCTTGAAGAAATCAGCTAGTGAGGCATATAGTAGACTTTGTTTGTCTCATCACTGTATCTAAGTGTTCAAACAGATATAGGACACTCTCAAAACCACAGGACTGTAAAAAACTTAGAAAAATCTAAAACATTTCAGATTGGTATTCAGATAAATTACTGGTGGTGGACCATAAAACATTTTACCTTCTAAAGCTAGAAATTTCCACCTGGCGACTCCACAATTCTGAATTGATGAAAGACTCCACTGGGAAAACCATTCTATCATAACATCATACAAACTTAGCTAAGGGAACTTTGAAGATTAAGTTTTCTTATTAAAGATCAATTAGCCTATTAAAGATTGTCATACTTGGTTGAAATTTTCTTATCATCGGGTCTGAAAACACCACATAGTGGCTTCTAAAAGAATTCATACTAGAGCCTATCCTTACCCAAATCCTCCTAAGACAATTTAAAATCCAGAAAGTATCCTTAGGAAGTCTCCTAAGCCTAAAACTTCAACTGTTGTTGGACCAGTCCATAGAGCTAATTCTGTTCCTAAAAATCACTTAGCTCTGCAAAATACACAAGTTGACTTAAGAAATCCATTCAGAACTAGGTCACTTGATGATATAGATCAGATAGAATTTGAGACTCCACATTCACCCTTTCATAGTGGTGAACATCTTGGTAGTAGAGAAACCACTCCACCTGACCTTCATTTTATTCACAATTTTGGTTTCTCTCATCCTAGATCTGCTCAACAATATTTTTCTCATCCATCCACTGCTGTCATCCACACTCCCACTGTCCAAACTACTCCATTCCATCAACCCCCTCCTATCTTACATCCTCCACCTATAAACCCCCCATTTTTTCCACAACCTCCTATCATGGCAACATGGTATGCTTCCCTAGTCCTTCCTTTACCTTTATTCAATCTACCATAGGACTATTAGTCCAAGATTCCATTATATGATGCCAGTGGTGCTACTACTGCTTCACAACATGTGGACAAGACAAATGACTATTTTGATAGAAATGAGATAGATGATGAAACTGTCAAACTCAGATTGTTTGCTCAAAGTTTAGGGGGAGAATCAAGAAAATGGTTCAAAATCTTAACCCCTAACGGTATTAATGACTTCCAAGCTCTCCATCAGTCATTCCTAAACAAATGGGAAGTCAGAAAAAACCCTCTCCAAATACTGTCAGATTACAACAACCTCAAAAGAAACACTAGGGAAAGCGTTCAAAATTATTGCACCAGATTCAATAGTGTTTATAATGCACTACCCCCATATTTGAAACCTCCACAAGGCTCAGCTTTGGCCAAATTCCCTGAAGGATTTGATCCTGAAATGACATATCAGCTAAGAGAAAGAGATCCCTTGACTTTGGAAGACATGCATAAGGGAGCTCTTGCTGTGGAAGCAAATCTGATTGAAAAAAGAGCTAGGATGAGAAATGAAAAGAAAGTATCAGTTAGGAAGGAAACTGCACCTTCCACATCTAGCTCAAAAATGGAGAGAATGATGGAGGAAATGATGAAGAAGATGAGCATACTTGAGAAAGCACAATCTAGAGAAAATCAATCAGCTCCTTAAAACAGAAATCAATCTCAAAATCCAAATCAGAACTTTAGGAGAAATTAACCTCAAAACAGACAAAGAGAGGACGATCAACAAATCAGACCTCCTTTCCAAGAAAACTATGTGAATGAGGATGAAGAAACCAATGAATAAACAAAGGATGACAACATAAACATGCTGGGAGTAAGAAATGAGGATTTTGTTTTCCTCCATGAAAGAAAACAAGGCCTATATACACCTTATGATGACAGAAGAGAAAAAATTGATTATTATAAACAAGACTCTAAAAATGCCATCATAGGATCACCTAAAAAATATGACTTGAGAAGTAAAAGGAATCAAGAAACTCCCAAGAACAAAACTTCTGATAAATCTGCCAAAAACAGTCCTGAAAATGTTTCCAAAAAGACAGCAGAAATTCATAAAATAGTGGTTGTAAATTTTGATCCAAACAAAGGGAAAAACACCCAAGCCAATGAAAAACAGAGTGTTAACCCCAACAACAGTAACATCTTAGCTAATGCTCCTGGAAAAACTATTTTAATTGTTGTAAATACTAGAAATCAGCAAGCTGATTTTACTGAACAAGGAGTGACTAAGAAGGCCGAATTAAACTTTTTGAAAAATCAAACTCCCTTCAACCTAGAGAGTGAAATTGCCAAAATTAAAATCCTTGTCCCACTCACTGAGTTAGTCACTCAAAATGTATATAAAGGTCATATTTTGAAGGCATTGAACATATAATATTTTCATGACACAATTAACTTAAATGATGATACCCCAGAGCTCACTTTTGGACCAAAAATTGAAGGAAAATTTCAAGAAGGAAGTACCCCTCCATTTTACATCAGTTTGAACATCCATGATAATATTTTATTCAATGCCATGCTTGATTTAGGAGCATCACACAACCTCATGCCCAAGGTAATAATGGAAATATTGGGCTTAGAGGTAACTAGACCCTACAAAGATTTATATTCATTTGATTCAAGCAGGGTGAGATGATTAGGCCTAATAAAGGATATGTGTGTTAACTTAGCCCAAATACCAACCAAGAGCTTAGTGATGGACATTGTAGTGGCTGATATACCCCCCAAATATGGCATGCTCCTTTCAAGGTCATGGGGTGCTAAGTTACAAGCCACTATGCAGATGGATATGACTTATGCCACCATCCTTGTCTTCAGTCAACCTAAAAGACTCTATAGGCAAACACACATGAAATACATGGTGAGTAGCCAAGAAAGACTGGAAAATTCTCCTCTTTATTCCATACACACTGACCTTGACTCTTTCATTCTTTACAATGATGATATTCCTAAAGAGCAAGAGTTAGTCAATGAAAAATCATCAAATGTAGTGGTCACTACATATCCAAACATAGTTATACCCATAGATGAGGATGAAAACAAAGAGGAAACTGAAAGGCAGTTTGCTGATTCAGAAATTTATAGAAAACATATTAAAGGTCTTGAGGTTCAAAACAGTCATAAAAATAACGCAGATCATGAAAATAAAGGAGTAAAACCTCAAAACATTGAAAACCTTGAGGAACAAAACACATAAAAACGTAGTGCAGACCCTTGTACAGAACAGAATGATGAAGAAGACAGAGAGGACAACAATGAAATAAATCACAAATCTGAAAACAATCCTCTTTGGAGCATGAGTTTTGATGGGTCTTGCACTAAAAATGATGCAGGAGCAGGCATATGGTTACACAATACTGAAAACAATCATGCTGAGGGGCATTCCTATAGGTTAAACTTTCAATGTACCAATAACATAGTGGAGTATGAAGCTCTCCTTTTAGGCTTGCATTTATTGAAAAAATTAGGGGCAAAAAGAATAACAGTCCGTGGAGATTTAGAGTTGATAATTAGGCAAGTAAATGGGGAGTACAGTGCTAAACATCCCAGACTTAGAGCCTATAAAAAAGATGCCATGGATTTGTTGAAAACATTTGATGAGTTCCAACTTACTTTTATCCAAAGAAACCAAAATGTCCTTACCAATGGATTCACCTTTGCTGCTAGAACTTGTCTGACACCTTATGAAACCAAGAAATGCACCACCCAAGTCAAATATAGACCAGCTATCCCAGATAATGAAAAATACTGGCAAGTTTTTGATGGAGATAAACAAATAGAAGACTTCCTACAGTCCAAAAATGAATTTGAAACACCACACTCAAATTCAGATTATGATAAAGACTGTTCTGCTGAAGAAAACCCACTTACTGAAGAAGAAAAGTCTCTAGAAATTGCTGAAATAAATCTGTTAACTAATGAACCCAAACATATGATAGAAATTAGCACAGATTTAGAAGATGAAGACTTAGAAGTGTTGCAATATAAAGACCAAAGCGTGCCAAAAGGACTGGTCCCTTTAGAGGAATTTTTTGACTTGAATGATGTGGCCAAAAATCCAAAATTGGAACCCACAGAAACTAAAGTGGAAGAACGCAACATAGGTAGTGAGGAAAAGCCCAAAATGATCAAACTGTTAAAAACACTGCCAGCTCATATCAAACTAATTTACATTGAGTTTTTTAAAGAATTTTCTGATATTTTTTCATGGAGCTATGAAGATCTAAAATCATATGATACAGAGATAATTCAGCATAAGATACCCCTCAAAGAAAACCAGAAACCTTTTAAACAAAAATTACGCAGAATCAACCCTATTCAATTACCTCTGGTAGAGAAAGAAATAAAAAAAATGTATGATGCTAGAATTATTGTCCTTGTTAGATATTCAGAGTGGGTGTCTAATCTTGTATCAGTTAGGAAGAAAACAGGAGAGATAAGTCTTTGCATTGATTTTAGAAACTTAAACAAAGCCTTACTGAAGGACAACTATCCTTTGCCCAAAATGGATCATATCTTACAAAAGGTAATTGGTTCTAAAATAATTTCTCTTTTAGATGGCTTCTCAAGTTACAATCAGATATTGGTACATCCTGATGATCAACTCAAAACAGCCTTTACTACACCTTGGGGTACTTTCATGTATTTGAAAATTCCCTTTGGTTTAATGAATGCTAGTGCCACATTTCAGAGAGCTATGGATATAGAATTCTCAGAAGAAATAGGTCACTTCATAGTGATTTACTTGGATGACATAACTGTTTATTCTAAAATAGATGAAGAACACCTAATACACTTGAGAAAAGTCTTTGAGAAATGCATAAAATTTGGGTTATCTTTAAAACCAAAGAAAACAATGTTTGGTATTCAAGAAGGTAAACTTCTTGGACATGTCATATCAGAAGAGGGAATAAGAATAGACCCAAAGAGGATTGATGGCATATTGCAAATCAACCATCCCAGAAACATCAAGGAACTTCAATCTTTCATTGGAAAGATTAATTTCTTGAGAAGGTTCATACCCAATCTAGCTGAACTCCTTAGAAACATAACAAATATACTTTAAAAACAAGGAGTTAAATGGACCTTAGAAGCAAATAAATCATTTGAACTGGTAAAACAAGCACTCACCAAAACACCAGTTCTTATCAGTCTTGATTTCTCAAAGGATTTCTTCATTTTTTCATTTGCATCAGAACACGCAGTAGCTATTGTCCTATTACAAAATAAATTGAATGGACAAGAGAAGCCCATTTCATTTTTCAGCAAAGCATTGAGAGATGCACCTCTGAAGTATAACATAATGGAAAAACAAGACTTTTCCTTGGTCAAAGCCTTAAAGGACTTCAGAGTTTACATTTTACATTCCCACATAATAGCATTTGTGCCTCATTCAATTGTAAAAGACATATTGACCCAAGATCCAGATGGCAAAAGAGGAAAGTGGATTGCTGTAATTTTAGAGTATGACTTAGAAATCAAACCCACTAAGCTCATAAAAGGTCAAGGTCTGGAAAAACTTATGACTAAATCCAACTTTCAAGTTCTTGATATAAACATGTTTAATGCATTAGATGAACAGGAGGAGTTTCCCGCTCCCATTATTGAAGATCATTTTTTGAATTCATCTTGGTATGCTGACATTTTGTATGTTTTGCTCAATCTTAATGTCCCTCCTAGTTTGTCTAAAACAAAGGCAATATTCTTAAAGTTAAAAGATGTAAATTACTGCATTTTGAATAAATGTTTATATTGGGAAAATGCTAGTGGATTATTCCTTAAATCTTTGCTTGAGAATGATGCAGATAAAATCAAGCACGAGTTTCATGAAGGAGAATGTGGAGGCCACCTCTACTGGAAATCAATTGCTAACAAAATCCTTAGAGCTGGTTACTACTGGCCCACCCTCTTTCAAGATGTCCATAAAATGATTATTTCCTGTCACAAATGCCAAATCTTTGAAGGCAAAAGAAAGCTGCTTCCCTTACCTCTACAACCATTCACTGTTGAAGCCCCTTTTCAGCAGTGGGGTCTAGACTTCATTGGGGAAATTCATCCTCCCTCATCTGCCCAACATAGATAGATCCTCACAGTAATAGATTATTTTACCAAGTGGATAGAAGCCATCCCCTCTAGGAATGCCACAGAATCAGTCATCATTTCCTTCCTTGAAAACCATGTACTGGCTAGATTTGGCTATCCTAGAAAGATCACAACTGATAATGCTGCTGCATTTGGGTCTAAAAATATGGTAGAATTCTATCATAAATATCAAATTATATTAGGTCATTCTACAGCTTATTACCCTCAAGGTAATGGGATGGCAGAATCCTCAAATAAAATCTTGGTGAACATAATTAAGAAGTTGTTGGAAGATAACAAAAATTCATGGCACAATAAGCTATTACATGCTTTATGGGCAGACAGATTGACAGTTAAAAAGTCAATTGGGATGTCTCCTTACCAACTAGTTTATGGAACTGATGCAATATTTCCAACCAGTTTAGGAGTGAGAGTCATGAAGCTGATCCAAGAAGTAAAGTATGAAGATGATGATATGACAAAGAGAATAAACCAGACTATACATCTACAACAAACCAGAGAGGAAGTATACATTAGAGCACAGCAACTACAAGAAAACATCAAGAAGCTGTTTGACAAAAGAACCAAAGCAAATGATTTCAAGATTGGTGATAAAGTTTTGAAATGGGATTGAAGAAGAGAAGATAAGGGAAAACATGGAAAATTTGTCAATTTATGGCAAGGCCCTTATCTCATTCAATCTACCATTGGAAACAATGCATTCTTTCTAGAAGAATTGGATGGAGCTGAATACTTTGGAGGTCTTGTCAATGGCAAGGTTCTCAAACATTACTTTTGTTAGATGATATGTTAGTTTCAGATATTTTTGTTCGTTGTATATATCATTTCTTTTCAATTTAGAAAAAGAAAAAACACAAAAACAATAGAAAAAGAAAAAGAGGGTAGAAATAAAACAAGAAAGGTACAACCCCATACCCAAAAAGAGAAATTCTAAAAGTGTGCAAGCTTAAATGCCACTAGCAAAAACAACATTGCTATTTTAGTCATACAACCTAATCATGACTAAGATAGATTTTAATTTTCTGCTGATATATTAGTGAAGAAGATTTTCCAAACTGTTCAATCTTGGCTTATCAGTAGAATAGATTAGGATAGAGAAACAGTGGTTCAAACAAACTAAAAACTTGAACCTGTAGGATTGATGAAGAATTGGTTCTAAAATGCCCAAAATCTGAACCAAGAGAAAAGGAAAGAACAACTCAAAAAGATCAAAACCAGAGCTGAAAGAAAGAATGAAGGATGTTTTTTATTTTTCAGATATTAAGCCTTCACAGTTTTGTTTTAAATTTCTGCAAATAAATTTTATGTGCAACTTGTACATACAGCCATAGACACCATGGCAAATCAGACAATCTAATCCTGATTTGACTGTATTTTAAATTTTTGTTTTAGAAAATAGAGAATAAGATCTGCCAGACCGTTTAATCCTGGCAGATAGTATCTTAGGTAGAGAATTTATGAGTTCAATAGTTTAATCTGAACTCATGGAAGAAATAAGGGTAGATTTAGATTATTTTTTCCAGTTTTTCAAAAGAATAAAATGTTGATGTTTAAGGTTTGCAAGTCCAAATGCACCTTATGAAGAAATTTTTTTAGGAAAATTAGGCTGTCTAGGTAGAATGATTAGGAGAAATTTGTTTGCTGGTATGAAATACTGATAATCTTTTCTAAGCAGCATGATCAAAGAACAGGAGGCTGTCATGGATAAGGCACAGGTCTGCATCCCAGAGATAAAATTATGAAGTTCTTGACACCTCCAAGGAGATGCCATCCCCAAGTGGAGCCACTATTATCCATCAGTAAATTTTGTCATAAGCAAATGATGGCTAAAATAGGTCTGGAGCCTTCAAGAGATTATTTTTCATAGAAAATTACTCATTCTTGAAGACTGTTTTTCCCTAACAGTGTTGTTCCTTAACAGTGTTGTTCCTTAACAGTGTTGCTCCTTAGTGGTGTTATTCCTTAGTGTTGTTGTTCCTTCAAAAGAAGTGTTGTTCGTTTCAAAAATCCACCAATTAGACCTGATGTTCCTTAACAGTGTTGTTCCTTAGCCTGCTGTTCCCTTCAAAATACTGTTGTTCCCAAAGAAATATGTTTCCTAAAAAGCCCCATTTTCATCATTTCATTCCCCCCCATTTTTGCCCCCATATCATTCATTTTCCTTGTAAAAATTCCCCTTTCCTCTCTCATTTATCCCTATTCCCCTCGAAAAACCCTTTAAAACCACTTAACCCTTTCTTATTTGGTTTAAAAAAAATCCTTTTACTTCATCCGGAACACCAAAAACCCATAAAAAACACATAAAACCATCTTATTCCACTTTTTTATTAAAAAACAGGATTTAGCCCCTTTCATCTTAGCCCCCAGCTCTTTCTCCATCATATGACCAAACCCATCACCGAGCGCCTAAACGTTAGCCCCTTTCCCTTAGCCCCGATTCCTTTTCTCCCATAGAAGCGCGCCTTTCTCCTTATCCGCTAGCCCCTGTCGCATCTTCATTTCCATCAAAAAGCCCACATTTCTTTATTTCCTTTTCTCCCTGCCTTATCACTCCGCAAATCAATCCTGGCCATAGATCCTAGGCCTCAAGCCTTGATCTAATGGCGCTAATGCCTACCTCCCTTCACCCTGCTGCTCATCTAATCATGTGTTGCCACCTTTCTTCCACTTAAAACCTCGCTCGCGCACCTTTCCATCATGCCCCTCTCCCCACCGTCAGATCTGTCCCTCCTCATCCGACGATCGGTACCACATATCGCGTGATTTTGTCGTCCGAAGTTTAACATGCCAACGTCACTCGAGACCGCTGGTATTAAAAATTCCATGCGTCTTCTTTTATTTGGATCGCGTTCCCTCCCGGAAAAACCACTTACCGCCCGAGGGTCGCGAAAACCAGCAGCGGTATTTCGAAAACCACTTTGCCCTTTTCGACGCCATATGCAGTTTTAAACTGGATTTTCACTGGTTTACTTAATTAAACCTCTTCCGCCTGCTTATTCACCCCCTCTGTGCTACTCCTCTGCGTCCAATAGCCTCTGCATGCAGTATTTCCCTCCCTTACAGGATTTTATAATAAATTTGTGTTTTTTTTCAGGTTTTTATGATGGTTTTTGAGGCCAGCAGCCTTCTCATGGTTCAAT
Organism: Pinus albicaulis; assembly: GCA_034641835.2. NCBI lineage: Eukaryota > Viridiplantae > Streptophyta > Pinopsida > Pinales > Pinaceae > Pinus > Pinus albicaulis. The sequence goes on along the minus strand of CM076583.1, from coordinate 6,092,420 downwards.
AAGGAGTGCAGCCGAAGATTATCACCTCCGAAGTCAAAAGTGCTGCTCAATAAAGTTTCCAGTGTGTACATTCAATTTTTTAATCCATGTTTCATCAACATGGGTTATTCAAATAGAACCCTCAGCACGCCAAGGTACCTGTTCGCAGCAAAGAAGAGATCACACATTAAAGATTAAGGAATTAATGCATAAGGTTGAAGATTAAAGGCATAATCTTATAGTTTAAAGGCAAAAACACAAGATAAGGGTTAAATATCAGAAGCCGAAGATTAATAACTTAACCCTACAGTTAAAGGAAAAGGCTTAAAGCACCAAAGCCTAATTGAATTAAAAAGGGAAAAAGGTAGATGACTAAAGCCAAATTAGTGAATATAGTCAGTGTATAAAGTTTAAAGACCCCGAAAATGATTATAAAGCCTTAAAGCACAGAATCAAAGTTAAACCAGTATTTAAAGCAACAGATCATGAAAAATTAACCAAAAGAGCCTCTGAATGCCACATCATTGAGGCTATTACTCCTCAAAATGCCACCTACCAGCTGATTTCACCTACAAAGAATGCATATTAATTACACAGTATGAGATATTTCTAAAAAATAGCTCAGAATTAATTTCCAGCCTACCAAAAGCCCCCAAAGTCAACAAAAGTGACTGAAGTTGATGAACTTTAATGTAATAATCAATTATCAGAGTTAAAACATTGGAAAACTTCTCCATTTGACCCTTCAAAGGCTGAGAAGCACTTACTCTGCATAAATTGAACAGAAAGACCTTTCTTTCACTCCACCTCCTCATTCTTCTATAAATACTTCTCTAGAAGACAGTATACAGGTTGGTCTTTGGATACTTTTTGAATGTAAATAGTTGTTGAAACATGTTATAGCTCTGTTAGGAATTGAAGATACATAATCTGAGATGAGAAGTTTGAGGATGTCAAGACCCACTGGACTGGAAGATTGTAACTGGTTTGAACATCAAATACAATAGGTGATTTATGGGATCCTAATCTATGTCAATGGTGATGTGTTTCTCACTGTAATTTTTATTTTCTTTACGTTTTCATTCTGTCCACTTTTCTTTGATAAATAAAAACAAATATAGATTACAATTTACTTCTAAAGTACCCTAAATCTCACTAATAAATATTTATCCTTTATGCTTTCTTCCAAATGTATTTTGAAGGTAATTCAATAGAGTATAACCAGTGAAGTGTTGGTAAGCCCATGTTTCCTGAGTACAACTTGAGATATTGTCTTTGAACATTCTTGAAAATTTTACTTATTAAATTTGAGCTAGAGAAGTTTATGGTTAGCCCTGTCCTCTAGTTTATCTCCAACAGTTTCTTTGAAAAGTTCCCTTAAGAGTATGTTGAAAGTAGGCTAGTTTAAAAGTACTTACCTGATCTTAGACTACTTTTTATGTTAATCATGAATTTTTTCCTTTGATAATATGTTGAAAGCAGGCAAAGTTAAAAGTCCTTACTTGATCTTAAGCTATTCTCTGTTTTTTAATGTTTTCTCTTGAAAGTATATCAAACGCAGGGTAGTTTAAAAGTACTTACCTGATCTTAGGTTACTTTTGTGTCTCTCCATTAAGTGCATGTCAAAAGCAGGCTAGTTTAAAAGTACTTACCTAATCTTAGGTTGTCCTTTGTTTTTCTTGTGTGTTTACTTTCTTCACAACACTCTTACTGTTTCATTCCATAAAATCAACTTAAAGAGATCCTTTGACATAGAAGACTTGCCCCATGGACCACTCTTGAACCTTGCTGTGCAATTAAATCCTCTTGTGACTCCATAGCCCAATGGATTGATGTTGTTCCTTACTTGTCTTATCAGTTGAACCATTCTTTCATTTACTCACACCTTCACCCTTCATACATACTTCCTTCATCTTCATTTTATCCTGCCCAACCAAAACAAACAAAACCTTGTTCTTCATAACTAGCCTAAAATCATACTTAAGCATAAAGAAACATCTTTGAGATACACATATATAGAGAGATCCCTCTCTGAATCTAGGATGGCTAGATCCTCAGATTCCAAAGTGGTTTTGATGTAGGCTCTGTAACGTTTGTACTTACCAATCTTGCAAAATATGGAGACCTAACAGAATATATATTGAGTTTCCCACATGTTCATAAACCTATTTGGGTGTATACTTATATAAATAGAGAGAGAGAGAGATATTGTGTACAGTTGATTTATGTACAACATATTTGTGTTAGTGTGTTTGGTGCATGCATGTACGAAATCACACCAACTTAAGGGGTGTGGCTTACCCTCTTAAGTTATTGGTCACAGGTAGAAAAGATATGGAGTCAAGCAAGTTAATGGAACATTCTAGAACATAAACATACTATACAGAGAAATAGCATGCATATTCAAACATAAAAATTAAACTAAAACTAAAACAAATAAGATAAAAGCTTTAAATAGAGTCAAAAAACTGCAATAATCCAAACGACGGCACTTACGTCCCCTCTTTTTGAGTGCTGGTAGGAAATGAGGATGAAAATTTAACCCACTTCCCAAGGGGCCCATAGAACTTGGGGTTATAAGTCCTAATGCAAGGATGTCTTTACTTCCAAGCTTTCCTTGGCGTAAAGTATCCCTCTCTCTACTATGGTGGACTAAAGTTTTTGGATGGCCAACAATTGAGTCCCCTCTATCTCTGCTCTGAATCACACACTTGGTATTGCTTGGGGAAATTTTGGCTAGCATAACAATGTGCTCTCAAGTTGGTCATCTCTTGGTGGCCTTTTATAGGAGAATTCAAATCCTCCTTCCCTCTCTTGGTAAATTGTGGATGGTGACCCAAGGGAGGGGGATGATTCCATTGTGTGCTCCCTTGATGTCCTAAGGAGGCTTTGGTGGTTGTCCTTAGGCAACTTCAAGTGTGAAATCATTGTCCTGGAGTGTGTTTTTTGTGGTCCCAAAAAGTGACTTCCGCCACTCCCAGGATTGCATGATTTTTGGGTCAAAGGCACGTAAAGGCACTCTTATCGAAGGATTTTGCATGCAAAAGCATCTATGACTTGCTCAAATTTTATTTTTCCTCATACCTTGGAGATTTTAAATACTTTCCAGATTCTCTAATGTCTCTCAGCCCTATAAATCCTTCTGCATGACATTAAATAATTTCGTCTTTGCTTGTACGATTTTCCAATGTTAAAAGTTGCCCCCTAATGTGTGAAGTCTAGGAAGAATTGTGTAGCTGAAATACATTATACTTTCTTTTCTGTATACTATGCATAGAGAGAGAGAGACCTGCATGTAGCTCGGAATTGGAGACACCCTGCACCAGTTCGAATAATGACCATGTTCTATGGGACCCCTGTAAGCGAATATAATACAATATATAAAAAATTTCTATGAGGCGGGCATGTCCCATGCTCATAATGCTATGGCTAGTTAAACAAATCTATTTGACGAATACATGTTCTGTCTTGTCTCACTAATATGGTAGTGATATGTTGGTTTATGACGATGGCTGCTGACGCCCTCAGGGGAATTTTTTCTTTCACAACAGGTGGAATGTGGTACCCATATGTGTAAACTTGGTATGGAATATAACTGCACATTGTACACATAGGCATTGCCTGGGACCTTCCCATGTAATAATTGTTGAAAGAAGTGATTATGAAGGCACGGGTCTTCGATGAATTTGATCAAATTGCAATGGTTGTAAGGTACGATAGCATCTTGACATGAAAGCTTGTGTTGTAGTTGAATTTCAGGAGGATCGATGACATTTGTGGGCAATGATGTCTCCCATAGTGCTACCCGAGGATGCCCCTTTTATGGAGAGGGGTGATCCAAGGTACTACTTCCTTTTTGGAAAATAGGTGTTGAAGTCGACAAAAAGGAAGCCTCAACCAAATGAGGGGTCACTGATATGAACAACCAGGATCCTGGATGTGATGGGTTTAACATAAGAATGGTGTAGAGGGGTGACTAAAAACTGATGATGGGGATTCAATGGCCCAAGTTCAGAGTATAATAATTAGCCTAGCGGCAGTCATAACTATTTCTGATGGGGAAATCCCTGGAGTCGGTAAGACTTGCAGGGTGGGTATAAACTGGTTATGAATGTCATGGTGGCTTTTGCGTGAGGGTGTGATACTCTGACCAAGGGTATTCAGGGACTATTTCCATGGGATAAAAAATGAATGAGTGGGTGGGGGACGTAGTGTACCATTTGTGGTATTCATTTACTTACCAAAAGAATAAAATAATGGGGTTTTGGTTTGTACAAAACACAGAGAAAAGTGCCCCAAAACATGAAAGTGTTCGCTCACTGATGACATGAGGAAGCTATTTTTCTGAGGGCGGGAGCCCCATTGGTTGGTATCATGTGTGCGGTTGATGAACCAGATGAAAAAGTATTGTAGATGGGATTATGCTAGTGGAGATATGGTGCGCAAAATGGGAGGCACAATAGTGTGTTTTTGATCTGCTTGTGCAACCTGACCGTCTGGGAAAGGGGTTTTATTTGGTATGGTAAAACTTTAACTTATTCATGGTGGATGGATGGGCATGAGGTGCTTCCTGGACTAAAGTGTTATGGCCATGGCGTCACTTTTGTTGTGATATCTGGTCTATGGTGGGTGACGAACGCCATGGAGGGAAGGTTCTACCGACCAACGAGGATGCTTATCATGTGTAGCGTGAGGTGATGATAAACATGGTCAGATATGTGGAACCTATGGTTGATTTCTGATGGAGAAATGATGTTAGGATATGCAGAGTTTTTTGGGACTCTATCATGCTGGGGATAGAATGATACCTGCTCTGGAACTTTCAGTGGATGGAGTTGTGGATGGTTTGTGAGATTTCCTACAAAAACAACTACCTCAAGTGAAAGCATGTTATTTATAAAATATTATTGAAAGTCAAGAGCTTTAAAAAATAAGATGAGAGGGGGCATACCTGTCGGCGCTGAAAAAATTATTTTTTCGGTAGAGCGAATGTGTGGCATCGCCTCTATTCATTATGGAGTGCTGCTTTTGGTTCAGAGAACAGACCTTCTAATCTCTCGTTATGGTCTTCCAAATTTTTTGAAAAGGGTGATATGTAGGTGAATATGGCCCTAATTCAATTCATTTGTACTTGTTGACTTTTTGAGAGGTCGGAGGCTTCTGCAAAGCAGTTCTTTCCATCGCGGTCAGCCTGAGCACTAGGGATTAGCAATATCATGCCTAGGTAACCTCCATGACGTCCTGCACTTTAATGTTTCCAGTCTGAGGGTTCCAGGGTCTGTACAAAATTGGCTTGTACAGATTCTGAGTAATTTTTTCCCTTAGATTCCATGGGTGATCAGGGTAAGAGCACACCCTCTGTGTGCGTTTTCTAGGGTTTTGCACGCTTTAAGTGCTCTGTTCCCCTCTTTTGGCCTGCCTTATGCACACCTGTGAGAAATACAGGCATGCCTTCAGCGCACATGACTGAGGGATAGATGTGCAAAAGTTCGAGGCAAAATTTTAGGTTTATTGCCTGCTTTTTGATGTTTTTTCTATTGTTGATGGGTTCCTGTTTGGATGACAGGTTATTATGGAGGGAGCAGGATTGGCCCGAGCTCCACACTACATTAGTTGCCGATGGTCAGGTGCACCGACAGTTGGCACAATAGGGGCTCCTAAAGTTTTTGGAGAACGAGCTTCTCGGTCACGGGACCGACTGTTGTGTTACTTGATCCAGCATTGGCACAAGAGGCACAACATGTTTTTGTTGCATGGGACTAACCTTGCTATCCATCCTGAGACGAATGTATACTTTTTGATTGGGCTACTACCTCGTGGTGAGGCATTGTGGTATCCACTTCCTTCTGGGAGGGTGGATTTGGAGAAGTTTCGGGCACGTCATTGTTATTGAAAAATGTAACTAGGATCGGTCTTCATATTGACTATTTATGTAAAATAGAAGACAAAGATAATAAAATATATTTTTTTTGTCCTTGCTTCATGGCTTTCATGAGCAAGATTTTTATTATAGGTCAATATACTTCTCCTTGATGTCTATTAGGGTTGTCTTCTGGTTACAAGTATAATTAAGTGTCATGTATACGAAGAGTCTAGTCATCAATATATGCTCCAAGACCTTGTCATGAATCCTTGAAGGAATGTCTAAAGACAACATTCACCCACACCTCATTAACGTTGGAAATTATTCTCTCAAATTCTGCCTATAAATAGTGACATAGGTCGACTTATTAACTGGCAGGAACAACTATATTTACCCTTGCATATGCTGCACAGAAGACACAGAAAAAGTGTGGATTTTCTCTGAGGCTTTATAGTGGTTAAGGTGCAGATTTCAGGAAGGTTAAAGTGTGGATTTCTCTGTGATATTTACAGCGTAATAGGTTTTGGTAATAAAGACGAGTTTAAGGTAACGTGGATTTGCTTTTATGAATCATACTAAAGCAGTGGATGTGTATGAAGGAGCTGCGGTCAAGTGGTTAAGTGCAGACTTCAGGAAAGAGTAAATTTTGAAATAGATTCAGATAATATAACAAGCAAAAGGAAATTCAGATTAGTCTAAAGTAAGTATACATACATACAGCAAGAAATTGTGATAAATTATATAACGGAGTGCGCATAGTTCTGGAGCAACAGTGCAGATATGCCAGAGATATTTAGATTGTTCAAAGGAAGGAAATTTGGATGATTCACAAAGATATTAAGCAAGGAATTAAAGGCTACAGTATGAGAAAGAAAGGAAGGTAAATTTGTGATTTACCTTCCTGTTCTACAGTGCATAAAGAAGAAGTATTTCATCTCAAGTGAAGAAGCTTCAGAATTATGCAAAGTGAAAGGTTCTAGTGTTGGTGCAAATCAGTGCAAGTTGGTGCAGAAAAGAAGGATCAACATCAGAAGAAGACAAAGAAGCAGTGACAAGGTCTTGGAGGCATTCATAGGTCAAGGGTTTATGTCTTGGTCATGGTACTTGTCATTTGAATATCTATAAGAATAATTTCTCACAGGTTTTCCTCTCCAAGAGGGAGAGTTTTTTTCCCTGGCTCTAGAAGCCTAATTTTGTGTCTCGTATATTTTGATAATTGACTTGATGAAAGACTAAATAAGTTAAAGAAGATAAGACATAAGTAATGCAAGTAAGCTCACAAGTAATTATCAAGAAGAGAATTTGAATTAATCACCAACCCTCTAAATTCTCAACATGGTATCAGAGCTAAGGTGATGAATGAAAGGGCTGCTTGACAAGAAGACACTCCAGAAAGCAAAGATCAAAGTTTGGGTGAAAAGTCAAATCAGTTTGGAAGGAAGACTCTCAAGCTATTTCAAAGAAATATATTCATCTCATTCAAAGGATCAACTCATCAAGAACATCATCTTTGCCATCAAATATTTATATTGAGAAATATTGTTGGAAGAAACATCATCTTTTTAAGATATCCTTTATCATCAAGGATCCAAGAACACCTACATTGGAGATTTCAATCCTAGAAGAAGCTCCTGACTTCATCTTCATCATCATCAAGGAAGCTGCAACTCACTCTACTCAATTAAGTATCTATGACCTTACTTAAATCTGTCAAGATGGCTTATTGTAAAGAGAGCAACAAATTGGTTGGGTCATCAAACTTTAGTGAATGGAAGAAGAGGACATATTTTAATTTAATTGAAGATGAAGTTATGGATTACATCGAAAGATCTACAATTCAACCCTCAAAATAAGATGCTCCAGCTCATGCCAAGTACATCAAAAGAGAGATCAGAGCCTAGAGGATTCTCATAGAATCCATTAAGGACTCACTCATTCCCTATGTATCAAAACTAAAGTCTGCTTGTAATATCCCAAAATAGGGAATTTCTACAACAATAAGAACATCTTAAGATGTTCCAAAGTTGGAGATGCAGCAATGTAAAAACACATATTGGAGTAGCAGCTTTATTTCAATACATACATCATGAGAAGATCCAAATAGACATAAAATTGATCTTATAGCAGCAAAATTATACAAATCCTTGAGGTAATGAAAACTCAAGCTAGGCAATGCAAGCCTCAATAGAACATGTACAAGAAAATGAAGAACACTGCTACATATAGAAAGCCCAAGACTATGACTGCGCAGTTTATAGGAAGCACTGCTACAGTGATAATTTCAATACATAGATATGGAAATGTATAGCTCAAATAAGTGGGGGAGCAAACCTCTAAACCCCTAGAAACAATCTCAAGACAATCCTAGAAGGATTTTCTGAAATATACAAAATGGCAAGAATGTCAGAGTAACAGGGCTGAGTAGCAGCTGCAACTCAAGAACTGGATGGAGATGGTTGTAGATGATGCACAAGATAAATAGACCTCCTCTAATGGATCTTCCAAGTGAAAGGTTGATCCTAACATTGAAGATCTGACCCTCCAAACAATACTGCAAACCCTCACTATAGATACACATTGAAAATAATGCACTCTAAGAGAGGGATTGCACTATAGATCATGGAAATGGTTGGCCTAGTGCCAAAAATGGTGAAATATGCTTAGAGATCTTCCTAACTGATCCTCCAAAGGAAATAAGGCTCCCTCCTCTGAAAAATAAGCACAGGATGTGGTGTTCAGTAACCTCCACTGCAACACCCTGCAACACAATGTTTCTTGCTACAGGAATAACACTGTAGCTGAAGGAGAATGCTTGGCCTCAAGCCTGAATGTGGAGAAATGAAGAGAAATACTCCTCCAAGAGGCCTCTCAAGGAAGGAAAAGGAATTCCTAAATAGGAAGTCTTTGTGCTAAGAAGTACTGCAACTCTGCTAAACAACATGAGAATGCACAAAGTCTAAATAGACCATAAAATCAATAATCATCAACATGTCTTGCTATGGCTGCCTTGCCCTCCTTTTATACAAATGGAAACCCTCTCTCCATGGGTCCCACTCATTAGGGTTTCCTCCATCAAGGAATCTTCCTCACTCTTTCACTGTGTTGTCCCATAAGATGATCTCCACCTCCTATCCCTGCATTGTTTGACTTGGTCAAACTTGACCTTGTCCTCATGCAATTGTCCTCTTTCACACATGAGGGTGTGAAATCCAGCACCATTGATGATCCCCTTTCATACTATGAGGGATTTATTCATGTTTTTATTATGTATGGGCCTCCTTACCCAATTATTCAACTCCTAGGTGATAAAAACAAAAATTAATGTTCCAACTAGTTGCATGCTAATTTGAGAACATTACAGTCCTCCCCTCCCAAATGTTTCTTGTCCTCAAGAAACCGCAAGGATAGAAATGAATATCCTCCTCTTCACCCCTTTTAGCACCCTAATATGATACAATCCTTCAAAGATCAAGATGTTGTATCAACAATATGTCTCCAAGTTGTCCCTCCCAAGTATGTAAGCTAGCTTTTGGTGTGTATCCCAAATAGCTAACATCATGTAAAACATCCATGGAGGAAAGAATGGGATGTCTAAAGGCCTTCTTGAGGAATGAGTTCTAATATACATTGGAATCTACCATCCCCATATGAATATCTCATCCCCAAGCTATCAACCATACAAAATGAGCCACCCTCCAAAATGGTAACTCATGCAAATCATCCTCCACCTTGAGCTCATGCAATGCAGGTGGGCTGTAAATCTGAACATGGTAGACATAGGAGCCTACCCCACACCATCCTCCTCTCCACTTATGATAAACATAGATCATTTTCTGATCCTGGGCTGCAATAATTTTTCCCTTAAGAGGCAAGATGAAGACTAGATCTTCAAGGATCTCTCCTCTAACGCTGTGAATCAAGCTAGCCCAAATAAACCTATATGTGATGGATAGGAGATCATCACTATATGGCATCCCATCAATCACATGGCCCATCTCAACAAAAGGAAACAAGTGTTTGGCTGTGGTGGCCATCTCTCCTCCCATGCTCCCATTAGAACATGCAATGCAGAAAATGTGGGAATCCTCTTCCCCAAAGGACACACCCAACTCATGTGTCTCTCTCCCAATCATGCTTCCAATACAAATAAGATCAATATCAGCAAATTAAATCATGATCAGCATAAAAATGAGGAAAATTCTGAAGGTTTCATTTGGTGCAAGAAGGTACCAATAGTTTTCCCAATAGTGACAGCGCAGTTTCCCAAACTATTGCTTCAAAAAATTACATGGAAAGTTATTTTTTGTTACATGGATAATTATGTATGTCATGACATCTACTGATAAATAGCAAATGGATAGGTACATTAATTGAACATACATGAAATAAAGCACTTGCCCAATGCCATATAAGAGATGATTGTCTCCATCATACAATTTGGCCCAATGTTGACCATGGAGCTCAATGAAAAGTTTTCCCTCTTGTGGAGAAATGCACTGAATATGAATGGTAAGAGTATCCAAATATTGTGTTAAATAATCCATGGATATTCTTACCATGTGTTGAGAGCAAGATGATGCATATGTATATGAATGATTCCTCCATACTGGTATGACACACTCCCATGAAGAGGAATGAACCATATGTTGCATGTAGATCACCCTTCTTATGTTGGGAAAAATACTGAGAGGGGGGGGTGAATCAGTATTTACTACATATTCAAAACTTTTTACTTTTTCATTCCTTAAAACCCATACGCTACTTTCCTTCAGTAAACTAGCGTATATACCAGGATCCCCTTTATGAAACTAGCGTATACACAGAGATCTAGATATGTCATTAAATCTTCACTTAAACCATTCCATCATTTATTCATCAGATATTCAATAAGCAGTAAACATGTGCAGTAAGAACAGAATAAACCATCACACAAAGCATCACACATGAACACCGGGATTTTTAGGTGGAAACCCAAATCGGGAGAAAACCACCGCTGCAGTTGCTCAGCCTTCAATATTTTATTATAGAGAAAACATCTTACAACATGTGTGCTGGCGCAGACTTGACCAGCACGCAGGCACCCACCTGCGCTCGTTTACCCACGACCTCTCCACGGAAGGAAACTCGGCCCCACAGTCTCGTTTACCCGTACTCACTTCGGAAGGGCTCATTTTGATCTCGTTTACCGGCCTCACCTGGAAGGGAGCTACAACCCCCTGACTGAAGGCTACAACCCTCAGCACCACCTTGGACCACGTTTCATCAATTTTCACACTGGATCCAACAACTTCAATAGAACAACACTTGCAGGCCACATTTCATCATATTTTCAGACTGGACCCTTTCCATACTTTTAAGCACAAACATACATCACCAACAGATACCTATCAACACAGATCAGATAGCAGAAACACAGCAGAACAGATCAGATATTTCATACCCTTTGCTTCAGCAAACCCTAGTTTGCATACGCGCTTTCGCTTCACTGATGTCGCGTATATACGCGCTTTCGTCCACACAAACCAGCGTATACAGCGTATACATCAGTACATATTTCATTGCGCATACGCGCTTTCTCTTCAGCGAAGCTGCGTATATACGCGCTTCTTCTGCGGCGAAGTAGCGTATAGATCTTCAATCATTATAGAGCAGCATACTTCTTCAGATCAGACATTCGGTTCAGATTCAACCCTTTACTTCAGACAGATGTTTGCCTCATCATAGATCCAATCACTCCATAAACAGATCTAGCAAATACAGATACATTTCAGATCTAGATGTCCCGCTTCATCATCGCTTCATTGGTGCATCATACACTCATATTTTTCATTCATGTGTAACCCTTTCCATTCATATCTACTTCAGAGAGAAGTATTCATTCAAGCTCAGAGATCTTGCACCCACACTCATGTTTTGCACAATGAATTTCTTCTCCTTATATAGGTTTATCCTTTTTCAATACCATGAGCCAAAACAATACCATGAGCCTTCAATACCACGGGCGCCTTTTTGAATACCATGAGCCTTCAATACCACGAGCCCCTGGATTTGCACTTTTTGAGCGCTTTTGCCCATACGCGACTTGGAACGTTCTTTTCCGCGTGCATACGCGACTTCCCTTAGACATATCCGCGTATTCATAGAGACATACTCTTTTCATCATATATTTAGCACATGCTAAATTCCTTTCTTCATTCTCTTCTGTACTCTTTGTAGATATATCAGATTTTTATCTTTAAACAGGTTCATCAAGACATTCTATCAAGCACAACTTCATCAAGTAAGTTTCCATCATCTTCATCAAGTGGGTTTCCTTTCAAGAGCAACACTTAGCATCATATTGCTAACAAACATCATTTACCAAGACCATCAAGTCATGAATAACTTCATCAGGTGGATTGCCATCAAGGAAAACACATGTCAACAGTCACATGTCTTCATCTTCATTTAGTGGGTTGCCATCAAGGACAACACTTTGCATCATATTTCCAACAATCTCCCCCTTTGGACTTGATGGCAACCATGATGGTGTTTGGTTACTACAGCAGATAGGTACATTAAGAATACAATGACACCATGTCACTCTCTCCATTTTTGACACCATTCTTTCTCTTCATTCAAACACCATGTCACTCTCCCCCTTTGACATCAAGGGCAAAGGGCGGATCAAAACCAACATACTCTCCCCTTTGACATCAGGAGCAACCGGCGGATCAAAACCGGATCAAAACATTTTACTCTCCCCCTTTGACATCAAGGGCAACGGGCGGATCAGCACCAACATGCTCACCTTTTCTTCTCATGTGGAAAAGCGATGTGAGATCTGATGTATACTGAAGTGACCAAGCTCCCCCTGAGTTCATGCTGAATCTTCAAACATATTTTTCAATGAAGTACATGACTCTATGAACTTCCTATCACCAAAAGACTCAAAATTAGATCAAATATCCAACCAAGTGGATTTACATATAAGACTCAAGTACCCAACCAAGTGGGTTTACATATTTCAATTCAGCTACCCAACCAAGTGGGTTTACAAAATTTGACTCAGCTACCCAACCAAGTGGGTTTACAAATTAGACAAGTCCTTACATGACTGAATATTACAATTTTACATCATGGGTCTCAACATGACCTTTTCATCAAACTACAAATATAACTTTAAGACAAACACCAAAAAGCCCTCAAGAAAGAGAACATATTTCAGAACCATCATAATGCCAACAATGCATTATACTCAGCAACGCTAATGCTCCCCCTGAATCTGTGCATCCACGCATCCTTTTCATATGACTAAGGCTCCCCCTTAGTTTGTGCATCCTGAACACTTTCACCAACAAATCATCAAGGCGTCTTTATCAAAACATGAGAAAAGAATTATGAGAACTGGAACACCACCAGATATACCAAACAGTATCAGAGATACCAAATAGCACTGCAGCTGTGCTGAAGAGAGCTGACTTCAACCAAAAATTGTCAGCAATCAGACATACGCGGTTTCCTGTGAAGGAACTAGCGTATATACGCGACTGTGTTTCGGGAAACCCGCGTATCCCAAGCCATCTTCTAAATTTCAACCAGATCTGATTCTCTGTGAGGCAAAGACAGTGTTCAGCTTCTTTCTGAGACATTTGAATGCTTCCCTGGACTACAAATAGATAGAATGGTGTAGTTGTGTCTTCAAGCGTCATCCAACGGTTGTGGCATCAGTACAATAGTAACCAAGCCTTCAGATTCTTTGCAGCATCAATACAATCTTTCCAAGAGAGATTCTCATATCGGAACAACATCTTCACATAGGTGTCAAGTAATCATCCATGTGGTCCAAAATCACCATGATCTTCAAGATTTAACATGAAGAAACATATGTAGGCAAAAGATCTCTCAACCATAGTAACACACTCTGCATGATTTATTTCTGAATCAAATGACATCCAACTCATCCATGTGTGAGTACAAAAGATACTTATCAGCAACCAGGGCTCAAAAACTCATTATAATAAACCATGTACCAAGTCATCATCATTTGAGCATGAGTATCACAAAAACCAAAGAATAAGCAGTCATATTGCCAACAATGCAATCATTAGTATTCAACCTGCTGCTCCCCCCTAAACCAGTGCTCTTCCTTAACTTGTGCAATCTGAAACACCTTCAACAACAAGTCATCAGCAAAAATCTCTGCCTGATCAGTCCTCATCTCTGAGTTATAAGACTTTCATCTCAACAACGAATGCTCTTCATCATAAAGCAACCAGGCTTCATCCATAATCTTCAACACAAGAACCCATGTAGCATTTCATTATCATGAGTATAACCAAAATAATGCTAACAGTGCAATTATCAGCAGTCAGACTGATGCTCCCCCTGAACCTCTGCTCCAGATCTTCAACTATCAGATAAATTTTCTCATCATCAATGCATACGCGGCTGTGTCAGCTGGAACTCGTGTGAATACGCGACTTTGTTTCATAGAACCCGCGTATGGAAAGTGAAATATAGAAAATTTCACACCTTCATCTCCTCCTGCAAATTTACCTTCTGTTCCTGTCTTTTCTTCACACCAGATGCTCTGTCAGAGATACATATAACCAGAATAATCAAACCAACCATGAGAGACATCATGCATTGCTCCCCTTGTGACGATACATTACTAGATCTCATAATGTATCTCTGCTCATTCCTGTAGTCCAATACTGAAGGTCAGCTTGAGGAAGGATGAATATTCTTGATGTCTCAGGAAATCTCCCTCGTTAAATGGTCCTCCTTCTTTCCCAATGCTAACACTTTCCATTTATGTACTAAAATCTGTCCACTTTCAGTCATTATCCATTCAGTTTCTACATATGTGCCTGATACAGAATAACATCTCATGTGTCCTGAGAAATCACTCTCAGAGAATCATAATGAGTATTTCTAATCTTTCTCCTTTTACAATCAACTGCTTTATGTCCATACATGTTACATGAGAAACAATATCCCCTGAAGAAACTAGAGTACCTTTCTGAGTAGAACCTGTTTGTTTGTGGCTGAAATGATCTGCTCCTGCAATTTGCTGCAACATGCCCATAGTTATGACATTTAAAACATTCAACGTTCTTGAATGAATTCCTTTGAGAATTCATGATTGTTGATTGATCTTTTGACTCTTTCAACACTTCAGGTTTTTCATTGACTTCCTCTAAATTTTTAGCACTTCCTTGTGAGCTAGATTCTCCTTTAACAGTTTCATGGAAACCAAGACCAAGTTTGATAGCAGGAGACCTTTGATTACACAGAATATTGTCCAAGATATTAGTACTATCTTGAAATCTCAAAATTTTAACCTTTTCTTCTAATTTACCTTTGAGAATGTTTACCTCAACCTCCAAGGCTTGACATTGCTTTGTCATGCTTTCTTCATTCCTTCTTCCATCTTCTACTTGGTCCTTTAGATTTAGAATCTCTTCTTTCAACCAATTTTTGTTTTCTTCACATGTTTGTTCCAGCTCTTCATTCTTCTTCTTTGATGCTTCGAGATTTGCTTTCAGAGAGATGATTTCTGCTTCAAGTCCTTCATTCTTCTTATTTGATATTTCTGGATCCCTTTTGAGAGAAATGATTTCAGCCTCAAGTTATTCATTCTTCTTGTTCGAGTCTTCCAGATCTTCTTTGAGAGAGACGATTTCTGCTTCAAGTCTTGCATTCTTCTTGTTTGATTCTTCGAGATCTGCATTTAGATCGTTGACTTCTACTTCTAGTCTTTTAATTCGAGCAGATGCATAAGCATGAAACCTTTGGTACTTGTCTGTCTGTCCATTCAGTATTTCCATTTTTTCTTCCATTTGAGAGATCATCTCTTTGTACATAGCTTCGCTTTTATTAAATGATCTTTGTTGTTCTTCAATTTTCTTGATAGCTTCCTTTAGATCCAAAACTTTACTTTGACTATCTTCACCATTGCATGTACATGAAAGTGCATCACAAGAACAACAATCAATACCTATTTCATCTTCTTCATTTTCTGCTGCACATGTTTTCTGAGATATCTCCTTTTCAGTAGCCTTCTTCTTTTGGTTCCTTCCCATTGCGACGGATCTCCTTCAAGCGATCAAGCTTTTACAGAAGAACCTGCTCTGATACCAATTGTTGGGAAAAATACTGAGAGGGGGGGGGTGAATCAGTATTTACTGCATATTCAAAAAATTTTACTTTTTCATTCCTTAAAACCCATACGCTACTTTCCTTCAGTAAACTAGCGTATATACGCGGATCCCCTTTATGAAACTAGCGTATACACAGAGATCTAGATCTGTCATTAAATCTTTACTTATATTATTCCATCATTCATTCATCAGATGTTCAATAAACAGTAAACAGGTGCAGTAAGAACAGAATAAACCATCACACAAAACATCACACATGAACACCGGGATTTTTAGGTGGAAACCCAAATCGGGAGAAAACCACCGCTGCAGTTGCTCAGCCTTCAATATTTTATTATAGAGAAAACATCTTACAACATATGTCTTTGCAGCGCCAGACTTGGCCGGCTTAGCGAGCACCTAGCGCCGTTTACCCGGCCTACTCTGGAAAAATCGACCCCACGATCTGGTTACAGCCTCACTGGAAGAGAACTCGACCCGATCGTTTACCAGCTCCTGGAAGAACTCGCCCGGCCGAAGGCTACAACCCTCGGCACCACCTTGGACCACGTTTCATCAATTTTCACACTGGATCCAACAACTTCAATCAGGAACAACATGAATGCGTTTCAACATATTTTCGAATTTGGACCGCTTTCCGCATACTTTTAGCGCAAGCATACATCACTATGAGAATACCTATCAACTGCCCGGATGGATACGCGAGAAATACGATGAGCAGATCAGATATTTCATACCCGCTGCTTGACCAAACCCTAGTTTATGCGGCTTACTACGCTTCAGCGATGTCGTGATAGCATACTTCGTCCACAAACGGTAATACGCCATGACCTCCCTATCGATTACATATTCATTAACTCTGGCGCTTTCACTGCCAATGAAGGCGCGTATATCTGGCGCTGTACCTTCGTAATAGCCATGTCGTCCATCTAATCATTATAGAGCAGCATACTTCTTCAGATCAGACATTCGGTTCAGATTCAACCCTTTACTTCAGACAGATGTTCGCCTCATCACAGATCCAATCACTCCATAAACAGATCTAGCAAATAGAGATACATTTCAGATCTAGATGTCCCGCTTCATCATCGCTTCATTGGTCCATCATACACTCATATTTTTCATTCCTGTGTAACCCTTTCCATTCAAATCTACTTCAGAGAGAAGTATTCATTCAAGCTCAGAGATCTTGCACCCACACTCATGTTTTGCACAATGAATTTCTTCTCCTTATATAGGTTTATCCTTTTTCAATACCATGAGCCAAAAAAATACCATGAGCCTTCAATACCACAGGCGCCTTTTTCAATACCATGAGCCTTCAATACCACGAGCCCCTGGATTTGCACTTTTTGAGCGCTTTTGCCCATACGTGACTTGGAACGTTCTTTTCCGCGTGCATACGCGACTTCCCTTAGACATATCCGCGTATTCATAGAGACATACTCTTTTCATCATATATTTAGCACATGCTAAATTCCTTTCTTCATTCTCTTCTGTACTCTTTGTAGATATATCATATTTTTATCTTTAAACAGGTTCATCAAGACATTCTATCAAGCACAACTTCATCAAGTAAGTTGACATCATCTTCATCAAGTGGGTTGCCTTTCAAGAGCAACACTTAGCATCATATTGCTAACAAACATCATTTACCAAGACCATCAAGTCAATAAGAACTTCATCAGGTGGATTGTCATCAAGGACAACACATGTCAACAGTCACATGTCTTCATCTTCATTTAGTGGGTTGCCATCAAGGACAACACTCTGCATCATATTTCCAACATCTTATACTTGGAAATCCAAGTTAAGAAGATCATATCTCTGTAATAGATGTTTCCATCCACTACTCCATCAACCTTACTTCCTCCTTGCTTACCAAGTGCATCAATGGTGAATTGATCCTGGGGACACTCCATCAATAACCCCAAGCTCCTAAGTGACAGCGTTGTTGGCCCATGCAAATCAGCTCATGCCAACTCATAGATCCATTCTTTGACATGCTCCTTGTCAAAGACATCTCCCATAATGCTGCTACACATAAGAATTTCCTCCCAAGGTGTAAGTACTTCTTGATCATCTAAGGCCAAGTAGTAGCCCTTTTGCACCATGATAGTGCCATCTCCTACTCCTGCAACATTATGCAAAGTGTGAGAAAAAATTTTCCCTTGCTCTCCCAAGAACAACCAAAGCAACACAAGATTTTGCTGCCTCCTCATACTTTCATCATACAAATCATGTGATGAAAACATAATGAATGATATGTAGATCACATCAACAACATGCATCCATACTCTTTGCTCCTCAATGATGCAAGCATCTTGCCATACCTCCTCCATCCATGCTAAGTGATGGCCAAACTCCTTCAAGAGTAGCCAACGCAACCAAGCCTCCTACTTCCCAGTGTCATATATTTGAAAGTGTCTCACCAGCCTCTTTCTCTTCATCCACATCCACTCATCCATTTTTGGATGTCTCCCTTCATTCTTAATCTTGGTACCCTTCCCATGAAGACTACCATCCTCCCAAATCAGATTTCTATCTTTGCATTTCATGGGATATTGAAATGAAATCTTCTCAATGACCAAATTGATCTCATAGGGATCCAAATAGGTGGTAGGAAAAAACCTCCCATCATGATGTGTAGGGCTCTAGAAGTGTCCAACACAAACATGAGAGATGTTATCCATCCTAAGATGTCCTCCATCATCTATCTGCTCCTCTTTGAATCCATAAAGATCCAAGTGTGAGGAGGGAAGAACCTCCTCAAATTGTTGAATAAATTTGCACTTCATGATGTGTTGAAATGCACCTCTAATGAAATCTCTCCATGAGATCTCCCTCTCATCAATAGTCCTCCAAAACTAATGAGGTCTTGGATCTGCTGAAGGTAGAAGTCTCTCTTTGAGCTGAGAGGTGCTCATTGAGAAAGTGTCATCTGGAAAGGAGAATTTTTTTTTCATCTCAAGATGTCTACTATCTATCATCCTTCCCTTCAAGTCTTCAAACCCCAACCTCAAGTGTGGTATGCACTCTAAAAATGGCTCATGAGGATGATTTTTTATCTCTTCCTTGAATGTTTCAATGTTGCACAACGCAGTGCAATCTTGCTGCTCTATATTAGCAATGTGTGTTGATTCTTGGACATATAAATATGAATTTCCACAATACTCCAAAATATTTTCTAAAATAGAAAGTGGAACTTAATTCATACCTTGATGGAACTTGGGAGCTCCTTGTATGGCTGTAATGGTTCTTTCCTCCAATGAAATGGCTGCCCCGTTTGCAAATGTAGAAGGCTTCTCTTCCAAGGCTGTGAAAACATTGGTACAAGTCTCCTCCCATTGTGGTGTGGGATTTTTCTCCTTTGATATTTCTCTATCAAAGTTTCTAATCAACCTCTGAGTGAACTATGCAAAATTATTCACCCTTACATGGCTCAAGTGGTTGAACCACCAAACATTTCCTTCACCCTCCAAGTGCAGCACTGCAAATTCTACTAGCTCCATCTCTACCACTAGATGCAGTAGGAAGAATGCCTCAAGCTTCCTTGCCCAAGCTCTTGCTGTAGATGATCCATCATATGTAGGCAATAGAAACCTATTACCTTTTATTCCTCTTTTGTTGCAGGACCTCCTCTCCTCCTTTAACTGAATGAACTGTGGAAGAGCTAGAGTCTCTTTGAAGGCTCTAGGTTGAAATTTGTACTCAACAAGGTGATTACTTAGAATCAAATGATCCAAGTATCTCTCATCCTTATTTTCTTCTTCCTGGTGAGAATAGGAAGTGCATGGTCCTTCCTCTTCTTTTTGCTTATCCTCCTTGGGGAGGTTCTTCATAGATCTGAAGAATGACGAGACAAAACTCATCCTCTCCAACATTCTAATATTCTTCTATCTTCTTTGACTGAAACTCACAAGCTGAGCCAAGATGATGCTCCGATACCACTGTAATATCCAAAAGTAGGGAATTTCTACAACAATAAGAACATATTAAGATGTTCCAAAGTTGGAGATGCAACAATGTAAAAACACATATTGGAGTAGTAGCGTTATTTCAATACATACATCCTAAGAAGATCCAAATAGCCATAAAATTGATCTTATAGTAGAAAATGTATACAATCCTTGAGGTAATGATCACTCAAGCTAGGCAATGCAAGCCTCAATAGAACATGTACAAGAAAATGAAGAACACTACTACATATAGAATGCCCAAGGATATGACTGCGCAGTTTATAGGAGGCAATGCTACGGTAATAATGTCAATAAATATATATGGAAATTTATAGCTCAAATAAGTGGGGGAGAAAAACTCTAAACCCTTGGAAAAAATCTCAAGACAATCCTAGAAGGATTTCCTGAAATATACAAAATGGCAAGAATGTCGGAGTAGCAGGGCTGAGTAGTAGCTGCAACTCAAGAACTGGATGGAGATGGTTGTAGATGATGCACAAGGTTAATATACCTCCTCCAATGGATCCTCCTAGTGAAAGGATGATCCTAACAATGAGGATCTGACCCTCCAAACAATACTGCAAACCCTCACTACAGATACACATTGAAAATAACACAGTCTAAGAGAGGGACTGTTCTGTAGATCATGGAAATGGTTGGCCTGGTGCAAAATATGGTGAAATATGCTCAGAGATCTTCCTAACGGATCCTCCATATGAAAGAAGGCTCCCTCCTCTGAAAAATAAGCACAGGAAGTGTTGTTCAGTAACCTCCACTGTAACACCCTGCAACACAACGTTTCCTGCTACAGGAATAACACTGTAGCTGAAGGAGGATGCTTGTCCTCAAGCCTGAATGTGGAGAAATAAAGAGAAATACTCCTCCAAGAGGCCTCTCAAGGAAGGAGAAGGAATTCCTAAATAGTAAGTCCTTGTGCTAAGCAGCAATACAACTCTGCTAAACAACAGGAGAATGCACAAAGTCTAAACAAACAATAATAATCAATAATAATCTACATGTCTTGCTATGGCTTCCTTGCCCTCCTTTTATACAAATGGAAGCCCTCTCTCCATGGGTCCCACCCATTAGGGTTTCCTCCATCAAGGAATCTTCTTCACTCTTTCACTGTGTTGTCCCATAAGATGATCTCCACCTCCTATCCCTGCATTGTTTAACTTGGTCAAACTTGACCTTGTCCTCATGCAATTGTCCTCTTTCACACATGAGGGTGTGAAATCCAGCTCCAATGATGATCCCATTTCATACTATGAGGGATTTATTCATGTTTTTATTATTTATGGGCCTCGTTACCCAATTATTCAACTCCTAGGTGATAAAAACAAAAATTAATGTTCCAACTAGCTGCATGCTAATTTGGGAACATTACACTGCTAAAGAAATATATGAAAAACTGTTGGAGCTATTCTATGTGAATAATGTAGGAGAAGGAATCTCTCTGAGACAAGAACTATAAAAAATGAAATTTTCAAGAGAAGAAGGAATCACTTCATACTTTATAAGGATTTCTGAAATAAGAGACCAACTACAGGAACTGGGAGAAGTAATGTCTAACACTTAAATGACTACAGTGGCGTTGAATGCTCTACCAGAAGAATGGGGAAACTTCACTTCAAGTTTATACGGGAAGAAAGAAGCAACACCATTCCATGATTTATGGTATCTATGTAAAATATAGGAAACAATATTGAAAGAAAAAGTTGATACAGGATCAAGTGAAGGGAATCAAGCCTTTGCAGCCACATCCAAGAATAAAGGAAGATTTGGAAAATTCGGTCCTCAAAATAAAAGAAGAAATATGGAATAATTACGATGCTTTGGATGTAAATAAATTGGGCATTATAAAATATATTTTCCTAAATCTGGAAAGTACAAGAGGAAAAAGGAAGAAGCCCATGTCACAGATATAAGGGAAGAACCTGATGCAAAGAAATCTAAGAAACAAGAAACAAGGGATCTCTAGTATGATTAAGATCATATTATTCTTTAAGTGATTTATCTTGGTTAGTATGATAGGAAGAAATGTGTATTGATAGCATCATGATAGAAGCATGGTAGGAGCTCTTGGTCAGTCATCTCTTGGAAAACCTCACCGATAACAATATTGATGGAAGGAAGTCATCAAGATCAAGGGTCATCATGGAAATAGGTGCTGACATTTTCTAATGGAATTCTCTATGAATTCACTGGTTAGAAAGAAAGAAGAAAGGTTTCATCAAAGAATTATATGCTACAAAATTCTGGGATTAGGATGTGATGACATATTGATGAAGCAAGTCAATGGAATGAAGTTCCTCATTCTAGTAAAACTACTTCAGGATGACTCAAAGGAAAACGTTATGAGGTATATATATTTACATGCTGACACTGGATGCTGTGAAGTCATGTCATATGGTTGCATGTAATAGAATTCTATATTTATAAGTATGATATATGGAGGAGGATCTCTCACAGTGCACTGACAGATGAAATCAACATAATATATCCTCATATGGAATATGAGGTTGTTGTACATGAACAGGGAACTGAAAATTGGAAGTTCATGGGAATAAAGATGTGTAGAAAGGAAGATATCATGAAGTGCAACCATGTCAAGAGGAAATTATCATCCTGAAGCCAAGAATATGTGACTATAATACCTCCTGGGAATATATGTAGACTCTGATAGAAGTATGGTAAAGAAGAAGACCCTTGAAAATACATATCATTAGGAGATGTGTCAATCTAAATAGAGGATGTTGATGCCTACAGGAAGATGTCATGGTGAAAGATCATCACTAAGGTAACTTCTGATTTAAAAACTCATATGTATATGTTTATCTAGATGAATTTATGCTGGGCTGAAAATCATGTGAAAGGATGTAAGATCCCTGGAGATGGTTTGAAGTAAAGCAGCATGGCATAAAGGTGGACCAAATGAGAAAGTATGATGAATCACTTTCTGGTAGATGAAATGACTCATGGATAAAATTGATGGATGATTTGTGCCCTATGGATCTAAAGTTAAAGATTCTTCAATATCGAAATCCATGACATCGAGGGCGAGAATCTTCATGAGAAGTTGGGTGTCTCACCATTGCTGCTGCAGGTCCCTGGTTAACTGGGAGTCTGGTGATAAGTTTCTTACTTGGAAGAAACTTGGTAATTCCTAAGAATGAGCTTAGGTACATTCCTTATACAAGAATGAGTACATTCCCTTGTGGAATATATCCTCCCTGGCTGAGAAGGAGAGATAGACACATCATTTTGGTCTTCACTTGGGAAGACATAATGGAGGATTGGGTAATCATCTGGAATTCGATACTCTTTGAGAATGTGATAGGGCATTCAAGATAAGAGTAGTCGGGACCAATATTATTTGAGGTCTAGCTACCTAAGAGAATAATAGTCCAAGAAGGTCATACTTTGTGAACACCTAGGTGGAGTATGTACCTCGGAGAGACAATTATTATGGTGTCTATAATTCATGTGTCTCGCCAGCATTGTAGCCCATTGTCTCGTTGAGAGATGGGGTTTTAGTCAAGGCCTTGCAATAGGAAAATGCTGGTTGATATTATGCTATACAGATGCGATTACCAATCCAATTATTCTTATGAGATTCTTTAGTTTGAAAGTGACCATGTACCAATATGAATACCTCCTTGGTTAACAGGGAGTGTTGAAAAATGTAACTAGGATCAGTATTCATATTGACTATGTAATTATGTATTTATGTAAATAGAATACAAAGATAATAAAATATATTTTTGTTGTCCTTGCTTCATAGGTTTCTGAGAAATATTTTTATTATAGGTCAATATAATTCTTCTTGATGTCTATTAGGGTTGTCTTCTAGTTACAAGTATAATTAAGTATCATGTATATGAAGATTCTAGTCATCAGGTTCTCATAAGTCTGATAACGGCGTCATATTATTCCTGACTATTTGTTGTTGAATCGATGCACACATCTTTTGTGTAGAGTGGTGATCGGTCAAGGTGATAGATGACCCAGGCAGTTGCTTCTAAACTTTGAGACCATCTTGATGCTCCATCAACAAATCTGAAGTAAGGTTTGGGTTGGTAATCCATGGCAGAACTTTTAGTGTGTTTTGTAATAAGTCTTTTGGTCGAAAATTTAAAACAGTTGGGTTTATGTACGTTAACTCTAGGGCAGGACCAGATTGGCCCTCATGGGTAGAACTTCTTGAGGTAAAGGATGTTGATGGGGTTTTTGGGGCATGCTCCATCTAGTTCTGTCAAGATGTATGCCCCCTAGTGGAGGCAATGTTTTAAGATGTAGGGTCCTTTCCACAAGGTTTCAAATGTTTCTAGCCCTAAGGCTTCTTTTGCGACATCATAGCGGAGGACTAGTTCTCCCTTGGTGAATGAGCGAGGGTTGATGTGGTGGTTGAATGATGCTTTTACCCATTTCTTATGGGCCTCGTTGTGTTGCAGTGAATATCGTCGGCTTTCGTCGACGAGCTCTAGTTGTACTAGGCATTTTTCTAAAGGCTAGGTATCATCGAGGAGTTCGATAGCGGCATGAAAATTTGGGATATTGTGGAAATCAATGCAAAAGCACAAGGTACCTTGACCTTTTGCGACATGAATAAGCTGAAAATCCTAGGACGTGGGGGCAACTACAATTCTATTTCCAATATGCGATGATATAAATCGTATGTGGTGATCGTGTCATCAACGTTCAGTGGGGGAATAATCTCCGTGATGGGAGTTTGCATAAGCACAAGGTTGGGTTCCCCACTAGGATGTTCAATTTCCTGTGGGTGGAAATTGTGCCTGGTGCAGAGGTGCCTGAATGCTTCCATTAGCGAGAATACCTTTGGGTCGTGGTTCTGGCCAGTGAAAATGGTGCATGGTACCACTGTGCTAACTAAGTAGATTATATGGGAATCAACACTACTCGTCGTCCCCGATATGGATGCTTGGAAAGGATCTATTGTAGAAGAGGTGGTTTTCTACTTCCACTTCCGTGTTGTTGGCTTGGGTGTGTATAACTCTTTGCGGGAGTGTATATCTAACGCTACTCTTGCCACTCTTAGCTTGGGGAGATATGCACATTTCATCATATGGTGAAAGTGTGAAAAAATCCGACAATAGGTACGCATGATCTTCTCTTGGTTAGAGAGAAGTCTCTTTGGTAGAGAAGATACTGTGCGAAAACTGCTTGTGAGGGGCTTTATTTCTTTGCACTAATTGACCCGGTGGTCATTCATGTCGCATAGTATGCATGTTATCCTAGTTTGGGCCTAGGTCATGATTGGTTGGTGTGTCGTCCTAGTTTTCCCATCATGCCCATGTGGGTGTGGGGTCACTGGCCTAGGGATGATGTATTTTCTATATCATTCGAGATCATCATCCCGTTTCTTCTATATTGTATGAATCATATTAATGAGGGGAAAAACTCGCGGGATATAGGTACAACATTGTCCACAGTGATTTCCCTGACAGACAAGGCAAAAAATCCTAGATATGGGGGTCCCATCATGCTCAGTCTGTGGTCTGGCAGGGTACCAGCATCGTAACTCTGCTAAATCAGGGAAAATGGCGACCACATAATTGGGCGTTTTGCATAACGAGCATGTTGGTCTTCTCTGTAGATAGCGGTTGGGGGTAACTAGGGGTTCCCTGATTGGTCGCTTTTCAACTGACAATAATAAGATGGATCTGATGGACACATCTTCCTGGGTTGTCAAGTTTTTCATGGATTCTGAGTCCATTCCATCTTCTTAGGAGAGGCAGACTATGGTTGATCCTATACAGGCTAGTGCTAGGCAGAATCTAGGTATGTAGTGACAATGGCGCAGTGGGTTGTTGTCACCACATATCTTACATGAATACTAGATTTCCATGTTGTCGCGATATACTATATGAATTGGATACCACCATTGGAACATTTCCAAAGGTAGGAAATCAATGATGAAATGATCAAGCTTATCACAAAGTATGCACCTTTCGACTCAGGGAGGGGGTCTATCGGGGAGCCTTTCAAGTGATCGTTGTTCTTCCTGTAG
This sequence comes from Pinus albicaulis, assembly GCA_034641835.2. Classification (NCBI taxonomy): domain Eukaryota; kingdom Viridiplantae; phylum Streptophyta; class Pinopsida; order Pinales; family Pinaceae; genus Pinus; species Pinus albicaulis. The sequence continues at coordinate 6,066,443 of CM076583.1, read as the reverse complement.
GTACAGGATGATACAAGATTCATCTCCAGCAGACTGGATGGGGGGATCCTCTTGATAGGATCGCTCGATGGCGTGTAATGCATCCCTATATTACGGGATCTCTGGGCAATGATGGGTATAGTGCCCATAATCGCTGCAGATAGCGCATGCGTGATTGGTACGCAATGTTTTGCCTTTACCTTTGGTGGCAGGTTCCTTTTTACAGGAACGTGGTGTCACGATGTCTACCTCAGAGACGAGGAGTGGTTTTAACTCATCCAGCTCTAGGCAGATATGGGTAGGGTGTCCTATTAGATCGCATATGGCGCAAACTGGTGATTCCTATTGTATGGTAGGATTTTCCATCTTCTTTCGTCTCTTCTCGGTTTTCTTAGCCATAATAATCGATTTTGAAATGGGAATATCCTTTGTAGGGATGTTTTCGACTGTTTCCTGAATGGGTGGGGCCTCCTCAAGACTGAGGGGCTTTAACCCTGTGGCAGCGATGTGTGTGGCTCCTGTCCTAGTAGGGGGAATGAGATACCAAACTGGTATTGCAAACGATATGTTTGGTAACACCACTATTTCCAAAACCTACAAGGAGAGGAAACCAGCTGGGGGGTACAAGAAAGGGGTTTGGGAAGCGGCATAGGCTAGAGAGGCTGTCGTGGCCGAGGACTTGGTTTCATTACTGCTTGTTTCTGTGTCCTGACTAGCTTTGGTGTTTGATGTGGACATCATGCACACTGGAGCTCCTGTGACATCGGGTGATGACTCAGGTATAACGGGGGGATCTCCTAGGAATGATCCTAGGATGGACGACGACTTGAACTGGTCAAGGCCATATTCTTGGTACCGTGAAAGCATGTCCGAGGATGTATCTACATAGGGTAGAATTACATCAGTGTTTGTTAGGGGTTGTTTCTCACTATGCATCCATTGGTCAACATTAATGATGCGGTTCTTGTGGGGGAACATCATAATGCGGAAGACAGAGGAGGCTATGGCTGACATGGCATACAGATAACTCTGACCAAGGAGTATATTATAGTCCAAGTGAGCATCCAAGACTTCAATGTCTAGAGACTGATGGGGGTTGAAGGACGACCATCGTATGCTCTAAGCTTGATGACTAATGGTTTTAGTTCGGGAGACCCTAACTTCTGCCAAACATTTTTTGACATGATGCACGTGGATGCACCCTTGTCAATGACACATCAGTGAATGGTGATATTTTGGACCGATACTAGTATCAGAAAGGTGAACATCGAAGGAAGCCTAGGGGTGGATTTGTCTAAATCAAAAGCCATTATGCGGGTATCAGCAAGGTCAATAGTGCCTAACGTAGAAAGAAAGGTTTTCCGCTATTTTGGGCATGACTGCAATACTTCCAAAGTTGACATAGTAGCGGGAGATTGGGCTAGATCGTCCACGATGCTATAATTATGGGCCTCTTTGGAATAGTTTCCTGCTCGCCTATTTGTTCCCTTAGCCACCTTTGGCAATGGTTCCATAGGCATCTTTGAAATGGTCAAAGGTGCAGTTGGTGCACTGGTACTAGCCCCTGATGTGTTGGTGTCTGGTGGAGTATCGTAATTTCGATTCCATGTTTCAAAAAAAATCTCTTCACCAGTCATGTAGATTTCGTGGCTTCTTTTTTTAGAGTTGTCGGGATTTTTTTGCTGAGTGCTAACTGTACCTTGATGGGGGAAAGGTTCCTGTATCACAGTTGTCTATTGGGAAGATCCTCCTTGTCCTTGGTTACTCTTCATCCTCTTTAGCTCAGGGAGATCGGGACAGTGGTGAGTGTAATGGACATAATCACCACAGATCAAACAAGAGTGGTTTGTTTGAAGAGGTGGCCTTTTGCTCTATCATTGGGCATTTCTTGGCTCCTGGTTTTGATTTCTATTGGATTTTCCTCCAACATGAGATCGTGGAGGGTGTTTCCGGTTGTTTTCCCCCTATCCAGGATTCCCTTTGGGCTTGTTTATTTCTTTTTTCTTAACCATGTTAGGGGGGTAGTTCTCCTGGTTATATGGTTGGCGTGGTTGGTTTTGGGAAGGCTGCACAAAGTTCACCTGTTCATTATTCTGCATAGGCGGGTCTTGTGTTGGGGATTGAGCATAACGCAGTCCCTAGTTTGTAACTGGATGTTTGGGGGAGCTCTTCCATCAGTATGTATATCTATGTACTAGGTCCCTTGAGTCGGAGGATAGGGCCCTCCATGGTAATACAACAACGCCCTGCTGGTCAAATTTTGTTGAGGCATATGATGACTTTGAAAACCAGGTTGTGGTACGTTCTAGGTAGAATCATACATGTAACCGGGGTTTTTACTGCTACGACCTGGGTAACTTTGGGTCAATGACCCAATTAAACCATCTACAGAGTTTGACGCACCTGGAAATTCTTTATAATTTTGTAGGCGCGGGGCTTTTGGTAGGATATTGTAAATATACCCTAACTACATATAAATCAACTCGAGTTGTTGAGCCTTGCTGATGACATCCTCTTCGGATATGGGCCTTTTTTGTGCCACATCCTTCGAAATCTCTGCAGTGAGAGTTTTTAGGAACAAGCCTAATAGTACCTGATTTTCAAGTTTGGCTTTACATAAACTACGACGCCATCGCCATTCGTGGAGATGGTCCGAGATATGGACGACGGGGGTTTTCCTAAAGTGTGTCAGTAATTCCATTCTAGAATAATGGTGAATGAGTAACTTAAAATATGTTAGGAACGCGGTGGCAAGGGCGCTAAAGGTTCCATGTGTAGTAGAGGGTTTCTCCACATACCATTTCACTGCTACTCCTGTCAGACTACGTTGAAATAGTCTCGGTCGAATAGTATCGTCAATGATGTTTTTCAACGAGCACCACAGGTGGAAAGTCATTACATGATTTCCTCGGTCTTCCACTTGTTGTCCCTTGAATTTTGGAATGTCCGAAGGGAGCTTCGTGGGCATGGGAGGCCATATAGGGTTGTGCACAATGGGGTCATTCATCAACTTGGTTAAATTTGGTAGATTCAACAAATCTAAAAAGGGGAATAAACCCAAGCATGGGGAATATTAATATTTTAAACCAATAAGTTAATAAACGCTAAGAATTAATATTTTAAACTCAATATATTAATAAAATGAAGGGATTATTAATATGTTGAACCAAAAGAACTAATAAACCCAAGGCTTTAATATTATAAACCAAAGGAATTGGTGAACCCAAGGGATAAATATTAAAAACCTCAGGGATAAATAAGGCCAAGGGATCAATATTAAAAACAAAAGAGATTAATAAAGCCTCTGAATTAATATTTTAAACATAAAGGATTGATAAAATCACATTATTTTGAATATTATAAACCCAAGGGAATAATATTAAACCAAAGAGATTAATATTATAAGCCCAAAGTATATATAAACCCTTAGATAAATACTATAAACTGTGAAATAAACATGGTTGACCATGCTTGATTTAAACATTGAGACAATTGTTGTCACAATGCGACGTTGGACCAAGGATGACCATGGTTGGGCATGGTTGATCTTCATATTGAGACAATTCTTGTCACAATTTTACATTCGACCATGGAAGACCTTGATCAACTATGGCTAACGATTATTAACAATGGTTTCTCATGGTTGATTTTTATATTTTGACATTGTTTTTCATAATGTGACGTTGGACCATGCGTTAATATTAAATTGTAGGACTAATATTTATCCCCTACAATTCAAATTTAATAACAAAAAGGGACTAATATTACCAACCCAGAGAATTATAAAACACATGGGATCAATGTCATAAACCCAATGTATCAACAAACCTAGTGAATTATTAATATTTGTTTTCCAAGGAAAAAATCAGTAACTTTCTATTAATAAACATGAAAATTTACATAGAGTAGATGCATAAAGCATTCAGGAAAAGTATCGGGGGACCCGTGTGCATGACACACACATAGTATAAAAGATACCAAAAAACATAAATAAAAACTAAAATTATGCATTGCGAAATACACTAGACTTTTCTTTTTTTCCTTTTTTCTTTTGGACTTTCTGCGAGACCTCAAGTGATGGAGCAGTAGCAATAATTGTGAGCTTATTATTACTAGCACAGTTTGGGACTTCTTTTTCTGAGTCAGAGCTCTCAAATACGTGAGATCACTTTGTTCCACCTAAGACTTTATTGTTGTTCTTCCCCTCCAATTGGTTTTCAAGGATCACATCAACTGTTGCGATATTTGGATTCTCTGCATGTTTTCTTTGTTCTTCCTAATTTTCTTCTCCCTCATCTTGAGAGCCTTATTGTTTTTCATCTCCATATGTTTTTTGGATTCATCTACTTCTTCATCCTCATCATCTGAAGATGGAGGATTTGGAATTTTCCATCCTTTTTTCTTTTGCGGTCTCTTGTTTGTTCTTTTGTTTGATTGTTTGCAAGTGTTTTTCAAATGTCATGTTTGATGGAAACCATGCATGTAAAGGTAGTATTTTCAAAATATAACGATTTTATCCACTTTAGGTTTTTGTGTGTTAGGTGAATACAATCTGAAATTCCTTTGCTTAAATCCATCTCCACACAAATACGAGCAAAGGTGAAGATCACTTTATTCATTCTTTCTCGATCCATATTTAAGAAACTTCCTAAATAGTTTTCAATTCCTTTTAAGACCAAATGGTGCCAAAAATGGAGCGGAAGTTTATGTAGCCTTATGCAAACTAGAATTTTTGTAACCACCATTAAGTTTGCATCAAAATCAGGAAAAAATGGAGTTACGAAGAGACTCACCCTTCCCTAGATCCATGGTCCATAATTTATGACATAATCACAATCTTTTTGGTTATCATACTGAACCATAAAAAAACCTTTTACACAAAGATAAATATCACAGGTCCAGTTGAGGTACATCCACTCATTTAGATCTTCAGATTTGGGCTAGTAACCATTAAATCGAAAAATAATAGCTTTTTCTTGTAAAGTATTGAAGAGACCACCTGTAGTAATTCTATGGAAATATCTAGGCATTTTCCATCTTTTCTATAATGTACAGACCTGGAATTGATAGATTTGGGGTTTGTTTGTCCTATGTGACAACTTTCCCTCTTGATGCATCTTTGAAAGAAGCCCGACCCTTGTCTATCGATGAATATCTATCTGGTGTGCTTACTTTTGGGGCACTGCCTTGTAGTCTTAAATTCAGGATAACGACAGAGTTCCATTGTATACCATAGTCTTTCAAGTAGATATCTTCCTGAATCACTTTCATAGAAAAAATCAAACTTTGTAGTGAAGCAGAGATACCTGTGACAATTTCAGTCTTTTCCTTCAGGTCTGTCACTAGATCTATATCCCGAACCCATAACAATTTTGATTTCCCAAAAATATTTTTGATAAAAGCCTGATATAGGTCCCTCGGATCTGAGATCGACCCTCTGCCCTATGCGCTTAATGATTTTGTCCATGACCCCAAGTTGCATAAAATGTCGACAGAGCCTCCATGGGAGGCATAAAGGTGAGGACATCGGTTTTATGGGCCTCGAATATGACCATTTTTTCATCATGTAATATCATCGTTCATACCCTAAAAACCCTACGTTTTTACCTCGTTCCGTACCCTAATTCCATAACTTGCCATCAAAAACACTCCATGGTTGGTTATCATTAGTTTTCTTATATTTTATATGATTAAAGATGATTATGTCTTGATTTAATAATTATGGTTTCACTAAGAACTTTTGTCACAATGTTCCATCACCGAAATTCTTCATAAGTCAGTAGAGTACAGAAAGGGCTAATTTAGGGCTTTGACACTTTCGCATGCTTCCAGAGAAACCGAGAGAGGTTACTATCATAATTAATGTTTTCATGCCTTTCCATAACCTATATTTCACCCAGGTCACTCATGTGGCTCTCTAGAAGGAAATTCACAAATTTTCCCAAATCTGCAACAAATTTCAAACTGCCAACTTCCACCTCAATTTTTGTGCAAGTTAAGGCGATTGAAGAAATTATGGCACATGGGTTTTTGTCCTAGTATAGAATATTTATTAAAAATCAAACAATTTTCTAAAATTCCTTACGGTTTGGGAGATACGCAGAGTTCGTTAAAGCCAATTTATATATAAAAAAATCCAGAAAATCCATATTTGTACTTAACAGTCAAATTCGGATTTGCCTATTTTTTTGCCACATTTACGGTTTGATAAGGCTCTTGTTCTCAACGACGAGTTGGTTCCATTTCAGCACTCAGCCGCAAGGAGACATATACTCTTCTACGGTGTTTTAGAGATCAACCACCATGACTGAAGATTTTGACCAAGCCAAGAAAGATCAGGTGGTTCCTCCATTTATGCATGGATCAGAATAAGGCCAACAATGGCTCTCTAGAAGGATTGAATACAACATATTTTAGTTTGATGTTATGATAAAATAAAAATTATTTTTATTTATTAAAGGGGATGTAAAGAGGTAAAGGGGAAAAGAAAGCATAGTACTAATGGAATCATGGTGTGGTATAAAAAAAGGGGAGAATAATCATCTACTGTTGCCTTCAAATCCGAAGCTGTTGTAAACTTTTATTATTTCCTAATTGAAGACCTTTGTTCATCGATTTCATATGCCATGTGATTGATTCAGATTAGAGGAAGTGTGATCTCGTTGAGTTTTTAAGTTACATGCATTAAGGTTTCCTTTTTTCCTTTCTTCTGTAAGTTTTCAAGCCTACCCCGGGTGTGCCAAGGGCCCACCACAATCCAAATCAAACTTCCTGTAATTTATTCGTAGACTAGGTTAATTTCCATTCCATTGATGTGTGATTTAATTAAGGTTTTTCTTTTGAGAAATTAACATATATTTCGATTTGATTACTGAGTGTTATAATTGTTGTTAATTTCGTGCAAATTGGTTTCAAAGACTGTGTTCAGCTCATCGTATTGTATGCTTGACTTTCTCAGAGCATTTCTATATCTCATTATATGAGCACTTTGAATTTTTTTTGGTGTATTAAACCTCCAAAGGTAGATCATCCATATGCCTACACAAATCTTGTGTGTTTGTAACACATCTGTAACATTAACCTATGAACAAATTGAGGATTTCCTATGTGTTTGATTGAGTGAATTTGACAGATTGTTTCTTCATATATCAAGTGTGAACCTTCTTATACATTGATGGATTTATGCTAATAATAGAGTGTGATTTAGATCTGTAGTGTCTTTGATATTATGTTATGAAATTGTTTCTTTGTGTTTGTAGCATTAGTTATAAAATAGAGTCGTTGAAGTTAACTCTTTAGCTAGGCAGTGGCACTTTGAATTATTCCAACAATGGAACAGAGCCATGTATAATTACAGTGTGATGATTGAGTAGTGATTTCTCTTTACCTAGTTTCGATTATGGTTTATCAATTATTCTTGTGATCAATGATACATTCTGAGTTTAAATAGAAATAGTGTGTGTTGCCTTATGAATTATATGTGGGTTGCTAAGAGTATTTTGTGTGACTTTTTTTCTTTTTTATATTCATAGGATAGAATAGTGTGATTAGAAGCCGACATTTCCAGTTTGGTTGAATTGAGTGATGCAATTTAGTGTTAACAGTGTAGTTCCATTTTAAGACTTAGTGTGATTTTAATTTGAATGTGTGATTTATTTCCAGCATTGAGATTAAGTTCAAGCATTTCCAGTTTGTTATAGTTCAAATCAGTGTGAGTTAATTCAAAGCATTTTCAGTGTGATTTAATTTGAATCACTAAGATATCCCAAAGAAATCTAGTTTTTATTCCTGAACAAATAGAATAGGTCCAATTTACATTCCAATTATAATAGCACTGATTTCATAACAGTGTGATAGCAATTCAATTTTGTTTACAAACGCAATATAATTACGTTAAAGTTTTCGTTCTCCTTTTAGCATCAATAGATCAATTTGCATTGCTTCCAAAACTAGTTTTGTGGTAGCTTGAGGTAAAAGTGTGGTTTTTAATGCATTTAATTTCTGAGCAAGAATAGATCAGTTAGATTGAATGGGTCATTTAAGGATTAATTTTTGTTTTCATTCCAAGTTGTGGTATTACATTTTGATTTCTCAGAAATTATGTTTTGATGATTTCTTGCCTCTGCCTTCTGAATAATTAGAGTTTGAGCTTCGTGCTTTTAAAAGGTTTTATTTAAATAATTGTACTTAGATTGAATTTCACCAAGCCTTTGATTTCAGTTTTTTGTCTTTTGATTGCAGAAATTTGGAATATGAAATAGAATGTATTGAGCTAAATTGATTGCTTATGTTAGAGTGAAGAATTATTTTGTGAGGGTGAGATGAGTTCTAGTATTGTTTCTTTTCCATCATTATGTACTTAATGGTCAAAGGAAACCTATATACTCTGACCCTAAGATGAGCCAAAAACACTGTACAACTCATGTTTACAACTCCCAGATTGACATATTAAATATTAAGAGATTTAATTCACCAATTAAAACTCTCAAAATTTTGGTGTCGTTGCCAAGGAATTGTATTTTGGTTCAGGTGCGATTTTTATTATAGAGTTTCAAGGGTATTGCAGGACAGTTAGAGCATAGAGAGAGTATGGTAAGACGTGAGTGAAGAGCCACGCATCCACTATTGTGTGGTTTCTCCAAAGTCTGGTCGTTTTTTCTTAACTTTTGAACTTTTATTTCCTTTCCTTTATGTGTTGAAGTAGAAGGAGGCTTTAGACATTTAATTTTCGAATTGTTTTGCTTCCAATAGATTAGATAGTACTTTGATCTGGAATTTTCCTTTTTTGCAAGCGTGGTGAGCTTTATTTCAGCCAATAGCTTTTGAATTCATTATCTTCAGATTCCAATGTTATATCATTTTTGGGGTGTTGTAAGAACCCCTGTTACTAATATGTGTGTGGAGACAGGGACTATCAATCAACCAGATGGACTTGAAGATGATAATAAGTATGCAAGACCTCTCTCAAGCCCTAGCAGCTGCTGGGATCTTAATCTCTACCTCTCAGGAAGATAACTTCTTGACAATAGTCAAGAACGTGTCCATTTCTCCACCACCACAAGAGGATTTGGAAGTCTCTCTTGATTTCCCTTACCAATCATCTAAGGAGACGAATGAATCATGCACTATAATCGATGGAGAACATCCACTAGAATTTGAGATCGAGGAGTTCTCGACATGTCTATCAAAAGAACCAGAATGTAATCAAGAGACTACTCACCTTAAGGAGTACAATCGGCATGGCATGGAAGAAGAGGATGTGCAGCATGGACCAAATCAAGAAATGGACCAAGAATACCATGATTACATCAAACATTGGTTCTAAACAACGACTCAAGTGAGGCATCATTCTCCTGTTCTAAAAATATTTTTTGTCATATCATTAACATTTGTTGGGCTTTCATGCTCATGCACACTTCCAAGTTTATATTTTAAATCTAAGCATGAATATATATTTGTACCAGATCCGCACATGGCTTCATTGGAAGTACTCCTTCACTTGAAGGAGTTCATCTCCATTTCTTTAGTAGAATAGGAAAGTTTGTATTGTAATAAATAAAATAAAAATAGTAAAGAGAAAAATAAGTCCTTTTGTGAAAACCATCTTATCTAGTGCATCTGGACAGAGGCTTTGCTTGAAAACCAGGTAAATGGCGGGAAAATTTCTCAATAAAGTTTTGTAAGCATGTATTAGTTCTTTCAAATCATGTGATCTTCATATATGTATGCACTTGCATCGGCTTATGTGGGATTCCATAAAGCCCACCCGCTGATAAACCTTGTCCCATCGACATCAGCACATTATCTAGGATTAGGGTTAGGGTTAGATATGGTACTTGGGAACCTTTATGCCTTAATGGCAGGTATCCTCGTCATCTGTTACTAAAATACATCAATGCTTCTTGGTGGATGAATTCTGCAGTCCATTTGACTCCGAGAAATCTATTCATGGCTAGTAGAATGTACATAGTGCCTTGATTCCCATTAAAATCAAAGATGGGATATCTCACATTGGTTAATGACCCTCCTCAATGGTTGGTAATCCAATGATTATTTCTTATTTTCAACATCAACACCACTCATTCACATATGCAATATTTCAAAATGGATCGTAGCATATGAAGACCATGTATTTTGAGATCTCAACACATGTTTGCAGAAGTTTGGTTCATTGTAGCATCATTTCCTTTTCTTGTAGCAGTCATCTTGTTTCAATAAAAGTTTCCATATAGCAGCTTGATCATCATTTGCAGAAGTCACCTTCCTTATTTTTTTGGGCACATACAACTCCTTAGGCATGGGGGAGAAGGGGACCTTTTTTTTTCAACCTTCTTTACTATCTTTAGTTTATCCTTCTCCAACATATCCATATCAACATACACATCAACAACAGTCATTCTAACTCCAACTTTCAGCCGTGTTCCAGTTCATCTTCCAGTTCATCCTACAACAACAAGTACATAAAAAGCAAAGGTAACTAGAGGTAAAATTGGCTTAAGATTCTTTAATTCAATAGAGATTGAAGAAAGCTTCGATGATTAACCACCACATATTCCATTTTCCATATACCCTCCATTTTCAAATTCCTCATTCATAATAGAGAGCATGCTACTCTAATAAGGTCATAGTCATGAAAAGAAAATATATTGGTCCATATAAGCAAAGTAGGAACTATGGTTTCATCCCCTCCTAAATTTTCAAATATTGGCAATTGAATGAATTAAATAAAGGATGTGTTAGGTCCCTGTAAGTTGTCAGATTGGTAAGACCAAATAAACAAGGGTAAGATCAAACAAACTTTGGAGTCCTAGGACCTAGCCTTCCTGGACTCAGAGAAGGCTCTCTCTATATTTATATAAAAGATATAACTTGATTGATTTAGGATGTTGATTTTAGGCTAGTTAAAATGATAGGGATTGTTTGTTTTGTTTTGTTTGGTTGGGTTGCTTGTTAAGAAGAATATATAGAGTAAGAGAAATTCAAACCATTGGGCTATTGGGTCTATGAAAGGTTTGAAGAGTACAATAACAAATCAAGGGTGTTTCACACGACAAGTTATCAAAGTAAAATGGATCTTAATAGCTTATGTGGGTGTGAAATGAACATTAAGTTATGAGTTTAGTAGCTTAAAGGCAAATTAAGGATCCTTTAACATGTACTAGAACAAGAAGAGTCTTTAAGATCACTATTCTTAAGAAATAACCAAAGGACAGGACATGCCATAAAATTCTTTGGTTAGACTTTGCCAAGTAAACTTTAAGACAACAATCCATCAAACCCTAAAGAGCAGGGAACTCCTGAATTCTCTAGCTATTCACTTTCAGAGAAAGATAACATTTAAGATAACATTTTAGTAATGATTAAAGAGTAGGGAACTCCTAAATTCTTCAATCAGACTTCAAAAAGTGACTGTTCAAGATAGACCAAAGGACAGGGAAAACCATAAACTTCTTTAGCCAAAACCCTAGTAAGTAAACTTCAAAGAAAGCCTTAAGAACAAAATTTCAAGCAGAACCAAAGGACAGGGAAAACCATAAACTTCTTTAGCCAAACTCTATTAAGTTAATCTAAAGGAAACAAAGTAGGTGGAAATGGAAAACAGGGAACTCCTAAGTTCTCCAATCAAACCTAGCAGAGGAAAAAATTTAAACAACAGAAAGAAGATAGAATTGAGGTGCCTCTAAACAACATATCTTAATCTAAATTTTTTTCTCTGTTATAAGAGAAATTGATGCAGAAAATGGAAAAACAAAAGGAAACAATAACAAGATGATAACAACATCACCATTTAACCAAGTTCATGAATCATGTGAATATGCTTGTTCCATTGATATCCAGTTCAAAACAGTCACAAAGCTTCAAATCCAACTTCTTTACAACTCAAATTCTATGAGGTATTCATCTCAACAACCAAACAATAAAAAAATAAAGCATACATGCATTATTTATCTACAAAATGAGGAGGTGATCCTAAGCTAGGGTTTCAGATTTGAATTTATTACAAAGTTAATGCATTTTGACCTTTGAGACCATGCAAGGCCCAAGGAAAAATATCTGAGACTGATTCATTGTGATAATAACTCCTAACATAAATTTCTGAGCTAATTTTTGGAAAATTTTTGAATTTAAGGATTCTTAATAACTTTTACAATAATTTCTGGTAAGATCGTAGCGCCAAGGTACAGGGGCGCAACACTAGTGCAAACGCATAGCGCCATGACAACAAAAATGGCCTGTCTTGCAGCTAAATGTTGGAGGCCTTCCCGATATCCAAATGAGATCCATGATGGCTCATTGGAAAGCCTGTCCTGTCTACTTTCTAGATATTCTTTCAATTTCCAAAATGGTTCCCATATTCCCTATCAAAAATTACTTCTCCCAAGACTGGTAAATGCGGAGCACTAAGGTGAAAAATAGGGCAGAAACATGATTTTTTTGGTGATTTTTGGCCTTTTTGAGGGACCATTTTTTCTCCAAATATTCTGAAACGTTCCGAGGTTTATGTACGCATCAATAGGAATATGAGGATGATGACCATTTTTCATTTGGGTGGCCCAAAAAAGTGGCGCCACGCGTTTGGCCAATTTTCTGCATGTCAAACTGTCAAAAATTCAAAATGTGCACAAAAGTGCCAAAATTGAAATTTTGCTTGCTGATAAAGGTTTAGAGGCTTGGAGGGACACCCCCACAATAATTTTGAGATTCTCTTTCTCCTTTTCCTCGGTCAAAGTCTGAATCTTTGCATGGGCACGTTTGAGCTTGGCCCTTGTTTTGGGCCAGAATTGTAATCTACGGATAAACTACACTTCCCTAGACCGGTGTCTAGTCTAGAACAACAGGTGAAAGACTACACTACCCTTTTTCCTAACTCAAAACAAATATACAGAGAGGATTGGATGATTACTTGTTTCAGTCGCTTCCAAATGACTCCTTTCTGTCGCTTCCACTACAACCTCAACTTCAACCAGTTTCAAATAGTTGAATGCTTCCTGCAAGAAAGAGCACTGAAACAGCATAAGATACAATAATCTAGATATCTATTCAAGTTAATTAGCCAAATCAGTTAAGCATAAACTACATTCATCAACTAAGATTCTACAACATGGAAAATCAAATTAAACATGGATGCATGTAGGGAAAAACAGGAAGTACTCTTTATTGATGATAGAAGGAGAGGTTACAACCTAGTGATTGATTCATCATGACCTTCTAGCAGAGTTCCCTAGTCTCATCACAACATAAGTCTCTCCACCAGCAGCTCCACAAATCAAACTCTCTATTGAAAATTTTCCAACATTTCTCTACTCAAATTCTTCCTCTTTGAACACTTAGCTTTGTGTTCAATTTATAGATGAACTGTAGGTTGTATTGCAATAAATTGCATTCCAAAAATAGGCAATACATGTTTTCCAGTCATGTAGATGTCAAATGGACACTTGGATTCGAAGCATGATACATCTGAGCCCTTCTAGAAGACACTGGCCAAGTGGAGATTCCAGAACAATGAGAATTTCGCTCACAATGTGACCAATGCACCTTTGAATGTCGGGAAGTGATTTGCAGAGCAGCCTTGAATGGGGCTACCTACATATGAAACAAAATTAGGCCCCTTAGAGCCTGCGTTGGTGAGCTCCCACATATTTAATAATAAGCTTCAAACCATGGAAAAGCCTTGCTTTGATGAAAATCATGTTTGATTCATGAATGTTTCTTGTCTTAGGGCATATAGCAACTAAGACGATAGGGAATGATAGACCCTTTGATCATCGATGTTGGAGATGATGCCCAGTTAACCATATCATTGGGAATGGTGCCCAAATTGACCTATAACAATTGCCCCCTAAAGCATGACATCCAAATAATAAGAACATTTGATTGAGATGCTTTACACTGTGATGAGACTGGAAACAAAGCAGAACGGTCACCTGCATCAATCTTACAATACATTACATAATGATAAATCCTCTATTGATCATAATTGCTGAGGGTAGGCATTCCCATAATCAGCACATAAAACAATCTAATAACATGTACATAATTCATAAAGTCGCCTACATTGGAATGTTGCCCAGATGCAGACATCACCTACAGATATAGGTCCATGTTTGGATGACAATATGTCTGTAAGGCCACCGTACAGATGATGTGTACAAAAATCCTGAAATCACAACCCGGATGGCTGAAACTAGATCCAGGGTCTTCTTATCTCATTCACTCGATCATTCGGGTACAAGTCTAGCCATGCGAATATATGATTTGTCGTCGAACATGGAAAGACATTGTTTGTTTACCAGCAAATAATGAAAGATGTTAACAAACGTGAGAGAACCACCATTAATGAAAATGGCCCTCAAGGTACTGCAGTACATTTCGTAAGGTGTGAGTAGATGATTTGATGTCAAACGCTAAAATTTGTTTTCGTCAAAAGTCCAGAAGCGAGGATCTTGTTGATGATGTAACAAGCCTCATGGTACTGGAATCTGATGTTTCTAAGTGAACTTCCTAGATATTGATTTGTAGTCGATAGGAAGTCACCTTATTGCAAAACTGGAGTTACTGATTTCGGAGACAAGGGTATGACTTGATATAGCAATTTCAGGGATGACGGTCATGAAAATGAAGGTTTATGAGTATTACAGATGGATGAGTTCTAAATCACTGGATGACTTCTCTTGAACATGTCGGCGACACTGTGATGAGTTGGTAGCATTGACCCAAAACCGAAGTGAAGGTATGATGAACCATAGGTGTGAATGAACCATCAAGATGATTACCCAACCCAAATAGTCACGGACATGGAGTGAAAGAAGTGTCATGTTCAAGAGTGACTTGCTACCAAAAAGAAACTTTGATTGCTTTTCCCAATTTTTCCCTAGTCATTTGTCGACCAGTACCTCTTTATTTGTTAACAAGCTTGAGGAGGATAACATTTGCTTGATCTATAATTCAACCCTTCGGTCAAATAAAGAATGAAGTATCTCTATTTAATAATTTAATGAGTCTAGAAATGAATGAAACTCGATTCTTTCCATGATTAACAAGCCCGTTGCTATTTTATGTTTTAATGAGCTTAATGACAGTGATAACCCAGTCCTTTTTCATGTTTAGAGAGTCTGAAAAAGAGGACGAAAGAGGACTCCAAAAATTACTTTTTCATAAATTTGTCTCTCAGATCCGAAAAAATGTAAAATGATATATGAAAGAACCTCTTTGGTCATGTTTAACCAAGGTATTCCTTTTTCATAAATAATCCATCTCAGTCCAGAAAAGGGTCAAACTTATACTGAGTAGATATCAATTCATTTACTTTAACGAGCTCGAAATGACAAGTGCTCGACAATCTTTTCACATTATCGGAGTCTGAAAAGAGCTGAAAGAAGACTCCAGGGGTTCCTTTTTCGTTGTTATCGAAGCTCAAAAAAGAGATAAAAGTGTGCTTCAAATCCTTTTTTGTTTTTAACAAAGCTTGAAAAATAAGGAGAAAAAGTATGCTTTGTGATCAAGTCATTCTTGAAATAAATCTGTACAACTAAATTGTTCATCAGTTGTAACACGTATTCAGAACAACATCAAATGGATTAAAAATACCTGTTTCATGATAAAAAATATAATAAAACCATATTCATAGCAATAAATATTCATTGAAAAAAATTAAATGACTAAATAATAAAAGTTTTACTATTCATTTTTACCATTCCATAGTTACCATTTGCATTTTGGAGCTCTAAACGTGATTTCCCCCCAAACTTCGATGATTGATTGCGTGCAATTGGTAAGAATGTTTTGAATGCCCCCTGGAAGAGCACATGTTGAATGCCCCCTACAAGAGTAGGTGCCCCCCAAGCTTCATTTCATTCATCTAAGTATATCACTGGTTACTAGTAGCTGGGTGGAATGAAGGTTAATTATAGGAGAGGATTTGTTTCATTTTCTAACGAGCTTGACACAGGAAAAGAACAATGCTCATGACCTATTTCATTTTTTAACGAGGTTGACATAGTAAAAGAACTTTCCTCAAAGGCACTTGTTTCATTTTTTAATGAGGTTGACACAAGAAAAAATAAGTATCCTCAATGCCTATTTCATTTTTTAACGAGGTTGACATAGTAAAAAGAACCATCCTCATCACCTGTTTCATTTTTTAACGAGGTTGACACAGGAAAAGAGAACCATCCTCATTGTGCAGTTGGAGTATGGAGTGTGCTCTGGAAAAGACATAATCTAAAGGAGTCATCATTTAAGGAGTTTTATGAATACCATAAGTGATAAGTTATAACATGCGTTGATGGGTCTTCTCGAGGTTTTTCATTGAATTTAGGAATTTCTAAGGGTAACATATGTGGTATCACCAGCCACCAAGGAGAGGAACCAGATAGGATTCCAAATGATGACATGGGTGAAGTCAATGGACAAAACATCGAAAATGAAGCAACAGTAGATGTTGTTGCAACTAAAATAGATATTTTAGTCTAGGATGTTATCTCAGCCATGGTCAAATGACCCAATGTATACCCTATAGAATCTACGAGAATTGAAAGTGAAATAGGTTCAACAAAAGCAGAGGAAGGTGATTGAGGAAAAGACTCGTACAGGTAAAGCTCCTACCGAAAATGAGTTGGAGTTAAAGGTGTCCCGTCTTCTGATATTTCTTCAATCAAAATCAAACCAGGTGGAAGAAATTCACCATTAGGCACAAATTATATTTCAGGTGCTTGACTGTGCAATATGGGAGACTCAATGGCTACAATAGATTATGGGGTGACCAATTCAGGAACAACTTCCGATTGTTCGACTTCAGGATCAAGATTTTCTCCACTTAGGGAATATAGCAACTGAAATATAAGGGGATGATAGACCCTATTTCATTGGTCCTGGGGATGATGTCCAGTTTGACCAATAACAGCTGCACTCTAGAGCACAATGGCATCCAGATCAACTTCCAGTTGAAAAACGTTGGGTTCAGGAGGTATAGTCTAACAGATTGGATGGATCGTGACCACGGGTAGCTGTGAGGACTCTGTCTCGACAACAGTAGACAAACCAGGATTTGTAGAAAAAACTTGTGCCAACTCTGGTATATGGGAAGATGATGCTTCACCAGAGGTACTGATGGTACTGGTTTTGGTAGAGCGATGTCTACGCGAATGACAAGGGAAAGGATTTTGTTCTTCCACGATGACTGATTTATTTTAACCAAAAAACAAATAAACAAAAAGAGGGTAATGCTAGGCAAAAGGGTTTACCAAGAAACTTTGAACTGCAGAATACCTCCCGGCAAACCAAGAAGTATGAGCAGTTAATCTCCCTGAATGTTGTGTTCGATGTATCACAATTTCAGGGTGGCCGACTCGGTTCACTATGGATGGATAGCACCTAAAAGTTGTCCTCCCAAATATACCCGAAGGTACATGGAGGCCCAAGTCTGTATTAGCACTGTCTGATGTGAAACTGCACAGTGAGAGCACCCCTTTATACTTATCGTACTGTAACACCCCCCGATATACTCGAAATTACGTGGATGAGCTATGATATAATTACGTACGTGGAGTGAGGTATCACACTTGGAATGTATCGCAGACAAGTTAACGACAGCTACTATGTTTTATGACGCCGGAACACGTCTCTAGCCTAGACCTTCTAAATGTTATCGTTAATGTTCCAATGCATTGTTAAGTAAATCGAGATTTATTTTATGTTGATCTTGCTTAACAATTTTCCTTTCAGGTTCACCATGATGATGTATATGAAATTCCTAAAATTCAAGCTAAGAATGATAAACAAACTTTCACTTTTAGCTTTTTCAATGAAATACCTAGCTACTACGGAAAGAGATCAAGTAATTTGAGAGAAAACAAATCAATGAATCTCAAACTAAATGCAGATTTCCTAATGTTCCTTTTGCAGAAAACACATAATCCTACATGCAAATGCAAGTTTTTCTTCTCATTTTTCTTAATTTTATGAATACAGAAAGAAAACTAGGTGCACTAGATCAATAATCGAAATGCTTTTTACTTTCGAGAAACGAAGAATACAAACAACAATTTCTCTTTTGAAGGAAAAACGAACATTTCAACAACAATTTCTCCTATTAAGGAAATGAAGACTTTACGACAATTTCCTATTTTGAAAGAAAACGATTCTTAATGCAACCATAAAAAGTACTTTGAAATCAACTTGCCAATGATAATGAAAAACTTTTTTAAAACAACATTGAACAAATTTTCAGTCAAAGGAGAAGAAATATATAGAGCTACTGGTCAAATAGAGCATTAAACTTTTCAGAACAAGTCAGCAAACAAAACTGAAGCGAAATACAAAGTTAGATTCAAGGGGATTTGTTCCTTTCAGGAGCCAACGTAGTCTCCAAAGGGAGATAGTGCTCTGCAATGCAGGTTGACAAGGGAGATTGTGCTCTGCAAAGCATTGTGCCCTGATCAAGGGTGCTTTGGGCACAGTAAAAAAAGAAAAATCTACCTTTTGGCTCACTAACTTTGCAAATTAAGCTCTGAAAAAGACTAATCTTTATGTGCAATAGCTACTGAGTGGATTTATAAAGCAGTTCAAAGACTTAAACACCAATATTCAAGAAACATTCTCCCTAGCGGAGTCGCCAGTTTGTTGGGCCAGAATTGTAATCTATGGATAAACTACGCTTCCCTAGACCAGTGTCTAGTCTAGAACAACAGGTGAAATACTGCACTACCCTTTTTCCTAACTCATAACAGATATCCAGAGAGGATTGGATGCTTACTTGTTTCATTCGCTTCCAAATGACTCCTTTCTGTCACTTCCACTACAGCCTCAACTTCAAGCGGTTTCAAATAGCTGAATGATTCCTGCAAGAAAGAGCACTGAAATAGCAGAAGATACAATAATCTAGATATCTATTCAAGTTAATTACCCAAATCAGTTACGCATAAACTACATTCATCAACTATGATTCTACAACATGGAAAATCAAAGAAAACATGGATGCATGTAGGGAAAAAAAAGAAGTACTCTTTATTGATGATAGAAGGAGAGGTTACAACCTAGTGACTGATTCATCGTGACCTTCCAGCAGAGTTCCCTAGTCTCATCGCAGCATAAGTCTCTCCACCAGCAGCTCCACAAATCAAACTCTCTATTGAAAATTTTCCAGCATTTCTCTACTCAAATTCTTCCTCTTTGAACACTTAGCTTTGTGTTCAATTTATAGATGAACTGTAGGTTGTTTTGCAATAAATTTCATTCCAAAAATAGGCAAGACATGTTTTCCATTCATGTAGATGTCAAATGGACACTTAGATCCAAAGCATGACACATGTGAACCCTTCTAGAAGACACTGGCCAAGTGGAGATTCCGAAACAATGAGAATTTCGCTCCCAATGTGACCAACGCACCTTTGAATATCGGGAAGTTCTTTTCAAAGTAGCCTTGAATGGGGCTACCTGCATATGCAACGCACTTAGGCCCCTTAGAGCCTGCGTTGGTGAGCTCCCACATGTTTAATAATAAGCTTCAAACCATGGAAAAGCCTTTCTTGGATGAAAATATTGTTTGATTCATGAATTTTTCCTGTCTTAGGGAATATAGAAACTGAGATGATAGGGAATGATAGACCCTTCGATCATCGGTAATGGAGATGATGCCCAGTTAACTAGGTCATTGGGAATGGTGCCCAAATTGACCTATAACACCTTGCAATATTGTTTCTCATGGCATAATGTCTTGCCATATTCCTCTGAATGTCAGTGTCTCTCTTTGATTCTCTAGTTGACCCTCTAAATGAAAATTCTCCCTCTCAAGCCAATATTCTCTATCCCTACTGATCTCTATGGCAAGCAACTCACTTGGAGTGAGTTGCTCTGCCAATTCTACCTCTTTCTCCCTTTCCCGGGCTAAAGCCTTCTTCAGTCCAATGGTCTTTGGTCTTTGTCTAGGAAGCTGATCTTCCTCATCATCACTGCCATCAAAACTGCCCAAGGTCTCATCTAGCAAAGCCTTGGCCTTTCCGACCTCTTTTTGAGCTTTGATTGCCTTGACCTCACTGATGGCCTGCTTTGTCTTCAACTATTGATTCTCTAGCTCAAAAAGTTTAATTTCATTCTTTTCTCTACCAAGATTAGCTTGAAGCTCACTAATCTTGGAATCCATGCCTCTAATTAATGCACTATTAATTTTCTCCTCATCCTCATCATCAAGGTAAATCAACTGAAACTCCTACTCAGTTTCATGTTTTTCCTCCTCCTCAACAATGATAGGCTCTGTAGCATTTTCCTTGCCTTTATCAACCTATTTTGCTGATGAAGAAGGCATGGCCCCTTTCACATCAAGTGAAGAAAACACATGCATGTAGCCTCTCTGATAGGTCAAAGGAAATGGCTCAATTTCAATCAATTTGGTACTATCTGCCACAATGTCCCTTTCACTTGATGATCTGGTGTCATGATATGATGGTGAAGGGTTGTGAAAAGTTGATGCGAAAGGATCAACATAAGGTGAATGGATATGAGTAGATGGTGGTGTATGATAAGTGGGATGTGATGGAGAAGTGGATACGGGAGGATGATAAGATGAAGGAATATCCTGCTGATGATGGCCAGGTGGAGTAGTGAAAACCTCATTGGTAATGAATGCATCCCATGAAATGTTTTTCTGTTGAAGCTGATGCATGACCACCATCTTGATGAGTGAATGATGAAATAGGCTCCACATTTTCTGATTGTAATCTCCCTTTTGCACAATGTAGGCAATATTATCAATGCTACGGAGAAGATAATAAGG
Source organism: Pinus albicaulis (assembly GCA_034641835.2). Lineage (NCBI taxonomy): Eukaryota > Viridiplantae > Streptophyta > Pinopsida > Pinales > Pinaceae > Pinus > Pinus albicaulis. The sequence goes on along the minus strand of CM076583.1, from coordinate 6,045,694 downwards.
TAAGTGTAGCATTATAACTCTAGTGAAATGCATAAGAAAATGGATATGATATGAGTAAAGGTTGGAAAACCTTCCCTCACAAGTGAAATACTTCATTATTATCCTCATCATGGGCACACACCGGTCAAGAAGATGAGAAAAAGGAAAAATGGACTTGTTGTGATCTTTGTACCTAGGTTTGAGGTACGGTTCATAATAGCTCATGTCCAAGTTTTCTTGTTTAAACCACCTCTCTCCCACACTAGGTATCCCTGTAGTTGCTGCAATGGCATTGGTAGACATTTCAAAGGTGACCCCGGTAAGGTTGACCTGTTTTTTATGTATATTGATGATGAACAATATTGTTAACTCCAGGTGATTTTGGACTTGCTGCACTCTCTCACAAAAGTCAAAACAACCCACATGCTTAAATCAAGAAACAGTGAGGGGAGAGGCCATGAGTTCTCTTGTATTGATGGGTTAAACCATGTTTATCTTCCCTCCCTTATGATCATGTCTTCTTGGCATTTGTACCTCAAAAACACTATCTTCTCCCTCTGCCATCTTCAAATTCTGATTTGGAAACCCTAGGGTGGAAGTGAAATGAAATGAGGGAAAAGGAATGAAATGGCATCTTGAACAAATGAAGAAAATGAGTGAAGGGGAAAAATAAATCAATGGAAATCCTAAATCAATGTAATTACCCTTTTTGTGACTGATATTTCTTGTAGGAAGGTGAACCAAGGGTAAAACAGTGATCTCAAGCTAAAATTTAGGGTTTCTCTTAGGCTTTCATTTCCATTGAATTAAGAGTGATCAAACAGCTTTAAAAATATGGCTTATGACATGTACTTACAACTTAATATTTCTTGGATGACTTTGGAAAGAATTTGGAGAAGTTTTGAATATGTTTGAATGGCCCCAACCCTTAGTAAACTCCACTATCTAGGCGTGAAGCGCCACTGGCTAAGGGCGCAACGCCAACCCAAGTGCGCAACGCCAATGCAATTACATGGGGTCCTTTCTAGCAAGGGCGTAGTGCGTCAGCAAGGGCGCAGCACTAGTCTACAGGCATGCAACATCTTCACAATTTGCGTTGGGAATTTTGGGCAAGGGTGCAGCGCCAGTGAAAACATGCAGCTCCAAGAAACCTAACCCAAATTCGCTCAGAAAACCCTCCAATTCTTCTTTGCTGGATGCTCTTGATGTTTTGAAAGGCAACAATGACTCATTTGAAATGTAAAATGGGCTTTTATAGGCTTTTGGTTTTAATTTTAACTTGAAAAACCCACTTTCTAATGTTTGAAGTCATTTTCTTTTGTCACTGATACTCTTTGACACTTTTTGCTTTGCAGGTTGCTGAATTCATGAAGTTGGCTTTTCTTTTGCTCATTGAGGCTTGACATGCTCACTTTGACAACTTTGAGATTTATTTATTTCATGTAGTAGCATCTTCAAAATCTTCTGTAGTTTCCACCATAAAATTCAACACATATTTTTCCACCTTCTCTGGCCACCTTTTTCAAATCTCTAAGTGCATGTGGTTCTTTACAACAATCATCAGTGTTGTCTTCTAATTTCTCTATAACCCTTTCAAGTTCATTCATTTATGTCCAGTTCACCTTACCTTTTTTTCCATATTTCATCAATATTTTCTGATAGACTTTCTTCATTTTTGGCCTTGTGTGCTTCCTCCATGTCATTTTCCTGCAAGTAATCACTAGTTTGGCACTCAAATCGACTAACAAGTTTATAACCCTAGTCATCTACAAGACCATGTTTTTCCTCTTTCCCTTGCTGTAAATTGTTTTCATTCAGGAGTAGACAATCTACATCATCAGTACTTTCTGTTGATAAATCTTCCAACACCAATAAAGTGCTAAAATTTGTCCCATTTCTCTCACTTGTAGGTTCTGAACTGAGAAGATAATCCTCCTTGGAAATTTTAGGTCTTTCTTGAATAACCATGTCTCTACATTTATTACATTTGAGCTAGATTCTAGCAAAGGAAAAGCAGTGCTTGAAACATCCAAGGATTTTACGGAGCCAGAAAGATGTTTATCATAATCAATCCTTCTCATATGTGTGCTCACATTATCGGAATGAAAGGATGACCTTGAAAAAATGCAAAACCGTAATGCCCTAATGGGAGTACTTTTTGACCTGATTTTGAATGAAATTCAAATTAAAAACATTCAAGTGAAAAGAGAATTTCCAAAAGTGTTGTTATGCTCAAGGGGACATGGGAATGAGTTAGCAACAAGAAATCTTAGAGGGAGAATGGAGTTTATTAATAGTGGAAAATGGGGAAATGTGGTTTTAGGTAGGAAAGAAGGATGAAAATGAGAGGTATAAGCCCATACTGAGTCTTTTAAGAGCAACAGGGTGACTTTGAGATGGAAAAATGATATATAGAGAAAAGGTTTTATGAAGATAATGAAGGCAGTGAGATTTCTGAAACTCAAGATATTCAAGGAATATTGTCTTCAAAAAACTATAACCATTCTATAGTCATCCAAAGATAGTGAAAAATACCGATGACTAATAGTGGCTCCACTTGGGGAGGGAAGCTCCTTTAGGAGGTGTCAAGAACCTCAGAGTTTAGATCTCTGGAATTTTGTAGATTAGTGCCTCGCTTGTACTTGGCAGGTTCCTCTTTATTCGATTGTTGATTTGTTGTTGTTCTTTGAAGCTATGATCTTAAAATCTAAACATGATTGTTTCAACGTCAACTCTTCCTACCCATCATACTTTTCGTAACATTTTTTCTTCATTTGGGTGCATTTCGAGTGACAAACCATTGATATCATTTTTCTTTTGAAAGTAGAAACCATCTACTTCTACCCTTATATCATCCAAAGGCTTAGATTAGACTGATGAGTATTCTCTGTCAAGATTAAATAGTCTGACAGATTTTCATTCTCTAATCTATCAACATAAAATTTAAAACATGACCAAATCAAGGTTAAGCAGTTTTATTTGTCATGAGCTATGGAATTTTGGACAAGTTGCACATAGATTTTATTTTTGTGCAAAGTAAACAAACTGAGGGCTGTAATTTGGAATTTTTCATTCATCCCTCTCTTTTCTCCTTGGTTCAGATTTGAGCTTTGGGAACCAATATCTTTTCCTAACCTAGTCCACTGATAAGTCAAGTTTAAATAGTTTAAAAAATCTTCATTTCTAACTTATCAATAATCAATTTAAATTTTTTCAACCATGATTAAGTTGTATGGTTGAACAAAGTTTCATAAAAAATTAGTGCCATTTGGACTTGCACACTTTCATAAATATTCTTTTTTGGTATGGGGCTTTACCTTTTCTTTTATCCCGCCCTCTTTTTCTTCTTTTGTTTTTTTTTTTTGTGCTTCATTTTTCTGATCTTTTATTCAAGTAGTGTTATGTACAGTGAACAAAGATTTAAAATAATAATTTCAACAAAAATAATGCTTGAACATCCTACCACTGATAGGACCTCCATATAATTCTGTTCCATCCATTTCTTGTAGATGTTGGGTGGATTAATCAATCTTGCGGACAAGATCGATCTCCCTAGTACCAAAAGGAAATCTAGCAACAAACAACCAAATAAACCTATCTTTCTCTAAACATATATGATTTACGAAAAATACTATAAAGGTGTCAAAACTTACCGTAGATCCAATGCTTGTTCGAAGTAGTTGTCCCTCGTGCACTTGAAGGAGTTATCTTCATAAACCTATAGTCACAAACAAGAAAACATTAAATAGTACCTGTATAGTAAACATCATAAATCATGCTTATCATGGTGATCAAGGAATCCATGAAATAAACAGTTAACTTAACATCTTATTGAGAAAAATGAATTCATTTGTATTAACTTTGAAAGAAGGAAAACCTTACAACTTTAGACTTGATGTTGAACAGGCCTTCTCGGGGTCCGAAGAAGGAATCTCCTCTACTTTGACAAGTCTTGCACTCCTCCAACCGAGACAGATAGAGGTATGTAATCTCTCCTCACAAAAATCGCAGTTAAATGAGTCTGAATCCCAACAGCACTTAACCTCAAATAATTCTAAAGCTTGAACTCCCCTTGAGGCTACCCAATGCCTCTTTTTATAGTGGAAAAGAGGAGGTTTCAGTTCCAACTATGAAGGGATAGAATCCTCCTTCAAAGGGATAAGCTCCTCACATCAAGGGGTTAGCTCCATAAGGTAAGGGATACATGAACCTCAAAAGAGCGGTTCTGCCACCACAAGATTCTTTCTAGAGGCTTCTAGAATTTACTGAAAATGCAATTTTTGAGTTTACTTGCACCTTTTTAATCTTTTACAAGGGTCTGCACCCATAACATAGGGAAATTGCATTCAGGTACGCAGGAGTAATGAACATTAGGTGCGGGACCGCAGGCAAGATATTGAGAAAGTGCGATACCAGAGTTAAGGATTTTTTTAAGAACATTTCTCTTATTTTCAAGGCTTGACATGAAGAAATGATGTGTTAGACTTGCAAAGGAGTAAGTATGAGTGAAAATGAGCTCATACATATAGCAGAATGTTAGGATGACAATTTTTAGTGCAACAGATTGCCCCCTAAAGTGAAAAGTCTGGAATAGATGAAGCTGAAGTCTGTCATATATGAAGATTGCAGTAATTTATCATTTCAAGGATCATCCTGTGGACACCCCAGTCAGAACCTGTAAAAAAATTCAATGCAAAATATATATGTGTACATATCATCGCTGAGGTAGGCATTCCCGTACTCAGATCAAAACTAACTAGAAACTAATTCAAACTGCTATGATACAAGAATGATTTTGAATACATCAACAATATAGACATGTGTAGACACAGTATGGACACAACCATCTGTTTATGAATAGTCCACTGTATGAACAAAAAAATTCCTTGCAGCCTGGATGGTAGAAACTAGATCCAGGGTCTTGATTTTTGCATCTCGAACTAGTACGATTCTATCCATGTGAATGAATGTGTCGAAGTCGAACATGGTAGAAACCACTGGATCACCAGTCAATGATGTAAACTGTTAACAAGTGTGAGAGTAACCACCAGTAATGTCAATGGCTCTCAAAGTACTCAGTACAATCCATGAAATGTGAATGAATGAGCTGAAGTCGAACATGTCACATAATCATTCAATCGAAGGTCAATGATGCAACCTGTCGTCGAAGGCGAGAAACCTACCATTGAGGCATGCAAATTTCAAGGTACTGACAATTTCTGGATCATCTTCATAGATAATGAGCTGTCATCGATAAAAAGTGATCCGTCGTAGGCAAGCCCACAACACGAAATCATAGATCAAGTTTTGAAGAAATATATTGGAAAGGACTGACTCAGGGATGGTCAAAATGGATGACAGATATTTTGCAGATGAATGGTTTATTTGAACTATCCTCTTGAACACATAACGACACTGCAGATGGCTTGGTGACAATTGACCCAAAGCTAATACCCAGAAACTGGCTGAAAACTTTCAATGTGGTTTGATTAACTGTTAGGCAAAGGATTTCCCAACCCAGGTGAACAAAAGTGTCGTGTTCAAGAGTGGTTAACTAGCTTTTCGAAAAATCAAAATACAACAAACAAGTCCATTTTTCTCTCTTTTTCCCTACCATTTCTGGCAAGTACCTCTTTATTTTTTGACAAGCTTGAGGAGGATAACATTTGCTTGTTTATAAGCTCATCCTTCGGATGAGTCCAACTTAGTTTAAGATTCGAACCCTAAAAAGGAGTGGTTTGTTCCTGTTTGAAATTGAATAGGTCCTTTACTGTTAAATTTTAACGAGTCCAGTATAGGAGAAACTCGGTGTTTTTCAATTTTAGGAAGTCAGAAGAAAAACTTAAGAAAACTCTGTGGGTGTACTTTTTCGTAAATTTAGTCTCTCGAGCCTGAAAAAGGATAAAATAATGCGGGAGAGAACTCTATTGACCGTAATTAGTCAACTTATACCTTTTTCGTAAATATTCCATTTCAGCTCGTAAAAGGGGTAAACTTATACTGAAAGGATGATCATTCGTTTATTTTAACGAGTTCGAATAATCAAGTGCTCGGAAATCTTTTCAATTTTCGAGAGTCTGAAAAGATCTTAAAAGAGGACTTCAAGTTTTCACTTTTTCGTAAATTTTTGAAAGAGTCCGAAAAAGTGATAAAAGTATGCTCTTTGTTGAAAACGATCAATTTTCCTAAAAAATCCAATTTCTGCACAAAAACTCAAAACATTACACATACCTGTTTAAGATAAATAAAAATGCTTTCAAGAATAACCTTTTTAAAGTGAAAAACAAACAAATTAAAAATTCATTTATTCAAAAAAACTTATAAAAAAGGGCTTTTCTAACTTCATTTTTACCATTTGAGTTCAGAGTGAAAAGTAAAAGCTTTTGGGTAAAAACGTTCCTACAAATATTCTGGAAAATCTGTCCAACGAAATCGAGAACCGTCAGCTCCAGGTAATCCACAACCTCTTTATCTTGCATTTCATCCATTTATATTTCGTTTTTAGGCTTTAGATTTCATTTTTTAAGCAAAAATATGTTGGAAAAATCACCCGCGGGGATCTGCAGGTGCAACATGCGGGCCCTGCGGACCCTGACATTTTTCTACATGGGAAAAATTCCTGGGTCCACACTTGTTCCACAGTGCCCGTGCGTATCTACACACTATGTATGAACTTCTAGTGCAGACCCCGTGCAATGAAATGTTAAACTAAATTTTCTCAATTCCCGCCTAAAAATTTTCAAAAAATCTTGTTCTAATATGTCTTTTTATGCATTGTAGGACATACAAGATGCTTATTTGGAGAGAATGCGAGCATGAAGACGTAGATGATGCCACAATGAATCATTTTCCAACAATGCAGGCATTAAGAGCATGTGATTTGTATAAATTCTGGGCCATTCAGGGCATGAGGGCACAAGTAGACCTCCTAACATGGTTGGGGAACAGGTGGAATGTACAAGACCAGTGTTTCATTATTGGCGGCCACCAGCTCAAAATTGAGCTGGAGGATATCTATTTTTTGATTGGTTTGTCCAAAAGGGGCAAACAAATTTCTCTGTTTGGGACTAGGCCAGGTGGCCAGACTGTCGCTAGTCTTCGACAAGAGTTTTTTGATGATCAGGAAAACCCCCAAGACAAACGGATTGACATAAAAACTATCATCCGTCCTAAGCTAAAATTTATTTCATTTACTGTCACCAGACTGTGTGGGAGCGTAGCATTGCATGTGGCTACCGGTTCCCAGATGTGCATTGTTGTAGACTGTTTTCGAGGCACCATTTTCAACTGGTGCGAAGCTGTGTTGGCCAATGTAAAAGGCCAACTAACCAAAGCAAAGAATAGAAAGCTAAATAAATTTGGATATGGATCCATTATAGTCACATTTTCTCTAGAGAGGATCCCCATGTTAGCTCCGCAGAACATTCCTGTTGATGCTGGTCGACCTCAAGAACCTAGGATGGTTCATTGGGTTGCATTGATGGCCCGTCACGCTGTTGAGGGCGTCGAGATTGTTCGATTTCCTCCTTCATATTTTCATTGGCTGGAACACCAACTTTTTGTTATAGAGGAATTTTCATAGGCCAGGATAAATTTCTGCGATGACTGAGAGATGGCTCTCCCAGCAGGGGAATAGTGGGATGAAACAGGTAAAAATCATTTTCAACAATTTCTAAGTTCTAATTTTATTTTGTATTTTAATCGTCTTGAAACTAATAACAAAAATTTTTAAATGCAGATGTGGGCCCACAGCGACCAGCCCATCTCCAGCCTTATGAGAGGAGGCATTCAGCTACGGCAGCACCAGCCCCAGAGGGCCAATCAACAGATATTCTATCTGATTTAGAGCATCACCTAGAGCGCCTGACTCTAGACATTCCAAAGACTGACATGATTGGTGTCCTGGGACCTTTTAGGGGGTTCCTATGTACGGTGGCCCAGACAGTGGTCTCTTATCGTGATCATCATCAGTGATAGGATGATCGTGTCGTAGACTCATATTTTTTACCTTTTGTATTACCATTTTTGCTGATCATAAGGTGTTTCCAACCTATGATCGAAGACGATGTATATTTTCTGAAAACACTTCAATATTATGATATATCACTATGTACCGGTTATCTGTGTACATGTTATGAATGTTGTTTAATTTACTATTTTGATTATTGCAAATGTCGATTTATCATACTAGAAGCAACTGCATCTGCTAATGTATTTAAATGCCTTGGAATATGCTGATATTCAATGTAATCAAATTCACGTTCCAAGAGATGAACTCTTAAAAATAATCGTAATAACACTGGATTTCTAATGGCATAAACCCTGTTAAGCTGTAATACAACAAGTTCAGAATCCAACCTAACAATCAAACTCCAAATTCCAAATTATATGGATTCAGATAATAACTCAATCACTGCACTATACTCTGTAATGTTATTCATTGTTTGACCAAGGCTTACCCCTGCATGGATACTAACTCATCAGAGGGTGAATAGATAACCCAAGCTGTGGAAGAAATGATCCATGTACTACAACAAGCACTGTCAGCAAAACCAATGTAGGTTTGAAGAGACATCGACATCTGCAATATCAAGAGTAAAACTCAAATAAGCAGAAATAGTGATAAAAAACACACTCAAAACTAGGCACGCTTTTCTAATCTAAGACACACTAGCAGTAAAGAAATCTAATCTAATAAAAGATCTCCACACCAAGTTTAAGCATAATATCTCTTTAGATAAAGCCCATTTCTAGGTTTATCTAAAGGGACACCGTCGAAATCTATCAGCTCATAGGCCCCTTTCGCTATCTTTCGCTTAACAATGAAAGGACCATGCCACATGGGCACGAATTTTCTAGCTCCTAGCTTATCGTTGGCTTGATCATACACTAAGACTAGGTCTCCTTCTGAAAAATTACGAGGGGTAACACTTCTATCATACTGAACTTTTATTCATTTGATATGAGCCTCGTTTGCTATTGCAGCGTTTCGTCGATTCTCATCTAGCTGAGCCAAGTACAAAAAATGTTTCTCCTCTTCAGACGTAGCTAGGAGTAATTCTATGGCTAATTTCAGTGACGGAATTTCACATTCAATTGGCAACATAGCTTCCAAACCATAAACGAGTTGAAAGGGAGTGAAACCAGTTGATGTTTTTACTAAGGTCCGATATGCCCAAAGTGCTGAAAATAACATGGAATTCCAATTCGACTTATGAATACCAATAATTCGTCTGATCATAGTGACTAAAACTTTATTGATAGCTTTAACTAGACCATTAGCCAGCAGGTAATAAGGAGTAGAACTATTGTGGCGTAGGCCAAGTTGATCTGTTAGTTCAGTCATCATGATATTTCGGAAATGACTTCCATGATCTGTAATAATGGCTTGAGGAACACTGAATCTAGCAATTATATGATTGAATACGAAAGTTGCAGCAGTCTTGCCGTCTGCTGAAAATGTAGGCATCACCTCGGCCCACTTAGTAAAATAATCTATTGCTAAGATAATATACGCATGCCCCCCGGCCGAGTGAGGGTTACATGTAATAAATTCGATACCCCACTTTGCAAAAGGACCGACAGTAATTATAGGGTGAAGAAGAGCGGGTGGTGCACGCATTTTATGATCAAATACTTGACAATTGTGGCATTTACGGACTGCATAGATACAATCTTTGAATAACAACGGCTAGAAATAACCAGCGCGCAATATCTTTTGGGCTGTGGCATACTCAGACATATGACCACCACATGCTCCAAAATGGCAGTCATTTAAAACCTTCTCGGCTTCTTCATGAGTAAGACAGTGTCGGAAAACAGAATCCACTCCACAACGATAGAGTGTATCACCAATAATATTGTATTGTTGGGATTGGAAACGTATTTTCCATTGTTGAGATCGTGAGATTTCAGTCCGAAAAGATTGTGTTTGGAGATAAACGATGATATCCCCATACAATGGATCAAGAGTACTGATAAGAAACAAGGATTCGTCCACAATGGGCTGCTCTGCAACAGTTTCAGTATCAGTAGAGGAGAAATCACACATCAGTTTGGAAAAAACCAAAAATTTCTTTGCCTTGGATTTTTTAAATTCCAAGTCAAATTCCTGCAAGATAACTATCCATTTGGAATACTTGCCCCCTAGCAATTGTTTGGTTAAAATGTACATCATAGGGTTACAATCAGAAATTACTGTGGTTTTGCGTAATAAGATGTAGTGTCTAAATCTTTGGATAACTTGAACAGCTGCCAAGGCCAATTTTTCCACATGCGTGTATTTGATCTCAGTCGGATGCAGATTTCAACTAAGATAGTAAATCACATGTTCATTGTTGAATTCGTCTTCCTGAACTAAAACCATCCCAATGGTGGAATGAGAAGCGGCGAGGTACAAAACGTAGTCCTGGTTGTAATTGGGAGGATGCAATAATGGTGCATGGGTCAATGTGTGTTTAAGTGCATCAAAAGATCGAGTAGCGATCTCATCCCAAAAGAATGGAACATCTTGTTTTAACAACCGGGTAAAACCCTTTGTTAGCTCGACATAGTTAGGAATGAACCATCGTAAAAAGTTTGCTTTCCCCTGCAAACTTTGGAGTTGGCGCAGAGTCAAAGGAGGAGGTAGATTAACAATAGCTTTGACCTTTGACGGATCAACGCGAATGCCTGCTTTCGGAACAACAAATCCCAGTAAGCGACTTGATTCTGCACAGAAAACACATTTGTGTGGATTCAGCCGAATTCGATAATGCCTACATCTCATAAAAATTTCTCGTAAATGAGTGAGATGGTCGGCGCTACGCGATGAATGAGTAGGTAAATCATCAAGATAAGGCTGCACAATGTGCTTAATGTAATGAAATGCATAAGACATGGCCCTTTGAAAAGTTGCCCCAGCGTTCTTTAATCCAAAAGGTAATTTCCAATAAGAAAATGTCCCCCATGAGTAGATGAAAGTTGTTTTTGGCTGATCAACAGGGAGTATGTTTATTTGATTGTAACCGGAAAAACGATCCATAAAGGAGAACATTTCACTACCGGCACAATCATAAATTATTTGATCGATATAGGGGGTTGGATAATTGTCTTTAGGACAAGCTTGATTAATATCCCTATAATCGATACATACTCTTATCGTTCCTTGTTTTTTGTTAACAGGAACAATATTCGATACCCAATCGGTTAAAGGAATTGGATAAATGAAACCTACACAAAGTAATTTTTCAATTTCGGCTTTGATAGCAACAGCTTTTCTAGGATGTATTTGACGTAAACGATGATGGACAGGTTTGGCATCCAGGTAAGTCTTGATTTCATGTACAAAAATTGATGGATCGATTCCTGGAATTTCTTCATATGACGAGGCAAACACATCACGAAATTCTTGAAATAGGGCTTTATAAGTTTGAATTTCATCTTCCATACAGCAAGCACTTATATGAATGTTTTCAATTATTCTTGGCTTTACTGAAATGTCAATTGGAATCGTTTGAGAGATATTTTCCAAATTTAACTCAGAATCAAAATTTTGCAATGGATTCTGTGGTTCTTTGACATATTCAGCAATAAAAATTGAGGCAAAATCATCTTCAAAATGATCCAGCTCAGGTAAAAATGAAGATCGACGATGTAGATCTTCCCATGGTAAATCATCAACAGACAAAAGTTCACAAATCTACTTATCAGTATGAACAGGATTGGGAAATGTTGTTGTGGCTAAAATAGATATAGAAAGTGATTCCTCATGGATCCCATTCATTGGATCAGTTTCGATTGAAGAAGGGTTGGAAAGTGACTGTACAGCCTGATATGCAATTTCAAATGGACTCAAAGGCATCATGTCGTCAAATGAATCTAACTCGGAGTCGGAAGGTATGATCCAAGGATCATCAAACATAACAACATTTGATGAAATAATATGAATAGTTGCGATAGAAGGCGATACGTTAGGAGGAGGAAAGGAAAAAGTTCCTAGTAAACCAAAATATTTAATCAAACCTACTCCAACATCCTTGTAAGGGATAGCCGCTTTACCGACATGCTAGATTATTTCTGTAGAGGCTGGATTGGAAGAAAAATAAGTTAACTGATCTATCATAACGATCCATCCTTGATGTGGAAATTTTATAAGCCGAAAGACCGAAGAAACAACAACATTCATAGCATAAGACCAACTACGACCCAGGAGAAGGTTGTAATCTAGAGGGGCATCAACCACTTCCACATCTAGATTTATGGTTTTACCTTCAACCCCTATGGGTAAATCCTGCAAAATACCAAAAGAGTGGAAACCTTGGCCATCAAAAGCCTTTAGAATTGTCGGAGACTGATTGAGTGTAGGAGAACCAAGCGATTTCCAACACTGGATCAACATAATACACGTTGAAGCTTCCTCATCAATCACAGTCCGAAAAATCGGTCTGTTTTTTACTAATACTGGAATTTGGAAATCCATTTGATGAGGTAGGCAAGGTGTACTATTCTCTAAATCAAAGATTATAAGGTTCGAATCCTGAATATCGATAGCTCCTATGGCAGAAAAAAGTAATTTACATTGTGCTGGGCATGATTGCAGCAGTTCCAAAGCCGACATTGTTGAAGGAGAAATAGCTAAGTCCTCAACAATGTTGTAATTCTGAGCAGCTCTCGCATGTGGATTGAAAGTTGATTTACGAAGAACACCTTTAGCAGGCAGTTTGATTATTAAGTCTGGATTGGGTTTCTCGATTTGTAGTGGACCAGAAACAGGAGGAGGTGTAGTTGATGTGTTTGCACTAGAAGATTCTGCTTCTTTACCATCAACATGATTCTTAGTACCATAATCTTGCGATCGCATCGCAATCCTGACACGAGACATCATCAAAATAGGTTCTTCTAAGGCATTTGAGGTAGAACCAATAATCTTACTATCTTGAATGGGAAAAGGATCCTTCAAGACAATAGGTTGTTGTGAACCTTTAATGAATTTCGAAACCTCTACTCAATGTGGGCATTCCTTAGTAAAATGATCCTCGTCACAAATGTAACAAGTATAATGAGGCTTGCGTTTTTCGTCATTGGATTTGTTTTTATCAGTTTTCTCTTTTGAATTCTTTTTGTTTTTATTCTTCCCTTTCTTTTTACTGTCGGATTTAGATTTGGCCGTAGATGTCTCTACAACATGAATGTCGATAGAAATTTTGGGGGAAGACTCTCCTTTTGGGGAATCAGGTAAAGTTATAAGAGAATAATTCTTTGAAGATTTCTTCTTGCTTTTAGTATTGACTGTACCAATCATACCATCAGCTGCATGAGACCCTGAAGGAGCTGCAGTTATTTGACCTTGTTTTGGAAGATCGGGGATTTTTTCATGTAAAGTACCTGACTGCGTATAGACGAGGTCAAGGTACTGAGCTTGAGCAATCACTTGCTCCTTAGTAGCAACTCCGGCCTTAGCTACATCTTCAGTGATTTTGGGTAACAATGATTTAACAAACCATTCTGCCAAAATTTGATCCGGAATGTAGACTTTCACCAAACACCTTCTACGTCACCATTCATGAATATGATCAGAAATATATGTGGACGTGGATTGCTTTATTGAAGCTAATAGTTCCATGCCATTTTCGTATCTGACAAGCAACTGAAAATGAGTCAAGAAGGCAGTTGCTAACTGACTGAAATTATTAAAAGAGCCTCGTGGTAACTCAATGTACCATTTTGCGGCAAGACCAATAAGAGTTCTTTGGAAAAGATGTAAGCGAATTGAATCATCAATTATTTAATTAGACGCACACCAGAGGTGATAAGTCATAACGTGATTTGATGGATCCTCTCCTGACTTACCCTCGAATTTTGGTATATCACTGGGCAACTTGTGCGGCATTGGCGACCAGTACGGATAATAGAAAATTGGATCATTCGTAAGGCGTGTCAAATTAGGTAAATCCAAAGTTGCAATATATGGTAACTGATGGTTAGGGTCGTGAAAACCTTGAGTGGCCAAAGCAGTTCCGGGAGGAGGATACCCAGGATAACTGGGAATTGGATTTGCATTAGGAATTGTGTAACCTCCCAGGTAACCAGGATTAACTGGACCAAACTGGGGTTGTTGAGGCTGTTGATAAGTATAGCCAGGGTACAGTTGATACTGATAAGCTGGGTTTTGTGAAACGAGACCGAATTGAGGTTGTCCCTGGTACGGTTGATACGTGAATTGTGGTTGACTTGTGGCAATTTTACTTGTACCAGCTTGTCCCGCAGGCATCTAAACCGAAGTCTGAACTGAAGGTCCTGACTGGGGTACAGAGACTTGAGGGATTTGAACAGATGCAGGGATAGAATAATTCGGAGCTACAGATACTCCAGAAACAAGTGCTCTAGGTTGAATAGACGTTGCAGCAGTTTGAGGCGGAGTCTGAGGTGTACTAGGCCCAGACTGCTAAACAGAACTAGGTACAGGAGTTTGAATAGTAGGCTGGACAGGTTGCTGGGTTGGACTAGAAACCAAAGGATGTCCAGGTTGAGAAGACAACTGCACATTAGGTTGCATAGGCTGTTGAAATTTGGACAGATCCCACACCATATTCATTCCGGGGTATTGTCTCGTAGAAGGTTGAACATAAGGACCATAGCCCGGTTGAACGTAGAGTTGATAAGTAAGTGGTAAATTTCTGTTTCCTTGTACAGATGATTGACCAAAAGGCGGTTGGAAACCTTGAATTGGGTACTGACCTTGAGGTTGATAACCCTGAGGCACGTACTGAAGCTGGGGTTGATAAGGACCCTGAGGAGCATATTGAGTTTGGGGTTGACCTTGGGGTATGTACTATCCTGAAGGTTGATAACCTTGAGGTATGTACTATCCTCGAGGTTGTCCTCCAAAATAATATGATTCCATAGTTTGTCCCAGGAAAACTTTACCTTGAGGTTTCCCCCCAGGCGGTAACTGACTGCCTAAAGGTTTCCCCTAGGCAGTAATTTACTACCTTGAGGTTTCCCCCCAGGCATTAACTGACTTCGCTGAAATTGTCCTCCAGGCGGTAACTGATTGCCTTGAGGTTGAGGATTCGGAATATTACCAGACATCATAAAGATTTGCTCTGCATTCGACGTTTCAGTTTTAATTCCATTAAGACCAGATGATACTACTTGTTCAATTGGTCGATGAGCTACTCCAGAGAAAGTACCAAACATAGCCTGATATCCCGAAGGAACAGAAGGACCATCGTGTAAAAATGCTTCCAGTGTTTGGGAAAACATAGATGACTCTCTTGCCATAATGGATGAAGGATAGTAGCCTCTGGGCATAGGATGAAATGGAATTCGAGGTGGAGAAAAAGAAATACCTCAGTTTTATAAAACATTTGTCAAAGATAGATACCAAGCGTCAGTTCGAATAGGGCTATAGAAAATAGATTCACGCTCCCTAAGATTTAAAAACTAAGGGGATTCGGGAAGAGATAACTCTTCGTCTGGACTAGTAAGCTCTTCAATATAAATGAGGCCAGATGGAAGATCTTCAGTAACAATATTTCTCACCCTAGGTGAACCAAGATCGCTAGAAGTTGGTGTAATAAATCCTAAGGATGTTTCCAAAACAGAAGGTTCAGTTTCAGGCTCAGAAATTTCAGGTTCGTCAGCTAGTTCACTGGAAGGAAAAATACTACCAGTAACTTCAGAAACTGAAATTGGTTCTTGAATGTGTTCTGTTGTGGGTATTTGATGATCAGGATGAACAACTATAGATGAATTTCCAATTTCTGTTGATCTAATTCTACCGCTACTAGATGATACTAGAGCATGCAGCCCTTCAAGCTGACTTGGTGTATATTCAGGGGGCTTCCCCTGAAGTCTCCAGGATTGTCTCGGTAATTCTGCCATGATTAAATATTAACCAATCACACGCAAACAAAGAAAATCTCAATAAAAGCACCTAAAGTCTCTAAAGAAACAAACAGATGAATCACATGCTTAAAAATATAAGAGTTCAAACCACACACAAACAATAACTTCTCGTACTAAAAAACACTAGTTGGTGATGAAATCCAACTTAGTATAAATTTAATACAGAAAGGGCAGTTGGAACAGTTACCTCGACAACCTGCTTAATGAAACAGACTGGCACAAGTTTCTTCACAAAACCATCTCGTGTGAAGAGAACCCTCTAGAGAGTCCAAGTGAGTCTAGTCGACGTCTGCTCCAGGTACAGTGAGATCTTTCCTTCACCGTCACCTTAGGAAATAATCTTAAGCTTATGAACACTAAGGTTACCAACAATAACAAATACAACTGGGGGAACAGTCTACGATCCAATCCCACACGCAAGGGCAGAGTAACAAAGCTCAATCCCCTTGAAGGCGCCTTGACATGATCAATTCGAGGTTTGCTGACAAGTGACCCCAGGCTCCTCGACAATGGTTAATCCGAGGTTTACCATTTGTAATGCGTGCAGAATCTTCTATCTTTCCCAATGAAACAGAATTGATTGTCTCAAAGGTTTGGATATGATCTCATGATTATCTCCTTTAAGAGAAGCTTCCCAGATTGTACCAATTACAATTGGACTTATTTCCTACCGCAAGATTTATCTACTTGTTTGTTTTTACTATCTTGGAAAGTTGATTACTCCCTACTCCAAGATACTAGCCTAAGCTATGTTGGTGATAAGAGCCCTAGAAATAAAAAGATTACTAGATGAATTTTAATTATGCATTACTTTTATGAGTTGTTCTTTAATTCAATAGGTATGGAAATGAAACTTTGATGGTGTGAAGACTCGACTTCCAAAAACACTAAAAATTCACCTAAAATGATAATCAATTCGTTTCCTTTCAATGAAATTCTAGCTAAAGAAAGAGTTTGAGAATGCAATTCTTTTAAGAGACAATTATTTCTTTGAACACAAGAATAAATGGAAGAGAATATTTTTGTCTTTTCAACAATAACTCAAAACGAGACAAATTATCAAAGCTCACAATAAAATCGTTTCACTTTCAAAAACTTGAAACTACAAAAACAACTTTCCTTCAAAAGAAATCTACAAATTTTAAAAGCACTCAAAACTACAAAAACTAATCTTGAGATCTACAAACTTTAAAAATCTAATTGAATAAAATCTTTAATATTTTTTGAAGAATGTTTTACTTAGTTGTTCAGTAAACTAAGGATCTATTTTTCTAGAATAAAAAACAAATAAAAAACATTCAGATATTTTTTTTTTTTATAAAAATGAAATTCAAAACCTATAACAAAGTTTTTTTTCAAAGATTTGCAAAGAAACAAATAGATCTATTTCTCAATAAAGGATGGACTTCACAATCAGGTCAGACTCAGCAAGAAGGCAAAAAGACCAATGTAATTTGAGGTATTTCAAACTTCCAATTCTTTGAGTCACTACATAGACCAAACGAAAAGAAATCCAACTTGCAAAACTTCTAGAAAATCATCAAAAACATAAATACTGCTGGAACTCATTCACAAAAGGCTTTTGACAGAAACTACGTCAATCTGGGCAGATACTAAAAACTATAAAAAAAATTAAAGATAAACTGGAAAAATAAATCTGGATTTTTTCAGAATTTTAACAGGGTCCGCAGGCTCCCAGAAGTAACAGGTGCAGTCCCGCACTGTTTACTCAAGGAAAGTGTGAAACTGCCCACACTGTGCAAAAGAACAAAGTGCGGTCCCCAGAAAAGTTCAAGAAAAATGTAAAAGATTTCAAAATTTTCAAAAACAGAGAAAACCTAAGCTACCCAGGAAGATATCCATCAATCAAAAACCAGGAAAAACATTTCCTCAAATCAAAATAAAATAGAACCAAAAACAACAAGTTCTTTCCCCAACGGAGTCGCCAATTTGTTGGGTGGATTAATCAATCTTGCGAACAAGATCGATCTCCCTAGTACCAAAAGGTAATCTAGCAACAAACAGCCAAATAAACCTATCTTTCTCTAAACATATACGATTTGCAAAAAATACTATAAAGGTGTCAAAACTTACCGTAGATCCAATGCTCGTTCGAAGTAGTTGTCCCTCGTGCACTTGAAGGAGTTATCTTCATAAACATGCAGTCACAAACAAGCAAACATTAAATAGTACCTGTATAGTAAACATCATAAATCATGCTTATCATGGTGATCAAGGAATCCATGAAATAAATAGTTAACTTAACAGCTTATTGAGAAAAATGAATTCATTTGTATTAATTTTGAAAGAAGGAAAACCTTACAACCTTAGTCTTGATGTTGAACAGGCCTTCCCGAGGTCTGAAGTAGGAATACCCTCTACTCTGAAAAGTCTTGTACTCCTCCAATCGAGACAGATAGAGGTATGTAATCTCTCCTCACAAAAATCTCAGTTAAATGAGTCTGAATCCCAACAACACTTAACCTCAAATAATTCTAAAGCTTGAACTCCCCTTGAGGCTACCCAATGCCTCTTTTTATAGTGGAAAAGAGGAGGTTTCAGTTCCAACTATGAAGGGATAGAATTCTCCTTCAAAGGGATAAGCTCCTCACATCAAGGGGTTAGCTCCATAAGGTAAGGGATACATGAACCTCAAAAGAGCGGTTCTACCACCGCAAGATTCTGTCTAGAGGCTTCTAGAATTTACTGAAAATGAGATTTTTGAGTTTACTTGCGCCTTTTTAATCTTTTACAGGGGTTCACACCCATAACATAGGGAAAGTGCATTCAGGTACGTAGGAGTAATGAACATTAGGTGCGGGACCACAGGCAAGATACAGAGAAAGTGCGATACCAGAGTTAAGGAGATTTTTAAGAACTTTTCTCTTATTTTCAAGGCTTGACATGAAGAACTGATGTGTTAGACTTGCAAAGGAGGAAGTATGAGTGATAATGAGCTCATACACATAGTAGAATATCAGGATGACAATTTTCAGTGCAACAGTAGAAAGGATGCATTGTTACCTCTTGTTGAATGGATGATGTATGGACCTCTCCATAGATTGTCAAATTTCCCATGATTGTCTTTGTCCTCTCTTCTTGAATCCCACTTTAGCACTTTGTCTCCAATGTTGAAGTCATCTGCTTTGGTCCTTTTTTCAAAAAGCTTCTTGATGTTTTCTTTCACTTGATGTGTTCTATTGTATACTTCTTCCCTTGATTGCTGCAATTGAATGGTTTGGTTCAACCTCCTTTGTATATCATTCTCTTCTGACTGTACCTCTTGAATAAGCTTCATCACTAGGACTCCCAAGGATGTTGGAAAAACTGCATCCATTCCATACACTAGCTGATAGGGAGAAATATTAATTGATTTCTTGTTTGTTAATCTATTTTCCCATAGTGCATAGGGTTTGTCACTTCCAAACCCATAGTGCCATGACTTCTTGTTTTCTTCCAGCAATTTCTTGATGATACTTACCAAAATTTTGTTAGAGGATACAACCAATCCATTACCTTGAGGGTAATAAGATGTAGAATGCCCTAATGTAATGTGATACTTGTGGAAAAATTCCACCATTCTCTTGGATTTAAAAGCAGCAACATTATCAGTGATGATTTTTCTTGGACAACCAAATCTGGACAGAATATTGGTTTCAAGGAATTTGATGATTACCGAGTCAGTGGCAATCCTTGAAGGGATGGCTTCTATCCATTTGGTGAAATATTCAGTTGCAGTGAGGATCCATTTCTGTTGCACAAAGGAGGCAGGTTGGATTTCTCCAATGAAATCTAAACCCCATTGTTGAAAAAAAGTTTCAACACAAATAGGCTGTAAAGGCAAAGGTAGTAGTTTTCTCTTTCCCTCAAATATTTGGCATTTATGGCAAGTCACTACTAGCTTGTGGATATCAGGGAAAAGAGTGGGCCAATAGAAACCAGCTCTAAGGATTTTTTTGGAAGTGGTTTTCCAATAGAGATGACCTCCACATTCTCCTTCATGAAACTCATGCATGATTCTATCTGCATCTTCTTCAAGTAAACATTTAAGCAAGATACCAATAGAATTTTTCCAATATAAAGCTTTATCTAGAATGAAAAAATTTACATCTTTTAGTTTCAAGAATCAGCCCTTTGTTTTGGACAAATAAGGAGGATCATTTAGATTAAAAAGAACATATAATATATCAGCATACCGGAGTGAGTTCAGAAATGCTTCTTCAATATATGGAGTCGCCATCTCCTCTTGTTAATCCAAGGAATGTATCATGTTTATGTCTATTGCTTGAAAGTTTGCTTCAGCCATCAGTTTGGTCAATCCTTGCCCTTTGATTAGCTTGGTGGGCTTGATCTCTAGATCATACTCTAAGATGACAGCAATCCATTTACCTCTTTGACCATCAGGATCCTGAGTTAGTATGTCCTTAACAACTGCATGAGGAACAAAAGCAATGACATGTGAATGCAAGATGTAAGCTCTGAAATCTTTTAATTATTTGATTAAAGAAAAATCTTGTTTTTCCATAATGTTATATTTCAGAGGTGCATCTCTTAGTGCCTTTCTGAAGAAAGCTATGGGTTGTTCTTGTCCCATTATGTTCTTTTGTAGTAATACTGCAGCAATTGTATGTTTTGATGCAAATGAGAAGATGAAGAAGTCCTTAATGAAGTCAGGGCTAATGAGGACTAGTGTTTGGGTAAGTGCTTTTTTACTAGTTCAAAGGATTGCTTTGCTTCTATGGTCCATTTAACTCCTATTTCTCTTTTTAGCATGTTTTTAATGTTTCTTAGGAGTTCTACAAGGTTTGGTATGAACCTTCTTAAGAAGTTGATCTTTCCAACGAAATACTGCAGCTCTTTGATGTTCCTAGGGTGACTAATCTGCAATATCCCCTCAATCCTCTTTGGGTCTATCTTAATCCCTTCTTCAGATATGATATGGCCTAAAATTTTTCCTTCTTGAAGACCAAACAAATTTTTCTTAGGATTTAAAGATATACCATACTTTCTACATTTTTCAAAGACCTTTCTTAAGTGATCTAGGTGTTCTTCATCGATTTTTGAATAGACAGTTATGTCATCAAGGTATATCACAATGAAGTAACCTATTTCTTCATAAAAAGCAATGTCCATGGCTCTTTGAAAAGTGGCCCCAACATTCATTAACTCAAAAGGAATTTTAGCATACATGAAGGCGATGCAGGAGCATCAAAGCTAAATTTTCATTATTCAATTATGTAATTAGGGGGGTGATGATTTTTAATTATTTTATTAATTAATTTGCTCATTTATAATAAATTAGGAGAGAAAATATAAATGTGAGGATTATTGTAAATATTCCTTAAATAATTAAGGATATGAGTGGAGTTGAATTAGGTAGATAATCTAGGGATTAGGAATTCCATAAATAGGACTTAGTTGAGTCCAAAAAAAGATAAATCTAAATTAGATTTTAGTTGAGATTTGTGTGGAGCAATTTATGGAGTGGAATGAATTCATATTTATGTATAAATAAGAGGGTTGTGTGAGGAAGAAAAAGAGGGGGAGGAAGTGAGGAATACAGAGAGAGCGAGAGAAATGGATTGAGAGTTTTGTAAAGGGCCAAGAGCCGAGAGGCTTCCATTGTAATATTTGGCCAGATGTTTTGAATTTGGAGTTTCTTATATTATTGTATATCAGCATTTTTGTTTATATAAGCTCTCTTTCCGTTATATATACTTGAGCTGTATCAAATGTGTTTTTTTTATGAAGAATTAATTGATATTTTTAATGAAGAAGAAAGCACTCGTGTAACAATACGTGGGGATCTGATTTAACCCAGTATCCTGGCATCATTTTGGTATCAGAGCGAAGGAGATGAGTTTGGGGATGAGTCTTTCCTATAGTGAAGCTATTTTGTTTGATTGCTTGTTAGTGAGGAGAGCAGGTCGGATTTCCTGGGTGAAAGTTAATTGAATTATGTATATGTTGTATATGAGTTGTGAATGCATGAACAAGTTCACAGTGGAAGGTGTGTATTATTAACGTACTATCGTGAATGCATTGGGAAAGAGCTTGGTGATGCAAGCTATGTCAAATCAGTGCTTTGAAATCCCGATGGCGGCTCTCAAACTAGCACCGCCTACTCCCACCATGAAAACGTCATAGGTATGGTGACTATCGTATAAGACCGCTACCTCTCACTAGAAAAGTGTTTGAGGAGGTGATCTACTGAGAATCAGACCATTGTGGTATCGTATTGACTGTGGAAGAGGAGGAACAGATGTTCCGGCAACCCTTCGCCACATCCTTGATGGATTGAAAACATTGGAACATGCGGCTTTCGTCTTGGAGTCTGCATGGAGAGTTAACAAGGGTTCGTGGCATATGGTATGGTATAAGCAATGGAGCAATGTATATATATATATATATACAAACACATTCTGATATGCAAATTCAGTCTGTTTGACATTGCATATTTTGGGTTGCTGTTAAGTCCCTATATTAATACTGTAGTCCCTTATTATGTTAGTGTAGCCCCCCTTATTTTTATTGTTGTACCCATGTAACCCCCATATTTTTATTATTGTGCCCTTACATTATTATTTTCATGTTGGCTAGAATTACATTGTGGCCCCACTAGGATTATATTGTGGCCCCATGGACTCCTATATATAGAAATGAGGTTTTGTCATTTGTATCATCCAAGAATTATTCATTCATGTAATGTATTGGAGGTTGTCCCCTCGAAGTGGCTTATTTATAAGGCATTTATATCTCTTTTCTTCAATTTTTGGAGTTGGTTTCACAACATTTGGTATCAGAGCTTTCGATTCTAGGGTTTCACTACTCCAAACAGGTCATCGTGGAATTTTCTCTATAACGTTTTTTATACGAAGGTTCAGAAATGGAAATTTTTAGAGTGGGAAGCCGAACTCCTGAGGAAGATATTCGCAAAATTTCAGAGTTTGGTTCACAATATTTTTGGAGATATGATCTATGGAAGTCAGGGCTTTTTGCAGGCTCCTGAATTTAACCTAAATAGGTCATTGAGGTATTTTCGCTATAACTTTTTTTCTACAAAGATTCACAAGCTGAAATTTTTAGAGAGCGAAACCGAAATCCTGAGGAAAATATTCACAATATTTCAGAGCTTGGTTCACAATGTTTTCGAAGATATGATCTATGGCAGTTAGGTCTTTGTCAGGCTCCCGAATTTTATCTCAAAGAGGTGATCGTGGGAAAATATTTATAACTCTCTCTTTGAGCATCGGATTGGAATTTTGTAAATAGTGGCTTGAAGTACACGGAATTTAGTTTACTTTCTATCAATTTTAGATCCTAAGGAGGAAATAGTCACATGTGGCAGGTCGTACAAGTTCGTTCTACTGAACCAGTCCATAATTAGGTCATCGTAGGAGATTGGGCACAGCCTTGCCTTCAAGAATCCAATTCAGGTCATACCTATGGCATTCAAAAGAGAATTAAGAGGGCTACCTCAGTTCCAAATTTCAGATATTGAAGATCTAAAATAATATATATAATTCAGTTTCAATATTGAGCTCCTCAAAATCAAGAAAAAGGTGTGTATTTGGTTTTTAAAATTGCATAACGTTTGTTTGAAAAAGAAATTTGAAGTGATTCCAAGGGCATACTTTATAATTTTTATCAGTATTAGGTTCTATAATGCTTCAAAAAAATAATTCCATACCCATTAAGACCTAAAAAATCTATACTATGACGCATGAAGAGGAAGAATTGCAGTATGTGATATCAAAATTACGGTACCAAGTGCAACAAATTTCGATATTAAGAAGAGAAATTGAAGATGACATAGATGGTTTAAAAGCAGAAATGGAGGCTAATTTGAATGGTTTGAAGGATCAAATAATAGCTAATATGGATGATAAATTAGTGAAAGATCACATTGAGCATTAACAACAAGTTCTCCAACTCTCAAAGGATAACCTGAATTTGGTACAAAATCTAATGAAACAAGAGGAAGATCAACATCACATCGAAAGAAGTTCTGAAGCATTCACAAAAAAAAGAACTCAACAAGTATGATCAATTTCATGGTATCTCAGCAAGTGGAAGGACCATCCTTTAGAAGATTCCACATGGGAGGATGAGAATTTCATACAGAAGCATTAAGAAATAATCAAGCGTTGAGGACAACACTTGTTTGAAGGAGAGGGGCATGTTAAATCCCTATATTAATAGTGTAGTCCCTTATTATGTTAGTGTAGCCCCTCTTATTGTTATTGTTGTACCCCTCTAACCCCCATATTGTTATTATTGTGCCCTTACATTATTATTGTTAGGTCAGCTAGGATTACATTGTGGCCCCACTAGGATTACATTGTGGCCCCATGGGCTCCTATATATAGAAATGAGGTTTTGTCATTTGTATCATCCAAGAATTGTTCATTCATGTAATTTATTGGAGGTTTCCCCCTCGAAGTGGCTTATTTATAAGGCATTGATATCTCTTTTATTCTATTTTTGGAGCTGGTTTCACAACAGTTGCAATGTCTTTATTTTCCGTGTGATGCTTTGTAATAGAAGCTATTTAAAAACAAATTGCACAACATATAGTACATGGGTGGCCAGTGCGTTGTTTATTATAGGAATGAGATCACAGATAGGAGTCCACAACATCCAGCATATTGTTTAACACAAGTATGATATCATAGTCTGCAATAGCTGTGAAGCAACATCCCTACATTAATTAAATCCTGTAATGTGGGCATGATGTATATGACGTAGCATAAATGTGACAGAGTTCTGTTGAAGATCGAATTTGAAAACAACCAGCACATTAATTCAAGTGAGTATGAGAGGGGAGAAGTTGCAGGTGTTGGATGCATGTGTAGGTAGGAATCGATGATAACATCAACACTCCTACGAAGTGCGTTGAGCACATGCGTTAGCATATGTGTAGTGGCTGTAATAATTTCATTGTCTTGGCCGCAACACAGAGAAGAAATATCCATCGTTTGGTAGTTTGGTGCGATGGCTTAGGTGACAACACTTCTGGTATGGCAAATACTTCAACCAATGCAAAGAAATACCGTACAAAATTTTCTCTTCTTTATGCGTACATTTCATATTACTAATGGTATTGACATTGCAGAATTAGTGCATTGGAATGATACTTACGTTGGGAATTACGACTTATAAAGCTGGATAGAAATATCATTGTTATATGTTTTAGATTGATGGGAACTACATATAATATAATTTATGAAGGGACTTCCATAAGGTGATGGCATTTGTAATAGTAGAGTTGCGGATGCAACCAAGCTTGATAAACCATTGCCTCTATGCCTCTATGATTTGTGTTGCACATTTGTTAAAAGTTAAAGCTTGAACTCAATCACATACGGAGAGATTAATTTATGTGGACTTATATATAATATAAGTTCTTACCACATTCAATACTAAAGAGTGTGTTTGTTCTTAAAAAGGCATGTGTGGGGCTTGTGAAAGAGGTGTGGCTCCAACGGAAGATTCAAGGTATTGATCCAATATTTCCATGGTACCATCTTCTAGCACAAGAAAAGGTCATTGGAATTGATTGAGGTAAAGTTCTTGAAAAAAATCATGTACGTTTTTTTGGGAGAATGTAATCTTGAAAGGATATTCGGTTACATTAAGATTTCATGTTTTCAAAGAAAGAACTTGAAATTGAAGAGATTGAGATGAGGGAACTTGGCTTAAACTAAGAGGGGAGATTGTGCGTACTTTGAAGGTTTCTAACATTATTTTCTAGGAAAAGATTTATATTAGAAAATTGCTGGGAAGAAATTTATTTGCTTGGGAGAGATTGTTAGAGAATGGACCTTTCACATTCAAAGTAAATTTGTGGAGGCTTGAATGTATTCCTAAATATGCGAGAGAAGGGTTGGATCATTTCAACCACGAGAAGATTCAAGGTAAGTTCTCATTGAATGAATCAATATTCATTGAGTAGAGTGTTGGGAAAAATACTGAGAGGGGGGGGTGAATCAGTATTTTGTGCAGACTGAAAAATTTTTACTTTTTCTTTCTCTAAAACCCATACGCTACTTTACTGAACCCAAGTCGCGTAGACATGTGGATATCCTTAATGAAACTTGCGTATTTCCAGAGATCTCATTATGCAAACAATTCTTTACTTAGATCATTGCATCATTCATTCACTAGATGTTTAGTAAGCAGTAAACATGTGTATTAAGAATAGAATAAATCATCACACATAAGAAACACACATGAACACCAGGATTTAAGGTGGAAACCCAATTCGGGAGAAAACCACCGCTGCCGTCGTCTTAGTCTTCAATATTTATTATAAAGAAAACATATTACAACATTATACTGGTGCAGACTCATACCAGTACGCAGGCACCCACCTGCAGAAGGCTAAAACCTTCTCTCGTTTACCATCCTCTCCTGGAAGGGAGCTACAACCCCCTGCTCTCGTTTACCAGCCTCTCCTGGAAGGGAGCTACTACCCCCTGCTCTCATTTACCAGCCTCTCCTGGAAGGGAGCTACTACCCCCTGCTCTCATTTACCAGCTACCACTGGAAGGGAGCTACAACCCCTTCATTGAAGGCTTCGACCCTCAGTACCACCATGGACCATGTTTCATCAATTTTCATACTGGATCCAATAGCTTCCATACAAAAAAACTTGTAGGCCACTTTTCATCAGATTTTCAGACTGGACCCACTCCATACATTTAAGCTCATCATACATCAAACTGAAACTTATAACCCCATCAATTCATTCATTTAATCATCAACCAATCAACCAACAACTTGATCTTTGATCAATGTAATCAGCAGCATAATCAACATTCAAACAACCCAGATCTGTGTGAATAGATCATTGACAGATAGTAGTAAAACATCAAAACAGATCAGACATTTCATTCCACGTACTTTAGCAAAACCCTATATTTCATACGCGCTTTTACTTCACTGAACCTGCGTATATACGCGCTTTCACAGAGACAAACTTGCATATACATCTGCACATATTTCAAAACTGATTTCACATACCATACGCGCTTTTGATGAAGCCAACCCTCGTATATACACGCTTTCTCTTCCACGAACCTGCGTATAGATATTCAAACTTTGTAGGGCTGCGTAACTCTTTAGAACAGATAAATAACCCAGATTTCATCCTTTCCTTCAGCAGAGATTCGCCAGATCACATATCTAATCATTCCATAAACAGATCTAGAAAATACAGTCATTTCAGATCTAGAGATCCCTCTTCATCATTTTCTTCATAAGTACATTATTAATTCAGATCAATCATTAAACTGTTACCCTTTCCATACAGATATACTTCAGAGTGAAGTATTCATTAAAACCTAGACACATGCACCCCTTGCACTATGATCTTCTTCTCCTTATATAGATTTAGCCTTTGTCAATACCATGAGTCAAAACCACTCAACTACTAATGGTATTCCTAGACGGGATCAAATAGATATTCCATCGCTCAATACAATGAGCCAATACTGTGGTAAATCCCCTTGGTTTTATGAATTTAGAGCGCAAATAGGCATACGCTACTTGGCACGTACTTTTTCGTGTACATACGCTACTTCGCCTTTACAAACCCGCGTATGCTTTGTGACATACCATTTTTATCATGATTCTGGCACTTACTGGAATTTCTTTCTCTGTTACTTCTGAGATGCTCTGTAGATACATCAGATGTACATCATTAATAAACTCATCAAGTAGGTTGCCATCAAGGACAACACTCTGCATCATATTTCCAACAATCTCCCCCTTTGGACTTGATGGCAACCATGATGGAGTTTGATCACCACAACAGATAGATACATTGATTATAAACATTATTCAAACACCATGATACTCTCCCCCTATTCAAACACCACGATACTCTCCCCCTTTAACATCAAGGGCAAATGGCAGATCAAAACCATAACACGGTTTTTATTCTCATGTAGAAAGAAGAGCTCTGTAGATCTAATGTGCACTGAAGTTATCATGCTCCCCCTGAGTTCACGCTGAATCTTCAAACATATTTTTCAATGAAGTACATGACTCTATGACCTTTCCTATCACCAAGGACTTCAGACTTACATCAATGATCCAACCAAGTGGATTTACATATGTGACTCAAGTACCCAACCAAGTGGGTTTACACATTTTGACTCAACTACCCAACCAAGTGGGTTTTACAAATTATAACAATTTACATCATGGGTCTCAACATGACCTTTTCATCAAATTACAGATATGACTTTTTATGACCAATACCAAAAATAACTCAAGAGAGAGATCATATTCCAGAACCATCATAATGTCAACAATGCATTGTTTCCACCTGTCCAATGCTCCCCCTTAGCTTGTGCATCCAGAACACTTTCAACAGCAAATCATCAAGGCATCTTCATCAAATATTAGAGAATGAAACAGAAATATGAGAGCTGAAACATCACCAAAGATACCCAACAGCACCACAGAAGTGCTGAAGAACGCTGACCCAGAAAAATTTGTTAGCAACCACCCATACACTGTTTTCTGTGTATAAACTCGCGTAGTCCTTCATGAAATCCGTGTATCCCATTTAATCTTCCGAATTTAAGTAGATTTGATCTTCTGTATGGCAGAGACTACACCCAGCTTCTATCTACGATATTCGAATGCTTCCCTGGAATATATGAGAGAAGATAGATAGGACAATGTAGCTATGTTTTCAAGTGTCATCCAACAGTTGTAGAATAAGCACATCAGTAACCAAGCCTTCAGGCTCTTTGCAACATCAACATTTTCTTCAAGAGGAATTATCATACCAGAACAATCTTCTTCAATAGACAATATGTATCAAGCAATCATCCATGAGTTCAGTTATCACCAAGATCTTCATGATTTATATTTATTTCATACTCATGATGTAACATGTGTAAGAAAAAGGTCTCAACCATGACAAAATTCATTAGAAACAAAATCTGCATGATCTATCCTTATCTCTGTATCATAACACTTCCATCTTATACATGTGAAAAAAAAAGATACTCTTCAGCAAAAAGCAATCAGGGCTCATCCATAATCTCATCATAAGAAACCATGTATCATGTCATCATCATTTGAGCAAGAGTATTACTAGAGCTAAGGAATAAGCAGATACAATGCCAACAATGTAATTATTAGTAGTTAGATTGATGCTCCCCCTGAACCTGTGTTCCTGTTCTTGATCCATCTTCACTATTTTTTTAACAGAAAAGCATATGCTTTTGTCTCTATTGGAACTCGCGTGTATACGCAGCTTTAGCTTATGAAACCCACGTATGGAAATTGAAATATAGAAAATTTTCACAACTTCATCTCCCCCTGAATTTGTACCACCTATACCTGTCTTCTTCACATCAGATGCACTGTCAGAAATAAACATAACCAGAATTACCAAACCAACCATGAGAATCACCATACATTGCTCCCCTTGTGATGATACATTACTAATCCCTATAATGTATCTCACATTAATCCTGTTGTCATTATGATAAGTAAACTTTTAGAAACAGATGACTGCAGTAGGGTCAATATTCCCTATGTTTCTGACCGGTCCTCCTTCTTTTTCCATCTTTGCTTGAAATTTCTTATTGTGTGCTATAAATTATCCAATTTCTCAGATCTATTCATCTTGCATTTTTTTTCTACATGTCCATACTTGTTACAAGCATAACATCTTGCATGACCAGAAAATTAAGCATAGGGATCATAATGTGTTTTTCTATTCTTTCTTCTATTGCAATCCGCTGCTTTGTGACCATACTTGTTGCATGAAAAACAATATCCCTTAAATAAACCTGAGTACCTTTCTATGTAGAATCTATTTGTTTGTGACTGAAACAATCTGCTTCTACAATTGGCTGCAATATGCCCATAATTGTGACATTTAAAGCATTCAACATTATTGATCAAAGGAGGGAATGATTTCTTTTGAGAATTCATGATTGTCGGTTGACCTTCTGTTTCTTTCAACACTTCAGGTTTTGCATTGATATCCTTTGAATATTTAGCACTTCCTTGTGAACTGGATTCTCCTTCAACAATTTCATGAAAACCAAGACCAAATTTAACAGAAGGAGACCTTTGACTACTAAGAATATTGTCCAGAATCTTAGTACTCTCTTGAAACCTCAAGAGTTTATCCTTTTCTTCTGATTTACCTGTTAAAATATTTACCTCAACCTCCAATATTTGGCATTGCTTCTTCATACTTTCTTCAACCCCTTTTCCTTCTTCTATTTGAACATTCAATTTTAAAATCTCTTCTTTCAACCCATTTTCTTGTTCTTAAAAAGTTTGTAAAATTTCTTCATTCTTCTTATTTGATTTTTCCAGATCTTCCTTGAGAGAGATGATTTCTGCTTCAAGGCTTTTACTTTGATTGGTTACTTCATCCTGCAGTCTTTGATATATTTCTATCTGTCCATTCATTCTAGAGATCATATCTTGGTAGATAGATTCCTTCCTTTTAAATTGATCCCAATCATTGATCTTGAGATTTGCTTCTAGACTCATACTATTACTTTCACTATCTTCACCATTGCATGCACAAGAAAGTGAATCACAAGAACAACAATCAATACCTGTTTCATCTTCTTCATTTTCTGTTGCACATGTTTTCTGAGGTATCTACTTTCTTTGAGTAGCCTTCTTCTTTTGCTTCCTTCCCATGAGCACTTGCACATCTTGGTCAGAATCTTCTTCATCCTCTTTTGACATTTTATCATTATCTTCATTTGTATAATAACTCTTTCCCTTTTCAAATTGTTTCCCTTTATCATGATTTTCTTCATAAGGACATTTAGCAGCATGATGACCAACTCTTCCACAAGTAAAACACTTGAAGGGAAGCTTACCTTTGAATCTTCCAGTACCTGGTTGGAGTCTTCTCACAAAATTTGCTTCTTCTTCTTCTAATATATAACTTGATTCCTTGACAACTTCCTTTTCTTTTCCTTTTGCACATGCCTTAAAGACAACTTCTTTGATTTGAGAGGGACCTCCTTGTATCATTTCAACAGAAGTCAGGATACCATGTAGTTGAACAATAGTAAGAGTTTCCAGATCTTGCCTTTCTTCAATAGCTAATAATTTTGACTCAAATTTTGAAGTCAAAGATCTTAAGACTTTTTCCACCAGAGTAGTATCAGTTATGGTTTCACCCAAATTTCTCATACGATTTACAATATCATCTAGACGTAAAAATAAACTGGCAATACTCTCATCACTATGCATCCTTAAATTTTCATATTCAATTCTGAGAGTTTGGAGTTTTGCACTTTTTACCTTTGTATCTCCTTCATAGCTCAGAATGATTTTGTCCCATATTTCTTTTGCCGAATTTAGCTGCATCACTTTAGCAAATTCTGGTTCAGACATGCTTCCTAATAAAACATTGACTGCTTTGGCATTGATTTCATATTTCTTCCTTTCTGCTGCATCAGTAGGAATACTTGCCGGATACTGATAACCTTCTTCCACGATTGCCCATACTTCTGCACCAAGACTTTGCAAATATGTTTTTGTTCGTATCTTCCAGAATAACAGATTACTTCCATTGAATAGAGGTGGCTTTAGAGACAATACTCCTTCATGACATCCCATTGCGATGGATCTCCTTCAAGCGATCAAGCTTCTGCAGAAGAACCTACTCTGATACCAATTGTTGGGAAAAATACTGAGAGAGGGGGGGGGGGGTGAATCAGTATTTAGTGCAGACTTGAAACTTTTTACTTTTCCTTTCTCTAAAACCCATACGCTACTTTACTGAAGCCAACTCGCGTATACACGCGGATATCCTTAATAAAACTCGTGTATTAACAGAGATCTCATTATGCTGATAATTCTTTGCTTAGATCATTGCATCATTCATTCATTAGATGTTTAGTAAACAGTAAACATGTGCAGTAAGAACAGAATAAATCATCACACATAAGAAACACACATGAACACCAGGATTTAAGGTGGAAACCCAATTCGGGAGAAAACCACCGCTGCCGTTGTCTCAGTCTTCAATATTTATTATAAAGAAAACATCTTACAACATTGTACAGGCGCAGACTCATACCAGTACGCAGGCACCCACCTGCAGAAGGCTACAACCCTCTCTCGTTTACTAGCCTCTCCTAGAAGGGAGCTACAACCCCCTGCTCTAATTTACCAGCCTCTCCTGGAAGGGAGCTACTACCCCCTGCTTTCGTTTACCAGCCTCTCCTGGAAGGGAGCTACTACCCCTTGCTCTCGTTTACCAGTTACCACTGGAAGGGAGCTACAACCCCCTCACTGAAGGCTTCGACCCTCAGCACCACCATGGACCATGTTTCATCAATTTTCATACTGGATCCAACAACTTCCATACAAAAAAACTTGTAGGCCACTTTTCATCAGATTTTTAGACTGGACCCACTCCATACATTTAAGCTCATCATACATCAAAATGAAACTTATAACCCCATCAATTCATTCATTGAATCATCAACCAATCAACCAACAACTTGATCTTTGATCAATATAATCAGCAGCATAATCAACATTCAAACAACCCAGATCTGTGTGAATACATCATTGACAGATAGCAGTAAAACAACAAAACAGATCAGACATTTCATTCCACATACTTTAGCAAAACCCTAGATTTCATACGCGCTTTTACTTCACTGAACCTGCGTATATACACGCTTTCACAGAGGCAAAATTGCGTATACATCTGCACATATTTCAAAACTAATTTCACATACCATACACGCTTTTGATGAAGCCAACCCGCGTATATACGCGCTTTCTCTTCCACGAACCTGCGTATAGATCTTCAAACTTTGTAGGGCTACGCAAATCTTTAGAATAGATAAATAACCCAGATTTCATCCTTTCCTTCAGCAGAGATTCGCCAGATCACAGATCTAATCATTCCATAAACAGATCTAGAAAATACGTAGTCATTTCAGATCTAGAGATCCCTCTTCATCATTTTCTTCATAGGTGCATTATTAATTCAGATCAATCATTAAACTGTTACCCTTTCCATACAGATATACTTCAGAGTGAAGTATTCATTAAAACCCAGACACATGCACCCTTTGCACTATGATCTTCTTCTCCTTATATAGATTTAGCCTCTGTCAATACCATGAGTCAAAACCACTCAACTACTAATGGTATTCCTAGACGGGATCAAATAGATATTCCAGCGCTCAATACAATGGGCCAATACCATGGTAAATCCCCTTGGTTTTATGAATTTAGAGTGCAAATAAGCATACGCTACTTGGCACGTACTTTTCCGTGTACATACACTACTTCGCCTTTACAAACCCGCGTATGCTTTGTGACATACCATTTTTATCATGATTCTGGCACTTACTGGAATTTCTTTCTCTGTTACTTCTGAGCTGCTCTGTAGATACATCAGATGTACATCATTAATAAACTCATCAAGTAGGTTGCCATCAAGGAAAACACTCTGCATCATATTGCCAACATAGAGGTATTTCAAAATCTGGATGATTAAATTTCCTTGCCATACTCGAGAAGATGATCGTTTGTAAATGTTATGAAAGAGTGGAAATTTTACAAATGCGGAGGTATAAATGAATGAAAAATGAATGAAAATGTGCTAATCCTGGGTGATATAAAGAGAAACATGCATTTTTATGTGATAGGGTTTATTATGCATAGTGTGGGTTCTTCGCACTTTTGGTTAAGTCATTTTTGACCAAATCTTGTAGTTGGAATGGGAGAATTATTTTGATTTGTGTTTTAAGAGTATAAACACAATTGCTTGATGTTGTAGAACCTTTGTTTACCATCATGTGGTAGCATCTAAGGAGGTGTTATTCAATATTGACACAATATATGAGTTGTACATATTCATCAGAGAGGTTGAAATATGAATAGCTTGTTCTTTGTACACAGGTGAAGAGATGTGAATTGATGTTGCATGGTTCATAAAAGTGTAGGGAAAATTTTTCATTAATATGACGAAATTATGGGCGTGTGAATGTTAATAGTGACAAAGACGACACAGAAGAGTGGAATCCAAAGAATTGAGATTACGAAGAGAAGTTTTGTTAATAACCTTAACAAGAGCATAAGGTATGATACATCATTTCGAGAAGGCATTTTGAATGTTGGAAATTGAATGGTTTATTTATTTTCACCATAAAATAAATCTTGGGAAAGTGAAATGAATTTTAAATTAAAGACTTCAGCATCATGTGAAATGATAATGGGAAACTGATGATCTCTCATAAGAAGAAAGTATGAAAGAAAGTGAAGATTTTATATCCTAAAAATGTATTAGGGGTGTATGTTTGTTGGAGGATGGTATAACTTGAATTAAGTCAAAATATCCACTATCATAATTATTGGGGAAAAGCTTGAAGTAAAAACAGATGAAAGTTTGGATAGTTTGAGTTAAGAGTGATTATTTTCATCCAAGATGAAGAATTGGTGTAAGTCTGAAGTCAAAGGGTCGTAATCTAAGTCAAAAGTCTGAATGTAATTGGGTGCATGAACGATGGAGCCTGACACCCAAAGAATTGTTCATTGTAACACATGAGTTATTAAAGTGTTGTTTGCTGCAAAGTGAAGCAAGTGGGTTGCCAGAGATTGATTCCAAGATAGAGAACCGAAAGAGGTCAAGTGTCGGAAGAAAGCTTGCATTGCTGAATGGCAAGTGTGAAGGATTGCTGATAAGAAGATTGAATGAAATCCACACATGAACGGGTGAAGTTCACAAAGGAGGGGAAGATGATTGTTGATAGTCATTTCCAAAGATCTGATGAAGACCACAGAAGAAGAGAAAAGAAGGAAAATGCCAAGGTAAGTGCCATATGTGAGCAGTTGATGGATGAAGAGTACAAGAAGGAGAAGGTTGAGATAACACTTCGCCTTGAATTGTTAATGGAGTTGTTGTATAAAAATGTGAAAGACTAGACACATGGTTGGACCATGAGGAAGAAAGTAAAGTGGCAGAGACTACATGAAAATTGGGAACAACAGGTAAACATACAGTTGGCAGAAGAGCTGAGGAAGTTTGAGCAGATGTTGAGGTGTGAAGAACTTAGAGGGGCTGAGCTGA
Organism: Pinus albicaulis; assembly: GCA_034641835.2. Classification (NCBI taxonomy): domain Eukaryota; kingdom Viridiplantae; phylum Streptophyta; class Pinopsida; order Pinales; family Pinaceae; genus Pinus; species Pinus albicaulis. The sequence continues at coordinate 6,010,725 of CM076583.1, read as the reverse complement.
AAATGGATGTTTTCATTTGTGGCCCAGAACAGGGTGAAATTCTGGGTGAAGAGATTAATGTGGAATATCTCATGAACTATTGGGATAGTTTAGAAGAATTTGAAGATGTGTTGGTGAGAGAAGAAGATGAGGCTATCAAGCCTTGTATTTTTAAATCTCGCAGTTTATGTATGTTTGCAGGATGTGCGAAAGATGGTGGACAGTCTGGTGAAACTGTCACAGAGGAGCATGAAACTCTTGAGGTGGAGTGTGATGGAGAATGCCTTTCAGAGGACGAAGGTACTAATTTGTTGCAACAGAAAGAAATCATCAATGAATTATTGTTTGGGGTAAAACAACAAGTTGAAGCTGTTATGGAGCAGAAGAATACTGGAAATTTCGAAGAAATATTCCAAGGAGGTAAACAAATGTATTTATTTAGTGAATTTGCTGACGAAATTTTCCAATGTGATGGAACAGAAACCAGGACAACTCAGGAATATTGCCAGAAGAAGGATGAAGCTGGGAATGAAGGTTGTGATGAAGTGATGGAAAGATTTCATATGGAAATTGAGTTCTTGGAATGATGGCTTAAGGAACCTGAGGGAGAAGTGAAGATTGCAAAACCTGATCTAGAAGGAATTGCAGTTACTATGTGTGATAGGGATGAAATATTTTTAACATTTATAGAGTTGAATGAATGTTATAAATTTTTAGATAATAATGTAATTGTAGGTACAGAAAATGACATTAACAGATATGATGTCGAACTCAGAGAAATTGAGTAGATTTTATTTGGCGTTGAGATGAAAGATCAAAAGCAACAAGAAAATTATGTCCGTAAAGACATAAATAAGACATAAATATTGATCCAACAGGATAAAGTGGAAAGCAGCCAGTAGTTCAAAACATGATCTAACAAAATCCAGAAATTCAATGATGGAAGATTGGTTCTTGAAGCATCAAAAGTGACTGAAAGGTCTTATCTTTTTAAAACTAATAGTTTGTTGATGAATGCAAGTACAACACTAGATGAGGAAATTGTTGCTATAAAAGAAATCAAAGACTATAGTTGTAATCAAGAAGGATTTCTTGATTATTTTTCATTATAGAAAGTTGAGTGCTCATCTCAGTTGGAGGCAAAATAATTCGACAAAGAGGAATTACTACGAGGAATTGGCGAAAGAAAGTGTTGGAGAAGCTGATGGAATCTGATCGACAAAGTGAGTGATGAGTTACCAAATCAAGTTGATACTTTGAAGGACCAGCGGCAGAATAGAGTTTGGAATCCTAGAGGGAGCAAGTCATCAGGACTTGTGGCTGTCACATTGTTACAGAAAAGTGACAGACCTCATAGACAAAAGTCTATGGAAACTTCTCTACATGGGGAGTCTAATGCAGGAGCATCAAAGCTAAATTTTCATTATTCAATTATGTAATTAGGGGGGTGATGATTTTTAATTATTTTATTAATTAATTTTCTCATTTTTAATAAATTAGGAGATAAAATATAAATTTGAGGATTATTGTAAATATTCCTTAAATAATTAAGGATATGAGTGGAGTTGAATTAGTTAGATAATATAGGGATTAGGAATTCCATAAATGGGACTTAGTTGAGCCCAAAAAAAGATAAATTTAAATTAGACTTTAGTTGATATTTGTGTGGAAGAGTTTATGGAGTGGAATAAATTCATATTTATGTATAAATAAGAGGGTTGTGTGAGGAATAAAAAGAGAGGGAGGAAGTGAGGAATACAGAGAAAGCAAGAGAAATGGATTGAGATTTTTATAAAGGGCCAAAAGCTGAGAGGCTTCCATTGTAATATTTGGCTAGATGTTTTGAATTTGGAGTTTCTTAAATTATTATATATTAGCATTTTTGTTTATATAAGCTCTCTTTCCGTTATGTATACTCGAGCTATACCAAATGTGTTTTTTTTTATGAAGAATTAATTGAGATTTTTAATGAAGAAGAAAGCACTCATGTAACAATATGCTAGGTTCTGATTTGACCCAGTATCCTGGCATCAGAAGGTGCCCCAAGGTGTAGTAAAGGTAGTTTTGTGTTGATCATCTGGATGTACTAGTACCTGATTATAACCTAAAAAACCATCAAGAAAAGATATTCTTTTGGAGCCTACTACCCTTTGCAGTATATGATCCATCTTAGGTAAAGGGTAGTTGTCTTTCGGGGAGGCTTTGTTTAAATTTCTGAAGTTTATGCATAGCCTAATTTCCCCTGTTTTCTTCCTCACTGACATGAGATTTGAGACCCATTCTGAGTACCTGAGTGGGACTATTATTCCAGCATCATACATTTTTTTTATTTCTTTCTCAACCAAAGGCATTAGGACAATTTGTGCAATTTATGCTTAAATGGTTTCTGGTTTTCCTTGAGAGGAATCTTATGTTGAATGATGTTTGTATCATAGGACTTCAATTCCTCATAGCCCCATGCAAACACATCCTTAAACTCTTTGAACAACTCAATGTATTTATGTTTTATAACAGCTAGCAGTGTTTTGGGCAGTTTTATCATTTTAGGTTTTTCTTCACTACCTATGTTGCATTCTTCTATATCTATTTCAGTGGATTCTATTTTAGGCTTCCTAGTAACATAATTGAAATCAAACAGTTCTTCTAGGGGGAAAAGTCCTCTTGGAAATAGAATTTATTTGTATTGAAATACCTCAAGGTCCTTTTTTTCTGGATCTCCACACAGTTCTGCCTCATGAGGGTGTTCTAAAAAAATTATATCAGCAGCATAAGGTGGCTCTGTTTTGTGTGTCTTTTCCTCAGCAAAGTAGTCCTATTCATGATCTGAGTCTGGTTTTGGCATTTCAAACTCATTTTTGGACTACAGGAAGTCTTCAATATGTTTTTCACCTTAAAACAATTGCCAATAATCTATGTTATTAGGGACTGTCGATCTTCTTTTGACCTTTACCATGTAATGTTCATTGGCATGAGGTAGTTGGAAAGTGCTGGCAACAAATGCTAGTTAATTTTCAAGGCTGTTTTGAGTTCTTGGGACAAAGGTAAGTTCATGTTTTTCAAATGTTTTCAGGAGGTCTAAGGCAGCATTTCTATATTCTCTTAACCTGGGATTTTTGGTGAAATATTCTCCTTTAATTTTCCTGATAATTAGCTTGGAATCTCCTTGAATGGAAATCCTCTTAGCTCCTATATTTTTCAGCAATTCTAAACCTAGGAGAAGAGCTTCATATTCTGCAATATTTTGTGGACATAGAAAATCTAGCTTGTAAGAGTGACCCTCATTACTTTTGTGTATCCAAACACCTGCTCCTGAACCAGCTTTGCCACAAGAGCCATCAAAGATCATGTTCCAAAGAGTTTCAAGTTTAGATTCATCATTGTCTTTTTTTCATGGCTGTTATGGTTTTGACTGTTATGTTCTTCACTTTGTGTTTGGTTTGACTGTTCTGAAAGGTCTTCCTATTCCTCTTTTTCAGCTACTTGTTCATTAATGTCATCTTCATTGTACAAAATAAATGAATCAAGGTCTAAATGGATAGAATAGAGAGGGGTGTTATTTGGATTATCTTGGCTACTTACCATGAATTTCATGTGAGATTCTCTGTAAAGTCTTCTTGTTTGGTTAAAGACTGGAATGGTAGCATATGTCATATCCATTTAGAGGGTTCCTTGGAGTTTGGCTCCCCATGATCGTGATAAAATAATGCCATATTTTGGGGGAATTTAAACCACTACAATATCCATTACAAGGCTCTTGGCTAGTATTTGTGCCATATTAACACATAGACCTTTGATTAGGCCCAGACATTTAACTCTACTTGAATCAAAAGAGTACAAGTCTTTGTATGGTCTATTTATTTCAAGGCCTAACCTTTCCATCACTACCTTTGGTACGAGGTTATGTGAAGCGCCAGAATATAGCATGGCATTGTGTAGGATTTTGTCATGGATGTTCAAACTGACATAGAATGGAGGCACACCTCCTTCTTGAAACTTCCCTTCTACCTCTGGTCCAAACAATAATTATGGCTTGTCATAACTCAGATTTAGAGTATCAGTGTTATTTCCTATGTTTAAAGCCTTCAAAACTTGAGATCTATATACATATTGAGTCACTAATTAAGTAAGGGGTATGCCTATTTTTATCTTAGCAATTTCACTCTCAATACTGAATGGTGTCTATGTTCTTCGTAGATTTAAATTAGTTTTATCAGACATTGTTTTTTTAGCAACCTTAGCTTGCTGATTTTTATTTGGAGTCTCAGTTGAAAGAGTTTTTTTAGGGCCACTAGTTGATGTACTAGGGCAGCTTTGGTCACCATCAGGTTGGCTGATTTTGTTTTTTCTTTGATAAAAACTCTTAGCCTTTGTGTTTGCACTTTTTGCTGTCATTTTAGGACTTTTTTCAGGGGTCTTCCTAGCATAAATTTCTGGTTTGTTCCTCTTGGGGATATCTTGGGTTTTCCTACTTCTGAGGCCATACTACCTATGAATCTCCATGATAGCATTTTCAAATCCTAGTTTGTATTCTTCAGAATCCTCATATGTTCTTTCAGTTTGGTTTGAGGAAAACAGACCTTGTTCTTCTTCTATAAGAAAAACAACATCCTCATTATTAGAGCCTATTAGATTCACATGGTTTTCTTTAGGCTCCTCAGTCTCCCTTTCCTCTTCATCTACATAATTTTCTTGGAAAGGAGGCCTGATTTGCTGGTTAGTTTCTCTTTTTCTTATTTGAGGGGGATCTCTTCCGAAGTTTTGGTTTCTATTTTTGTTATGAGGATTTTTTTGGTTTTCTCTAGGGGGTTCTCTTTCATTTAAGTTAAATCTCTCCATCATTCTTTCCATTTTCCTAACTAGACTATCAATTTTAGCATCAGAGGTGGAGGCCATAGGCTCTTCTTTGTATGTAACCTTCTTTTATGTTCTCATTCTAGCCCTTTTAGAAATGATATTAGCTTCTAAACTTACTAATCCCCTTTTCCTGTCTTCTAGGGTAAGGGGATCTCTTTCTCTTAATTGGTAAGCCATTTCTAGATCAAATCCATTTGGAAATTTTACTAGGGCTAGGCCTTGTGGGGGTTTCATGTGGGGAGGAAGTGCATTATATACACTATTGAACCTAGTGCAGTAGTCTTGAACACTCTCCCCAACATTTCTTTAAGGTTTCTCATACTCTGATAAGATTTGAAGAGGATTTTTCTTATTCTCCCACTTGTTTATGAATGTTTGATAAAGGGAAGGGAGATCATGAATGCTATTAGGATTTAAGTTCTTGAACCATTTATTTTCTTCTCCCCCTAAACTTTGGGAAAACATTCTCATTTGTATAGTCTCTTCTTCTATTTCTTGTTATTCAAAAGAATCATTCATCTTGTCTACATGTTTTTGGGCAGTTGTAGGATCAGTCCCATTAAAGTGAGGAATTCTAGATTGATAGTCCTGTGGCATAGGTAGTAAAGGTTGTGGTAGTACCAATGGGGCATACCATGTTGCCATGATGGGAGGTAATGGAACCCAAGGAGGATTTACAAGAGGATGGTTTACTAGTGGAGGTGGAGGATGGAATGGAGAAGTTTGGACAGTGAATGTATGAGTGGGGGTAGCAGATGTACTTGGACCGGTTAGCTGATATTGAAAAGATTTGGAACGAAAGGAGTCAAAGTGTCAGAGAAGCTAAAAATTAGGAGGAGTGGAAGGAGAGGCTTCTCTACTAGGACTCTGTTGTAACCTAGTAGGCTCAAGGTTTGTCTAGTCTATCCAACTTTGAGACTTATTTCTGAATAGGTTTCTTCTATGGTGTAAGTCAAATTGGGTATCTTGCAAGGATGTAAGGTTTACAGGAAAGAAACTTGCTTTGTGAATTGGTCTGACAATAGTTGAATCTTCAGTCCTAGAATTTTTCCTTAAGATTCTTTCTGGGTCATCAACTATAGTAGGAGGGTTTGGGTGAGGGTGAGATCTGGTGTTGATTCTTTGTGAAGCTAGATTTCAGACCCACAACACAGAGAGGCTGAAAGTTTATAAGATTTTTGAAAACAAACCAATATGTAATAATATTGGATTCACACATTATGTGACTGGGCTTTATAATTTTAGTATTGATTAATACATTCCCAGAGGAGTCTATGAGAACCAGTGGAATCATCAGGTATACTGAAAACCAGTGGAGTCACCAGGTGGAGGATGCTAACTATTTTGAGGATTTGTTTGTTGTCCACCATCAACAATTGGATACCAATATTGAAATATTTTTGGGTTTTCTGAGTTCTTTATATAACACTAATATTTTTAATGGGTGTTCCCAGTGGAGTCGCCATTATTTTAGGTCCCTGTAATTTTTCAGATTGGTAAGACCAAATAAACAAGGGTAACATCAAACCGACTTTGGAGTCCTAGGATATAGCCTTTCTCGACTCAAAGAGGGATCTCTCTATATTTGTATAAAATATATAACTTAATTGATTTAGGATGCTTATTTTAGGCTAGTTAAAATTATAGGGATTGTTTGTTTCGTTTTGGTTTGGCTGGGTTGCTTGTTAAGAAGAACAGATAGAGTAAGAGAAATTCAAACCATTGGGCTATGGGGTCTGTGAAAGGTTTGAAGAGTATAATAACAAATCAAGGGTGTTCACAGGGCAAGTTATCAAAGGCAAATGGATCTTAATAGCTTATGTGGGTGTGAAATGAACATTAAGTTGTGAGTTTAATAGCTTAAAGGGAAATTAAGGATCCTTTAATATGTACTAGAACAAGAAGAGTCTTTAAGATCGCTATTCTTAAGAAAGAACCAAAGGAAAGGACATACCATAAAATTCTTTGGTAAAAATTTGCCAAGTAAACTTTAAGACAACAATCTAGCGAACCCTAGAGAGCAGGGAAATCCTAAATTCTCTAGATATTCAATTGCAGAGAAAGAAAACATTTAAGATAACATTTTAGAAATGATTAAAGAGTAGGGAACTCCTAAATTCTTCAATCAGACTTCAAAAACCTTTAAAGTGACTCTTAAAGATAGACCAAAGGAAAGGGAAAACCATAAACTTCTTTAGCCTAAACCCTAGTAAGTAAAATTCAAAGAAAGCCTTAAGAAAAAAATTTCAAGTAGAACCAAAGGACAGGGAAAACCATAAACTTCTTTAGCCAAACTCTAGTAAGTTAATCTCAAGGAAATAAACCAGGTAGAAATGGAAAATAGGGAACTCCTAAGTTCTCCAATCAAACCCAGCAAGGGAAAACATTTAAAAAATAGAAAGCATATAGAATTAAGGTGCCTCTAAAAAGCATATCTTAATCTAATTTTTCTGCTCTGTTATAAGATAAATTGATGCACAAAATGGAAAACAAAAGGAAACAATAATAATATTAGAATAACATCACCATTTAACCAATTTCATGAATCCTATGAATATGATTTTTCCATTGATATCCAGTCCAAAACAGTCACAAAGCTTCAAAACCAACTTCTTTACAACTCAATGTCTATAAGGTTTTTAGCTCAACAACCAACCAATAAAAAACATGAAGCATGCATGCAGTATTTATCTGCAAAATTAGGAGGTGATCTAATCTAGGGTTTCAAATTTTCATTTATCACAAATTTAATGTATTTTGACCTTTGAGACCATGCAAGGACCAAGGCAAAATATCTGAGACTGATTCATTGTGATAATAACTCCTAACATAACTTTCTGAGCTAATTTTTGGAAAATGTTTGACTTTAAGGCTTCTTAATAACTTTTACAATATCTCCTAGTAAGGGTGTAGCACCAAGGTATAGGGGCGTAGAGCTAGTGCAAATGCGTAGTGCCAAGGTACAGGGGCGCAGCGCTAGTGCAAACGCGCGGCACCATAACAGGAAAAATGGCTTGTCTTGCAGCTAACTTTTGGATGCCTTCCCGATGTCCAAATGAACTCAATGATGTCTCATTAGAAAGCCTGTCCTATCTAATTTCCATATATGCTTTCAGTTTCCAAAATGGGACCCATCTGCCCTGTCAAAAATTACTTCTCCCAAGACTAGTAAATGTGCAACGCCAAAGTCAAAAATAGGGCAGAAACATGATTTTTTGGAGGTTTTTTCCCCTTTTTGAGGGACCAGTTTTGCTCCAAATATTCAAAAAAAATTTGAGGCTGATGTACTCATCACTATGAATATGATGATGTTGACCATTCTTCATTTGGGTGGCCCAAAAAAGAGCGCAGCACCAGTGGCGCTGCACGTTTGGCCAATTTTCTACATGTCAAACTGTCAAAAATTCAAAATGTGCACAAAAGTTCCAAAATTTGAATTTTTCTTGCTAATCAAGGTTTAGAGGCTTGGAGGGACACCTTAGGAAGAATATTAAGCTTCTCTTTCTCCTTTTCCTTTGTCAAAGCCGAAATCTTTGCATGGGCACCTTTGATCTTGGCCCTTGCAATCCTGTTTCCCATGGCATAATGTCTTTCCATCTTCCTCTGAATGTCAGTGTCTCTCTTTGTCTTCTCTATTTGACCCTCTAAATGAAAATTTTCCCTCTCAAGCAAATATTCTCTATCCCTATTGATATTTATGGTAAGAATCTCACTTGGAGTGAGCTACTCTACCAATTCTGCCTCTTTCTCCCTTTCCCAGGATAAAGCCTTCTCAGTCCAATGGTCTTTGGTATTTGTCTAGGAATCTGATCTTCCTCATCATCACTGCCATAATAACTACCCAAGGTCTCATCTAGCAAATAATTGGCCTTTCTGGCCTCTTTCTGAGCTCTGATTGCCCTGACCTCATTGATGGCTTGCTTTGTCTTCAACTGCTGATTCTCTAGCACAAAAAATTTAATCACATTGTTTTCTCTACCAAGATTAGCTTGAAGCTCACTAATCTTGGCATCCTTGCCTCTGATCAATGCACTATTAATTTTCTCCTCATCCTCATCATCAAGGTAAATCAACTGAAACTCCTCCTCAGTTTCATGTTTGTCCTCCTCCTCAACAATGATAGGCTCTGTAGCCTTTTCCTTGCCTTTATCAACTTGTTTTGTTGATGAAGTAGGCATGGCCCTTTTCACATCAAGTGAAGAAAACACATTCCTATAGCCTCTCTGATAGGTTGAAGGAAATGGCGCAAAGTCAATCAATTTGGTACCAGCTACCACAATGTCCCTTTCAGTTGATGATCTGGTATCATGATATGATGGTGAAGGGTTGTGAAAAGGTGATGTGGAAGGATCAACATGAGGTGAATGGATATGAGTAGATGGTGATGTATGAGCAGTAGGATGTGATGGAGAAGTGGTTATGGGAGGATGAGAAGATGAAGGAATATCCTGCTGATGATGGCCATGTGGAGTAGTGAAAACCTCATTGGTAATGAATGCATCCCATGAAATTTTTTTCTGTTGAAGTTGATGCATGAACACCATCTTGATGAGTGAATGATGAAATAGGCTCCACATTTTCTGATTGTAATCTCTCTTTTTCACAATGTAGGCCACCTTATCAATGCTACAGAAAAGATAATAAGGTAAGTGTATCATTCTAACTCTAGTGAAATGCATAAGTAGATGGATATGATATGAGTAGAGGCGGGAAAACCTTCCCTCAAAAGTGAAATAATTCATTATTATTCTCATCATGGGCACATATCGATCAAGAAGATGAGAAAAAGGGAAAATAGACTTGTTGTGATCTTTGTACCTAGGCTTGAGGTATGGTTCATAATAGCTCATGTCCAAGTTTGCTTGTTTAAACCGCCTCTCTCCCACACTAGGTATCCTTGTAGCAGCTGCAATGGCATTGGTAGACATTTCAAAGGTGACCCCATCAAGATTGACCTGCTTTTCATGTAGATTGATGATGACCAATCTTGTTAAATCCAGGTGATTTTGGACTTGCTGCAGTCTCTCACAAAAGTTGAAATAGCCCACATTCTTAAAGCAAGAAACAATGAGTGGAGAGGCCATGAGTTCTCTTGTATTGATGGGTTCAAACCTATTTATTTTCCATCCCTTATGATCATGTCTTCTTGGCATTTTTGCCTCAACACCACTATCTTCTCCCTCTGACATCTTCAATTTCTGATTTGGAAACCCTAGGGTGGAAGTGAAATGAAATGAGGGGAAGGAAATGAAATGGCAACTTGAACAAAAGAAGGAAATGAGTGAAGGGGAAAACTAAATCAATGGAAACCATAAATCAATGTAATTACCCTTTCTGTGACTGATATTTCTTTTAGGAAGGTGAACTAAGGGTAAAACAATGATCTTAAGCTAAAATCTAGGGTTTCTCTTAGGGTTTCATTTCCATTCAATTAAGAGTGATCAAATAGCTTTAAAAATATGGCTTATGTCATGTAATTACAACTTAAGATTGCTTGGATGACTTTGGAAAGAATTTGGAGAAGTTTTGAATATGTTTGAATGGCCCCAACCCTTAGTAAACTCCTCTATCTAGGCACGTAGCGCCACTGGCTGAGGGCGCAACGGCAATGCAATTACACGGGGTCCTTTCTGGCAAGGGCACAGTGCTTCGGCAAGGGCGCACCGCCAATCTACAGGCATGCAATGCCTTCACAATTTGCGTTGGGAATTTCGGGCAAGGGCGCAGTGCCGATCTCTAGGTGTGCAGTGCCAGTACAAACACGCAGCGGCAAGAAACCTAACCCAAATTCGCTCAGAAAACCCTAAAATTCTTCTTTTCTGGATGCTCCTGATGTTTTGAAAGGAAACAATGACTCATTTGAAATGTAAAATGGGCTTTTATAGGCTTGTGGTTTTAATTTTAACTTGAAAAACCCACTTTCTAATGTTTGAAGTCTTTTTCCTTTGTCACTGATACTCTTTGACACTTTTTTCTTTGCAGGTTGCTAAAGTCATGAAGTTGGCTTTTCTTCTTCTCATTGAGGCTTGACATGCTCACTTTGACAACTTTGGGATTTATTTATTTCATATAGTAGCATCTTCAAAATCTTCTGTAGTTTCCACCATAAAATTAAACTCATCTTTTTCCACCTTCTCTAGCCACCTTTTTCAAATCTCTAAGTGCATGTGTTTCTTTACAGCAATCATTAGTGTTGTCTTCTAATTTCTCTATAGCCCTTTCAAGTTCATTCATTTTTGTCCAGTTCACCTTACCTTTTTTCCATATTTCATAAATATTTTATGATAGACTTTCTTCATGTTTGGCCTTGTGTGGTTCCTCCATGTCATTTTCCGGCAAGTAATCACTACTTTGGCACTTGAATGGACTAACAAGTTTATAACCCTAATCATCTACAAGACCAAGTTTTTCCTCTTTCCCTTGTTGTAAATTGTTTTCATTCAGGAGTAGACAGTCTACATCATGAGTACTTTATACTGATAAATCTTCCAACACCACATAAGTGATAAACTTTGTTCCATTTCTCTCACTTGTAGATTCTGAACTGAGAAGATAATCCTCCTTGGAAATTTTATGTCTTTCTTGAATAACTATGTCTCGACATTATATTACATCGAAGCCATAGTCTAGCAAAGGAAAAGCAGTGCATGAAACATCCAAGGATTTTGGGGAGCCAGAAAGATGTTTATCATAATCAATCCTTCTCATATGTGTTCTGACATTATCAGAATGAAAGGATGACGTTGAAAAAGTGAAAAACCATAATGACCTAATGGGAGTACTTTTTGACCTAATTTTGAATTAAATTCAACTTAAAAACTTTCAAGTGAAAAGCGCATTTCCAAAAGTGTTGTTATGCTCAAGGGGACATGGGAATGAGTTAGCAAAAATAACTCTTAGAGGGAGGATGGAGTTTATTGACAAGGGAAAATGGGGAAATGAGGTTTTAGGTAGGAAATAAGGATGAACATGAGAGGTATAAGCCCATACTAAGTCTTTGAAGAGCAACAGGGTGACTTTGAGATGGAAAACTGATAGATAGGGAAAAGGTTTTATGAAGATAATGAAGGCAGTGAGATTTCTGAAGCTCAATATATTCAAGGACTATTGTCTTCAGAAAACTATAACCATTCTATAGTCATCCAAAGATAGTGAAAAATACTTATGACTAACAAGATGAAGTCATGTATGCCCTTTATAAAGGAACCATCCATAAGCATTGGCCTCACAAGAGTAGCGTATGCAAGCACTTCATCTCATCCACCATTTCCATTATCACCTATCATCTCATTCATCATCTCCTCCTACCATATATATTGCTTATTATCCATTTGTATCACTCACAAAATTAAATCTATGGTATTGAAATAAGAATGGTGTAGCTCCACAAGAACGAACACCCTCAAATCTCCGCGCAGTGTTTCTCTACAAGGACCAACCCTGCCCAAAGCCACAATGCCATAAAAATCTATAAGTGAGTAAAGTAATTGTTTGCATGATGAAATGCAAAACCTCAAGCATGGGGTAGTGTTGGGATTTGAATATGCCCATGTTTTCATCATCCAATATCACCGTTCATACCCTAAAAACCATAGGTTTTACCTCGCTCTGTACCCTAATTCCATAACTTTCCATCAAATACACTCTATGATTGGTTATCATTAGTTTTCTTAGATTTTATATGATTAAAGATGATTATTTCATGATTTACTATTGATGGTTTCACTAAAAAAATTTGTCATAGGTTTCCATCAGTGAAATTCTTCATAAGTCAGTAAAGTACGGAAATGGCTCATTTAGGGCTTTGACACTTTCGACCTGCTTCCAGAGAAACTGAGAGAGGTCATTGTCAAATTAATGTTTTCATACCTTTCCATAACCTGGATTGCACCCAAGTCACTCATCTGGGTCTCTATAAGGAAAGTCACAAAATTTTCCAAATCTGCAATAAATTTCAAACTACCAACTTCTGCCTCAATTTTCGTGGAGGGGAATGTGAATGAAGAAATTTTGGCACATGGGTTTTGGTACCAGTATATAATATTGATTAAAACTCAAATAATTTTCTAAAATTCCTTACGGTTTGGGAGATACGAAGAGTTATTTAAAGCCAATTTATATATAAAAAAATCCAAAAAATCTAGATTGTGCTTAGCAGTCAAATCCAGATTTATGGATAAACCAAAAAACCCTCCAACTACTAGCCCTTTCGGCAATGATCTTCTTGCGCAGATGAAAGTCTCACACGAAGCGGTATGGGGGGGTGTTGGAACCAGGTTTCCGCACATTGAGAGAGAATTTAATGAAGTGGTCCTCAAAAAAACCCAATGTGAACTTAAGTAGATCCGCATGGTAACATATAATAGACACAGAACAACACAGAAATATTTATCTCTTTAGCGCAGATAACAGATCAGAACCAAATCTAGTTCTTAACCACTATAAACACTTAACATATCTCTTAATCATCAATAATCATGCATAAAAAATCAGATAACTTTGCACAATCATGCATCAATAACATATAATGTGATATTAACAGAATACAAACAATAAACAATATAGACGCATAACACAGAGAGAGTTCGTCAAAATTTTCCTTCTATTATCTTTCATATATGTCAATACATCATTTGTCTTTCTAAAACCCTTACAAAATCCATACAAACCCTTCCGCACACACATCCAGCAGAGTCTGCACATAGCTAGGACTAGGTCATCACACACACAGACAGCAAGAGCCTTTCAACCAAACCCAAAAACCCTTACAGACGCATAAACTATTAAAACACCAATATCATGAACTTAGTTACAACTACTTAGCTTAGACATACTTCTATCTATTTATAATATGCCTAGAGCATAGATACTGTTAGCGCTCAAATCTACCTTAGGCTGAAATAAGGTAAAATTTAAGGCTACATCAAACCACGCTTAGCCTCGTAGCTAGCCCTACGAGGACAGGAGAGGGCTCTCTCCGGGTCTATCTCGGCAAAAGGTTTTCAGAGGGGCTGAGATGACTTATAATGAACAATGAATACTGATTTTAGGCTAGTAAAGAGATAGGTAAGTTTGATTTTGATTTTTGGATTTTTGTTGGGGAAATGGGAAAAAATAATTTTGAGTCCGGGGATAAGGCCAGATCTTTGCAGAATTCGAGTTGGGGCGAGGTAGGCAATAGTATTAATGATTTTTATTGGATATATGGATGGATCAGAATGAAAAGGAGCTGAAAAGGGAAAGGATGAACATGGATCCTTTTCAAACAAGGGAAAACATGTAAAACTAAATGAATTCAAAGGCAGAGCATTATGAACAATGGATTCAACCTCATATACTCATTCATTTAATTTAAAAAGCATAAGTGAGAAATGGCATACATTAAACATGAAAGAACTTACAATAAACTGAGAGAAAACACCATTAAGAACTGAAAGCCACAAGAATCCCAACAGGTGCTGCAAAACCTCTGATCTTTCCTTAGCCAAAATATGAAAAATATGTACAATGTGTGCCAAAAGTTTCCCAAGAGTCCAACCTGTAGAATGTCTCAGAAATTACAATATATAGATCACTCTAACCCCTTCCCATGCCTCTATGGGTCAAATTCCTTCTTCAGGGATCAGTTTCAACCAAATTCTAATCAAGGAGCTAAAATCTAGGCAGCTAACAACTTGCCTCTAAAAGAGTGGAAACTGATTCATTTACATAATTTTCACTTTTTTGAGAGTGAATCTTCTAGAATAGGTAAAAATGAGCCAAATTTACATGCCAACCATCAATTTACATCATGAAAACCCAAAAATTTCATCCACAAGCAAAACTGGTCCCAACTGGTCGAAATTCTGAGCTGGAAGTTGAAAAATCAGCCAAAAATCTATGTGGGTAGCGCCTGAACTATATGGGTAGCGCGCCTTTCAGCCTGATTTTGAGGCACTTCCCGGCATCCAAATTGAGCTCATGATAGCTCTTTGGAAAGCCCTGGATGTTGGCTATAAAAACTTCATTCTCCCAGAAGTACTTCCTGCTGGTGCAAAAGGTGGTAGCAAGGTGGTTTTCATGGTGTTTTTGGGCCTTGACCATCCATAATTTGATGAAATGCTTTGGAAATGCCTGAGCATGCATAAATTACCATGAAAAACCCAAAAATGCAAATATTTCCTTCAGCAAGTGTCCCGAATAAAATTGAGCACATTGACGCGCTACCCGTATAGCGGAAAAATCTGTTTTTGGACCAAAATATTTCAAAGTGACAAAAATTTCTCCGAATTTGCTCAAATTCGGAGCGAAGACTCTCCATCATGTATCATGCCCAGCCAACAAAGCCTCGGCCAAAATACGAAGTGGATCAGGCCTTTTCCGCTGTTTTAGTGCTTTACTCAACCTCCTCTTCAGAATCTTCATTCTCGCTTTGCAGACATGCATGCGAGCCCAATAATGACCTTTCATGTGACGAAGCATGTCTTTCTCTCTATTTGCATTTGCCAACAACTTCTCCAGATGAATGTTAACATGCGTGAGTACAGAATCTCGATCGATTGGTGTCATGTCGCCGGGTCTCTTCCGGGCCAATTGTAGATCCTCACGGATTCGCCACAGCTCATAAAGTGTGTGCTCATCCTCTAGCTGTTTGTTACGCTGCTCCAGGTAGTTTATCACCCACTGAGCCTTCTGCAATTTATCTTTCAGCGTGTCATTCTCGGCCCTTTGCTCCTGGATGATCTCCTTCAGTTTCGAGCTAGGAGAGCTCGCATCAACATCAATGATCGTGAAATCCGTGTCCCGGCCTCCTGATGGAGTCGGCGAGACCCCTTCCACCCCGGGTGGAGATAATACTCCCCGTGTAGCTGCAAATAAGGCCCTGTGGCCTCACTGGTATGTCACATAAAATGGAGCACTGATATGCTCAATCTCAGTAATGTCAGGCTGGTGTGAAGGCTCTCCCGCATCATGAACTACCTCGGGAGGCGGCTATGGCGCTGTGAAAAAGTCACGGGAGATGAAATCGTCCCAAGTGATGCCCTGCTGTGTCAACTGATGTACCACTATGATCTTGATCAGAGCATAATGATATATACTTCTATGCTGCTGTGCTGGGGTCTTCTTCTGTACAAAAATCATCATCCTCTCTATGTTGCGATACATGAAGTACGGAATGTGCATCATACGTACCCTCGTGAAGTGCATCAACAAATGGAAATGGTACGCAAAGAGACGCGAGAATTTGCCCTCGCAACTAAAATACCGAATGATGAGTTTCATCAGTGGTGCAAACTCATCCTTCAGGAATCTGAAAGGAAAAACTCTGCCCAAGTGCCTCATATACCCAAGTTTGATGTATGGCTCATAGTGGAATTTCTCTAACTGCTGACATTTGTTCCATTCCTCTCCTAAATTTGGTATGCCAGTGGCCTGAGCAATAGTCATTGGTGACAGAATGAGATCTACTCCAGCGAGATTTACACGGCCATTATGTAAATGTAGAACAAACAGACGAGCTAGTTCACGATGAAGCTGGGTTTGTGAAATCATCTCACAGAATCGAAAACATGACTGAAACCGAAAAAAATCCATTGCAAGCGGACATGCCTGCAATTGAGCCAAAGAAGTAGGCTCCTCCCTGAGATGTTTACCACCTTTGCCACCTTTGTGAGGCCTCCGTGGCACATTACCCTCTGCTGTGGAATCACTATCAGACTCCTGCTCATAAACTAAGTCTGTCTCTGACATGGCTTTGAAAACAAGATATTTGCAATATGGATGCTGATATAGGTGCAGTGAAGGCAAAATTTTAATGTATGTTCAAAACCCAATAAATGTCACACATATACCCAAGTATCACAGGAGAACAAAATCATAATGAGGATGGCTCTCTTTTAATGGCATAAAAACTATCACTGTTTTGATCACAAGTAAGTTTGACAAATGAGTACCAAATGCAGATGTATGGTACAACTTTATAATGATGGCCAAAATTTGTCAAAGGAGCAAACAAATATGGGACTGTGTTTATCAAATGGAGAATAGGGACAACATGACAATGACCATAGTGAAACAAATGGCCATCACAATGGTAATAGAATGATGATGACAGCAGCGGTGATATTATGGTGATGGAGGATATAGACCAGTCAACATAAGACTATTCAAAAACATGAAAGGACATGACAGCAGTGGTAAGATGATAAACTCAGGGCGTGAGGATGATGTACACAATGTGCTAGGGCATGAGCATATCTACCATTCACAAAAGTTTTCAAACTCTTCACAAGACTGTCCATATATATACAAAACCCTTAAGGAATAAATCTGCAATATAAATATAGGGTTTATACATTTCTCTTCAACCAAGGCTTGTTTCCCAACATCAATAACACCACAATCATGCTAAAAATATACTGAGCAAGCTTTAGAAACCTACTTGCAAGTCGATGGAGCCGATTTGATACGAAACTGGGCGCAAGACAAAAAAATTTTTAGCTCTGTCTCTGTATGGGTAGCGCGCCTACCCAACAGGTAGCGCGCCTTATATGGGTAGCGCTCGTGTTGTCTGCAAAGGGCTGGGGCGTTTAAGTGGGTAGCACGCCTCATATGGGTAGCACCCCTCCTGTATGGGTAGCGCGCACCTCCAAAATCTGTCAACAACTCTGCAAACACGTCTTCGGCCCTCCACTTCACAAATTCGACTTCTGCCTTGCAGATTTCTTGCAAATGATTTTTTTTGCCATGTTTTATATATGAAGAAAATATCTCATCAAATCAGATTTGATTTCAAATTTGTTTGATAACCCACTTTCATAATGTTTGGCATTTTGACATTTGGTCATTTAATACAATGCTTTTCTTTTGGATTTTCGGAGTGCCTTTCTGAGTTTTGGACTGAAAATACTTGTTTGTCTTTTGCAGGGATGCGGCACTTGGCTTTGGAAAATATCAAAGGCTTGCACTGAAGCTTCTTATGATGAAATAAATACAATTATTACAAAAATGAAATTAGACAATTTCTAGTTCCAAAACAGAGTTTTGGACTAGAAATGTCTTCAAATGCTTTTGATAATAAAATATGAAACATAAAACTTGTGAAACCAACCTCATGGCCTGCGGGATTTATGACATGTATGCAAAGGACTTGAAAACCCTAGACTCTAGGACTAAAGACTCTTTTTAATGAAAACAATCATTAATGACCATGAATGAAATGACGATGAACTTCAGTGATTTTTGAGGAATTTTTAAATAGCCCTGCAGGTACAAGCATGAGGAAACACATGACAACCAGACCCCCTCGTCAGTCAATGACATGCTCCTAGCGAAATGCAATGAAGTGGAACAAGCGAGACACCTAAGAATGATATGCAAAAAGCGAAATGATCTCTGACGGAGGGCTGTAAGGACCGACTCTAACATTGGCTCCAATGTGGATGGTGGCTCCATGGAGATGCCAAGAATGGCAGATCTCTGGGGGAGTCAGATAGTGCCTTCATCCATTGGGCGATGGAGTCATTATTTTGACAGAGAACTCAAAACTCTTGATACATTTATTGACTGTAAACTTGACTGAAAAGTGACTGAAACTTGACCAAAACTGACTCGATTTTTAAACTAAAAAGACTGATAAAAATGACTCGACAAACTTCAAACCAACCAACCTCCATCTCCAGAATTATAGCCTTTGCTCCGAGCCCCAGACTGAAGATGAGAGATCAGTACACACTTGCAATAAAACAGAAGTAAAACAATATATACAATGATGATGAAATCAGCAGAAAATACTCAGAAGTGGTATCGCTTCAGCAACCGACCATTGATCGGTCCTCCAGGACAATCATCTCCATTCATTTCCTTGAGAAGAAAGGAATTTTGACCATGATACGCTGCAATCTTAAAAGGACCCTTCCATAGGTTTTCAAATTTACCGTGCTTTCCCTTATCTTCATTCCGAGCATCCCATTTCAAAACCACCTCATCCAACTGAAACTTATATGCTTTTTCCTTCCTGTCATAAATCTTCTTTATGCGCTCTTGCAACTTGAAAGTATTTTGAAATACCTCCTCCCATGTCTGCTGTAAATGAATCATCTGATTAATCCTCCGCTGCATGGGATCTTCCTCACTACCAGCTTCCTGAAGCAATTTGACCACCGGGACAGCAAGCGAAGTAGGAAAAACCGTGTCTATTCCGTACACCAACTCGAAAGGAGACATGCCAATAGACTTTTTCTGACTTACTCTATCAGCCCACAGTGCATTCACTAATTTCTTGTGCCAGCCCTTTTTGTTGATTTCTAGCAATTTTTTAATGATATTCACCAAGGACTTATTTGAAGATTCCGCCAAGCCATTCCCTTGTGGATGATAGGCGGTCGAATGTCCCAAGATGATATTATACTTATAACAAAATTCAACCATCCTCTTAGACTTGAAGGCCGCTGAATTATCTGTGATTATTTTACTAGGACAACCAAAACGTGACAGAATATTGTTTTCAAGAAAAGAGATAATTACCGCATCTGTGGCCTGTCGAGTGGGAATCGCTTCGATCCACTTTGTGAAATAGTCCGTAGCTGTCAATATCCATCTATGCTATCCGGAAGATGCTGGGTGGATTTCCCCGATGAAATCCAATCCCCACTGCTGGAATGGTGCACTAACTTCAATTGGTTTGAGAGGCAAAGGCTGTAATTTTTGCTTCCCTTCGAAAATTTGACACTCGTGACAATTCTTAACAGCCTTATATACATCAAAAAACAAAGAAGGCCAATAATACCCTTCCCTTAGAATCTTATTCGCTGCGGTCTTCCAAAAAAAATGGCCTCCGCAGTCACCTTTGTGAAAGTCCTCCAAAACTCTTTGAGCTTCCTCCTCTACCAAAAAATTCAACAACACTCCCCCAGGGTCTTTCCAATACAATGCAGAATTTAATATACAAAATTTTGCAGCCCTCAACTTCAATGTTCTACTCTTATTTTTAGGCATCCCGGGAGGTGGAGATAAATTCTGAAGCACGTATAAAATGTCAGCATACCAAGGGGAAGAAACAAAAATATCAGATACCTGAACTGACGTACTTTCCTCATCTTCATCGGACATGGCAACAATCAAATTTATATCTAGAGCATGCAGATTTGTTTCAGCCATGAGCTTGGCGAGTCCTTGTCCTTTAATCAGCTTGGTCGGTTTAATCTCCACATCGTATTCTAACAACGCAGCGATCCACTTACCCCGTCTTCCCTCAGGATCTGCCTGTACCAAAACATCTTTAACTACTACGTTAGGAACATATGCTATAATGTGGGAATGCAGTATATACACACGGAAATCTTTCAAGGCCTTTACAAGCGCAAGTGCTTGTTTCTCAATAATATTGTATTTCAATGCTCTATCCCTTATAATCCGACTGAAAAAAGCAATGGGCTTCTCAACTCCATCCCTTTTTTGCATTAAAACAGCTGCCAATGTATGCTCAGAAGCAAAAGAAAACAAAATGAAGTCATGTGTGTAGTCCGGGCTGATTAAAATAGGGGCTGAAGAAAGAGCTAACTTTACCAAATTGAATGATTTCACCGCCTCTTCTGTCCACTTTACCAGACTGTCTTTTTTCAGCATGTTTGTGATTTCTCTAAGATGCTCTGCAAGATTTGGAATGAAACGACGCAGAAAATTCATTTTACCATTAAATGACTGTATTTCTTTCTTGTTTCGGGGCTGTTCAATCTGCTGTATGGCTTCAACACGTGCAGGGTCAACTCGAATGTCATCTTTCTATATGATGTGGCCAAGGAAGTTGCCTTCATCCATAGCAAAAAGACTTTTCTTCGGATTCAGCGAAATGCCATATTTTCTGCACTTCTGGAAAACAATTTTCAAATGATATAAATTTTCCTCATCAGAATTTGAAAACACAGTTAAATCATCAAGGTAAACAACCAAAAACACATCTTTTTCGTTGGCAAAAGCCATGTCCATGGCACGCTGAAAGGTGGCACCTACATTCTTTAAACCAAACGGCATTTTTGCATAATGAAACATTCCCCATGGAGTGGTGAACGCAGTCTTGTCACGATCATCTTCATGCACTAAAATCTGATTATAACCTGAATAGCCGTCGAGTAGTGACATCCTTGATGCTCCAACTACTCGCTGCAATATATGGTCCATTTTTGGCAGCGGATAATTGTATTTTAATGATACCTTATTCAAATTTCTGAAATCGATACATAAACGGATCTCACCTGTTTTCTTTCTCACGGGCACCAAATTTGATATCCAATCTGAAAATCGGATAGGCACAATGATTCCTGACTTATACAACCTGTTTACCTCTTTTTCAATTGATGGTAGCAGCTTTGGATTGATTCTCCTCAACTTTTGCCGAAAAGGCTTCTGATTTGGTTTGATGGGGATAGTATGCTGAATGATATTAGTGTCATATGTTTTTAGATCTGAGTATTCCCACGCAAAAGCATCAGAAAATGAAGACAACAATTTCACATACTCTGCCTTTACCTTTGGTGACAATGACTTTGATAACTTTACCATCTTGGGATTCTCAGCTGTCCCAATATTTACCTCTTCAACCCCTTTTTTAGTCGGCCTCAATGTCGGTTTG
Organism: Pinus albicaulis; assembly: GCA_034641835.2. Taxonomy (NCBI): domain Eukaryota; kingdom Viridiplantae; phylum Streptophyta; class Pinopsida; order Pinales; family Pinaceae; genus Pinus; species Pinus albicaulis. The sequence goes on along the minus strand of CM076583.1, from coordinate 5,989,283 downwards.
CAGGCTACAACGTCTTGATCAAAGAGTTCCTCCAAAGGAATCAATCCTTTAGGAATGATGTTATCTTTAAGTTGCAGCACTTCCATTTGGTTTATTTGCATATCATCATTACCATCATCATGTTTTGTATCTATGGAGGTGTCTTTAAACTTACCCTTATTCTGCAGAAATTCACTAATCTCCTCATCATCCTGAAAGACTTGCCAACATCGCTAATTATCTGGAACGGTGGGGCGGTGTTTCACATGAATCTCGAACTTGTTGTTGGAATTCATTGGAATTTTTAAATTTCTTGTTGCCTTAGCAAGTCCATCAGCAACACCATTTTGTATGCGAGGCACACATGTCAAGGTATGATCAGAAAATAACTTCAGAATATCTAAAACTGCATTACAATAAGCCCTCATGCGAGGATGCTTGGCCTGAAACTCACCTTTAACCTGCTTTATCACCAACTCTGAATCACCATACACTGCAATCCTTTTCACTTTCAACTTTTTAAGAATATTAAGGCCAGCAATTAGAGCCTCATATTCCGCTTCATTATTAGAACAGTCAAATGCTAGCTTGTAGGAACACACTCTCACATTGCTCGGAACCTTATCCGGAGCGGAAAACGGACTACGAATCCAAACACCAATTCCAGCACCGTCACTACCCACTGCGCCATCAAAATCCATGGTCCAAAGACCATCTTCATCGTCCTCTAAATGCTGAAATTGCGCCAGCTCTGTTTTTCCCGTTTGTTGCCCATTGTCTTCAGCTGCTTGCTCCATGGTAGCTTGTTTTACTCTTCTTTCTTTTTGCAGAACTTCTCTAAAATTCTCAGTGATTTCTGGTATATCTTCCGCCTGAAATAATTGACTATCTATATCATTAAAACTATCAGCAAATAAAACAAATGTTTCTAAGTTGGTATGTACATAATTTACAGGATGATTGATTGGCTTCTCCTTGCTGGTTATCATGTATTTCATCTTCTGCTCTCAATATAACTTTCTCATTTGACCAAATACTGGAATTGTAGCATAAGAGAAATCTAACTGAAGTGTACCTTTCAATTTTTCTCCCCAAGATCTTGAAAGGAGAATTCCAAATCGCGGGGGAATGTCTGCCACAACCACATCCATCAAGACATTCTTCGCTGGAATTTGATGTAAGCTTACAACAAAATCTTTGATGAGTCCTATACACCTCACACGGCTGGAATCAAATGAATATAAATCATGATATTTTCTTGTAATGTCTAATCCCAATTTTTCCATGATCGCCTTTGGCATCAAATTGTGCGAAGCACCCGAATCGAACATGGCATTGTGAAAAACATATTCATGCAACCTCAAACTGATATAAAAGGGAGGAACATCACTGTCAGGGGACTCACCATCTAATGCAGGCCCGAAAATCAATTCTGGTTGATCATCCTCAACATTTATCGTATCGAAGATTGGATCAAAGTTCAGAATTTTGGAGACCTGACCGCGGTAGCTGCTGTTCTTCATGATTTCTGTAAGAGGAATAGATATTTTTAATTTGGAAATTTCATTTTCCAAACTAAATGCTGAAACTTTTTCAACCTCTTTGACCGGAAATTCCTTCTTTTCAGCCTTATCTTTCACTATGTTTGGCTGATTTACCTTTTCTGCTGATGATACTTTACTAGCTGTGGGATCAATTGTCTCTTTTCCTTTCTTCTGTGGTATCGGTGAATCTGCCTTTGGTGCTGAAGCTTCTTTTCGTTTCTGAATTGGATTTATGGGCACATCTCGGTTTCTCAATGAGTATTGCTTCTGTTGAGCAGACAAAGCATTCAAATATCCTCTTTGGTAATCATCTGAATCTTCTTCTAAATCTGCATCATTTGCTAAAATGAAATCTTCATCTTTCTGTGCAGCTGAACTTTCTCCATATTCTTCATCCTTCTGTGCAGCTGAACTTTCTCCATATTCTTCATCTTCAGTAATATAAATAGGCAGATCGTTGGGAGTGAAGAAATGATTTTTCTCACCTGCTACATCATCATCATCGTCTGAATCTTGACTCACAAAATTCTGCAAAAGAGGTGTCTTAATCTGTTGCTGGGCTGTTGGCTCTTGTGGTCTTTGTTCACGCTGCTTTATTCTGAACTGTGGTTGCTACTGGCCACGATAATTTGGATTCCGAATATGCGTTTCTGGTTTGTCAAGTGTCATCCTTTTGAACATTTTTTCCATCTCACGAAGCAAGTTTTGTTCGGATGTAGATGTGGAAGGCTCTTCCTTTATAGTCACTCTTTTCTCTGCTTTCAACCGTGCTCTCTTATCGTTCAGATTCGCCTCAACACTAACAGAAATCTTCTGCATATCTTCTAAGGTAGGCGGATCTCTGTCACGTAGCGAATAAGCCATCTCCGGATCAAAACCATCCGGGAATTTAAGAAGAGCTAACTTTTTAGACGGTTTTAAGTCATCTGGAATTGCATTATACACTGTATTGAATCTGATAATATAATCCTGAACAGACTCACAAGGATTACGCTTGATGTTTGTGTACTCTGAAGTGATCTGCAGCGGATCTTTTTTCATCTCCCATCGATCTAAAAATTGTGTCTGAAGCTCTTGCAATGTATTGATACTTCTGGCCTGTAGAGCTCTGAACCATTTACGAACCTCTCCTCCAAAAGTCTGGGCAAACAATCTCATTGAAACATTTTCTGCATCAATTTCATGCAGGTCCAAGAAATCTGTCATTTGGACAATATGCTGCTGAGCTGATATACTCTGTGGTGTGCCATCGAATATAGGAATTTTTCTCTGGTAATCAGCAGGCATAGGATCTAAATTGGCCGGCAAAGAAAGAGGCGCAAATCTGGCAGCCATGACTCTTGGCGGATTTATAATCTGCTGTCTCGGAGAAACAGGAGGACTGGGAGCAGTAGGTGAACGAGGTGTATGCGGTGGAGACGGAGGAGAAACTACTGTTGATTGCTGATCAGAAATCTCAGGCTGAACGGGAATGGTAGGGATAAAATAAGGTTCAGTGGGAATCAGTGAACTAGATGCAACTTCAGATGGTCCAAGAGTTTGTGAAGCAGATTCAATGAATTCGGGAATGTTGGTAGCCACGATGGAATTTTGTAGATTCAGAATATAATTGTCGATAGATCTATTTGCTTGCTCAACTTCTAAATACTTGATGAACTCAGGATTGATAACGATAGAACCAGTGGCACTTTCGGATTTTGTTTCAAACAATGATAACTCAAACTGATCGTCAAACTCAATATCATCAATGTATTCAAAAACAGTGGGTTCTGAGTGAGATTTGACCAAAGGAACAATAGGAGCTTCTCGACGGAAAATTCTTGGGATTAGGTTGGGGTTTTCATATACTGGAGGCGGATTTGGATCAGGATTTGATCTGGTATGTCTTCTTGAAGCCAGTGTATTGATCTACTCGGGATAAATTTCAAGGAACACAATCAATTATCTTCAACCTTTCGACTTCTAGACTCAATCACCCAAAGGTCTAGAATGAACAAGTATACTAGGGTGATTCGCAAATCAAGTGTTCCATTCACAAGCTTACCGGAGATCGACTGAAGCAGCGTTTATCTACTTCCGCTTATGCATGGCAAAAGCGTTTCGAAAGCTACCTGGTGTGACTTCAGACTCCGTCTAAGACTCATGAAACAAACACATCAACAAGAAAACCATTGAGATTTTATTCGCTAGTATGGTCGCCACTATGTTAGCGCTCAAATCTACCTTAGGCTGAAATAAGGTAAAACTCAAGGCTACATCAAACCACGCTCAGCCTCGTAGCTAGCCCTACGAGGACAGGAGAGGGCTCTCTCTGGGTCTATCTCGGCAAAAGGTTTTCAGAGGGGTTGAGATGACTTATAATGAACAATGAATACTGATTTTAGGCTAGTAAAGAGATAGGTAAGTTTGATTTTGATTTTTTGGATTTTTGTTGGAGAAATGGGAAAAAACAATTTTGGGTCCGGGGATAAGGCCAGATCTTTGCAGAATTCGAGTTGGGGCGAGGTAGGCAATAGTATTGATGCTTTTGATTGAGTATATGGATGGATCAGAAAGACAAGGAGCTGAAAAGGGCAAGGATGAACATGGATCCTTTTCAAACAGGCGAAAACATGTAAAACTAAATGAATTCAAAGGCAGAGCACTGTGAACAATGGATTCAACCTCATCTACTCATTCATTTAATTTAAGAAGCATAAGTGAGAAATGGCATACATTAAACATGAAGGAACTTACAATAAACTGAGGGAAAACACCGTTAAGAACAGAAAGCCACAAGAATCCCAACAGGTGCCGCAAAACCTCTGATCTTTCCTTAGCCAAAATATGAAAAATATTTACAATGTGTGCAAAAGTTTCCCAAGAGTCCAACCTGTAGAATGTCTCAAAAATTACAATATATAGATCACTCTAACCCCTTCCCACACCTCTAGGGGTCGAAATCCTTTTTCTAGGAGCAGTTCCAACAAATTCTAATCAAGGAGCTAAAATCTAGGCAGCTAACAACTTGCCTCTAAAAGAGTGGAAACTGATTCATTTACATGATTTTCACTTTTTTGAGAGTGAATCTTCTAGAATAGGTAAAAATGAGCCAAAGTTACATGCCAACCATCAATTTACATCATAAAAACCCAAAAATTTCATCCACAAGCAAAACTGGTCCCAACTGGTCGAAATTCTGAGCTGGAAGTTGAAAAATCAACCAAAAATCTATGTGGGTAGCGCGCCTGAACTGTATGGGTAGCGCGCATTTCAGCCTGATTTTGAGGCAGTTCCTGGCATCCAAATTGAGCTCATGATAGCTCTTTGGAAATCCCTAGATTTTTGATATCCAACCCAAGTTGAATTTCCCAATTTGGAGCTCATTTGACCCTCCAAAACTGCATTCTCCCAGAAGTACTTCCTGCTGGTGCAAAAGGTGGCAGCAAGGTGGTTTTCATGGTGTTTTTGGGCCTTTTGACCATCCAGAATCTGATGAAATGCTTCTGAAATGCCTGAGAATGCATAACTTACCATGAAAAACCAAAAAATGCAAATATTTCCTTCAGCAAGTGTCCCGAATAAAAGTGAGCACATTGACGCGCTACCCGTATAGCGGAAAAATCTGTTTTTGGACCAAAATATTTCAAAGTGACAAAAATTTCTCCGAATTTGCTCAAATTCGGAGCGAAGACTCTCCATCATGTATCATTCCTAGCCAACAAAGCCTCGGCCAAAATCCGGAGTGGATCAGGCCTTTTCCGCCGTTTTAGTGCTTCACTCAACCTCCTCTTCAGAATCTTCATTCTCGCTTTGCAGACATGCATGCGAGCCCAATAATGACCTTTCATGTGACGAAGCATGCCTTTCTCTCTATTGGCCTTTGCCAAAAACTTCTCCAGATGAATGTTAACATGCGTGAGTACAGAATCTCGATCGATTGGTGTCATGTCGCCGGGTCTCTTCCGGGCCAATTGTCGATCCTCACGGATTCGCCGCAGCTCATAAAGTGTGTGCTCATCCTCTAGCTGTTTGTTACACTGCTCCAGGTAGTTTATCACCCACTGAGCCTTCTGCAATTTATCTTTTAGTGTGTCATTCTCGGCCCTTTTCTCCTGGATGATCTCCTTCAGTTTCGAGCTAGGAGACCTCGCATCAACATCAATGATCGTGAAATCCATGTCCCGGCCTCCTGATGGAGTCGGCGAGACCCCTTCCACCCCGGGTGGAGATAATACTCACCATGTAGCTGCAAATAAGGTGCTGTGGCCTCGCTGGTATGTCACATACAATGGAGCACTGATATGCTCAATCTCAGGAATGTCAGGCTGGTGTGAAGGCTCTCCCGCATCATGAACTACCTCGGGAGGCGGCTGTGGCGCTGTAAAAAAGTCACGGGAGATGAAATCTTCCCAAGTGATGCCCTGCTGTGTCAACTGATGTACCACTATGATCTTGATCAGAGCGTAATGATATATACTTCTATGTTGCTGTGCTGGGGTCTTCTTCTGTACAAAAATCATCATCCTCTCTATGTTGCGATACATGAAGTACGGAATGTTCATCATACGTACCCTCGTGAAGTGCATCAACAAACGGACATGGTACGCAAAGAGACGCGATAATCTGCCCTCGCAACTGAAATACCAAATGATGAGTTTCATCAGTGGTGCAAACTCATCCTTCAGGAATCTGAAAGGAAAAACTCTGCCCAAGTGCCTCATATACCCAGGTTTGATGTATGGCTCATAGTGGAATTTCTCTAACTGCTGGCGTTTGTTCCATTCCTCTCCTAAATTTGGTATGCCAGTGGCCTGAGCAATAGTCATTGGTGACAGAATGAAATCTACTCCGGCAAGATTTACACGGCCATCATGTAAATGTAGAACAAACAGACGAGCTAGTTCATGATGAAGCTGGGTTTGTGAAATCATCTCACAGAATCGAAAACATGACTGATACCGAAAACAATCCATTGCAAGCGGACATGCCTGCAATTCAGCCAAAGAAGTAGGCTCCTCCCTGAGATGTTTACCACCTTTTCCACCTTTGTGAGGCCTCCATGGCACATTAACCTCTACTGTGGAATCACTGTCAGACTCCTGCTCATAAACTGAGTTTGTCTCTGACATGGCTTTGAAAACAAGATATTTGCAATATGGATGCTGATATAGGTGCAGTGAAGGAAAAATTTTAATGTATGTTCAAAACCCAATAAATGTCACATATATACCCAAGTATCACAGGAGAACAAAATCATAATGAGGATGGCTCTCTTTTAATGGCATAAAAACTATCACTATTTTGATCACAAGTAAGTTTGACAAATGAGTACCAAATGCAGATGTATGGTACAACTTTATAATGATGGCCAAATTTTGTCAAAGAAGCAAAAAAATATGGGACTGTGTTTATCAAATGGAGAATAGGAACAACATGACAATGACCATAGTGAAACAAATGGCCATCACAATGGTAATAGAATGATGATGACAGCAGCGGTGATATTATGGTGATGGAGGATATAGACCAGTCAACATAAGACTATGTAAAAACATGAAAGGACATGACAGCAGTGGTAAGATGATAAACTCAGGGCGTGAGGATGATGTACACAATGTGCTAGGGCATGAGCATATCTACCATTCACAAAAGTTTTCAAACTCTTCACAAGACTGTCTATATATATACAAAACCCTTAAGGAATAAATCTGCAATATAAATATAGGGTTTATACATTTCTCTTCAACCAAGGCTTGTTTCCCAACATCAATAACACCACAATCATGCTAAAAATCTACTGAGCAACCTTTAGAAACCTACTTGCAAGTTGATGGAGCCGATTTGATACGAAACTGGGCACAAGACAAAAAAAAATTTAGCTCTGTCTCTGTATGGGTAGCACGCCTACCCAACGGGTAGTGCGCCTTATATGGGTAGCACCCGTGTTATCTGCAAAGGGCTGGGGCGTTTAAGTGGGTAGCGCGCCTCATATGGGTAGCGCCCCTCCTGTATGGGTAGCATGCACCTCCAAATTATGTCAACAACTCTGCAAACACGTCTTCGGCCCTCCACTTCACAAATTCGACTTCTGCCTTGCGGATTTCTTGCAAATGATTTTGTTTGCCATGTTTTATATATGAAGAAAATATCTCATCAAATCAGGATTTGATTTCAAATTTGTTTGATAACCCACTTTCATAATGTTTGGCATTTTGACATTTGGTCATTTAATACAATGCTTTTCTTTTGGCTTTTCTGAGTACCTTTCTGAGTTTTGGACTGAAAATACTTGTTTGTCTTTTGCAGGGATGCGGAACTTGGCTTTGGAAAAGATCAGAGGCTTGCACTAAAGCTTCTTATGATGAAACAAATACAATTATTACAAACATGAAATTAGACAATTTCTAGTTCCAAAATAGAGTTTTGGACTAGAAATGTCTTCAAATGCTTTTGATAATAAAAATGTGAAACGAGAACTTTTTGGAACCAACCTCATGGCCTGCGGGCTTTATGACATGTATGCAAAGGACTTGAAAACCCTAGACTCTAGGACTAAAGACTCTTTTTTAACGAAAACAATCATTAATGACCATGAATGAAATGACGATGAACTTCAGTGATTTTTGAGGAATTTCTAAATAGCCCTGCAGGTACAAGCATGAGGAAACACAAGACAACCAGACCCCCTCGTCAGTCAATGGCATGCTCCTAGCGAAATGCAACGAAGTGGAACAAGCGAGACACCTAAGAATGATATGCAAAAAGTGAAATGATCTCTGATGGAGGGCTGTAAGGACCGACTCTAACATTGGCTCCAATGGGGATGGTGGCTCCATGGAGATGCCAAGAACGGCAGATCTCTGGGGGAGTCAGACAGTGCCTTCATCCATTGGGCGATGGAGTCATTATTTCGACAGAGAACTCAAAACTCTTGATACATTTATTGACTGTAAACTTGACTGAAAAGTGACTGAAACTTGACCAAAACTGACTCGATTTTTAAACTGAAAAGACTGATAAAACTGACTCGAAAAACTTCAAACCAACCAACCTCCATCTCCAGAATTATAGCCTTCGCTCCGGGCCCCAGACTGAAGATGAGAGATCAGTACACACTTGCAATAAAACAGAAGTAAAACGATATATACAATGATGATAAAATCAGCAGAAAATACTCAGAAGTGGTATCGCTTCAGCAACCGACCATTGATTGGTCCTCCAGGACAATAATCTCCATTCATTTCCTTGAGAAGGAAGGCGTTTTGACCACGATACGCTGCAATCTTAAAAGGACCCTTCCATAGGTTTTCAAATTTACCGTGCTTTCCCTTGTCTTCATTCTGAGCATCCCATTTCAAAACCACCTCATCCAACTGAAACTTATCTACTTTTTCCTTTCTGTCGTAGATCTTCTTTATGCGCTCCTGCGACTTGAAAGTATTTTGAAATACCTCCTCCCGTGTCTGTTGTAAATGAATCATCTGATTAATCCTCCGCTGCATGGGATCTTCCTCACTACCAGCTTCCTGAAGCAATTTGACCACCGGGACAGCAAGCGAAGTAGGAAAAACCGTGTCTATTCCATACACCAACTCGAAAGGAGACATGCCAATAGAATTTTTCTAACTTACTCTATCAGCCCACAGTGCATTCACTAATTTCTTGTGCCAGCCCTTTTTGTTGATTTCCAGCAATTTTTCAATGATATTCACCAAGGACTTATTTGAAAATTCCGCCAAGCCATTCCCTTGTGGATGATAGGCGGTCGAATGTCCCAAGTTGATATTATACTTATAACAAAATTCAACCATCCTCTTAGACTTGAAGGCCGCTGCATTATCTGTGATTATTTTACTAGGGCACCCAAAACGTGACAGAATATTGTTTTCAAGAAAGAGATAATTACCGCATCCGTGGCCTGTCGATTGGGAATCGCTTCGATCCACTTTGTGAAATAGTCCGTAGCTTTCAATATCCATCTATGTTGTCCGGAAGATGCTGGGTGGATTTCCCCGATGAAATCCAATCCCCACTGCTGGAATGGTGCACTAACTTCAATTGGTTTGAGAGGCAAAGGCTGTAATTTTTGCTTCCCTTCGAAAATTTGACACTCGTGACAATTCTTAACAGCCTTATATACATCAGAAAACAAAGAAGGCCAATAATACCCTGCCCTTAGAATCTTATTCGCTGTGGTCTTCCAAAACAAATGGCCTCCGCAGTCACCTCTGTGAAAGTCTTCCAAAACTCTTTGAGCTTCCTCCTCTACCAAACAATTCAACAACACTCCCCCGGGGTCTTTCTAATACAATGCAAAATTTAATATACAAAATTTTGCAGCCCTCAACTTCAATGTTCTACTCTTATTTTTAGGCATCCCGGGAGGTGGAGATAAATTCTGAAGCACGTATAAAAAGTCAGCATACCAAGGGGAAGAAACAAAAATATCAGATACCTGAACTGACGTACTTTCCTCATCTTCATCAGACATGGCAGAAATCAAATTTATATCTAGAGCATGCAGATTTGTTTCAGCCATGAGCTTGGCAAGTCCTTGTCCTTTAATCAGCTTGGTCGGTTTAATCTCCACATCGTATTCTAACAACGCAGCGATCCACTTACCCCGTCTTCCCTCTGGATCTGCCTGTACCAAAACATCTTTAACTGCTGCGTTAGGAACATATGCTATAATGTGGGAATGCAGTATATACACACGGAAATCTTTCAAGGCCTTTACAAGCGCAAGTGCTTGTTTCTCAATAATATTGTATTTCAATGCTCCGTCCCTTATAATCCGACTGAAAAAAGAAATGGGCTTCTCAACTCTATCCATTTTCTGCATTAAAACAGCTGCCAAAGTGTGCTCAGAAGCAAACGAAAACAAAATGAAGTCCTGTGTGTAGTCCAGGCTGATTAAAATAGGGGCTGAAGAAAGAGCTAACTTTACCAAATTGAATGATTTCACCGCCTCTTCTGTCCACTTTACCTGACTGTCCTTTTTCAGCATATTCGTGATTTCTCTAAGATGCTCAGCAAGATTTGGAATGAAATGACGCAGAAAATTCATTTTACCATTAAAGGACTGTATTTCTTTCTTGTTCCGGAGCTGTTCAATCTGCTGGATGGCTTCAACACGTGCAGGGTCAACTCGAATGTCGTCTTTCGATATGATGTGGCCAAGGAGCTTGCCTTCATCCATCGCGAATAGGCTCTTTTTTGGATTCAGCGAAATGCCATATTTTCTGCACTTCTGGAAAACAACTTTCAAATGATATAAATGTTCTTCATCAGAATTTGAAAACACAGTCAAATCATCAAGGTAAACAACCAAAAATACATCTTTCTCGTTGGCGAAAGCCATGTCCATTGCACGCTGAAAAGTGGCACCTGCATTTTTCAAACCAAACGGCATCTTTGCATAATGAAACGTTCCCCATGGAGTGGTGAACGCAGTTTTGTCACGATCGTCCTCATGCACTAAAATTTGATTATATCCTGAATAGCCGTCGAGTAGTGACATCCTTGATGCTCCAACTACTTGCTGCAATATATGGTCCATTTTTGGCAGCGGATAATTGTCTTTTAATGATACCTTATTCAAATTTCTGAAATCGATACATAAACGGATCTCACCTGTTTTCTTTCTCACGAGCACCAAATTTGATATCCAATCTGAAAATTGGATAGGCACAATGATTCCTGACTTATACAACCTGTTTACCTCTTTTTCAATTGATGGTAGCAGCTTTGGATTGATTCTCCTCAACTTTTGCCGAAAAGGCTTTTGATTTGGTTTGATGGGGATAGTATGTTGAATGATATTAGTGTCATATGTTTTTAGATCTGAGTAATCCCACGCAAAAGCATCAGAAAATGAAGACAACAATTTCACATACTCTGCCTTTACCTTTGGTGACAATGACTTTGATAACTTTACCATGTTGGGATTCTCAGCTGTCCCAATATTTACCTCTTCAACCCCTTTTTCAGTTGGCCTCAATGTCGTTTTGCGGGCTACATCGTCTTGATCAAAGAGTTCCTCCAAAGGAATCAATCCTTTAAGAATGATGTTATCTTTAAGTTGCAGCACTTCCATTTGGTTTATTTGCATATCATCATTACCATCATCATGTTCTATATCTATGGAGGTGTCTTTAAACTTACCCTTATTCTGCAGAAATTCACTAATCTCTTCATCATCCTGAAAGACTTGCCAACATCGCTGATTATCTGGAACGGTGGGCCGGTGTTTCACATGAATCTCGAACTTGTTGCTGGAATTCATTGGAATTTTTAAATTGCTTGCTGCCTTAGCAAGTCCATCAGCAACACCATTTTGTATGCGAGGCACACATGTCAAGGTATGATCAGAAAATAACTTCAGAATATCTAAAACTGCATTACGGTAAGCCCTCATGAGAGGATGCTTGGCCTGAAACTCACCCTTAACCTGCTTTATCACCAACTCTGAATCACCATAGACTGCAATCCTTTTCGCTTTCAGCTTTCTAAGAATCTTAAGGCCAACAATTAGAGCCTCATATTCCGCTTCATTATTAGAGCAGTCAAATGCAAGCTTGTAGGAACACACTCTCACATTGCTTGGAACCTTATCCGGAGTGGAAAATGGACTATGAATCCAAACACCAATTCCAGCACCGTCACTACCCACTGCGCCATCAAAATCCATGGTCCAAAGACCATCTTCATCATTCTATAGATGCTGAAATTACACCATCTCTGTTTTTCCTGTTTGCTGCCCATTGTCTTTAGCTGATTGCTCCACAGTATCTCGCTTTTCTCTTCTTTCTTTCTGCAGAATTTCTCTAAAATTCTCGGTGATTTCTGGTATATCTTCTGCCTGAACTAATTGACTATCTATATCATTAAAACTATCAGCAAACAACACAAAAGATTCTAAGTCGATATGTACATAATTTACAGGATGATTGATTGGCTTCTCCTTGCTTGTTATCATGTATTTCATCTTCTGCTCTCGATATAACTTTCTCATTTGACCGAAGACTGGAATTGTAGCATAGGAAAAATCTAACTGTAGTGTACCTTTCAACTTTGCCCCCCAAGATCTTGAAAGGAGCATCCCAAATCACGGAGGAATGTCCGCCACAACCACATCCATCAAGACATTCTTCGCTGGAATTTGATCTAAGCTTACAACCAAATCTTTGATGAGTCCGATACACCTCACATGGCTGGAATCAAATGAATACAAATCATGATATTTTCTTGTAATGTCTAGTCCCAACTTTTCCATGATCGCCTTTGGCATCAGATTGTGCGAAGCACCCGAATCGAACATGGCATTGTGCAAAACATATTCATGCAACCTCAAACTGATATAAAATGGAGGAGCATCACTGTCAGGGGACTCACCATCTAATGCAGGCCCGAAAATCAATTCTGGCGGATCATCTTCAACATTTACCGTGTCAAACATTGGATCAAAATTCAGAATTTTGGAGACTTGACCTCGGTAGCTGCTGTTCTTCATGATTTTTGTCAAAGGAATAGATACTTTCAGTTTGGAAATTTCATTTTCCAAACTAAATGCTGAAACTCTTTCAACCTCTTTAATCGGAACCTCTTTCTTTTCAGCCTTATCCTTCACTATGTTTGGCTGATTTACCTTTTCTGCTGATGATACTTTACTAGCTGCGGGATCAATTGTCTCTTTTCCTTTCTTCTGTGGTATCGGTGAATCTGCCTTTGGTGCTGAAGCTTCTTTTCATTTCTGAATTGGATTTATAGGCACATCTTAGTTTCTCAATGAGTATTGCTTCTGTTGAGCGGAAAAAGCATTCAAATATCCTCTTTGGTAATCATCTGACTCTTCCTCTAAATCTGCATCATTTGCTAAAATGAAATCTTCATCTTTCTGTGCAGCTGAAATTTCCCCATATTCTTCATCCTCAGTAATATAAATAGGCAGATCGTCAGGAGTGAAGAAATGATTTTTCTCACCTGCTACATCATCATCATCGTCTGAATCTTGACTCACAAAATTCTGCAAAAGAGGTGTTTTAATCTGCTGCTGGGCTGCCGGCTCTTGTGCTCTCTGTTCACGCTGCTTAATTCTGAACTGTGGCTGCTGCTGGCCACGGTAGTTGGGATTACGAATCTGCGTTTCTGGCTTATCAAGCGTCATTCTTTTGAACATTTTTTCCATCTCACGAAGCAAGTGTTGTTCTGATGCAGATGTGGAAGCTTCTTCTTTTATGGTCACTCTTTTCTCTGCTTTCAACCGGGCTCTCTTATCATTCAGATTCGCCTCAACACTAACAGCAATCTTCTGCATATCTTCTAAGGTAGGCGGATCTCTGTCACGTAGCGAATAAGCCATCTCCGGATCGAAACCATCCGGGAATTTAAGGAGAGCAGACTTTCTAGACGGTCTCAAGTCATTTGGAATTGCATTATACACTGTATTGAATCTGATAATATAATCCTGAACGGATTCACCAGGATTACGCTTGATACTGGTATACTCTGAAGTGATCTGCAGCGGATCTTTTTTCATCTCCCATCGATCTAAAAATTGTGTCTGAAGCTCTTGTAATGTATTGATACTTGCGGACTATAGAGCTCTGAACCATTTACGAACCTCACCTCCAAAAGTCTGGGCAAACAACCTCATGGACACATTTTCTTCATTTATTTCATGCAGGTCCAAGAAATCTATCATTCTGACAATATGCTGCTGAGCAGATATACTCTGTGGTGTTCCATCGAATATGGGAATCTTGCTCTGATAATCAGCAGGCATAGGATCCAAATTTGCAGGTAAAACAAGAGGTGCGAATCTTGCAGCCATGGCTCTTGGCGGATTTATAAACTGTTGTCTTGGAGAAACCGGTGGAATGGGAGTAGTAGGTGAACGAGGTGTATGCGGTGGAGATGGGGGAGAAACTACTGCTGATTGCCGATCATAAATCTCAGGCTGTACGGGAATGGTAGGGATAAAGGGAGGTTCAGTGGGAATCCGTGAACTAGATGCAATCTCAGATGGCCCAAGAGTTTGTGAAGCAGATTCAATGAATTCGGGAATGTTGGTTGCCACAATGGAATTTTGCAGATTCAGAATATAATTATCAATAGATCTATTTTCTTGCTCAACTTCTAAATACTTGATGAACTCAGGATTGATAACGGTAGAACCAGTGGCACTTTCGGATTTGGTTTCAAACAATGATAACTCAAACTGATCGTCAAACTCAATATCATCAATGTATTCAAAAACAGTGGGATCTGAGTGAGATTTGACCAAAGGAACAATAGGAGCTTCTCAACGGAAAATTCTTGGGATTAGGTTGGGGTTTTCATATACTGGAGGTGGATTTGGATCAAGATTTGATCTGGTATGCCTTCTTGAAGCCAGTGTATTGATCTAATCGGGATAAATTTCAAGGAACACAATCAATTATCTTCAGCCTTTCGACTTCTAGACTCAATCACCAAAACGTCTAGAACGAACAAGTATACTGGGGTGATTTGCAAATCAAGTGCTGCATTCACAAGCTTACCGGAGATCGACTAAAGCAGCGTTTATCTACTTCCGCTTATGCATGGCAAAAGCGTTTCGAAAGCTACCTGGTGTGACTTCAGACTCCGTCTAAGACTCATGAAACAAACACATCAACAAGAAAACAATTGAGAGTTTTCCCCAGTATGGTCGCCACTATGTTAGCGCTCAAATCTACCTTTGGCTGAAATAAGGTAAAATTTAAGGCTACATCAAACCACGCTCAGCCTCGTAGCTAGCCCTATGAGGACAGGAGAGGGCTCTCTCCGGTTCTATCTCGGAAAAAGGTTTTAGAGGGGCTGAGATGACTTATAATGAACAATGAATACTGATTTTAGGCTAGTAAAGAGATAGGTAAGTTTGATTTTGATTTTTGGATTTTTGTTGTGGAAATGGGAAAAAATAATTTTGAGTCTAGGGATAAGGCCAGATCTTTACAGAATTCGAGTTGGGCCGAGGTAGGCAATAGTATTAATGCTTTTGATTGGATATATGGATGGATCAGAACGAAAAGGAGCTGAAAAGGGTAAGGATGAACATGGATCCTTTTCAAACAGGGGAAAACATGTAAAACTAAATGAATTCAAAGGCAGAGCATTATGAACAATGGATTCAACCTCATCTACTCATTCATTTAATTTAAGAAGCATAAGTGAGAAATGGCATACATTAAACATGAAATAACTTACAATAAACTGAGAGAAAACACCATTAAGAACTGAAAGCCACAAGAATCCCAACAGATGCTGCAAAACCTCTGATCTTTCCTTAGCCAAAATATGAAAAATATGTACAATGTGTGCCAAAAGTTTCCCAAGAGTCCAACCTGTAGAATGTCTCAGAAATTACAATATATAGATCAATCTAACCCCTTCCCATGCCTCTAGGGGTCGAATTCCTTCTTCAGGGATCAGTTTCAACCAAATTCTAATCAAGGAGCTAAAATCTAGGCAGCTAACAACTTGCCTCTAAAAGAGTGGAAACTGATTCATTTACATAATTTTCACTTTTTTGAGAGTGAATCTTCTAGAATAGGTAAAAATGAGCCAAAGTTACATTCCAACCATCAATTTACATCATGAAAACCCAAAAATCTCATCCACAAGCAAAACTGGTCCCAAATGGTCGAAATTCTGAGCTGGAAGTTGAAAAATCAACCAAAAATCTATGTGGGTCGCGCGCCTGAACTGTATGGGTAGCGCGCCTTTCAGCCTGATTTTGAGGCACTTCCCGGCATCCACATTGAGCTCATGATAGCGCGTTGGAAAGCCCTGGATGTTGGCTATCCAACCCAAGTGGAATTTCCCAATGTGGAGCTCATTTGACCCTCCAAAACTTCATTCTCCCAGAAGTACTTCCTGCTGGTGCAAAAGGTGGCAGCAAGGTGGTTTTCATGGTGTTTTTGGGCCTTTTGACCATCCAGAATCTGATGAAATGCTTTGGCAATGCCTGAGCATGCATAACTTACCATGTAAAACTCAAAAATGCAAATATTTCCTTCAGCAAGTGTCCCGAATAAAAGTGAGCACATTGATGCGCTACCCGTATAGCGGAAAAATCTGTTTTTGGACCAAAATATTTCAAAGTGACAAAAATTTCTCCGAATTTGCTCAAATTCAGAGCGAAGTCTCTCCATCATGTATCATGCCCAGCCAACAAAGCCTCGGCCAAAATCCGGAGTGGATCAGGCCTTTTCCGCCATTTTAGTGCTTCACTCAACCTCCTCTTCAAAATCTTCATTCTCGCTTTGCAGACATGCATGCGAGCCCAATAATGACCTTTCATGTGACGAGGCATGCCTTTCTCTCTATTTTCCTTTGCCAACAACTTCTCCAGATGAATGTTAACATGCGTGAGTACAGAATCTCGATCGATTGGTGTCATGTCGCCGGGTCTCTTCCGGGCCAATTGTCTATCCTCACGGATTCGCCGCAGCTCATAAAGTGTGTGCTCATCCTCTAGCTGTTTGTTACGCTGCTCCAGGTAGTTTATCACCCACTAAGCCTTCTGCAATTTATCTTTCAGCGTGTCATTCTCGGCCCTTTGCTCCTGGATGATCTCCTTCAGTTTCGAGCTATGAGAGCTCGCATCAACATCAATGATCATGAAATCCGTGTCCCGACCTCCTGATGGAGTCGGCGAGACCCCTTCCACCCCGGGTGGAGATAATACTCGCCGTGTAGCTGCAAATAAGGCCCTGTGGCCTCGCTGGTATGTCACATACAATGGAGCACTGATATTCTCAATCTCAGGAATGTCAGGCTGGTGTGAAGGCTCTCCCGCATCCTGAACTACCTCGGGAGGCGGTTGTGGCGCTGTGAAAAAGTCACGGGAGATGAAATCCTCCCAAGTGATTCCCTGCTGTGTCAACTGATGTACCACTATGATCTTGATCAGAGCGTAATGATATATACTTCTATGCTGCTGTGCTGGGGTCTTCATCTGTACAAAAATCATCATCCTCTCAATGTTGTGATACATGAAGTACGGGATGTTCATCATACGTACCCTCGTGAAGTGCATCAACAAATGGACATGGTACGCAAAGAGCCGCGAGAATCTGCCCTCGCAACTGAAATACCGAATGATGAGTTTCATCAGTGGTGCAAACTCATCCTTCAGAAATCTAAAAGGAAAAACTATGCCCAAGTGCCTCATATACCCAAGTTTGATGTATGGCTCATAGTGGAATTTCTCTAACTGCTGACATTTGTTCCATTCC
This sequence comes from Pinus albicaulis, assembly GCA_034641835.2. Lineage (NCBI taxonomy): Eukaryota > Viridiplantae > Streptophyta > Pinopsida > Pinales > Pinaceae > Pinus > Pinus albicaulis. The sequence continues at coordinate 5,971,516 of CM076583.1, read as the reverse complement.
TCTCCTAAATTTGGTATGCCAGTGGCCTAAGCAATAGTCATTGGTGACAGAATGAAATCTACTCCAGCGAGATTTACACGGCCATCATGTAAATGTAGAACAAACAGACGAGCTAGTTCACGATGAAGCTAGGTTTGTGAAATCATCTCACAGAATCGAAAACATGACTGAAACCGAAAACAATCCATTGCAAGCGGACATGCCTGCAATTGAGCCAAAGAAGTAGGCTCCTCCCTGAGATGTTTACCACCTTTGCCACCTTTGTGAGGCCTCCGTGGCACATTACCTTCTGCTGTGGAATCACTGTCAGACTCCTGCTCATAAACTGAGTCTGTCTTTGACATAGCTTTGAAAACAAGTTATCTGCAATATGTGTGTTGATATAGGTGTAGTGTAGTCAAAGGCTTCAATGCATTCTCAAAACCCAAATATATTGCATATGTACCAAAACATCATAAGCAAACAAGTGACAGTGGTAATAGCTATGTTTTTGTATCACAAGTGATTTTGAAAAATAAGTACCAAATGCAAATGTAGTGTGCAGCCTTTGTAATGATGGCCAAGGATTTGTCAAAGGAGCAAACAAGTATGGGACTGTGTTTTATCAAATGGAGAATAGGAACAACATGACAATGACCATAGTGAAACAAATGGCCATCACAGTGGTAATAGAATGATGATGACAGCAGCGGTCATATTATGGTGATGGAGGATATAGACCAGTCAACATAAGACTATGTAGAAACATGAAAGGACATGACTGCAGTGGTAAGATGATAAACTAAGGGCGTGAGGATGATGTACACAATTTGCTAGGGCATAAGCATATCTACCATTCACAAGAGTTTTCAAACCCTTCACAAGACTGTCCATATATATTCAAAACCTTTAAGGAATAAATCTGCATATAAATGTAGGGTTTATACATTTCCCTTCAACCAAGGCTTGTTTCCCAACATCAATAACACCACAATCATGCTAAAAATCTACTGAGCAACCTTTAGAAACCTACTTGCAAGTCGATGGAGCCGATTTGATACGAAACTGGGTGCAAGACGAAATTTTTTCAGCTCTGTCTCTGTATGGGTAGCGCCCCTACCCAACGGGTAGCGCGCCTTATATGGGTAGCGCCCGTGTTCCTTTGCAAAGCCTGGGAAAGTTAAGTGGGTAGCGCGCCTTATACGGGTAGCGCGCACCTCGTATGGGTAGCGCCCACCTCCAAACGCTGTCAACAACTCTGCAAACACGTCTTCGGCCCTCCACTTCACAAATTCGACTTATGCCTTGCGGATTTCTTGCAAATGATTTTGTTTGCCATGTTTTATATATGAAGAAAATATCTCATCCAATCATATTTGATTTCAAATTTGTTTGATAACCCACTTTCATAATGTTTGGCATTTTGACATTTGGTCATTTAATACAATGCTTTTCTTTTGGCTTTTCTGAGTTTTGGACTGAAAATACTTGTTTGTCTTTTGCAGGGATGCGGCACTTGGCTTTGGAAAAGATCAGAGGCTTGCACTGAAGCTTCTTATGATGAAATAAATACAATTATTACAAAAATGAAATTAGACAATTTCTAGTTCCAAAACAGAGTTTTGGACTAGAAATGTCTTCAAATGCTTTTGATAATAAAATATGAAACAGAAAACTTGTGAAACCAACCTCATGGCCTGCGGGCTTTATGACATGTATGCAAAGGACTTGAAAACCCTAGACTCTAGGACTAAAGACTCCTTTTAATGAAAATAATCATTAATGACCATGAATGAAATGACGATGAACTTCAGTGATTTTTGAGGAATTTTTAAATAGCCCTGTAGGTACAAGCATGAGGAAACACATGACAACCAGACCCCCTCGTCAGTCAGTGGCATGCTCCTAGCGAAATGCAACGAAGTGGAACAAGCGAGACACCTAAGAATGATATGCAAAAAGCGAAATGATCTCTGATGGAGGGCTGTAAGGACTGCCTCTAATAGATACTATGGTATCAAATAGTGGTTTGAGGCCCACAATTTACATTTAAGCTTAATTACATCCAAAATTAGGGCAAAAGGCACTTAGACTTCATTTGTGCAGCGCGCACATAAAAAAAATACACATAATAGTCTACGGAACTTATGCCTCAGGGAACCCCACTCCAACAAAGTTAAAGATAGATTCTACTATGTAATAAGGTATTAATGTTATATTAAACCAGGTTGGAATCATGGTATAGGCTAGTCGCATATGTTTTTTCAATATTATATACGGTGTCAATATTGTGTGTTGTACAGTGTCAATATTTTGTTAAATACATAGTCGATACTATGTTTTGTATATTAGACTAAGGTACTGTATATGGATACAATTACAGTATGTTTAATTATAAAGCCACAAAGGGGTATGACCAGAGGGTGAATGCAATCTACCTATTTATATATGAGAAGAAGTACACTAAACAAAATCTATTGCTAGAATGATCAGCGGAAAACTGAAAACTTAGAGACAAAGCTATGACAGATCTAGCTTTAGAAAAGTAATATTCTTTAAATTTGCTGGAAGGAATAAATAATATGGAACCTGCTACTTCTAGCTACTAAGACAAAAAAGAAGTGAATGCATCATATAGTATAGAAGAAATTACAAGTTGCATTTATGAATAAATTACAGATACATTTAACAGTTACTAGAATACCAAACAAGAAAACTATTATTATCCAAGAGAATTCTGAAGGCACATAACATCTAAAAGGATTCAAAAACTGATGATTTCATTTATAAAATCTGAAAGTCTGATATAAGCACATATAAATCCATCATAGATAAAACAAGGAAATGTAATTCAGATTTCCAAATATAAATATATAAACCTATCAAGATACAACGATTAAATAATCCTCGTACATCCTTGAGAATTACACAGTCATCTGTACATGTTGTATTAAAAATAATGACACATATTACATAATTTCATAAACTATCAAAGGCCAGGTATGGCACTGACACCTAAACATAGAAACTACAACATAACATGTCCAAGCTAAGTAAAACTCAAATCCTTGCCAGAAGGAGATCCATGGTGAAATAGTGTGCTACCAACCTGAGAAAGAATAAAGTTGGTAAATATGGGCAAGGAGGGAACCTTGAGTTTTATGCATACCAATATAATTAAGAAGCATACATGTAAGAGACAAGAAGTGTGAAAATTAGAAAGATTCAAATATAATAATAAATCAAAAATATTATTGTTCAAGGGACAAAGAGATACCTTATCTAAGCACGTTGACGTGACGTTACTTGTTCGACCTGTGTATCCAAATCAAACAATGTTGTGAGTGAAGGGATCATCCAGCATATAAATATGGAAATAAACAAATGAGAAATCCAAAAACTGCATAAAGTATCAAAATAACCTAAAGTTGGAAGGATGAGAGGATAGGTTGTCATCCTCATCTCCTTCACAAAATTATCAGTCTGAGCAAAAGACTAAACATGGGTGGAAACAATCCACATTATAAATTTAGATCCTAAAATGAAATGCTAGGCAGCAGGGAAAACTACAATCAAAATTAAATGTACAACAATTCCCAATACGAGAAGTAGAACATGGGTAATAAGGGATGTGCCAAACCTCGAATGAGGAACTTAAACTGCGTTACAAAGTTGCATGAAAACCTTAAGGGGCAGAACACCCAGATAGGTTACACATTTTTATTGGGCAGTGTGAAGGGAAACAACCCAAAATTTCTTACACAACTGCCATGAATAGTATAAGGGGGAAAAACCCCAATTGCAAGATAATTCGATGAAAAAATACAAAAATAAATACTCATAAGTAAATGGAGAAAAGCGTTTCATATACTTGGCTTAAATACCCAATAGAATTTAACCCAAAATCTTATGGGAAAAGAAAGGATTAGCTAAAAGCTATCATGAATGTATCGATTACAAATACTACTATGAGAAGAACAGAAATTCAAAATGTAAAACCCATAATTTAATCAAACAGAGGAATCACAATTTCCTTAGGTTCACCAGCAAATGTATAAACCAGCGATACAGAGAAGCTAATGAGTAAACTTAGAATCTAATGGAAGTAACGATTTTCATACACTCTAGCAAAAATTATAAACACAATTATAACTAGACCCAGACTTAATTGATTATTCATATTCTTGGTTACATCTCAGAACATTGTTGAAATTTGAATATACACCAAATAGAACAGAGGTTTCTAATACCTACGCTAACATATCAGATACACAGAAATCGTGTCGGAGATCAAATAGGGAGTATGAATCCTAATCAAATAGGCCATGTAAAATATCCAATGTGTAGTGTTAAACCCAACGATTATTGGGGTGGAAGACATACTAAACCTGGCGCTGAAATACTATATGAAATATACATAAACCCATAATCTCAATGTTGTACTAAGGTGTAAACTTTGAAACCATAATGTATAAAGAACACTTACCAGTATTGAAGGAAAAAGGGGCCGAAGGACTTCCAAACTTAACACAATGATTTTTCACCAAAAGGTTGTGAAAGAAGTGAGAAGTCTTCACCCGAATGACCATGCGGAGAAACAGAGGGATTCATTCCTGCGTAAGTGAAGAACCCACTATGAGATATTTATTTCAAATATAATGAAATTCAAATGCATAAAACATAGGCAAACATATACAGATGTTACCTGAGGTGAATTCTAAGTCTGACCACGCTATGGGTTCCAAAAAACACAAATAAAATAGACATTAGGAGCTAGCCTGGAGATTTTAAGAAACAAAACGACTATGCAATCGTGCCAACAATAAAACACATGGAAATCTTTGTAAAACCCTTACCTTTGAGGCCATGGTGAGGAAATTATCTGTGCAACACCATTTTGTTTCCACCACTATCATGCTAAACACATAGAGGGTCGATTTCAAGGAGGAATCGAGCTACCATGGTTCTGGAAATCAAGTTGCAGGTTCAAGGTATGGCGACATATCTCCCTCAGGCATGAGAACTACAAACCACAAAGTGAAAGATCGAAATGTGGAAGAGAAGGGAAAGTAAAACCCTTAGGGTTTTCTTAATGTCTTTGAGCCATATATCTATCCCCTTTGATCTCAATCGTTCATCGTCGTCGTCAATAAGGGTTAAGTCCATGTGAGGGCACATGGCCTCTACCACATGATTCGTTCTGTGTGGGACATGTCATCGAGCTAGGGTCACATGTCATCGAGGTAGGGTCACATATCAAGTGTGAAATGGAGTTATGTGAGGGGTGCTAAAGCCTTCATTACAAACCATACTAGAAACCTATCTATATTTAATATGGGAGTAAGTGTATAGAGAGTATAACATATTAGGACTATAGGTAATTGAAATATTAAAGTATAGGTTAACATATATTAAGGTTAATGTATGTAAAGGTTAGAGTATAGGTTAATGTATGTAAAGGTACATTAGAAATATTACCTATGGAATGTGCATGTAAGTAATTAAATGATTAGGACTCCTTCAACTAGTAAGGATCCGATCTGCTAAGAAATTGTAAGAGTCTTAGTTAATGAGAAAAGGGTTAGAGTTAGAGGACCATTGTAGCCTTAGAAGACATGAAGTTTATTTAAAATGTTAAGGAGGGATGACAATCACTAAACCAGAAAATTACATGATAAAAAAAAATGGGAGCATGACACCAATTCTTTGTTTATATATTTTATGTAGCATTCAGGTTCTGGTTTAAATACATCCACCCATGAAATTTTGGGTTAGGCACTACGCGTTTGATATGTTAAATAGATTCTTATTTAGGAGCTAATCTACCCATTCGATTTCTAGGCTATATTTTGGTGTATCAGATATGTTAACCAAAACATTAGAAATATTTGTTTTGTCATTTGAATCTACGTCTTGTTATATTTGCATTTTATACATTTACTAGAGCATTTGATAATCGTTCTACCCGTTAAGTTCTAGGTTTGGTCAATGGGTCTTCGATATTCTATTTTTGTGTATCACGAAAGCTTGTTATGTATTCTAGATTTTGAATTTCATTTCCTCATATTTTTCTATGATGGATTTGTATGCATTTCGAGTCAGAATCTCATGTTATTTTAATAAAATTATCAGTTTTCATCTATCTTGGAATACCTTTAGTTTTTATGTGATTTCTTTCTTTATTTCATATGCATAAATCTTGTTACGAAATTAGTAATAGCATTCTGCTAGTTGAGCTCATGTTTAAATGAAAATTGCATCTTCTGTTCTACATTGTTTCATGTGTGTATATATATATATATAGTACATTAATCTACTGTACATAATTCAACTATACAAATTATTGATAGAGCCTAAGGGAACTAAGATACATAATTCATTCCACCCTTGCTCAATATGACATTAATCATTTATTCCAAAACATAATTTTTCTACTAAAATTAGACAAGATGATGCATCTAATCATTACTAAAACACAATAATTTGAATATAAATTTTTCTAAATGCTGCATACCAACTTGTAAATACGATTTTTCATCCCAACCACGAGCTTCACCATAGAGCTCTCACCCGAGCAGAGATCTATTTTCCCTAGAGTCGAAAACCTCTTATCAAACTAGTGAAGGCACTTTTAAGCCAACTTTCCCCAGCAAGTTTCCATAACGGCGTCTTGTTATTATGGGTTGTTGTTTCTCATAGCCTAGGCTTTTACTTTTGTTTTTTCCACAAAATTTTGTTTTAAAACTCGCTTTTCCTTGGTGTTGTTTTTTATTACCTCTTCTCAATGACTTTCCTCTTTACTGGGGATTTCTTAGATATTTTCTTCTATATAATTTAATGTATATTTGTATTTCTATCCAAAGGGTTTTTTCGGAGAATTTGGGAAAGTATGAAATTCTATCCTATCCTCCTGAATAAGAATTTCCAGATCTCCTTATTACTCTATCTTTACAAAATTGATACAATTTTCATCAATAATTATTTATTTGAATTTATTACTTCCTCCAACAACATAATTTTTCCATAGGTCGACATAGTATTTTTCCTCTCTACATAAAACATAATAGTTGTAAATAAGGGGTATTACATAGTACCCCCCCCCCCCCCCCTAAAACAAAAAAATTGTTCTTGGTGTTAGCAGATAACTCTAGTTTTGCTTTAAACATCATTGGGAAAGCTTCTTTCATGTTTTCTTCTCACTTCCATGTAACCTCTTTAGGTGTAAAGTGATTCCACTGCACTTTCACCTGAGCTATTGTTCTATTACGGAGCACGGTTTATTCCCATCCCAATATACGAAGTGGTTCTAGAAGAAAGTCCCCTTTTGTTTCCACTTCAATCAAAATCAAGTCAACCATGTGAGAACGATCATGAACATAATTTTTCAATAATGAAACATGAAAAACATTATGAACTCTAACATGAATAGGTAGAGCCAATTTATATGTTACTAGGCCTACTCGTTCCAAAACCTCAAAAGGCCCGCAATGTCGGGGTGCTAACTTAGCACAACTTCTGGTGTGAAGGGTGCTCTTGAGAGGTTTTGTTCTCAGGTAAACATGATCCCCAATATTAAACTCTTTGCATATTCTTTTCTTATCTGCAAAACTATTCTGGTGGTCTTGAGCTGCTTTGAGGTTCTATTGATTTTCCGTGTTGTTTATTCCATTTCATGTAATGCCTCAGGTCCAAGTATGAGTTTATCCTCTGGTTGACTCCAAATAAGATGAGTATGGCATTTGTTGTCATATACGGCTTTGAACGGACTCATTTTAAGAGAGATTTGATCATTTATATTGTACGCAAATTATGCTAAATGCTGAAAATTCTCCCAACTAGTGGGTTTGTCCATTACATACATGCAAAGCATGTCCTATATTATTTGATTTGTCCTTTCAGTCTGCTCGTCGGTCTAGGGATGTTAAGTTGTGCTAAAATTTAGTTTTGTTCCCATCCCCCCAAACAGTGTCTTCCAAAAGGTTGATGTGAACTTTGCATCCCTATCAGAGATGATCATCTTTGGTATCCCATGAAGTTTAAAAATTTCCTTCATAAACACATTGGCCACTTGGGCTGCCACAAAGTTAGATTGCACTGGAATAAAATGTGCAGCCTTTGTTAGCATGTCTACCACTACCATAATGGAGTCATGATGATACTTAGTCCATGATAGTCTTGTTTTGAAATCCATGGACATCACTTCCAACTTCCATTATGGAATCGGAAGGGGGTTTAGTAACCATGCGGGGTGTTGATGCTCTACCTTGACTCGTTGTCACTCTAAACATCTTGCCTGATAATCAGTTGTTTCTTTCTTCATTCTGGGCCAAAAAAAAAATTTATGCAATGATGTCACCATCTTTTGGTAACCCGGATGACTAGAATACGATCTCTTATGGTATTCATCCATAATCATCTGCTTAAAAGTAGGTATGTTAGGAATATACAACCTTTGTTTAAAAATTATTAATCCTTTTGGATTCATTGTATATCCTAGGATTGCAGATTTATGTATTTTTTTCTACAATTCCAAATACCAGGGGTCTTATGACAGAACTGCTTGAACCTGTTCTTAAAAATTGGTTTTTACACTGCTACCTATGGAAGACAAAATTTAATGAGAGTGTCTACTTAAGGCATCAGTAATTCGGTTTTCTTTTCCTTTAATATGTTTGATTTCCATATCAAACTCGCTGAGGAAATCTAACCATCTCGCTTGCCTTGCATTCAAATATGGCTTAATAAAGTAACATTTCAAACTAGTATGGCCAACCATTAACACAAATTTCTTACCCAACAGATAATGCCACCACATTTTTAATGCATGTATGACAACAACTAACTCTAAGTCATAAACTGCATAATTTTTCTCATGGTTTTTCATCTTTCTAGACTCATAGCCTATTACCACATTGTCTTGCAATAATACTCCTCCTAATTCTTCTATGAAAGCATCAGTGCACACAGTCAAGTCCTTTGCTATATCAACAATTTTTAGGATCAGAGCAGTAGCCAGTTTTTGTTTAGGCTTCTCAAATATTTCTTGAAATTTGGATGTCCACTCAAACTTCACACTTTTTTCTGAAAAGAGGTAATGGGATAAGATAATGTAGAAAATCCCTCCACAAATCTATGATAATATCTAGCAATACCCATGAATGAACGGATTACTGATACATCTGTGGGTACGGGCCAATTTAAAATTGCTTGTACTTTTTCCGGGTCTACTGCCAACCCCTCCTTTGAAAGAACATTTCCTAATACTAAATCTCTGGTTTGTAAAACTGACACTTGCTAATTTTTTCATACAGCTAGTGTTCTCTTAGTGTTTGCAACACTATTTGTAGAGTACAAAAATTTATCATCTATGAAAACTAGAACAAATTTATCTAGATATTTGTGCAATACAATGTTCGTGAGACACATGAAGATAGCAGGGGCGTTAGTGAGTCCCAAAGGTAGGACTACAAACTTTTAATGTCCATACCGAGTTATAAAAGCTGTTTTGTGGATGTATTCATCTTTTATGCGAAGTTGGTGATAACCAGTTCTCAAATCAATTTTTGAAAATACGATTGCTCCTATTAGTTGATCAAACAAGTCATCTATTCATGGTAGGGGGTACCAATTTTTGATGGTCAACTTATTTAATTGTATGTAGTCTATACACATCCTTAGGGTACCATCATTTTTCTTGACGAATAAAACCGGAGCTCCCCATGGTGACACACTTGGTTTGATATATCCTTTGTTTAGCAGTTCTTGTAACTGAAGTTTTAATTCTAGCAGTTCCAGTCTACTCATTCTATATGGGACTTGGGAAACTGGGGTGGCTCCCTATACTAGTTAAATAGAGAAATAAATATCTCTTCGAGGGGGAAGCTCAAGGATTTCTTCAGGAAATACATCCTGAAATTCCATAATCACTGGTAATTTTTCTATAAGCTTATTTTTTTCTTATTGTCCCAAATATTCAATTTGTACTTCATACACTAGACAACCATTCTGCATTGTTCTCTTCACTGTAATTCAAAAATTTGTCTAACAGACACAGGTTTTTGTTTCCCTCTTACTAAAATTGACTGTCCTAGTAAATTTTTGTAGTTTACCACTTTTTCTAAGCAGTTTACTATTGCTTTATGTTGTTCCAGCCCATCCATACCAACCAGTAAGTCATAAGAGCCTAAGGGAAGGATATTCAGATTTATATCTGTGATATACCCATTCAGAATTATAGGGTACTTATGCAATTTATGGGTTACTTTCCGTTTGGTGCTTGTAGCCAACTGCACCAGCCAAGAGTGTTGAAAGTTTTATATCTGTAATTTACATTTTTCCACTATAACAATGTTACCAATGAAATAGGTAACCTCAATGTTACCTACTTTTTCAAATATCAAGAAAAATACCTGATTTTGAAAAGGTGGCGATGCAGAATCACGAAAAAAAAATTTGAGCATGTTTTTGGCACTTTAATTTTTTTTCATCTTGTTTTTTTTTTTTAATAATTTTTTTTTTTTTAAAGTGGTGTTTTTTATGTCGATTTTGAATAGCGGTGGTGTATCATCACCAACGTTTTTTTTATAGCATTGATTTTGACACTATAAATTTTTTAATGTCTTCTTCTTCTGTGAGATGTTTATTTTTAAGTGCATTTATGTACTTGTGTTTTAAAAATAAAAAAATATTTTTTTTAAAAATAAAAACTTGTAATGATATCTTCACTTTTTCACATACATAAAAGATGGAAAAAAGGTCAATATTCTAAAGTTTATATTTTCCACATCTTTATGTATTGTTAAATAATTTTTCAATGCACATCAAAAAATTATCGCTAAAAAACCAATATTTTGAACCATATGACAAAAAAATACAATTTTTCAATATAAATACAATGCAAAGAATACACTTTTACAGAGTTTTTGTTGAAAAAACATATTAAATAAACTAATTTTTTGGGAGAATTTTAACAAAAAAACTTAAGAAAACAACATTTTTATTGAATTTTATGTCAAAAAATAATAGCAATCACATGTTTTTTGCAAAAAAAGGGGTTGTTCTCATAAAATATCAAAGTCTAAACATTAAAAGTAAATCTGATTAGTAGTTCTGAAAAATAAGCTTTGTTTGCAAGCATAACTTAAACATCATCAACAATATCAACTAATACATCTTCAACATCATCTAGAACAACATTGATGGCTTCTTCCGCAGCATTTGCTTCTTCATTTTGATCATCGCCGTCTTCTAATGGATCTTTCATGTCAGCAAATCTTCCAAAGTGTCCCTTTCCAATCATTCCATATAATGGTGGTTGAGGTTCCTTTTCTTTTTTTGCCACACGTGATTCATTAAAATCTCCTTTCCTCAAACCAACTTCTTGCTTCGCATCTAGAAGGAATTTAAGAGTGTTAATTCTTTGTTGAATAAATTTGCATTGAACTGGATCTTTCTCAATGGCAATACAATTTCTTCCTTTTTGTAGGCAACATGCTAGTGTTGTACCTAATCATCAAGCACAAAAAAAATAAGTAAGAAAATTACTATGGAGACATAAAAAGTAAAAAAGACAATATTTAAATTTAAATTTGTATATTAAAACTTACCTGAACCTAAGAATAAATCCAAAACCCATTCTCCTTCATTTGAACATAGATCTATAAGATAGTTAATCAATGCTTGTGTTTTTTGATAAATGTTAACTATATCTCCTTTTGCATCTTTATCCTCATATGTTAGTTTTCTTACCACTGCATCATAAACCAATACTTGACTATGACTCTTCCCATCTACTTGATTCATAATAATATGCTTATAGCTATTCTCTTTTGTCCAACATTCAACATGGATGAACTCACAATCATTTATAATAGGTTGATCTTCGGAAGAAACAATATTTGACTTTTTCCTGTTACATAACATAGTAAAAGTTCAATTAAATTTTACATGAATAAATTTTTTTAGGAGGAATCAAACATACAATTTCAAAATCTTACCATGTAAGTTGCATCCTTGAGTTTGCTTTACCCTTGAAGCTTGTTAATAACATTGGAAACTGTGTGTCTGAATGAAATGTCACAAATCGCCAAAGTGGTGATGTTGTCACTTCTTGAAAACTCGTAACCACTTTACTAAAATATTGATAAGTATATGGTTCTCTATCATATTCAATTTCTGGGAAATTGAAACCATGAGGAATATCTGCAATAACTAGGCCATACTCCCTTTTAGGTATTAGTGTTGCAATGTCTTCACAGTCACCTTGTATTATTTGATATTGGACACTGTCGAGCCCATTCCAAATGTAATGATTAAGAGTAGGATCTAGTTCAACATTCATAAGACGCTTCCTTCTCATGTTCTCCATCTTAATTTTTTTAATAAAGCTTTTGAAAGTATCTGGTACTCCATTTCCATCCTTCTTCGACATCTTTAATGACATATATATATATATATATATATATATATATATATATATATATGTATGTATGTATAAGTAATAAAATAAAAATAGTTTAAATATGAATAAAATAAATTTATAAATCAACATACCTTATTGAATGTAATATAAAACTCTTTTAGTGTTGATGTAGAACTTGATTCTGGGTAGTTGCGTACAACATCATCCCAACTGTCTTCATTCAACATTTTAACCATGTGTTCTTGTATTTTCATAAAAAAATTCTGACTGAATAAATCAAGTTAAAAACGTTAATATATTGACATGTATAACAAATTCTACCAACATCATTATGTTTTATTTAAAATAAAATTATAATGAAAGAAATAATTCAAGAAACTTACTTTTGAAATTATGCACACATTTCTTCCATTGATAATTCACCCGACTTCACACGGGCTAATACTGATTTGACTAATTTATCATCCTTCACACCTTGCATTGTTCTCCAAGGTGTAATAGTCATATCCTCTGGAAGCTACTTCATTTCAGGACCCCCCTTATTGTTGTTACATATTATGGGTTTACTCCTTCTAACCTTATGATTTTTTATGGAAATATTCTCCCATCGATCAAAAATCTCATCAATCAAATCCCATACCTCCCCAGTTCTAAATGCCAACTGAAAAATGTTATCTGTGCCTCTGAAGAGATTTGTATTCAATTTTCCATATTTTGCTTTTTTTTCATCAATTTGATAACCTGTTTCCATTAAACATTCCTTTCGAAATGCTACACTAACTTCTGTCTTATCCCCACGATATTTTTCTATGAATTCATTATGAATAAATCTGACCCTTTGGATGAAAGTAATTTTCATTATGTACTCATTATCTACATTATGATCCCATGCCAATAACTTTGATTCCATTTCTGTTAAGCCAGCGTAAATGATGCATTTCACTGTTTGAAAAAGATAGTTATTGGGATATTCTGCAATCAATTGTCTTTTAGCCTCTATTGAATGGTTTCCTCCAATTACATAATATTTATAATCAAAACATTTTTCCTTGTCAAATGCTTGTTTGTTGGGAACCTGACATGGATCGACAAGAACCACATAATCCACCACATGCGCATATGGATTGAACCTGAACAATGTTTTTAGATTATGTACATGTAGGTGATGGGCCTTTCTAATTTGATATTGAGATTGCCCTTCATCTGAGCCATAAAATTGGTTAACATTAAGTTCAAATGTTTGGCCACCAAGAATTAATTTATTCTTCCTCAACTCTTATCGAATAGCATTTTGTTTTGTTTTAATAATGCCATCCTCTAACTCAGCACCTGGTGTTATGATTTCTTTGCTTCCGTAAGAGCTTTCAATTTGTTCTTCACTGCTGCTCACGACCTTTACAGGTTCACCAATATTTGATTTCCTAGCCTTATTGGATAACATATCAGTTTCTTTATAAACAAGATCTCCTCTATGAGGTACAAGAGAGAGATCTTTGGCAATTTTTCTTTTTGGTGTCTGATCTGTTTTCTTCTTTTGCACAATAGTTCTCATCTCCTCCTCACTAATTCTATCATAATTTTCTGTTTCATGTTCGACACCTTCAAAAGAAACATGTTTAATTTTATTAGATTGACCCACCTTAGTGACACTTGGTTGATCCCCTCTTTGTACTGTTGTAGTGTCACGAGCTATTGCTCTTTGCTTCAATCTCCTTTCCTCTGCTTTGTCTTTGTGGAAAGTTTTGATCACATCCATAAAATTTGGCACCAACATATAAATACCATCAAACATGTTTGAAAGACTCGGAACAAAATCCTATGAAACAAAATAAAACATGTCAATGATCAATAATTTATAAAAAATTGAATCATCTTTACAATAATGCATAGAGGAAATAAAAATAAGCATACTTACAATGTTATTTGCAATGTTGTTTGCTATTTCTTCAGAAATTTTTGAAGTTATTTCATCTGTGTCGTACTTAATGATTGATAGACGATATCTAACCTTCTCACGTTTCTGAGCCTCCCTTAGAAGAACATAAATAGTGTTTGTATTCGGGACCATACATATGTCTCGTACTCTGTCCATCACCTCATATTTCTCATTTAAGTCAATCATACCACAAATCAGATAGATGTGTATATCAACCTCCATTTCACTGTCTTCAAGATACCATGAGAAATTGGTTTTATCTATTTCCTTGGCGTTCTTCCAATCAGAAATAACCTTTAATGAACCTAGTGCCCCACTTGCTTGACTTTTATTAGTGTGTGCAAAAATATCCTTATTGCGTCCAATAGTGGCCATAGTGCGTTCAGCTGCAACTTTAGATTTGGGAGTTGTATCCATAGTGCGTCGAGCTACAACTGTAGATTTGGGAGCTGCTGCCGTAGATTTGGGAGCTACTGCCCTAGGTGCAGAAACATTCACAGAAATCTTTTTTGATGCCATTTTCCTGATAAAAAATATATATATATATATATATATATATATATATATATATATATATATATATTAGTTAATGGAAAAATATTGCGAATAAAATAAATTTAATAAACAAAATGTATTTCTAAAACTAAATAGTTTGAAATTAAAGCATTAAAATTAAACTTAAAAAATAAACTAGTATTTTGAAACTTCAATTTGTGTTTAATATTTAAAAAAAAAAACAAAAAAGTTATTAACTATTTATAACAAATATTATAATGTTATATAATTTTTTATTTTTTTAATTGTATTGTTATATATATATTTTTAATTAATTTTTATTGTTATATTAAAACAAATGTTTTTTTTTGTAAATTTATTACATTGTATTTTTTTTTTTTGATATATATATATATATATATATTTGTTATATTTTGAAATTTTTAACATTTATTATTTAATAATGTTTTTATTACATTATATAACAATTTTTTTTATATATTTATATATAACAATGTTTCTATGATTGTTTTATTAAAATAAATTGTTTAAAAAAAAAAATTTAAAGAACAAAATAAAATTAAAAAAAATCAAAATTATAAAATGTTTTCTTAAAACAAATTATTAAAAAAAAACAAAAAAATTAAAAATAAAAATAAAAAATCCAAATTATAAAAAAAAAAAAAACAAAAATTAAAAACAAACGATTAAATTTTTTTTTAAAAAAGACAACATTATAAAATTAAAAAATAAAATTAAAAAAAAAACAATTAAAAAGAATATATTATAAAATTTAAAAAAAAAATACCATGGGAGAGGGCGGGGCGGCCGGGCGGCGCCACGGGGGCGGCCCAGCCCGCCTCCCGGGCCCCCATCGGCCGAGGGCCGATTCACTCGAGCCCCGCCCGTTGGGCGCCGGGGCCGCCCGGGCGGCGCCACGGGGGCGGCCCAGCCCGCCTCCCGGGCCCCCATCGGCCGAGGGCCGATTCCGGGAATCGGCCCTCGGCCGATGGGGGCGCCGGGAGGCGGGGTGGGCCGCCCGGGCGGCCGGCACCACCGCTCCAAAAAAAATATATATATATATTTTTTTATTTTTTTTTTAAATTTTACAATATAAATACATAATTAAAAAAAAAAAAAAAACAATATAAAAAACTATAAAAATATATATTTTTTTTAAATTTTTTTTTTAAAATTTTATAATTTAAACATATAATTTAAAAAAAAACCAAAACAATATAATAAACTATAAAAATACATTTTTTTTTTTTTTAAATTTTACAATTTAAACATATAATTCAGAAAAAAAAACAAAACAATATAATAAACTATATAAAAAAAAAACATTTACTTTAAGATATATATATATATATATATATATATATATATATATATATATATCACAATACAATTAAAAAATATATATGTATATATATAACAAAACAATAAAGGAAAAAAAATTAAAGATTTAAAATTAAAAAATAAAACAAAGATCTAAAATTAAAAAAATAAAATAAAATAAAATAAAAAATAAAAAAATTTCACATAAAAAAAAATTTAAATAATGAAATCACTCATATATTTATGATAAAAAAAAATACAAATAAAAAATGTTATAAGGCCACTTTTTTTTTATGTGCATGGTCGTTTTATGGATTTTTATGTGTAAATGAACCTATAAGTCTTAAAAAAGAAAAAAAATCTAAATTTTTGTTCTTAAAACCCTAAAAAATTCAGTTTTTTTTGCATTTTCTTCACTAAAAAAATATTAAAAAATCAAGGTTTTTGAACCTAGAAACCTTAAAAAGGTAGTTTTTGAACACAAAAAAACTATAGAAAACAGATTTTTCCCAAAATCATCTCTAAATTGACAGAATAGAAGGAAAACTAACCTTTGAAATGCAAGAAGCTGTTGTCACCAATGCCAACACAACGCCTCCACACAATTACGAATAGCAACACAATGCCTCCAATGCTAATGCAATGCCTTCACGAAGTTACCAATGCCAATGCAACACCTCCACAAAATTACCAATAGTGACACAAAGCTTCCAATGCCAATGCAATGGCTCCCCGAAGTTACCAATGCCAACGCAACACCTCCAGAAATTTGCTCTAACAAATACCAAAAAACTTGATGTGATGTGATGAATAGAAACAATCATTCCTTTTAAATATCATATATTGTCTAATTGATTTACTGTTTAATGAATGTGGGATTAAAATTTCAAATTTAAAATATTTACATTTAATTTATTATATTTCATACTATAGTTAAAATACTTATTATTTGCATGTGGTTATCATAATTAATATTTACATGTACTGAATGTTACATTTAATTTATTATAGTTCATACTATAGTTAAAATACTTATTATTTGCATGTAGTTATCATAATTAATATTTTATTTAATATTTACATGTACCGAATGTTGAATAATTCAAATATAATCTCAGATTAAAAATTAAAATATGAAATACTTACATGTAGTTAATTATATTTAATATTATAGATAAAATAGTTAATATTTGTATTTAGTTATCATAGTTAATATTTATATGTAATCAATGTTTAAAATCATGCGATTAAATTTTAAAATCTAAAATATGTACATGTAGTTAATTATAGTTTAAATAGTTAATATTTGCATCATGTTATTTTTGTAAATATTTACATGTAGTCAATCTTAAACTATTCAAATAAGAAAATTATTTTAGTTTTGAAGACATGCATGAAAGGAATATTTAAAAAAAAAAATTGAAATATATTTTAGATGAATATAACATAAGTTTAAAATAAAAAATTTAAAATATTTACATGTAGTCATTATAGTTAAAATAGTTAAAGTTTTTCGTGAATTTTTTTGGAGGGAATTTTTGGAGGGAAATTTTTTCGCGAATTTTTTTGGAGGGAAAATTTGGAGGGAAATTTTCTGTCTTTAAGCTATATATTGTAAGTGGGAGAGGAATTTGTATCATTCAACCTATTCTTGTTGGAAGCCATGGTTTCTTCTGATAACGAAGTTTTTCTTTCTAGAACATCAACATCTTCGTCACGCAAAAACTCGATTCAAAGTGATGAATATAACAAGAGTTCATTCACCATGAATAGAGAGTCAAAAAATAGAGCGCCAGTTATACCACTTACTCTTAATCCTAAGGATTATGAAAGCAACAGTGATGAAGGGCATGATGAAGAAATTGCAGAGTCAAAAGTTTCACTTCGTCCTAATCCCAAGGATTATGAGGACACCATTGATGAAGAGGGAGATGAAGAATATCCACTTCAGCTTAATCCTAAGGATTATATGAGAACAACAAATGAAGAGGGTAATGAAGAATCTGTAGAGTCAAAATATCCACTCTGTCGTAATCCTGAGGAGTATGCCAGCAGCACTGATGAAAAGGGGGATGTAAAATTTCCAGAGTCAAAATATCAAATTCGTCCTAATCGTAAGGATTATGCGAGCACCACTGATGAATAGGGGAATGATAATGTTTCAAAGTCAAAACATCCACTTCGTCCCAATCCTAAGGATTATGCCAACACCACTGATGAAGAGGGAAATGAAAAATTTACAGCGTCAAAATTTCCACTCCGTCCTAATCCTAAGGATTATGCAAGCACCACTGATGAAGAGGGGGACGAAAAAATTCCAGAGTCAGAATTTCCACTTCGTCTTAATCCTAAGGATTATGTCAGCACCACAGATGAAGAGGGTAATGAAGAATTTTCAAAGTCAAAATATGCACTTCATCCTAATCCTAAGGATTATGTCAGCACCACTGAGGAAGAGGGGAATGAAGAATTTGTAGTGTCAAAATATCCACTTCGTCCTAATCCTAAGGATTATGCCAGCACCACTGATGAAGACAGGGATGAATTTCCAAAGCTAAAATTTTCACTTCATCCTAATCATAACGATTATAATTTAACCACTGATGAAGGGGGGGATGAAGAATTTCCAATAAATATAGATTTAAGGCATTCACTTATTCCCAATCCTAAGGACTATGAGAGCTTTAGTGAGGAAGGGGAGGGGCAGGGTGAAGAAATTCTATTGAATACAAATTCAAAGCTTCCACTTATGCCTAATCCCAAGGATTATGAGAGCGCCACTGAGGAAGGGGAGGATGAAGAGTTTCTTGCAAATGATAATTTTAAAGGCACAGATCTTAATATTGCATTTTCTCGAAGTGACCATTTCAAAGAAACTCATGGTGATGAAGAATTGAATCCTCCCAGGGAAGAATTTGAAAGCATGGGTCAAGATGGTGAAGAATTTCTTTTGAGTCAGGGTTACAAAAGTGTCGATGATTCTTGTGAAATGTTTTCTTCAACTGATGATGGTAAAGAAAAATTTCCATGCAATGATGTTGATGAATTTCTTAACTATGTTGAGGATGATGATAGTGGGGATAATATTCCTTCTAATGGTGATGAAACTACTTTTACAAAGGATGATGGAATGATGAAGCCGTTGCAAGAAAATATTGCAACTAGGAGTAGGAGTAGACCTTTTCATATCAATCCAAGGCATTCCAGTTATACAAGGGCGAGGACAAAATATATCACGACAAAAAGTTTTGTCGTTCATTTGATTTCAAGTGCATGTTGTCGAAGGGATTGATTGAAAAATATGGATTTTAACTTTGCTTTGCAGAAAAGGAAAACATATATGTCAATGAATAAAAGCATGCAAAATTCATATTTAGTGGGTTGCATGCAATCTACATTAGCAGGTTATGATTATCATATTGGGAATGTATTGCTTTGCAGAAAGGCGTTCAAAATGTTGTATTCAATTGTTAATTGTCGTTTGTCAAGAATCCAGGATAGATTCGAAAAGGATCCCACATATTATTCAGAAGCACGTCATAAACGGGAGGTGGGGCCATTTGCAAATACTGCTAAGACATGGATGAAAGACTTCTTTTCAAATCATGGAGAGTGTATGCCAAATAAAGACACAATACATATTCCAGATAATTTCTCAAGACGAGAAATATTCATGTTATACAAAGATTATGCAGAAGTTGTTGAAGGAATTGGTAATTTTATTACATATTCTTATTTTACAAGGATATGGAAAACTAAATTCAACAATGTTCATATTCCTAAGAAGACAAGGATGGGGATTTGCAGCACATGTGCTTCTCTTAAAGCAAAAAGAGATAAATATCAAGGGGCAGAAAGAGGTATGTGTTCAAAACATTGTTTTTTAAAATTTTATACTTATCAACTATGAAAATATATTTATTCATATGTTTCTTTTATTTTATGTACAGATTCCGTTGTCAAAGAACTTCAAGACCATCACAATCAGAAAACAAGTGAAAGACAAAAGTTGTATAAACATCGAAAGAAGTGTTATGATCATCCAAATAAATATTTGGGATTGATAATTTATGGTATGGACCAAAAGAAAATACTTCTTCCACATTTTGTCCGCACGCCAAAAAAATTACAGGAGGAAAATTTCATTCAGTTTCACTTGGTTGGTTGTATGGTATTTAATGAGAAGATGTTTCCAAGAGTTTTCTTCACAACTCCAAATATTCACAATGATGCAAATCTCACCATAACTATAATCCATGATGTGGTTACTCATTGGTCTGGGATTCTTCCTGAAGTTTTGTATTTACAATTAGACAACACAAGTCGTGAGAACAAAAATCAAGTTCTTTTTAGGTATCTAAACATGCTTGTTGAATTGGGGATTTTTAAAAAGATAAAGGTTGGTTTCCTTCTTGTTGGGCATACTCATGATCATATTGATCAAATGTTCAGTCGTTTTTCAGTAACATTGAGGAGGAAAGGTGTTGGGAGCCTACCATCATTAATTGAATGTATTAAGAAATCGTACATTCCAGAGCCTATTTTTCATGTGTTGGAAGAAACTATTGACATGCGAAGGTTTATTTTTGGATCGCATGGTGAGAAGAAATGCATTGAAAAACTTAACGACATTAGCTTCCAGCATCAATTTCGTATCAAAAAAATTGATGGGATAACACTTATATGGGGCAAGAAGTATTCAACTATTGAAGAATGGGGACCATCATCGGGTTTAGCATTTTTGAAGTTCATTCCAGAGCGTCCAATGTTTTCATCAAAGATATTGTTATTACAGTCAGTTTCCGAACTCCATAATGCACGAAGGCAGTAGAGAGAGATAAATTATTTTGAATGTCTAGAGGAAATTAAAAGATGTATTAGAGATACATATGAATACTTCGATGTTGCTGATTCAGTTTGGTGGGAGTCTTTTTTCAGTAATCAAAGTGATATGATTTCAAGATTAGTAAATGAGGATACACTTTTGAAGACTCCTTTTTTTTGGCCACAAAATATGCCAAATGAACATGAACATCAAGAAACACACAATGTTGAACAACAAAAGCCTCAAGCTATTATTAATTTCCCACAGGTAGAGGAAAGAGAAATCTATATTGGTTCTAGAAGATCACGTGCACAATGTGAAGCCATGGAAGACCTTTACATGGGTTCTATGCAGGATCTTAAGGAGGGTTGCATGATAGCAGTGTTAGCAGATGAAGATCCACTTGGCTATCCATTCTGGATTGCCAAGGTTATAAAGGTCATTAATGAAAATGAAGAGATTACAGTTGTTGATGTACATTGGTATGCCACAAGTACCCACCCTTTCAATGGTGTGTACAAGCCAGAGATGGTAGTGGAAAAAAGAATTGGCAGAAAGAGAAAAAGAAAGGGCGCAAATATAAATCGTCACCGCACAGATGTCTTAAAATTGGAGGATGTTGACATACTTGTGTATGACTTCAATTTGACAAAGAGAGGAACTCTTCAGTTGCAGACCATAAATATTTTGAAGAAATTGCTACCAGAACAATTACTGTTGAAATGGGACTCTGCAGAATGTAGACGTAGATCTACAAGACTTTTGAAATCTGAAATGGTGGGCATGCATGTTGACTCAGATGGAGCACTAGTTGATGAAAGAGAAGAATATGGATCATCTTCATCTGCATCAAGCCATTCATCTGAAGATGTAGATTATGATGGTGTGCCAGAACCTATGGCTGATTTTGAATAACTATCTAAGACACTTTTCTGTAATTGATGTTTGCATAGTAACTTGAAATAAAATTTTTGACTTCCATCTCATTTTTCATGAAGTTCTAAGACATTTCTATGTTTGTTGGATTATACGTTTTAATTATGAAGAATTCATTTCTTTAGAATATCGACAATGTAACAATGAATTACAAAAATAATTTATGTTATATTCAATGTACCAATGTTGGTATTTTAATTATAAGTAAAATAGAAAATAGAAACTAATGTTGAATTTTTAGATTATGCAGTGATATTACCATGATATTATGTATTGTTACCATTTGGTATAATACACTTTTAAAAGTTTTAATAATTATATGCGTCATTGAAACATAACACTTTGTTTTGATGCTTGATTTTTAGGTTTTGGTTGAAATTATATTTAAATTTGTCTTATGCTAAGATTTGAAAAAAGATAAGTTTTTATTCTTTAAAATTAAAATTACTCTTACTTGTTTTTGTTTTAAATTGTTAAGTCTTATATTTTCTCCATAATTTCATTGTTCAAGTATGTTGAACACTTAAGATTGAAAAACTTTAGATTTACCTTTATCTTTAATGTTATGGTTGAAAATAATTACAAATTTGGGGTTGTTTAAAGTCAAGATATTTTATGTTTAACAACATGGATGAAAATTGTTCAAAATTATAAGCCCTTCAGACATGTATTTGTTTATCTTTAACATCATCTATCAAAAATGTTAGAAATTTACGATTTTAAAAAATGTCCTAATATGTTGTCTTTAATTCCATTGTCACAAGTGTCAAAATTATGACACAATTTTTTTTTTTTTTATTCCAGCATCAACTGGTTTTGTTTTGAGGGTGTTTTTTCAATCCTTTTTTCAACAAAAAATTTTGTTTTTAGCATAATTTTAGAAAATGTTGAAATTTGACCTTAAAAAAAAAACAAGTGCGTTCTGGAAGACACACTTTTTTTTGGGGGGGTGTTTTTTCAATCCTTTTTTCAACAAACAATTTTGTTTTTAGCATAATTTTAGAAAATGTTGAAATTTGACCTTCGAAAAAAAACAAGTGCGTTCTGGAAGACACATTTTTTTTTTGGGGTGTTTTTTCATGTTTTTTGAGCGTTTTTGGGCTAGAGTTCCCGTTTTGAGGTCAGGTTACCTATTTCATCGATAACAGTGTTCTATGCGTGGACAATATAGCTTAGACTATCTCCAGTATCAATTAAAAAAGATACATGTTGGTTCGAATTGATACCTTCAATTTCAATCATGGTTGATTTATGTTCATCATGTCAGTCTTCTAATGCAGCGCTGATTCGGGGAATTCTTTTGGCGACATCGTTCACCATGGTTTCCTCGTGCACTGCTTTTGAATAGCACAGGGGTTGTGTGGGTAGTCCCACAACATGTGAGGTAATCCAGACCCCCAAAATTTCAGGGGTTCCTTGGGTTTTACCACTACATCTCATTTTTTGTTCCCTTCCATGCACTTAGATCCCATGTGAGAATGGGCTAGCTGATTTTCCCCACCCTTACTCAATTTTTTTTGCTAGTGGTTTCTGCCAAAATTTTTCATATAGGTAGGTTTGGGTATTTTTGAGCTTATTTCAACCGTTACTTTTTCCTTATTCGGCCAGTGTTTCAAGTTATCATTCTCGCCCTTAAATTGTTGATAGCACAGTCATTCTTTTCTAACAGCTCTATCCATATCCTTTGGGTTATCAAACGTAATTATTTCTTTGTATATCATGGGTAAGAAATTTAATAATCCATGTACCTTTGCTTTTTCTTCTCTTATGTAAGGTACATCGTGAAGTAGATATTTGAACTTTTTCACAAGTTCATCTATGGTGAGTTGTCCCAGCCTTAGCTCATGAAATTCTTTAGCTCTGCCATCATAATACCTTTCACTGAGGTATCGAGATTTAAATTATTCATGGATTTCTTCCCATGAGACTGTCTTTTCATCCAGCAAATGCTTAATTTTGGTCTCCTCCCACCAGAGTGAGGCTTTGCCTTGCAATTGGTAAATTGCCAACCTTTCCTTCAAATTTCTTCCATACTCATTTACTTGAAAATATTTCACCATATTTAGGAGCCAACCTTTTGCATCCCCTTCCTTTTCTCCGTCAAAGGTTGGAGGCTTTATCTTGTGAAATTCTCCCTACAACTCCTTCCTCCTTTTGGATTTAGAGTCTACTTTCCCAAACTCTTCCCCACACTCAGACTTCTCATAGTTTGTTTATGTTTAGTTTCTTTTTAGTTTTTCTTGTTCTCCCTCTTAATTACTGAATTTAGAGGTTAATTCTCCTATCACCCTCTCTTTTGAATTGTTAGCTTTCAATAAATGTTCATTGCTAGTCCTTAGCTAAACCATTTTATGCTACAAATTTTTGATAATTTCCAGCATCTTTGTGTTTGAATCTAGAGGGATATCCTCCTCCCCCAGTTCCACGTACAACTCTTCTCTTTCTGACATGACAATACTTGCAATTTTTTTTGCACTTTATATCTGATGCACATTAAACCATTAGCATTAATAAACCATAATATGCAATTGATCATTATGTAAAAAAAATTTTAGCTATACAATAAAAATTTCCAGACAGCAGAATCTTTAGTGTTGGGTCCATAAGCCCATTTTTTTAACTTGGGCTCTGATACCACTTTTCATGTCCCCAAATTTTTTTCACTAACCATTACACATATAATTATTGTCTTTACCTATAGTCCTTAGTAATTTTGATACTTACTAAGCTTGAAGAACTCCTAACTCTTTATTTACTTACATGCACTACCTATAGTTTAATAATTTTACCATACCATTACCTATATTAACTCTACCTACAATATACCCTTACTCCAAATGTTCAATATACATATAGTCCTCTTATGGTTTGATATGAAGGCTTGATAATTATATCCCTGCCTACTACCATAATCATATAGTTTTCTTATGTCTTGAACTAAAGCTTAACACTTGCCTCATTACGCACTTAATGTATTGTCCTCCCTTCATGACGTGTCTCACCCAGACCTCGCCATTTCTCAAAGGCCATGTTCTAGTATGTCCTCCTCATGTGGCTTTCACACTTTTTGATGCCATGGAGAGATGACTCAGATCAATGGGAGGAGGATCTATGGTCCAGAAGCATCACAAAAACCCTAAGGGTTTACCTACTCTACCTTTCCCTCAATTTTACCTTTCAGTCACTGGGTTTCAGCTATTAGGGCTTGAGGGAGTTATCCCGCGATTAGCACAAACCTACACATTGAATCCATGGTGCGATGATATCTTAAATCCACAACGATGTCGTCTCTTTGTGTCAATGGAATTTTGGTTGTGGGATTAGCTACTATGTAGTGCGTTTCTTAGTCATTTGGCTCCCAGGCAAGGGCTTTGTCATGATTTCTCAGTGTTTTCTCTTGGCATGAAATGTACAGTTGTATTGGTTCATAAATCTTGTAGATTTGCTCCTAATTTTCGTTTTTAATAGTTGCAGGGAAAACCCTTGACGAAATCATCCTCAGTACTTGAGATCTCAGGTAAATTTCTCTATGTCCTTTGTATATACTTGGTTAATTTTCTTTGTTTTTCGTTTGGTCTATAAATGCCCATCTGGACAGCTTGCTATGTATTCTAGATTCTGAATTTCTTTACCTCATCTTTTTCTTTGATGGATGTGTATGGATTTCGAGTCGGACTCTCATGTTATTTTAATAAAATTATCATTTTTCATCCATCTTGGAATACCTCTAGTTGTTATGTGATTTCTGGCTTTATTTCCTATGCATAAATCTTGTTACGAAATTAGTAATAACATTCTGCTAGTTGAGTTCATGTTTAAATGCGAAGTACAACTTATTTTCTACATTATTTCATGTATGTATTTCTTTCTTTTGTTATAGTAGCTTAGAGGTAGCAGGCTCAGTTTGATTTATTCTTTCAAGAGACTTGAAATAATTTGTCTTAGCATAGTCTCTAAGTTACAATCTTCTGCTATTCATTTCAGCAATATATTTTTTTTATCTTAGCTTCTAAATTTCAACCTTTTGTTGTTCATTTCAATAATAGATCAGAATTAACGTTTTCTAACACCAACAGGATTCAGTGTACCTAACTGACCTTTAATCCTCATGACAGTGTGACTGTAGATATTTAAATTAATGACTAATGGAAACAGTCTTATGTCAAATACATTAATTATTATCCCTTGTATACGTTATAAAGGATATCTTATTTTTACTTCTATACCTGTATGAATATATATTGAGTTTCCCACATGTTCATAAACATATTTGGGTTTATACTTATATACTTATATTATCCCTTGTATATGTTATAAAGGATATCTTATTTTTACTTCTATACCTATATGAATATATACTGAGTTTCCCACATGTTCATAAACCTATTTGGGTTTATATATATATATATATATATATATATATATATAGTACATTAATTTACTATACATAATTCAACTATACATAGTATTGACAG
Source organism: Pinus albicaulis (assembly GCA_034641835.2). Lineage (NCBI taxonomy): Eukaryota > Viridiplantae > Streptophyta > Pinopsida > Pinales > Pinaceae > Pinus > Pinus albicaulis. Next base: position 5,945,108 of record CM076583.1, on the reverse strand, counting down.
AGCCTAAGGTAACCAACCTAGATAATCCATTCCACCCTTGCTCAATATGACATTAATCGCTTATTCCAAAGAATAATTTGTCTATTAAAATTAGGCAAGCTAATACATCTAATCATTACTACATAATTCAACTATACATAGTATTGACAGAGCCTAAGGTAACCAACCTAGATAATCCATTCCACCCTTGCTCAATATGACATTAATCGCTTATTCCAAAGAATAATTTGTTTATTAAAATTAGGCAACCTAATACATCTAATCATTACTAAGAAAAAAGAATTTGAGTATAAATCTTTCTACATGCTGCATACCAACTTGAAAGATAATTTTTCCTCCCAACCATGAGCTTCTCCTCAGAGATCTCCCCTGAGAAGAGATCTATTTTCCATAGAGTTGACAACCTCTTCTCAAACTAGTGAAGGCACTTTTAAGCCAACTTTCCTGAGCAAGTTTCCATAATGGTGTCCCGTTATTCTGGGGATGTTGTTTCCCATAGCTTAGGCTTTACTTTTTTTTTTCCACAAAAGTTTGTTTTAAAATTCACTTTTCATCAGCATTTGTTTTTCTTACCTCTTCCCTGTAACTTTCGTCTTTACTGGGGATTTGTTAGATATTTTCTTCTATCTAATTTAATTTTTATTTTTATTCCTCTCTGAAGGATTTTTTTGGAGAATTTGGGAAAGTATGAAGTTCTCTCCTTTCCTCCTGGATAAGAATTTCCAAATCTCTGTATTACTCTGTCTTTACAAAATTGATACAATTTTCATCAATAGATATTTATTTGAATTTATTATTTCCTCCAATGACATAATTGTTCCATAGGTCCACATAGTCTTTGTTCTATCTACATAAAACATAATAGTTGTAAATCAGGGGTATTACATAATACCACATGTCCAAAAAAACCATTATATTTTCTTAATTATTGAATTTAAATAAAATGGCATAACTAATTCCAAGATATGTGTCTTCACATTCATCACATAAGTCTATTGATTGCATCATGATGATAAAGATGAATCCATTAGGCGTATAAAGAAAGGAAACAAGTAAAATTTGAAAAAACTAGCAATTAGAAAAATAAAATATAAAATTTCATACTAATAGGGGTCAAAATAAAATAAGAGGTAGATACAAAATTGCTTGATACCTAATTTACAATAAAATTATAAATCTAAGTGAAAATAACCTTAATATAGGTCTATTATAAACTTAAGGGATAAATATTAATATTATAAACCAAGAAATTAATAAACCCTAAGAATTAATATTTTAATCTCAAGAGATTAATAAACCCAAAGAATCAATATTTTGAACTCCAAAACCTAAGAAATTAAGAAACATTAATAATTAATACTTTAAATTCAAGATATTAATAAAACCAAGGGATTATTAATATTATAAACTAAAAGAACTAATGAATTCAAGGGTTTAATATTATAAACCAAAGGATTTGCTGAACCCAAGGGATAAATATTAAAAACCTAAGCGATCAATAAGGCCAAGGGATCAATATTGAAAACACAAGAGATTAATAAACCTTAATAATTCATATTTTAAACTAAAAAACCTAAGAAATTAATAAACCCTAAGAATCAATATTTTAAGCTCAAGATATGAATAAACTGAAGGGACTATTAATATTATAAACAAAAAGAACTAATAAACCCAAGGGTTTAAAATTATAAACCAAAGGAATTTGTGAACCCAAGGGATAAATATTAAAAACCTAAGAGATAAACAAGCCCAAGGGATTCATATTAAAAACAGAAGATATTAATAAAGCCTAAGAATTAATATTTTAAATACAAAAGAATTATAAACTCGCATGATTATTAATATTATAAACTGAACCGATGGATCAACCTTAGGGAATTTTTTTTTTTTTTTTTTTTTTTTTTTTTTTTTTTTTTTTTTTTTTTTTTTTTTTTTTTTTTTTTTTTTTTTTTTTTTTTTTTTTTTTTTTTTTTTTTTTTTTTTTTTTTTTTTTTTTTTTTTTTTTTTTTTTTTTTTTTCTGAATAAGTCTAATTCTATTTATATACCATAAAAGTACAATACTACCACAACTTTAGCTGAGTGAGCCTGAAAGCTGGGTTTGATAGTCAAAAAATGCATGGTTCTGGACTGCCCTTGAAGGGGAAACCAGTCCCTTAGAAGCTTGTCTTGCCACCCTCACGGGGGAAATCGGCGTTGAGTTCAGATAATCTAACCATATAAACAAAAATTGACCTATGAAGATAACATTCTTCTCTTTCAACAAAGGATATCTAAACAGAAATACAAAAAACAACCCATTAAACTTGGGATTCAGAACCGTGTTCCAGCAGAGGTTGCCTTGGTTACTTGTTATTAGCAGGAGAGGGAGGTTCCTCCACAATGCGGCATCTGTATTCGTCGTTGCTGCTATCTTCATCTTCATTGGTTGCATAGGTGCCTTTACCAGTAGCCTCCTTCACCTGTTCCTGATGCTTCTCAGCTCGTTCCATCTCTAGCAGCTCCCTTGTATCCTTAGCAGCATCTTTGTCCAGAGGGGACTGAGGAGCGGGAGCAACAAGGGGGTTGAAGCCAGCATCTTCCTCTCGAAGGGTGAAGGTGATATAAGCGGTTATTACAGGCCTTTCCATAGTGCATTGAAATCGGAATTTAGCTCTTTGGGAGGTTTGGCGGAGGGGAATTTGAGCAGAAGGAGTGGAGATAGGGGAAACAAAGGGTTGGGAGACCGGTTGCAAATGAGACACAACATGGTGAGGCTGGGAGACCTAGGTAGAATGCACTTGCCCAGCAAGGCTGGCTCTTCCTCTTTGGCTCCTAGTTTCTAGATAATGGCCACGAGAGAAATCCTCAGAGGAGGAATCAATGCTAGAGGAAGACCGGGAGTGAATAGCTCGGCCCCTGCTACTGCCTCGACGGCTTCTCATCCTATGTCTGAGCCGAGGCATTTTGGCAGTGGAGCACGGGCTATGGGGACTGAAATGCGAACGGGAAAGACACTGAGAAAATAAGAAAGGTGTGGCAAGCTGAGCATATGGCCGAGACTTCGTGCAGCAAAGCACACTTTGAGTGAAATGAAAATCTGGCAGAGTTTCAATGCAATAGATCAGCGAACAGAGTCTCCCTATGTGCGTTCGAGCACTTGTCTCGGCACAAGCAGGAGGACAGGAGCTACTCTATGGAGCAAGAGACCTGCAAATGGGGTGGGCATGAATCGAATTGTTGTGTTTCGACGCCATTAAAAAATAGAGGGGCGGCCTGAATTGGCGGTGGAGTAAATTGAAAACGCAAATGCTGAGCAGGTTGGCCACATTTAATGAAGAGTGAATGCACCTGTGGGTGGCCATATGGCCACCCCACACGGTCGACATTGGGATCCTCCTAGGGACAAATGTCCCATCCATTTCAATAAACATCCACATCCGGAACTGCAATGTCTTTGTGCACTAGTGTGATGTAGTCTTGTAGAATAGCACTCTCATGGATAATGTTGAGGGGGCCATGTTTGAGAGTGTCTACACTTTCCACTCCAATATTGGCCAAGAAATCTACAACTTTGTTGTCATATTGTTTGATGTGAGTGAATGAGATGGCTTTATGAATCTTTAACCAATGATCCATCATTTCGAGTCGTGAGGCTAGTCTCCAGCTGGTAGCCACTTTGGCAGCGTTGGTTCCAAGAGTAGTTGATTAGCCATGTTGATAAGCATCTGTGAATCTCCTTCAATTACAATGGGAAAGTAATTATATTGCTGAGTTAAGCATAGACCTTGCCACAAACCTTCCAATTCAGCTGAGTTATTGGTTTCCCAACCAATTGAGCCGAAGTATATTTCTAGAGGAGCGCCCCTGCAGTCTCTGAAAATGCCCGCAAATCCTACTTGTCCAGGATTTCCTTTTGAAGTGCCATCGAAATTTAGTTTCACAAGTCCTGTCGAGGGAGGAGACCCTTTATTAGGAATTCTCGAAATGGTCCTTGCTGTGTTGGTTGGAGTGTGAGTATTCTTAAGTTTCCAGTTCTCCCAAATGGCTATTTCCCGTGGCTTTTTGGGGATATCTTCTTCCTTCCATTCATGAAGAGCCAGGGATTCTTGAAGGTTATTTCTAAAGATGCTCCAGATTGTCTCCAATGTAGTGTTTTGGCTTTTGAATATTCTTTTGTTTCTCTCCTTCCAAAATGACCATAGGAGCAGACCTAGAATGAGTCACCATAGAGTGTTGAGAAGAGCGCTACTGTAAGGATGCTTAGGCAAATTGCGTATGGTGTTAGTTATATCCTCAACAATTTTGCTCCTTTGGCAGTGAAAGCTTAGTTTCTCCCAGAGTGTATTTGCTAGAGTACCGAAGACCATGAGGTGCTGAATTGTTTCATTGCTTTGATTACAGTTGGGACATCAAGAGGGTCCATAGAATCCCCTTTTGATCAAATTATCCCAAGTGAGAATTATTTGGTGGCTGAGAAACCGTAGAAAAGTTGAAACTTTGGGCCAAATACCAGGAGACCAAAAAAGCTGCCAAAGAGGATCAGGAGGATCAGTGGTCGGGTGCATCAAAGTGTAGGCTTCCTTTGTGGTTAAAATTCCTTTTATCGTATAGCCCCACCTAAGAATGTCTAATATCTCTGAGCATCTAATCTTCCTTTGTTGTAGTTCTAAGATGAGAGCTTCCCAAGTTTCTTCCTGTGCCTGGGGGGCGATTTGAGCAGAGTGCTTCCATTGCCTGAAACCATTGTTGCTCATGGGGAGCCATTGCTGATTTACAAGATTGAGAGTGTTGGAAATCTTGGGATTTTATTGCCATGAGACCACCCAAAATCTAGCTGTACCACCATTGCGGACTTCCCAAAAACTATGTTGTTGTATCAGTGCGCTGTGTTGTTTAGCAGCATTCCAAATTAACGAACCTATTTCCTCAGGGGAGAGTCTAATCAGTTCTTCTGGAGGTCTATTATTGGCATATTTTGCAATCCATAATTTGGCCCAAGGCGTGTGTGGAGCCGAAATCCATTTCCACCATATTCGTGCTCCCATAACTTTATTGATGTGAGTCAGATCTCTGAGTTTGAGTCCTCCGGCTTCTTTTGGGGTGCACACCGTGCTCAATTTGACTAGAGCCCATTTTCGATTCTGACCAGAAAAACCCCATAAGAACTTACGTTGAAATTTTTTTATCTATTTGAGAACCCATTTTGGCGCAACTAGTACCGAGAAAAGGTAAATAGGCATAGATTGCAGCACTGCTTTGATGAGAATTAATCTGCTTGCCATGTTGAGGGCTCTATAGGTCCAGGAGGAAAGGCGAGCTTCCAATTTTTCTAGGAGTAGATTCCATGAAGAGTGCTTGATGGCAGAGTCGATGAGGGGGGCTCCTAGGTACTTAGCAGGAAGAGTAGTTATAGAGAAGCCCAAGATACGAGCAATATTAGCTTGGGTTTGGACAGGGGTATTAAAGAAGTAGATCTGAGATTTGGTAGCATTAATGGAGGTTCCAGAGGCTTCAGAGAAGAGGTTCAGAATGGATTTAAACGAATGGGCTTCTTGCACAGAAGGGTGGCCAAATAACATATTATCATCCACGAATTGTTGATGGGTGGTGGCCGGGGAGCCATGGAGGGAGATACCTTTCAATTTCTGGGTTTGAAGAGCATTTTTAATTAGCCTTCCTAGGCCTTCTGCCATGAGAACAAAAAGAAATGGAGATAGTGGATCTCCTTGTCTAATGCCTCTCGAAGGAGAAAACGGATGAGAGGGTATCCCATTAACCAAGATGGATGAGAAGGTGGAGGAGATTAGGTTCATAACCCATCTTATCCACATTTGATTGAAACCAAAAGCACCCAGAATCTGTTGAATGTAATTCCAACTTAATTTATCAAAAGCCTTGGACAGATCGATTTTAAGAAGCATACCTACCTTTTTGCTGATCTTTAAGGAGTGAATGACTTCGTGTGTTAAGATGATCCCATCCAGAATTTGTTGAGCTTCCACATATCCAGTTTGTTCAGTCGATATGAGCAGTGGGATAAGTGGCTTGAGTCAATTGGCAATGACTTTTGAGATCACCTTGTAGATCACATTGCACAGAGCTATGGGGCGAAATTTGTTCGGCTTGCTTGGTTGATCTTCTTTTGGTACAAGAGCAATGAAAGTGGCATTAAGAGAAGGGAGCAGCTAGTGCATTGATCTTGATTCCTCCACTAGTTGCCAAACTTCCAGCTTAATGAGATCCTAGAAATGGTGAAAGAAGTTTGAGGTAAAGCCATCCGGACCTGGGGCTTTGCCATCCTTGGATTGGGCCATTGCAGTTTCGACCTCCAGCAGGGTAATTGGCCGCAGAAGCAATTGATTGTGCTCCTCCGTTATGATTTTAGGAATATGTTGAATAATTTTTTTGATAGCTGGTTGTTTGTTGATTGGAGGTTCTTGATGGACAATTTTGAAGTGCTCCAGGAGCACTTGCTTGATGCCGTCATGATTTTCCAATCGCTCTCCTTGCTGATTTGTGATATGGGCGATGCGGTTTTTCATTCTTCTTTGAATGGTGGAATGAAGAAAGAACTTTGTGTTTCTTTCTCCTTCCTTTAGCCAGTGGATTTTGGATTTTTGCCGCCAAAGTATTTCTTCTTGTTTTCTTCTTTCATCCAACTGCTCCTGGAGTCTCTGTTCCTGAGCTGTGAGAAGCTCTTTTCTTCCATTGTTAATGATTTCCTGTTGAATTTCTGCCATTCTATGTTCAAGGAGCTTTTTCTCCTAAAAGATGTTCCCAAAGATTGAGTGTTTCCAAGGTTTGATTTGAGATTTGAGTTATCGAAGCTTTTTCTGAAACTGATACATTTTGGAACCAGTGGGCGGAACAAAGTTCTTCTACGCTGTGTGAACCAGGGTTTTGAAGTTGGGATGGTCAAGCCAGAAGGCTTCGAATCTGAAGGGCTGCTTTGATTGGTTGTAGGGTCTCTGCCATTGAAGAGAAATGGGCCAATGGTCCAAGCTCGTGATTGGTAAGATAGAAGAAAAGATGTCTCCCCCCAAATGTATAGCATTATCATAAATTAGGAAGCGATCCAACTTGGAAGATATTTGCTGATTTCCAGATCTTTTGGTGTTCTAGGTGTACATTCCATTAGAGAAAGGCAGATCAATAAGCCAGCTTCTGTTAATGAATTCTTTGAAGTGGGAACTTTCAGGCTCCAATATTGGTCGACCTCCTGTTTTTTCTTCAAGCTTGGTGATCATGTTAAAGTCCCCTCATATTATCCATAAGGGGTGTGTTCTGTTGGAATTTAGATCCTCCATTGTGTTCAAGAGTGCCATCTTGCTTGCCGAATATTGAGGAAAGTAGACATTTGAGAGGTGCCCATGTGTATTGGTGCCTATGAGTTGGAAGGTTGCCTTAATGAGATTATGTGAGGCATGGTAGTCTACGAGCGAGATAGTTTGAGTATCCCACGCTATCGCGAAGCCTCCTGAGGAGCCTGAGGCATCAACCGCTACTGAGTGGCATCCAGACCATGCTTTGGTTATTATGGTACCAAGAGCTATGCTATTGCATTTGGTTTCTTGAAGAAAGATGATTTGTGGTCGTTCTTGCTGAATCATGTTTTTAATCATTCTGTATTTCCCAGGGCTATTTATCCCTCTTACTTTCCATGAGATGAGCTTCATGAGGAACAATTGGGAAGCGGCTTGAAGAACTGGGTCAATTTGGGGTATCTTCCTGACTCCACCAGCATCTCCCCTAAGGTGATGGTGCGTTGCCAATTTGGTTTTCTACCTCTTTTCTTGGATTCCTTTATAATCTTTAGACCATCCCAGTGACTTCCTAGTTGAATACCTAGTTTCTTTTGTTGCTGAGCTCGGGAAAGGACCACCTCTAAGGTCTCAATATGTCGAGGATTGATTTTGTCAAATTCCTTTTGTCTGCAGGAATCCTCCAATCCCAGAAGATCAAGCTCGTCCAGATCGAAGCTCTCAGGATTGGAGAGGTTAGGATCAAGTAGAAAACAATCAATATCCATACTATTTGGCTTCCAAATGACAAGTTCTGTTTCTAGGGTTGGCTTGGCACTCCTGGTCTCCATATTTTGCGATTCTGTCGGGCTAGGTTTAGGACCTGAGGGATCTGGGATTGCGGTTGAGGATGAGGGCTTGGAAGAGGGGTCGGAGGGGGCTGAGGGAGTGTCATCCATGATGTCAGGCTAAGACAGGAGATCAAAACTGTTGCTGGTAGAGGGGGCATTAGCTTTTGGATTGGATTTTTTGCCTACTAATGGAGGTTTCTTGTTATGCCTTCTGTGATTAGAAACTTTCGTAAACCCATCTACTTTAGGCTTGTCTTCGGCCTCTTTATTCTTGGGAGTATTGTTGAGAGGGCAGTCTCTGAAAAGATGACCATGGGCATGACACCTATTAGTCATCAGTATTTTTCACCTGTTGATGATGACTAGTTTTTAAAGCCAAGTTTTCTAGAGGCTGATCTCCAATTTGTCAAATTTGTTAGCTAGAAAACACCCCTAAACATTTTTTTCCTCCTACCTTTTTCAATCAGCCAATGATGAGAAAAACCTACTTGTCAAGCCCTTCTAGTTTCAGTCATGTAATCTTGTCCATCAGCTGTCATGAGCTAAAAGTCATCTACTGTCATTCACCCTTATCCCTAGCTCATTCATTAACCAACTGTTGATAAAAGTCAGTGACCCTACCTCTGGTCATATGTCATCTTGAGATCTGCTCATACTAAAGAGAATACTCCAAATCTGTCAAAATCTCCCCTAAGTTAGGTAGTGGCGCTTTATGAAATCCTCTCTTGGCAAAAGCATCCTGAGCCAAAATCTTTTGTTCGATACTAGCCAATCCTGAACTAGCGCTTAATCTGAAAAGCTTGATACATCCATAGGTCGTGCCACTAAAAGTTCTTGATGTCTCAGCAGTGCATGTGTTAAAAGCCAAACTGATATTGGGTGGATTTACAGTGTTTCAGTGTCTATTTCAAAAAGCGGAAATGTACTAGTTTTCTAGAAGACATTATTAAACTAAACATGAGAAGACAGTTGCTTCTCATGTTGTCTTGAGCCTTGGATAAGAATGCTAGTCAGAGAGGTAATTCAATAAACTTATGCAAACAGAGTAAAAAAGGATACATATCTTAGAGCATGCCCCTCATAGCATATTGTCAAATTTGCACCTTATTACTTACTGTGATATACCAAGCAGAGATAGACATTACAAGGAAAGATGACACAGTTTGAGAAAGGGATGAAATGTCACTTGTTGTTAACCTCCACCAAGCATGAGTAGATGGTTGGGTGATTGTGTTAACCTCCTCCAAACATGATCAGATGGTTAGGTAATTTGTTGTAAACCTCCTTCATTTAAAAGGAGATGGTTTGGAAATATGATAAAGGCCTCCTTCATTTAACAAGCAGACGGTCAGCAACAGAGGTATAATCTCATTCAAAGAGCACAAGGATAACAATGCTTCAAATGGCTTGAAAACTTGTTACACCATTTTCTCCAATGAATGAAACCACTGATACAGCAGTGGTGTTTCAAGGAATGCTTACATGGTTTCAATGTTTGAAATACAGAGTGGAAATCAGTAGAAAACAATTCAAGGTTTATGAGTTGAGGGCTGGTGTTAAACATAGGCCAAGCAGTGATATTATGGTATTCAAAGAAGCTTTGTTTTTCTTCTATCAAAGGTCTCCTTCAAAGGGTAATCTGAGGCTAGAATGCCCAAACTTAGAACAACCTTATCAAAATGACAAAGAAGATAGTCTAAGCCTTGCTTCTAAAAGAGACTTTTGCAAATGAATACATAGAGACAATATGTGTGAGGAAAGGGTATGACAAGTGTTTTAAATTCAGAAACAACACTCAAAGAAACAAGGAATATCACTGTCACAGACAAAGACCTCTTTATGTACATATGAACAAACCCTGCTGTTGTATGTGATTGCATTAAGGGTCTTTAAAGGCCTCTTTCCTTGATCAATAGATATAAGTCAAGCCTCGGTGAATGAAACTAAGGTTTTACCCACAGTCAAAGAGAAATATCATTATAAGGATGCATCAACAATCTTTGATATTGCTCCGGAGCAATGTTTCTTTTTGAAGGATAGAAATGGAAAAACAATGACAGAGTTATTTCCTAAATGAAAAGGCAGTGAAAGGGGCTTTGTGTCTTAAGGAGGCCTTTTTACTTCAACGAAAGCCATGACTATGGTGTCTTCAAAAAGAGGCTGACCACGGAATTTTTGTTATTTAACTTTATCAAATATGGGTCTTTATGATGTTTTAAAGGTAATGGAATAACAAACACAGAGAATTATCTTTTGACATGACATAAACCTTTTGAAAAACATCTAAACCCTCCAAAACTTAATATGAAGGCATTTGAAGTGTTTCTATCAAATATTAAGGTAGGAGTGACCGTTTAAAAGGCCCAAGAACATTTCTCAAAATATGAAGCAAATGCTCCCATACCTATTTCACTGCAGAAACTTGTTTTTCGGGAAAATTTCAAAGTTTTCAGGGCTCCAAGCCTACACAGCGCACCTATAATTGTGCACAGCGCGTGGTGCTCCTATGCGTCTTTGTTCACCGGTGCCTGAACAAGAACCAACTACCTCCATTGCACGGCGCTTTCTTCTGCAAACGTGCTGCTCACCCAAAAGCCCTCAAAAAAAACCTTTGAAAGTTGAATCAAGGATCGACAAAGCCCTTCAACATTCTTCAAGGTATTTTTCTCGTTCCGTGATAAATTTTGAGGTTAAAAGGTGGTGTATGCATGCTATTTTTTCAAGAGAGAAACAGTGATAAAGAGGGTGGGGTTTTTGGTCAAAATCAAAGTTGTTTATTGCTGTGGGTGTCAAAGATCAATACAGTAATAGAGGATATTTTTTAAATCGGTCTTAAAAAGCCCTGATTTCCTTTCAAAGACAGTGATAACAAAGGAGCATGGTTTGAAAGGAAAGGGTGTTTGTGCCATAACAAAGGGAGTTTCCACTTCAAACAAAAACCACCAAGATATCTTGTTTAAACCTTTTACTAAAAAGCAATGGTTAAGGGAGATAGGATATTTGTCAAATTGAAAAGGGTCTCTTTGGTCATGGCTAGCAGAGGATAAAACAGTGAATAAAGAGGAGGTTTGTTAGACCAAATTTGAAAGCTCTTCTAGTGTTATTAAAAAGCTAAAACTAGCCCACAACTGCTAGACAGATAAACAAAGGTGCAGAGATCACAAAACATTTTTAAGTGATCACCTAGACAATGGCTAGAATATGAAGGTCTAATCAATATAAAGTGTCCCTTTTTGTGTTGTGAAATAGTGAACTTTGTGCAGCCCCCGGTGTTCAAAAAACAGAGTATGTTGTGAAGGTCTTTTAAGTCAGTTGAAAGATGTTTTTTCTACCTTTTAAAGGGCAGTAAACAGCAAAGGAGCATTGCTTGAGGGTAGGATATTTTTTGCCAAAAAAAAGAGTTCTTTGTTCAACAATAAACCACAAACACATCTTTTCAAGACCTTTACCCAAGCACAGTTATCAAGGTGTTTTTGTTTTTCATTTGACAAGTACTTGTTTTTTGGCATCAAAGAGGCACAGTGACTTGCAAAGAGGACAAGGTGTAGTATTGGGAAACCATTTCAAAGACAATTTGGAACAGACTCTTTTAGTCAACCAGCAAAGAATATCCAAAACAAATTGCCTCCTAGGCAAGATAGCAGAAGTGACCCTCACAGGAGGTTTGAACCTATTTCAACTGAAGAGGTAAATGCTCATCCATCAGTGTTGTTTAACTTTCATGAAGTTGGATGTCTAGAGTTTTGTTAAAGGGTTCAGGAGGTGAAAAGCTATCTCCCCTTGACACATCTATGTGCTTTGATATTGCAAGGGAAACACTTTCAGCGTGCAGGCTTGGATTTCAAGTTTTCTCCTGGATCCATTTCCAAAGCTACCAAAATCCCTTATGTTGGGGAAAAATGGTTTAAACAGAGCTACCTAGACTCATAACAGTACAAAACCTTTTTGAAGCTGGAGCATCGGGATACGTGTCCATCCATATTTCCTTTTTCATATCTGTTAACTAATTATGCTCCCCAAATGAAGATAATCATGAAATATTTCACATGCAAGGGAAGGTTTTCCCGGGTCTATGCTTACCATGTCCGGTTGCTCATGCACTTCACAAGAGCCAAATTGTTAAACCTTCCCTTTTTCCTCCATAGAAGTATTGAAAAGATGGCCTCCACTGTTCAAAAAAGACCTCCTTCTCAGCAGTCAGCTTGCCTTTTCCATCATTCCCTCATCAATATTGTTATTCTTCATCAACTTGAGAAGAAGGGAATCTCTTGGGACACTTTCATTGCACATCCCAATTTTTCCACTGTTCCTTCATCCCAGGCATCTCCTTCACCTTCCACTCAACATCTTTCTCCTTCTCCTAGTAAGCCCATTCCAAAAAAGCTCAAATTTCTCATGATTGAACAAGAAGAAGAGCATGATGAAGAAGAGTAGCAACATGATGAAAAAGAGCATGATGAGAAAGGTATCAAAGTGAAGAATAACATAGTGAGGAAAGGCAGAAAAGTGAAGAAAAACACAGTGATGATATGCAGACCAGTGATGAAGAAAAGCGCCATGAAAAAGAGAAAAACAGTGAGGAGGGAAATGATGAGGAAATTGAACAGTTTGACCAGGATATTGGTAGCCCTCACAGCAGCAAAAATGATGAAGATGAAACAAAAAACATTGAGGAGACAGAGCCTAAAAGTCCTAAAGAAAGCAAGGACAAGAGTAAAGAGGGCAACCCTCAAAAATACATGCAAGGTGACAATCAAAACATTCAAGAAGAAACTAAAAACAGTGGCAAGGATGATGAGGGAAGTAGCAAGGGAAAAGAGTAAATAGAGCATGTGCTAGCTACCTCTCCTAGGCAAGGGGCCATGCTTTCTTCTCCAAAAGTGACAAAGCCCTAGAAATCAAGGAAAAGAGTGCCTCAAACTATAACTCCAAATGTTACTAGGGCCCTCCGAAGCAAGGGGAAGTTTCCCAAGCAACCCATTGTCAAATTACCCAAGAGGAGGAAGACCAAAAAGGCCACCCAAAGCAAGGGAAAGGAGAAAGAAGAAAGGAGCCATGAGAAGGAGAGGGACTTTGACATAATTAAGATCCAAAGTGATGATAGAGACAATGAGGCCCGAATCCTAGAGTCTCTCTTGATCAATTGAGAAGAAAAAATTCATGATTTTAGGGTAGATTTAGAGAGGTCTAGAAACCTCATTCACTTTTTGCAAACACAAAACAAACAGATGAGTGTCCACATGGCGGTATATGAGACAGGAGCAATAAAATATCAAAAAGAGGCCTCCAAGGTGCAAATTAAGTTGGAAGAACTCATGGGCAAGTTCAATGATAGCGAAGATGACGATCAGCCAAAAAGAAAGAGGCCAAGGACCATGGGACTCAGAAGAGCCTTAGAGAAACAAAAGGAGGAAGAAGCTGCCCTTTTCCAATATTTTCCTCTCACTACTTTGCTCACCCAAGAGATAGAAAAAAATCGAGAAGCATGGCTTGGGAGGGTGAATGATCACTTGGAGAAGAAGTTGGAAAAGGCCAATAGAGATTCAGACCTTCAAAGGAGGATGATCAGGCACTATAAGAAGCTTAATCAATTCGCCCGATGGAAATTGAAGGCCACACAAGAAAAGCTCAAGGAAGTTCAAAAGAGGTGCCCGACACAAAAAATGAAGAAAGGCACCTCAAGTATCCAAATTTTTGCCTCAGCTTCTCAGCATTTTTCTGAAAACCCTTGAGGGTCATGCTCGCCAAAATTGGGTGAAATTCAACAAGTTTTGGTTTTTTGTCATTTTTGGGCTTTTGGCTAAAAATAATGGGCATCACCATTTCTGTTTGGGACATCCTCAAAGGATTAAAATGGTATCATTGGATGCCATAATTTCAAGGGCATCTACTCAGTGATTTTTAGATCAATTGAAGATGATTTGGTCCCCCAAAATGGCGAACAACAGTCACTTTTTCCACACTCTACCCTGTTTATCAGCAAAGTCTATTTTTTGGTTTTTTACACATAGGTCCATTTTTTACAGACTTTCAGTGATAATTTTGGACAAAAATAAGCATTTTCAGAAAATAGACATTCATAGCTTTACAACGAGCCATCACGGGCTTCGTTTCGACATCAGGAAGGCTTCCAAAAGTTGCCAACAAGATAGAAGACTTTCTATTGATATTTTTCTTAAGTATTTTTGTGAAAAATACACTTTTCTAAAGTGACTTTTCCTCATGTGTGTTTAGCTATTTTTGGCCATGGTTAGTTATGAAAAGTCAATATATTTTCCTTTTTTAGCATTTTTAGGATATTTCTATAGATATTTTGTGCCTTGGGCTTTGTAAAGCCTCAAGGACAAAATCAGATATTTTTGATGGGCCAATGAGATTGCAAGTTGCACTAGAAGGTTTTCCCTCATCTTGGCCTATATATTCCAAGAGACTTCATTGTAAATAAGGATGAACTTGATGATATAGAGCAATATATGGTTATACAAGCTTGAAAGAAACAATTGTCTCATGCATTGGATAGTTTCTTGAATGTTTTTGGATTATGAAAGAGGACTGTTGTTGGATTCCTTGACTTGGTAAAATGGTATAGTGTCCCTCTCTGTTATGTTTTCTTTGTTTTCATTCATATTTCATGCTCTTTCTTTCTATAATATAGTAGAGAATAGATTTGAGACATGCACTTGGAGGCACCTCAGATTTCCTGTTTCTTTATAGCTTCTATGTTTTCTTCCTTCTTAGTCATATCAAAGAATCCTTGATTGTTCTTTGATAACTGAAGAAATTGTTTGCTTGTTTCATTTATGGTTTTATGCATGCTAAGTATGATTCACGGTATGCCCTGCTTACTCGTGGCTAGTCATAGCTTCACCTCTGAAACCTTTCTTTGATTGTTTGATTGTCTTAGTTGAACCAAGGAGATCTTGTACTGATTTTTTCCTTTGCCTAAAACTTTGCAATCCTATTCCAAAGTGCCCAATAGCTTGAAATACTATACTTAGGCATTTCCTCATAGTGATTTGAGTTATTTTTTTGTCTTGACTGTCTTTCCCCAAAGTCTGATAGCAATTTCCTAAAGCTAGAGAGTCATATATCTCTATGTATTGCTTGAATGTTTATTTCTATGCATTTATCAGTTTATAGTTACATTTCTCATGATTAATGGTTATCCCTACCATGTTTATGTCAGATATTGAACTATTTATGTTTGAAAGCCTTTGTTTCTTCACAAACTTAGTGTCCATCCCACTCCATTTTACCCAAAGATCCATTTTACCTTGATCAAATCGGCCCTTCAACGTACCTTGTATCACCATCTGAAGCTTTCTTGACCTTTTCGACCCCATAGCCCAGTTAATCTGAAAATCTTCTTATCTATCTTAGTCTTTGATCAGTTCATCCCTCACAAACCTAAAAACAAAACCAAAAAACCTACTTCATAACTAGCCTAAAATCAGAAACACCAGAAGCAAACACATAGATATCCCTTACACAAATAGAGAGAGCCCTCTCTGAGTCCACGAAGGCTAGGTCCTTGGGATCCAATGATTGGTTTGATGTTACCCTGTCACTTGGCTTGCCAATCAGCCAAATCACGGGACCCTAACATAATGGCAATCACGGTGGGACTCTGAGTGATAAACAAACTTAGATTCCCTAAAACATTTCAGCAGCCTTAGAAATACTATCTGATCGACTTATCCCACCGCTCCCTAATATAATGGCGATCACGGTGGGACTAACTGAGTACATAACAGTCTAGAAAACTCTTGTAGATTCATTAGTCTTTCAAAATTTAAACAGACAAGCAGTCCATAGAATCATTTAGAGTAAACTCTTTTTGTTTTCACCACCCTAGCAAAGTGATGAATCAGGTTTAGAACACTCTAATAAACCATAGGCTGCACATAAAAACTCAAAAAACCCCAAAACATCCCCAGATTGGCTTTTCCTAGTTATTGGTGGTGGACCATAGCTACATCTCTATAAAAACAACCAAATTCCACCTGGTGACTCCACTAGCCTCCAGTAGGCCTAAAAACTCCATAAAACCAAAAATTCATAAACCATACCTTTCTGTTGACTTATCCTTTCCACAAACTTAAAATTCATGGTGCAAACTCTGTAATCAGTGAAAAAATAAGTATAACTTAGCTATTCAGAAACTTCACCTAAACATAGGAGATAAACATAAATAAACTTGCAAATAGAACCATTAGCTTGTCCAAACAGCCTAGAAAACTGTTGAAACCAAGTGATCACTCTTCCTTGCAATTCTTCACCTCAAAGTTTGCTAGAAGAATTTTTTCCTGAAAGCATCTTTGATAGTATTGGTGGTGGACCATAGATCTCAAAGAAATCCACCTGGAAACTCCACTAGCCTTCATTTTTGTTTTGACCATTATTCACATTAGCGAAACCCCTAGAGAGGCCATCCATCCAAAACAATCACAAATACCATCCTCTCTAAAAATCTGGCTTCACAAAGAATCTATACCAGATCTCATCCGGACCCAAATCCCCCTATCATAGTAGACGACCCAGAGAAGATTCTGTGGCAAGCTTCCGAAACTGGCTACTTAGCTACTGATAGGTCCATCTGTAAAGCAAGATCAGTACCTGAACATCTCACATCCTTCTAGGGTTCCCCATTTGACTTAAAATTAGCAAAAACCCTTTTTAGAAGCAAGTCACAAAGTAAAGTAAACTTTGACGATCTTGAGCCCCTAGATTTGCCACAGAGTCCTAGTAGATAAGCCTCACCTGCTACACCTCCCGACTTTCAGCTTCTCCATCACTTTGGCTCCTACCACCCCAGATCTGCTTGAAATCAGTTCACTAGCCCAAGTACATCTGCCACACCCATCCAAACCACTACTATTCAAATCACCCCAGCTCATCCTACAAGCCCTCATATTGTAAATCATCCATTATATCCCGCCATGGCAACTTGGTATGCACCCTTGGTGTTGCCACACCCTTTGGCTCCTTTACAAAATGACTATCAATCCAAAATCCTGAAATTTACCAGAGTTGAGGCTACTATCGCTCAACAACATGTAGATAGAATTAGCGATGCCTTTGAATACATGGAAATAGAGGACGAGACCATAAGAATTAGGATGTTCGGCCAAAGCCTGGGTGGAGAACCCAAAAAATGGTTTAAGAGCTTAACTCCAAACAGCATATACGATCTCCCAGAACTCTACCAAAACTTCATAAATAAGTGGGAAATTAGAAAGAACCCCATTCAAATCCTGTCGGAGTATAACAATCTAAAAAGTGAAAATGGGGAAAGTGTCCAGGAATACTGCACTAGGTTCAATAGTGTTTATAACGCCCTCCTGCCTCACTTCAAACCTCCACTTGGCTTAGCCTTAGCAAATTTTCCTGAAGGCTTCGACCCAGACATGACTTATCAACTAAGAGACAAAGATCCACCAACCTTAGAAGAAATGCAAAAAGTGGTCATAAATGCAGAAGCCAGCTTAGCTGAAAAAAGAGCTAGGATGAGATCAGAGAAGAAAGTCACATACCGTGATGAAATTTCCCATTCAGTATCTTCCTCAGATCCTAGAATAGATGGCCTGGTTAAGACCATGGTGAAAATGTGGAAAAAATGAGCGAAAAAACACCTCTTAGGGACAACCATCCAAACCTTCAAAACAGGAACCGAAACCAAACTTTTAGGAGAGAACAGCCTCAAAACAAACCAAGGGAAACTGACCAACAAATCAGACCACCCTTTAATGAAAACTATGTTGATGAGGAAGAGAGGGATACAGAACCCATTGATGAGATTCACCTAAACATAATAGTGTCTGATAACGAGGGTGAGGTTTACCTCACAGAAGAATAACAAGCTTTATTCTCTCCAAATTAGAATGAAACCAACTATGACGACTCCGAAGATCCTACTGTAAGATTTCAAAACGCCATAATAGAATCTCACATGCAGTATGATCTTAAGAGTAGGAAAATCTAAGATAACTCCAAGAAAGGTAGCTCAGACGCTGTTGTCACCAAAACCCCTGATAACATGCTTAAAAGAGTAGTGGTTAGCAACAAAATCGTGGTCAAGAAAACTGACCAAAACAAAGATAAAGCTATTCAGACAAACCTTGGCTCAAATTTTCCTAGTACCTCTACCAAGATTCCCTAGTTGGCTGTGTTGAACAAAATCCCGAACCAAAGTTAGAAAATTAAGAACATAGAGAAAATCATGGCTGAAAAAACTGAAACAAATCTATCCAAACTACAAGCGCCATTTAGTTTTGAAGGGGAAATTGCCAAAATAAAAATAACCATACCCCTTACTGAGCTAATAACTATAGATAGGTATAGATCTCAAATCTTGAAATTTTTTAACATAGAATATGAGGCAGATACTTTAAATCTGACTGATGACAAACCCGAGCTTTTATTCGGTCCCGAAATAGAAGGTGAATTCCAAGAAGGAATTGTTTCCCCTTTCTATGTAAGTTTGAACATCCAGGACAAGATATTACATAACACCATGTTAGATTCTAGTGCCTCCCATAACCTCATGCCTAAAGCAGTCATGGAGAATCTGGGCCTAGAGGTAACTAAACCTTACAAAGACATGTACTCATTTTATTCAAGTCGGGTCAGATGCTTAGGCCTAATAAAGAACCTGGGTTTTGCTTTAACACAATTACCGGTAAAAAACCTATTCATGGACGTAGTAGTGGCTGATATTCCTCCTAAGTATGGAATGCTATTATCAAGATCATGGGCTGCAAAAATACAAGGTAACCTTCAAATGGATATGTCATTCGCTACCATCCCAGTTTTCAACCAGACTAGGAGATTATACCGAGAGACTCACATGAAATACATGGTTAGCAACCAGGATAAGCCAAACAACACTCCCATTTGTTCCATTCATTCCAATTTAGATTCTTTTATCTTATACATTGAAAGTGATATAAATGAGCAGATAAAAGAAAATGAATAGGATTTCAAACCATCGAAACCACATTTCCCATTACTAAATGAAGAAACTAATGACCAAAGCTCCAAGAAACCTGAAAAACAGCTTAGTATCATGTATGAAAAAGAGGCTCTTTGGAGTATAACCTTTGACAGTTCTTGTGGCAAAACTGGTTTGGGGGCCAACATATGGATACACAATACTAATGAAGGTCATTCTTTTAGATTAGAATTCCAATGTACTAATAACATTACGGAATATTAGGCCCTTCTCCTTGGTCTGCACATACTTAAGGACTTAGGCGCTAAGAAAGTATCAGCCTAGGGAGATTTAGAACTTGTAATTAGACAAATCAAAGGTGAATATTCGGCAAAAAACCCAAGGCTAAGAGAATACAGGAATGAAGCTTTAGACATCCTCAAAACCTTCGAGAAATATGAACTCACTTATATTCCTAGGGTTAAAAATAGCCTAGCCAATGAGCTCACCTTTGCTGTAAGCAATGGCCAAATACCATGTCTAAATGAGCGATACAATATTCAGGTCAAACATTGCCCTACAGTACCAGACAATATTGACCATTGGAAAATATTCAAAGATGACGATCAAATTGATGATTTTTTACAATCTAGGAATGAATTTGAAGTAACCAAAACAGACTTAGAAAATGAAGAAAATAATCCTAGCAAAAATCAAGATCAAGAGCCAAATTTTCTTTCTTGGACAGATGTAAACTTGGTAAATCATCCATATGAAACTGAGATAGGAGAGGACATAGACCAAAGAGAACTTGAAGTCTTACACTGTGAAAATGACACCATACCCAAATGGCTTGCACCTTTAGAGGAATTGTTTGATTTTAACGACGTGGCCAAAAAGCCAAAAATGGAATCTACCGAGGTTGACATAGAAGAATATAACATAGGAAGCACGGAAGAACCAAGAAAGATCAAACTATCCAAAACCCTCCCTCCTCACATAAAACAGAAGTACATCAAGTTGTTTAAATAATTTAAAGATGTGTTCGCATGGGGATACCAAGATTTGAAATCATACGACACGAGCATCATTCAACATAAGATTCCCCTCAAAGAAAACCAGAAGCCTTTCAAACAGAATTTGAGAAGAATAAACCCAGTCTTACTACCTTTGGTTGAAAAGGAAATCAAAAAGATGTATGATGCTGGGATAATAGTGTCCCTCAGGTACTCTGAGTGGGTTTCAAATCTAGTATCCGTTAGGAAAAAAACTGGTGAGATCAGACTTTGTATCGATTTCTGAAATCTGAATAGGGCATGTTTAAAAGACAACTATCTATTGCCCAAAATGGACCACATACATCAAAAGGTAGTAGGTGCTAAAAGGATCTCATTACTTGATGGTTTTTCTGGTTACAACCAAGTGCTGGTTTACCCCACTGATCAACACAAAATGGCTTTCACCACACCTTGGGGCACTTTCATGTACGTTAAAATGCCTTTTGGATTGATGAATGCTGGTGCCACATTCCAAAGAACCATGAACATAGCCTTCTCAGAAGACATAGGTTATTTCCTAGTCATATACCTCGACGATATCACAATATATTCCAAATCAGATGAAGAGCACCAGGTTCACTTAAGAAAGGTTTTTAACAAATGTAGAAAATATGGTTTATCCTTAAACCCCAAGAAAACACTTTTTCTGTCTCGAAGAAGGAAAACTCCTCGGTCACATCATTTCGGAGGATGGAATAAAAATAGACCCCCAGAGAATTGAAGGCATATTGCAAATAAGTTGCCCCAGAAACATAAAGGAGTTGCAATCCTTTATCAGAAAAATTAATTTCTTAAGAAGATTCATCGCAAATCTTGCCAAACTTCTAAGAGACATCACAAACATGTTGAAAAAAGAGGTTGGGGTTAAATGGAATACAGAAGCCAAAAAATCTTTTGAATTAGTAAAAAAGGCCCTAACTGAAACACTGGTACTGATAAGTCCTGATTTCACCAAAGATTTTTACATTTTCTCATTTGCATCAGAGCACACGATAGCTGCCGTATTGTTACAAAAGAACGCAGCAGGGCAAGAACAACCCATTGCCTTCTTTAGCAAATCCTTAAGAGATGCTCCCTTAAAATATAACATCATGGAAAAATAGGCATTCGCATTGGTAAAGGCATTGAAAGATTTCCGAGTGTACATCTTGCAATCTCATATCATTGCTTTCGTTCCTAACATCGTAGTCAAAGATATATTAAACCAATATCCCGATGGTAAAAGGGGAAAATGGATCACTATCATCCTAGAATATGACTTAGAAATCCGACCCACAAAAATGGTTAAAGGACAAGGACTTGCAAGACTAATGGCTGAAAATAACCTCCAAGCATTAGATATAAACTTTTTTGACACCTTATAAGAATAGGAAGAATGCACAGCTCCTCATATTGAAGAAGTGTTTTTAAATTCGCCTTGGTATGCAGATATTCTTTATGTATTATTTTATTTAAATGCTCCTCAAACTTTATCAAAAATAAAGGCAAGATTCCTTAAACAAAAATCCCTAAAGTTTTGCATTGTAGATGGAGTTCTATATTGGAAAAATCCCACTGGTATGCTGCTTAAATATTTTCTTGAGTATGATGCAGAGAAAATTATGCACGAAATGCACGAAGGAGAATGTGGCAGTCATCTCTACTGGAAAACCACAGCTAAAAAAATCCTTAGAGCCAGTTATTATTGGCCTACCTTATTTCCTGAAACTCACAAACTAGTTATGACATGCCATAAGTGCCAAATTTTTGATGGCAAGAAAAAGCTTTTACCTTTTCCCTTACATCCCATCATAGTTGAAGGACCTTTCCAGCAATGGGGTCTAGATTTTATTGGGGAAATTCACCCTTCTTCATCTGCTCAACATAAATGGATCCTTACAGCCACTGATTACTTTACCAAATAGATAGAAGCATACCCTCCAGAAATGCCACCGATTCAGTCATCATTAAGTTCCTAGAAACCAACATTCTATCTAGATTCGGCTGTCCTAGGAAGATTATCACGGATAACGCTGCTGCCTTTTCCTCCAAAAGAATGGTTGACTTATGTTACAAATACCACATTTCATTAGGACATTCCACAACTTATTACCCCCAAGGTAATGGGTTAGCTGAGTCCTCTAAAAAAATCCTAGTCAACATCATCAAGAAACTTCTGGAACAAAATAAAAAAGCATGGCATGGAAAACTAGTACATGCACTATGGGCTGATAGACTAACCACCAAAAAATCAATCGGTATATCTCCCTACCAACTAGTGTATGGCATGGATGCCATTTTCCCAACATCTTTAGGGGTTCCATTAATGAAGCTATTGCAAGAAGTTCAAATAGAAGAAAATGACATGCAAAGGAGGGTAAATCAGAGTATCCATTTACAGCAAACAAGAGAAGAAGTTTACCAAAGGGCTCAGTTAGCACAAGACAAGATAAAACAGATTTTTGACAGAAGGACCAAGGAAAATGATTTTCAGATTGGGGATAAAGTGTTAAAGTGGGATTCCAGAAGAGAAGACGAAGGTAAACATGGCAAGTTTGAAAACTTATGGAAGAGGCCTTTCATCATTAGCTCAGTTAGCGGAAACAATGCCTTTTTCCTGCAAGAACTTGATGGGACTAAAACCTTTGGAGGTCCTATGAATGGAAGAACATTAAAGCATTATTTTTGTCAAGAGATCCATCTTTAAAAACATTTTCAATCATTGTGTATACCATTTTTTGAAAAATAAATAAAAAACAAAAAATTCAAAAACAATAGAAAAGTAGAAAAGAGGGCGGTTTGAAAAATAGAAAGAAAGCCCCATGTTCAGAAAATAGTCATTCTGCAAACATGCAAGTCTAAATGCCGCTACTAGTGCTCAAAATGTCTTGTTCAGTTATCTAGCCTAATCATAATTGAACATGTTTTAATTTTATTTGCTGATAAGTTAGTGAGAGGAAAGATAGTCAATATTGTGTAAGCTTGACTTGTCAAAGAAAATAGATTAGGAAAAGATACTGGTTCCACATGCTCAAAACAAAACTAAAGAGGAAAGCAGGGATGAGAAACAAACTGTGTATCCTAGCCCTGATTTTCTAGATTTCATTTTATGAAAAATAATATTTGTGTGCAGCTTGTCTTTCATGCCACAAGTACATGACAAATCAGACTGTCTAATCCTGATTTAAGTCATTTTTCAATTTCATGTTTTAGAATAGACAATAAAATCCTTTCAAACATCTTAACCTTGACAGTCGATCTAGCATAGCTAGAGAAACAAAGGAGTTCATCAGCTTAATCTAAACTCTTGGCATATATAAGTGTAGAATTAGATAGTGTCATTTTTCAAAAAAAAAAATATTTCAAAGGGTTGCTAGTCCAAATGCACCCGAAAGAAGAAAAAATGTTAGGAAATGTAGTGGGGTAGGTAGAAATGACTTTGATGCTAATCATGCTATCAATTTTTAGAAATAGCATCAAGAAAGAAAGAAATTTGCACCAATGGATAAAGGCACTGGTCTTCAAAGGACAGAGATCTAAAATTCTGGACACCTCCTGAAAAGGAGCTGCCCTCCCCAAATGGAGCCACTATTAGTCATCAGTATTTTTCACCTGTTGATGATGACTAGCTTTTAAAGCCAAGTTTTCTAGAGGCTAATCTCCAATTTGTCAAATTTGTCAGCTAGAAAACACCCCTAAACATTTTTGTCCTCCTACCTTTTTCAATCAACCTATGATGAGAAAAACCTAGTTGTCAAGCCCTTCTAGTTTCAGTCATGTAATCTTGTCCATCAGCTGTCATGAGCTAAAAGTCATCTGCTGTCATTCACCCTTATCCCCAGCTCATTCATTAACCAACTATTGATAAAAGTCAGCCACCCTACCTCTAGTCATATGTCATCTTGAGATCTGGTCATACTAAAGAGAATACTCCAAATCTGTCAAAATATCCCCTAAGTTAGGTAGTGGCACTTTAGGAAATCCTCTCTTGGAAAAAGCATCCTGAGCCAAAATCTTTTGTTCGATACCAACCAATCCTGAACTAGCGCTTAATCTGAAAAGCTTGATACATCCATAGGTCACGCCACTAAAAGGTCTTGATGTCTCAGCAGTGCATGTGCCAAAAGCCAAACTGATATTGGGTGGATTTACAGTGTTTCAGTGTCTATTTCAAAAAGTAGAAATGTACCAGTTTTCCAGAAGACATTATTAAACTAAACATGAGAAG
Organism: Pinus albicaulis; assembly: GCA_034641835.2. NCBI lineage: Eukaryota > Viridiplantae > Streptophyta > Pinopsida > Pinales > Pinaceae > Pinus > Pinus albicaulis. The sequence continues at coordinate 5,920,841 of CM076583.1, read as the reverse complement.
ACAACTGCTTCTCATGTGGTCTCGAACCTGGGATAAGAATGCTAGTCAAAGAGGTAATTCAATAAACTTCTGCAAACATAGTAAAAAAGAATACATATCTCAGAGTATGCCCCTCATAGCATATTGTCAAATTTTCACCTTATTACTTAGTGTGATATACCAAGCAGAGATAGACATTACAAGGAAAGTTGACACAGTTTGAGAAAGGGATGAAATGTCACTTGTTGTTAACCTCCTCCAAGCATGAGCAGATGGTTGGGTAATTGTGTTAACCTCCTCCAAACATGAGCAGATGGTTAGGTCATTTGTTGTAAACCTCCTTCATTTAAAATCAAATGGTTTGGAAATATGATAAAGGCCTCCTTCATTTAACAAGCAGAGGGTCAGCAACAGAGGTATAATCTCATTCAAAGAGCACAAGGATAACAATGCTTCAAATGGCTTGAAAAATTGTTACACCATTTTCTCCAATGAATGAAACCACTGATATAGTAGTGGTGTTTCAAGGAATGCTTACATGGTTTCACTATTTGAAAGACAGAGTGGAAATCAGTAGAAAACAATTCAAGGTTTATGAGTTGAGGGCTGGTATTAAACATAGGCCAAGCAGTGATATTATGGTATTCAAAGAAGCTTTGTTTTTCTTCTATCAAAGGTCTCCTTCAAAGGGTAATCTGAGGCTAGAATGCCCAAACTTAGAACAACCTTATCAAAATGAAAAAGAAGATAGTCTAAGCCTTGCTTCTGAAAGATAATTTTGCAAATGAATACACAGAGACATTATGTGTGAGGAAAAGGTATGACAAATGTTTTAAATTCAGAGACAACACTCAAAGAAACAAGGCATATCACTGTCACAGACAAAGACCTCTTTATGTACATATGAACAAACCCTGTTGTTGTATGTGATTGCATTAAGGGTATCTAAAGGCCTCTTTCCTTGATCAACAAATATAAGTCAAGCCTCAGTGAATGAAACTAAGGTTTTACCCACAGTCAAAGAGAAATATCAATATAAGGATGCATCAGCAGTCTTTGATATTGCTCCGGAGCAATGTTCCTTTTTGAAGGATAGAAATGGACAAACAGTGACAGAGTTATTTCCTAAATGAAAAGGTAGTGAAAGGGGTTTTGTGTCTTACGGAGGCCTTTTTACTTGAACAAAAGCCATGACTATGGTGTCTTCAAAAATAGGCTGACCATGACACTTTTGTTATACAACTTTATCAAATATGGGTCTTTATGATGTTTTAAAGGTAATGGAATAACAAAGACAGAGAATTATGTTTTTACATGACATAAACTTTTTCAAAAACATCTAAACCCTCCAAAACGTGATATCATGGCATTTGAAGTGTTTCTGTCAAATATTAAGGTAGGAGTGACCATTTAAAAGGTCCAAGAGCATTTCTCAAAACACGAAGCAAATGCTACCCTAGTTGTTTCACTGGAGAAACTTGTTTTTCGGGAAAATTTCAAAGTTTTCAGGGCTCCAAGCCTATGCGGCGCACCTGTAAGTGTGCATGGCATGCCTGTGAGTTCCTGAACACAATTTTTACACCATTGTGTGGTGCGCCTATAGTGGCACACAGCGCGCCTGTGCGTCTTCGTTCACTAGTGCCCAAACAAGACCCGACTACCTCCATTGCGCGGTGCTCTCTTCTACAAACGTGCCGCTCACCCAAAAGCCCTCAAAAAACACCTTTGAAAGCTGAATCAAGGATCAACAAAGCCCTTAAACTTTCTTCAAGGTATTTTTCTCACTCCATGATAAATTTTGAGGTTAAAAGGTGGTGTATGCTTGCTATGTTTTCAAGAGAGAAACAGTGATAAAGAGGGTGGGGTTTTTGGTCAAAATCAAAGTTGTTTATTGCCATGGGTGTCAAAGATCAATACAGTAATAGAGGAAAGTTTTTCAATCGGTCTTAAAAGGCCCTGATTGCCTTTCAAAGATAGTGATAACAAAGGAGCAGGTTTTGAAGGGAAAGGGTGTTTGTGCCATAACAAAGGGAGTTTCCACTTCAAACAAAAACCACCAAGATATCTTGTTTAAACCTTTTACTAAAAAAAAATGGTTAAGGGAGATAGGTTATTTTTCAAATTGAAAAGGGTCTCTTTGGTCATCGCTAGTAGAGGATAAAATAGTGAATAAAGAAGAGGTTTGTTAGACCAAATTTGAAAGCTCTTCTAGTGTTATTAAAAAGCTAAAACTAGCCCACAGCTACTAGACAGGTAAACAAAGGTGTAGAGATCACAAAATTTTTTTAAGTGATCACGTAGACAGTGGTTAGAAGATGAAGGTTTGATCAATATAAAGTGTCCCTTTTTGTGTTGTGAAATAGTGAACTTTGTGCAGCCCCCAGGGTTCCAAAAACATAGTATGTTGTGAAGGTCTTTTAAGTCAGTTGAAAGATGTTTTGTCTACCTTTTAAAGGGCAGTAAACATCAAAGGAGCATTGCTTGAGGGTAGGATCTTTTGTGCCAAACAAAAGAGTTCTTTCTTCAACAAGAAACCACAAACACATATTTTCAAGACCTTTGGCCAAGCATAGTGATCAAGGTGTTTTTGTTTTTCATTTGACAAGTACTTGTTTGTTGGCATCAAAGAGGTACAGTGACTTGCAAAGAGGAGAAGGTGTAGTATTGGGAAACCATTTCAAAGACCATTTGGAATATACTCTTTTAGTCAACCAGCAAAGAGTATCCAAAACAAAATGCCTCCCAGGCAAGACAGTAGAAGTGGCCCTCACAAGAGTTTTGAACCTGTTTCAACTGAAGAGGTAAATGCTCATCCATCAGTCCTGTTTAACTTTCATGAAGTTGGATGTCTAGAGTTTTGTCAAAGGGTTCAAGAGGTGAAAAGCTATCTCCCCTTGACACATCTATGTGCTTTGAGATTGCAAGGGAAACACTTTCAGCTGGCAGGCTTGGATTTCAAGTTTTCTCCTGGATCCATTTCCAAAGCTAAAAAAATCCCTTATGTCGGGGAAAAATGGTTTAAACAGAGATACCTAGACTTAGAACAGTACAAACCCTTTTTGAAGCTAGAGCATCTGGATACATGTCCATCCATCTTTCCTTTTTCATATCTGTTAACTAATTATGCTCCCCTCATGAAGATAATCATGAAATATTTCACATGCGAGGGAAGGTTTTTACCGGGTCTATGCTTACCATGTCCGGTTGCTCATGCACTTCATAAGAGCCCAATTGTTAAACCTTCCCTTTTTCCTGCATATAAGTATTGAAAAGATGGCCTCCATTATTCAAAAAATACCTACTCCTCGGCAGTCAGCTTGCCTTTTCCATCATTCCCTCATCAATATTTTCATTCTTCATCAACTTGAGAAGAAGGGAATCTCTTAGGACACTTTCATTGCACATCCTGATTTTGCCACTATTCCTTCATCCCAAGCATCTCCTTCACCTTCCACTCAACATCTTTCTCCTTCTCCTAGTAAGCCCATTCCAAAAAAGCTCGAATTTCCCAAGATTGAACAAGAAGAAGAGCATGATGAAGAAGAGTAGCAGCATGATGAAAAAGAGCATGATGAGAAAGGCAGAAAAGTGAAGAAGAACACAGTGAGGAAAGGCAGCAAAGTGAAGAAAAACACAGTGATGATATGCAGCCCAGTGATGAAGAAAATCGCCATGAAAAAGAGCAAAACAGTGAGGAGGGAAATGATGAGGAAATTGAACAGTTTGACCAGGATATTGGTAGCCCTCACAGCAGCAAAAATGATGAAGATGAAGCCCAAAAAATTGAGGAGACAGAGCCTAAAATTCGTAAAGAAAGCAAGGACAAGAGTAAAGAGGGCAGCCCTCAAAAATACATGCAAGGTGACAATCAAAACATTCATGAAGAAACTCAAAACAGTGGCAAGGATGATGAGGGAAGTAGCAAGGGCAAAGAGAAAATAGAGCATGTGCTAGCTGCCTCTCCTAGGCAAGGGACCATGCTTTCTTCTCCAAAAGTGAAAAAGCCCCAGACATCAAGGAAAAGAGTGCCTCAAACTATAACTCCAAATGTTACTAGGGCCCTCCGAAGCAAGGGGAAGTTGCCCAAGCAACCCATTGTCGAATTAACCAAGAGGAGGAAGACCAAGAAGGCCACCCAAAGGAAAGAAAAGGAGAAAGAAGAAAGAAGCCATGAGAAGGAGAGGGACTTTGACATAATTCAGATCTAAAGTGATGATAGTGACAATGAGGCCTGAATCCTAGAGTCTCTCTTGATAAATAGAGAAGAACAAATTCATGATTTGAGGGCAGATCTAGGGAGGTCTAGAAACCTCATTCACTTTTTGCAAACACAAAATAAACATATGAGTGTCCACATGGCGGTATATGAGACACGGGCCATCAAATATCAAAAAGAGGCCTCCAAGGCGCAAATTAAGTTGGAAGAACTCATGGGCAAGTTCAATGATAGCGAAGATGAAGATCAACCAAGAAGAAAGAGGCCAAGGACCATGGGACTCGGAAGAGCCTTAGAGAAACAAAAGGAGGAAGAAGCTGCCCTTTTCCAATCTTTTCCTCTCACTACTTTGTTCACCGAAGAGATAGAAAACAATAGAGAAGCATCGCTTGAGAGGGTGAATGATCACTTGGAGAAGAAGTTATAAAAGGCCAATAGAGATTCGGACCTTCAAAGGAGGATGGCTGGGCACTATAAGAAGCTTAATCAGTTCTCCCACGGAAATTGAAGGCCACACAGGAAAAGCTCAAGGATGCTCAAAAGAGGCGCCCAACAGCAAAAATGAAGAAAGACACCTCAAGTCTCCGAATTGTGGCCTCAACTTCTCAGCATGTTTCTGAAAACCCTTGAGGGTCATGCTCGCCAAAATTGGTTGAAATTAAACAAGTTTTGGTTTTTTGTCATTTTTGGGCTTTTGGCTAAAAATCTTGGGCAGCGCCATTTATGTTTGGGACATCCTCAAAGGATGAAAATGGTATCATTAGATTCCATAATTTCAGGGGCATCTACTCAGCGATTTTCAGATCAATTGAAGATGATTTGGTCCCCCAAAATGGCAAACAATAGTCACTTTTTCCACACTCTGCCCAGTTTATTAGCAAATTCTATTTTCTGGGTTTTTACACACAGGTCCATTTTTGATATACTTCCATTGATAATTTTGGAGAAAACTAAGTAGTTTCAGAAAATATACATTTATATCTTTCCAACGAGCCATCACGGGCCTCGTTTTGACATCGGGAAGGCTTCCACAAGTTGCCCATAAGACAGAAGACTTTCTGCTGATATTTTTCTTAAGTATTTTTGTGAAAAATACACTTTTCTAAAGTGACTTTTCCTCATGTGCATATAGCTATTTTTGGCCATGGTTAGTTATGAAAAGTCAATATATTTTCCTTTTTTAGCATTTTTAGGATATTTCTATAGATATTTTGTGCCTTGGGCTTTGCAAAACCTCAAGGACAAAATCAGATATTTTTGATGGGCCAATGAGATTGCAAGTTGCACTAGGAGGTTTTCCCTCATCTTGGCCTATATATTCCAAGAGACTTCATTGTAAATAAGGCTGAACCCCAGATGATATAGAAAGCAATATATGGTTATACAAGCTTGGAAAAAACACTATTCAGTACTGGATATGTTGAATGTTTTGGATGATGTTAGAGGACCGTTGTTGATTCCTTAACTTGCAAAATGGTATAGTGTCCCTCTCTCATGTTTTTCTTTGTTTTCATTAATATTTCATGCTCTTTTGCTTGCTATAAGATAGTAGAGAATAGATCAGAGATATGCCTTTGGTGCACCTTCAGATTTCCTATTTCTTTATAGCTACTATGTTTTCTTCCTTCTTAGTCATATCAAAGAATCTCATTGCTCTTTTTTGATAACCCAAGAAATTGTTTCTGTTTGTTTCATTTATGGTTTTATGCATGTTGCTATGATTCCCATTCAACTCGCTTTACTCATGGCTAGTCATAGCTCCACCTCTGAAACCTTTCTTTGATTGTTTTATTGTCTTAGCTTACCCAAGGAGGTCTTGTACTGATCTTGCCCTTTGCCTAAAACTCTGCAATATTGCTCCAAAGTGCCTGATAGCTTGAAATACTATGCTTAGGCATTTCCTCATAGTGATTTGAGTTATTTGTTAGCAATTTCCTAAAGTTAGAGAGTCATATATCTCTATGTATTGCTTGAATGATTATTTCTATGCATTTATCAATTTATAGTTACATTTCTCATGATTAATGGTTAGCCCTACCATGTTTATGTCAACTATTGAAATATTTATGTTTGAAAGCCTTTGTTTCTTCACAAACTTAGTGTCCATCCCACTCCATTTTACCCAAAGATCCATTTTACCTTGATCAAATCGACCCTTCAACGTACCTTGTCTTTAACATTATCCAGCTTTCATCTTTTGAATTTAATAGCCTCCAAATTAATCCACAATCTTCTTATCTATCTTAGTCTTCTTTTGACCGTTCATCCCTCACAACCTAAAAACCAAAACCAAAAAACCTACTTCATAACTAGCCTAAAATCAGAACACAATAAGAAAACACACAGATATCCCTTACAAAAATAGAGAGAGCCCTCTATGAGTCCAGTAAGGCTAGGTCCTTGGGCTCCAAAGATTGGTTTGATGTTACACTGTCATTTGACTGGCCAATCAGCCAAATCACAGACCCTAACAACACCAATAATACTCAAAGAAGAACATGTTCATAGTCGATGGGTTGGATCCACTCAAAATCATCATGAAACAAACTTACCGCATCCAGAAGAGCTTTGTCGAGGTGCATGTATACACATATCCGTGCATAGGAGGTGTATCTTTGGAGCTTTGTCTCTTCCACGATCTTGATGAACTCGCCCAGCCCTTTGCCAATAGCAGTGAGTGATTCTTCATCCCAGTATTCAAGCAGTAGTGAATACAGGCGTCTCCAGACCGGAGCCCAGTTGAAGTTTTCTTTGTCTGGGTTGAATCTCTCAATCAAATCTCTTAGGTGTAAGCCAGCAAAGTTGAAAAAGTAAGGTCCCCCATCCAAAACTCTATTTCAGTCCTCGATACAGTTGAATACAGTGTTGAAGAAGCCCTTTGGCCCGAGCTGTAGAGTGACATGTCCTTTGGGCTTCCATTTCGAGGCTATCCACCACTGCAGAGCTTTCTCAGTAGGCCAGAAGCCAATAAACTTCCCAATGAGAGCATGATCTTTCATGAACTGAATCTGAGCATTTATGCGATGACTGGGCAGATCGATCTTGGGTCTTTCAGCTGCTATGGGTTTGCATGTTGCAGAGGTCACAGCAGTTGTTTCCAAAGTATCCACTGAGGTCTGCGCCTGTGGTACTTCATTCCTCTGTTCTGTGGCTTCCTTGTCATAGGTCGTCCTGTTCTGCTCATATGTGGTGTTATTTCTTTCTTGTTTGTAGGGGGAGGTCGGCTGCCCCCCCTAAGTGCATCCATAGCTCCCTGCAAGGTGACTCACCGAATCACTGGCCGGTGCAGTGCAATCTACCGCCTTCCGTTAGTGATTAGGGTAGTGCCATTGTAGAGGTAGCCCTTAACCTTGCATCAAGTTCTTAGTAGCGTAATAGAAACCTAAAACATTTAGTAGTGTATCTGATTCAACTTGGGGAAGATGTTGCGTGCATGTTTTGAGTGTATTTCAGACACCTTTTCCCCCTATCCTTGACCATTTTACAACCTTAGGGATTGTTAATATTATAAACCCAAAGAATTAATGAACTAAAGGATCAATAAACCCAATGGATTGATATTAAAAACCAAACGTATTAATAAACCAGGATTAATACTAAAAAACCAAGGGTTTATGAACCACAGGGAATAATATTATACCTAAGAGATTAATATTATAAACCCTTAAGTATATAAACCCTTATATAAATACTATAAACCACGAAATAAACATTAACATTTTAAAGTGAAGGGATTAATAAACCCAAGGAATTAAATGATAAACCAAAAGAATGATTAATATTATAAAGTTAAGGAACAAATAAACCCAAGTGTTTAATATTATAAACCCAATAAATTAGTAAACCTAAGGGGAAAATATTATAAACCTAAGAGATAAATATTAATATTATAAACCAAGAAATTAATAAATTGTAAGAATTAATATTTTAAACTAAAAAAACTAATAAACCCAAGGGTTTAATATTATTTCAAACCAAAATAACTAATAAACCCAAGGCTTTAATATTATAAACTAAAGGATTTGGTGAATCTAAGTGACAATATTAAAAATAAGACACACAACCTTGCAATTAATATTTTAAACATAAAGGATTGATAAAATCACATTATTTTGAATATTATAAACCCAAGGGAATAATATTAAACCAAAGAGATTAATATTATAAGCCCAAAGTATATATAAACCCTTAGATAAATACTATAAACTGTGAAATAAACATGGTTGACCATGCTTGATTTAAACATTGAGACAATTGTTGTCACAATGCGACGTTGGACCAAGGATGACCATGGTTGGGCATGGTTGATCTTCATATTGAGACAATTCTTGTCACAATTTTACATTCGACCATGGAAGACCTTGATCAACTATGGCTAACGATTATTAACAATGGTTTCTCATGGTTGATTTTTATATTTTGACATTGTTTTTCATAATGTGACGTTGGACCATGCGTTAATATTAAATTGTAGGACTAATATTTATCCCCTACAATTCAAATTTAATAACAAAAAGGGACTAATATTACCAACCCAGAGAATTATAAAACACATGGGATCAATGTCATAAACCCAATGTATCAACAAACCTAGTGAATTATTAATATTTGTTTTCCAAGGAAAAAATCAGTAACTTTCTATTAATAAACATGAAAATTTACATAGAGTAGATGCATAAAGCATTCAGGAAAAGTATCGGGGGACCCGTGTGCATGACACACACATAGTATAAAAGATACCAAAAAACATAAATAAAAACTAAAATTATGCATTGCGAAATACACTAGACTTTTCTTTTTTTCCTTTTTTCTTTTGGACTTTCTGCGAGACCTCAAGTGATGGAGCAGTAGCAATAATTGTGAGCTTATTATTACTAGCACAGTTTGGGACTTCTTTTTCTGAGTCAGAGCTCTCAAATACGTGAGATCACTTTGTTCCACCTAAGACTTTATTGTTGTTCTTCCCCTCCAATTGGTTTTCAAGGATCACATCAACTGTTGCGATATTTGGATTCTCTGCATGTTTTCTTTGTTCTTCCTAATTTTCTTCTCCCTCATCTTGAGAGCCTTATTGTTTTTCATCTCCATATGTTTTTTGGATTCATCTACTTCTTCATCCTCATCATCTGAAGATGGAGGATTTGGAATTTTCCATCCTTTTTTCTTTTGCGGTCTCTTGTTTGTTCTTTTGTTTGATTGTTTGCAAGTGTTTTTCAAATGTCATGTTTGATGGAAACCATGCATGTAAAGGTAGTATTTTCAAAATATAACGATTTTATCCACTTTAGGTTTTTGTGTGTTAGGTGAATACAATCTGAAATTCCTTTGCTTAAATCCATCTCCACACAAATACGAGCAAAGGTGAAGATCACTTTATTCATTCTTTCTCGATCCATATTTAAGAAACTTCCTAAATAGTTTTCAATTCCTTTTAAGACCAAATGGTGCCAAAAATGGAGCGGAAGTTTATGTAGCCTTATGCAAACTAGAATTTTTGTAACCACCATTAAGTTTGCATCAAAATCAGGAAAAAATGGAGTTACGAAGAGACTCACCCTTCCCTAGATCCATGGTCCATAATTTATGACATAATCACAATCTTTTTGGTTATCATACTGAACCATAAAAAAACCTTTTACACAAAGATAAATATCACAGGTCCAGTTGAGGTACATCCACTCATTTAGATCTTCAGATTTGGGCTAGTAACCATTAAATCGAAAAATAATAGCTTTTTCTTGTAAAGTATTGAAGAGACCACCTGTAGTAATTCTATGGAAATATCTAGGCATTTTCCATCTTTTCTATAATGTACAGACCTGGAATTGATAGATTTGGGGTTTGTTTGTCCTATGTGACAACTTTCCCTCTTGATGCATCTTTGAAAGAAGCCCGACCCTTGTCTATCGATGAATATCTATCTGGTGTGCTTACTCTTGGGGCACTGCCTTGTAGTCTTAAATTCAAGATAATGGGAGAGTTCCATTGTATACGATAGTATTTCAAGTAGATATCTTCTTGCATTGCTTTCCTAGAAAAAATCAAGATTTGTAGTGAAGCAGAGATATCTGTGACAATTTGGGCCTTTTCCTCTAGGTCTGTCACTAGATCTGTATCCTGGACCCATTATAATATTTATTTCCTAGAAATGGTTTCGATAAAAACTTGATAAAGGTCCCCCGGATCTGAGATTGATCGTCTACCCTCTGCGCTTAATTATTGTGTCCATGACCCCAAGATGCATAAAATGTTAACAAAGCTTGCACGAGAGGCATAAAGGTGAGGACCTGGGTGTAAAAAGGGCTTACCAATGGACTGTTCCCTGCACAACGACCACAAAATGGTATCAAACAGGTTCGATAAAAAATTTATCCCCAACAAAATATCATACTTTGTATCTACCATTATCCTCCCTACAAGATGCATCCATATATAAAATTTATTGAAACTAACATAGCAATGGAAGAAATAAATAGAGCACTAGAAATGTGATACCCTCCTAGGTTTGGCCCAAAGGTCCCAACTTGACCTCTCCATCAATATGAGTGTGCCATCATCACTGATCATGCAACTGAAGGCCTTGTTTCTAAAATAGTGTTCTAAATATTTACAAAAACTGGTGATGGAATCTCTCATAGATTTGAGTCTTCCAAATTTGAAAATCTCCCTCAACTCAATGAGACCCAACACCCATCGGATCACCACTTGAAAACGACAAGCAATACATCGTCCAATATTGTGATCATTTCACATTGAAAAGGCCCTAGTCCATGCAACAAAGAAAAAGTCTTCATTCACCGAGAAGATGTAGAGTCAAATGTTTTGGCAGTTGAAACCCTTGGTCAGTTTTCTGCGTGGAACTACCACCATGTGAGCACGCTCAACTCCCCCTCTGGCACAACCCTTAGAATCTAATCCCATTTTGTTTGATTGATATCGTAACCCCCGTATGTAGAAAACATTAGGGGAATTTTGAGGTCTAAAATGGGCTTCCTAAGGAAATTATAAAATAATAGTGGAAATAATAAAATAAGATTTGATTACATCATAAAATTTTAGAGGGAAAAAATAAAAATAGAACTACTTTTTCAACTCGTATTTTCAACTTAGCTCCCAATTTTTTAACTAAAATTTCGAGTGGGAGTACTCATTGGATGAAAAATATAATTCCTCATCTAATGATTACCCATGTTGCATACTTTAGATGGATCTCGCTACATGAAAAATAAGAAATACATGAAAAACGTGATTGAAATCACGTGTTTTAATGTATTTATCATTTTTCATGTAGCAAGGTCCATCAAAAGTATGCAACATGGGTACTCCTTGGATGAGGAATTAAATTTTTCATCCAATGAGTACTCTCGCTCGAAATTTGAGTAAAAAATTTGGGAGATAAGTTGAAAATACGAGTTGAAAAAGAAGTTTTATTATTTTATTATTTTTAATATTTTTACCCTTTTACTTAAAAAATGATGAATCATACCCCATGGTTGACATCATCATATTGAATCCTATTGGTTCTTATAAATTTTATTTTGGTTATACATTTTTCTTAGGAGGCCCATTTTAGACCTCAAAATTCCCCTAATGAGTGAGCTTCTCAGCCTTGGCATAACCCTTCCCGGTGGAAGTCGCCACAATAGTACTGAGCGTTGTGCACCCTCTGCAAATAGAAACAATGAAATAGGAACATTCAACCCACACCATCTACATGAAGACCGAGAAAAAATGATGTAGGAGCCTCCGGCTCAAAAAATCATTGTATTTTGGTTGACTTAGGGGGGTCTAATGTTTCATAAGAAATTGTATTTATTAATAGGAATTTTGTATATTTTTAAATAATTTGGGTGAGGAATATATGTGTGACATTTTTAATGTAAATAATCTCAAATGATTGAGAATACAAGAGATATTAGCCTTATGAAGATCTCATAAAAATCTTAGGGAATAGGAGATCCTAGAATAGGATTTAGTTGAGTTGTTGAGATCCTCAAGGGATCATTAAGAAATTTTAGGAATTACTTGAGTGATCTGTGGAGAAGATCATGGATTTATAATGATCCATAAATATGTAATTATTTCCATAAATGTAATCCTGCATATGAGAAAAAAAGAAGAGTAGGTAGATGTAGGTATGAGTGAGAGTGACTGTGAGGAGAGGCCAAGCATTAGGCCAATTTATTTGTACATATTTTAATTAATTATTTGTTGACTATTTTAGTGATACTTATGGTGTGGATTTATGTTCTATGTGTGCCAAGATGAATATCGTTAATCTGCAGGTTGATTGTGTGAAGCACAAGAATATGTGACAATAACATTCTTGACTTCTAGCAGGGTGGATGTTTTTATCTCGTAATTTGAGGACTAATTTGTTGATTGTATAGTGCATAGATCACTGTGAATTTTGGCGTATTGAAGAAGACCTTAGTGGGGTGTCGATGTGTTGAGTCGATAGCAAGGATCTGAGGATGCTTATTTTGTTTCAGTTAAAAAAATTCAACACCTTTTAGAAGGTGGCATGTATCTATGTTGTGGCTACATTGTTGATTATGTTGTTGAGAGGACTTGACACTGATCATAGCCAAAGAAAAAGGGGATTTTTGTCTAAATTCAAGGGTAAGGAGAATTGATCCCACGATTAAATGAAGGTGCCATTGCTTCCAGAGAATTGTTACTATCATTGTAAATTGCAGATTTGTGGCTTTAGTGAGTGTATGAATTTTTATTTTGAAGCTGCCCAAATTTATATGTGTTGTGTTGTGAGAAGCGTCGAAGAAAGGGTCACTACATGGATAATTTGTGAAGTGATGAAGGAGACTCTGACATAGCCATAATGATCAACTGTGTCTTGTGACATATCATCATTGTTGGGAGTCATAGGGAGATAATGATGAGATTTATGGACTTCATCCAAAATTGCATCGAAATCTTCTTTTTCCATTCCTTGGCGCCGAGGTGATGTTTTATTGTTGATAACTTAATTGTTCTTCACTCTAGTGGGAGGTCTTATTCAGGGGCTTCCTAATACACACAACACATAATTTCAATGAGGTTGTAGTTGCATTTGGGTATGAAGAATTGCCGTATGTAGGAGGGGTTGGACCAGAAAAAGCATGGTGGCTAGAGTTTTTACTTCAAATGATTCTCCTCCAGATTAACCAATTCCCTTCCATCCTAAATTGGCCCAGGTACCTGAATATAATGCAAAAAAAAAAATATTATAAAGTGACCTAGCAATTCGTGGGTAGTGCATAGAGTTAATGATTTTGGTGTTGGCGGCCATAAGCGCTGAATCATTTGGTATCAAAGTATAAGGAGATGAGTTTGAGGTTGAGTCTCTCATGCATTGAGGTTGTTTTGGGATGCAGGAGCATCCAGACTTAGGCAACAATGTGATTGGATGTTCACAAGTTGTGGCTAAACATGAGGTGGATAAACATTGGCCATTAATATTTTACTTAGTTTTAAATGAGAGAAGTTATTTCGTTTAGGTTTGTTAAATTAATTAGGAAATAAAATAGAAATTGATTTCTCCCTACGAGGAGATTGAGCCAAGTAGGATATGAGCTTAGAAATAGAGTAGCATTTGTTTGTTGGAGTGGTTCAATAGAAATCTATTTTAGGTGAGAAGGACCACATCAGATTGTTATATAAATATATAAGATAGGTGAGAGAGAGAGTAGAGTGTGGAAAAAGTGAGATAGTGTGAAATAGGTGTGCGAGAGGCGAGAGCAGAGAGAGCATAAACAATTGTAATAACCAGCCGATCAAGGGCTTGGCTCTGTAAATTCCTTTATTATTAATTTTCAAGTGTTTTGTATCAATCGGGCTCTCTATTCAAACTATTTGTTTAAACTCTGTTGAATCGCATATATATTAAGTTATATAGCGGAAGAACAATCGAATTGTAGGCGCGATGAAGGCCATAGATCTGAACTCGATCAATGGGAGAAATCTCATCGCAAGTTGAAAGCCATCGCACTTTGCACAGAAACTAGTTTAACGTTAAAAAGTCGACAGTTAAATTTTTTTATCAGCGATGCGAAGTGAGGAGTGGAGAGACAACGGGCATCGTCGGATCTGAGACTAATCCAAAGGTGGAGATCGCAGTGCCGGGAAACAATTTCGCACTTCACAAGATTTAGGAAATAAGTATGAAGACATCACAAAGTAAACTGTTTTATTTGTGATGTGAAAAGGAGGAGGACACATGTTATCTCAACGCATTTTCGCACTTCGCAAGGTTTACGAAATAAGTGTTAATACATCGCAAAGTAAACTATTTTATTTTCTATGCGAAAAGGAGGAGGACACATGTTAGCTCAACGCAGCAATTCGCAAGGATTAAATTTTAAGTGTTAAAGATAAACTGCAAATTGTGCGATCTGCGATTGCCAATGATTGGTTAGGCTTGTCGTGGGACCCTCCAGTAAGAGATTTTGTGCAAACGAATTATTTTTGGTTATATTTTTTTTGTTTATAATAATGTTGTTGATCGCGCCATATGTATGTATGTACGTTTAACGAGCCCCGCAGTTAAAACACACCCATTATGAGTAATAGGGTTTTGTAGAGTGTAAACTCTATAGTTTCCATGCATACTCTGATATTTCTACAGCTAGTCTGCATCATTTGGTATCAGAGAAGACTTGAGTCTATTCTTGAAAGTTGGAGCAAAGATGCCACCCAGGAGAGGAGTTGGCATAGGTCATGGAAGATAGGAAGCTAATGTAATTCTTCTGAATGAAATTCGACATCTTCGTATAAGAATGGAGATAATAGAGGTTTCCTAGAGGAGAGCACCTGAATAAGGAGACATCAGCGTAGCAGAGGAAATTTTTGAGGAAGAAAAAGATGCAGAAGATGACGCAGCTAAAATGCTAATAACGTTGATTAAGGAAACTGGAAGACCAAAGGTGGATGTACTTTTGTATGAGGGAAATCTAAATATGGAGGAGTTAATGGACTAGATCAGTTCATTAGACAAGTACTTTAAATTTGAAGAAGTTGAAGACAAAAGGAAAGTGAATTTTGTAGTTACCATACTAAAGGGTCATGCAGCTATCTGGTGGGAGGAGTTACAAGTATCCAGATAACGAAAAGGAAAGCCCAAAATCATGCGATGGGAAAAAATGGTAAGAAAATTGAAAAGTAAGTTCCTACCCAAGGATTATCAATTAAATATTTTTAAGCAATTATAGAATTTGAAACAAAAAGGAATGATAGTGAAAGAATCTATAGAGGATTTTTATAAACTGAATATTAGAGCTGGACATGTAGAGGATGATGTTGAGAAAGTAGCCAGGTTTATAAATGTCTTGAGGTATGATATCTAGGACGAGATCAGTCTATTAAATTTGAAGACAATTGAAGACACTTACCAGATAGCCTTAAATGCAGAAGAGAATATACATAGAAAGAAAAGTCATAAAAATCGAGGAAAGAATTTAGCAAGAGGAAGAGGAACATTCAAACCCAAATTTCAACAGTCCCAGAATGAAACCAGAGGTTCAAGTAGCAAATCACCACAGAGAGGAGACTCTAGTCGAGGAAGGTTTGTACCCAGAGGTAGAGGCCGAGGAAGAGATATTCGGTGCTTTACATGTGGTGAGTGGGGACATGGGTCATGGGATTGTCGACATAATAAGTCAAAAACCCAAGGAAATGTGAATGTTTCTAAAACAAAGGAAGAAATTCCTCAGATTGCAGGTAAATATGAACTACCCGAAGCAGGAGAATCCTTGTTATTGAAAAGGGTAGTGCTTAAAGCCGAAAAAGAAGCAAGAGAACCATCTCAGAGGAAGAATCTATTCAGGAATATATGCAAGTCCAAAGGTAAATGTTGCAAAGTGGTAATTGACAGTGGAAGCACTAATAACCTTGTTTCTATAGATATTGTAATGTTCCCACTTAGCCTTAGCTAAGAGGAACATTCAATTTTGTTTTAATTTCTGTTTCATGAATAAATGAATAAAGGAGGACATGTAAAACTCCTAAAAAGTCTGAATAAATCAATGACCATGTGAACAAAGACAAATTAGGGCCATGTAAATAATCACTTGTAGGTGTGAAAGTGGTTTGAGCTAAAGACTGGGTCAACCTTGACCAAATTAACAGTGCTCTCTAGGTTCATTGCATCTCCAAAAGGGACAACGCAGTTCTAGAAGGAAGCCTCTCATGTGAAAAGGGCTAACTCATCAAGATGATTTAGGGTTTGCAAAAGATTTCTCATCTTATAAAAGCAGAGGGAGGGCAGCAAGAAAAGGTTGTTGATTGATCATATTTCTGAGTATTTTTCTGCTTAGGCAAATACCATTCTCTGCTATTTAGTGGAGGATTGTATCTGGAATTCCTATGCGGGGATTTCACCTCTTCCTTTGAGGATTCAAGGAGGAAAGTTTGCTTAATTGAACCACTATCAGGCTTGAGGCCAAGCTCCATCTTACCTTACAGCGCTGCTCATCTTGAGGGATAAGTTGTCTTGTGAGCTGCAGCAAGTGGGAGTCTAGATCTACAGAGATCTAGTGTATTTTTGGGAGCCTCTTCTCATGGAAGGTGTTCTTTAACCTCCTAAAAGAGTGTCTCTGCTTCTTATACTTCAGATCTGCAATTTCACAGTAGTTTTTTGTGTCATTTGAGCTACAACGTTGTCCCATTGAGTAAACTGCATTATTTCTATATAAGGTTTTACATGGTGTCTTGCTCATAGTTTAGATCAGAGATCTCTTGTGTTGGGCTTTGCCTTCCACTTGGTGATATATGGATTAGCTTGCTGATCTATGTTCTATTCATATATGATCCATTGTAATGAAATGTTATATTCAGAAATTTACTGCAGCAGTTTCCAGATCTGCAACTTGTTTCTCAGATCTACTCTTATTCATGCATGCTTTTGTCAAAATTCCAAGTGGATCTTGAAGAGAAAACTATATAGTTTCTAGATTTTATATAGATCTGATGTTTTATCTACAGATCTATCCTAGATCTAAGTTATAACTTCCAGCTGCTGAAGCTCCTCAAAAATAAAACTGTTGAAGCATTTCTGCAAATATACTTGTGTTCCTGCTCTCTTTTCTGAAGGTTTATTACTATATTGACTCATGCATTCCACTGTATAATGAAAGGGCTTTATAATAATGCTGATTTTCTGCTGTATGACTAAAAAATAAGTCTCCTTTCTGATCTCCTATGAACATCTACTAAAACTGCACAATTCCTAAAGCAGTGCTTGCATTTTGCTGCAGCCTTCCCCTTTGGGTGCTTTTTAGCTAGTCAAGTTTTTGGGAGATCTGTTTAATGAGTCTAAACTAATTTTTTTTAATAAAACTCCATATATAAGTCTCATACAACATAAATAAGAGGAACCAAATCCTTATCTGCGTTATTTTTACACAATTTTACTTATACAGCGTTTCTGTTGAGCACCTTGTTGAATTTCCTGAAAAAGGATCATTACAGAGATGGTGGAAAAGTTGGAATTGGTAAATATAGTACACCCTACTCCTTATAAGGTATCATGGATACAAAAATAACATCAAATTATTGTGAAATAACAATGTAAGTTAGACATCCAAATTGTTACTTACATGAATGTTATATTATGTGATGTAATGCTAGTGGATGTATGTCACATATTGCTAGGAAGACCTTGGCAGTTTGACTCGAAAGTGATACATGATGGTAGAAGAAACACTTATACTCTAGAGAAGGATGGAAACAAACACACACTGCAACCATTGAAGGATGAAGTTGACAAAGAAGTACCTGGAAACAGTGTTATGGTGATGAGTGGGAAAGAACTGTTGCAGGAAGTTGAGAAGGATGAGGAGATGCATTTTGTTGTTGTAGGAATACCCAAGGTAATTCTAAATTTCAAAAATTTAGAAGATTTATCTGAATAAATCCGAAGTATGTTGAATAATTTTGCTGATATTATTATGGATGAGTTACCAAATGCATTACCACCAATCAGGAGTTTTAGTCATCACATTGATCTAATACCTGGAGCAAGTTTTCCAAATAAAGAAACATACAGGTTAACTGCTCAAGAAAATGCAGAATTTGGAAGACAAATGCATGAGTTGATGGATAAGGGATTGATAAGAGAGAGCCTTAGTCCATGTGCTGTACCAATAGTACTCAGTCCAAAGAAAGGAGGTGAATGGCGCATGTGCATATAGTCCAAATCCATAAATAAAATCACCATCAAGTATCTTTTTCCTTTACCACAAATGGATGATTTAATGGATTTCTTGAGCGGATCAAAATATTTTACTAAGATATATTTGAAGAGTGGTTATCATCAGATAAGAATTAAATAAGGGGATGAGTGGAAGATTGCCTTCAAAAAAAACAGTGGTTTGTATGAATGATTAGTGATGCCTTTTGGGCTCACTAATGCACCCAGCACATTTTTGATATTAATGAATGAAGTCTTGAAGGAATATGGAGGCTAGTTTGTAATTGTTTATCTTGATGATATTCGAATTTCAGTCGAAGTAAGGAAGAGCATCTAGAGCACCTTAGGTTGGTTCTAAAAACTTTGCAGAAAGAGAAACTACTAATAAATTTGAAGAAATGCAGTTTTATGAAGGAAGAGCTAGTCTATTTGGGATTTGTAGTTTCTAAAGAAGGCTTGAAAATGGATTCGGAAAAAGTCCAAGCGATTTTGAATTGGCCAAATCCAAGAAACATATTTGAGGTAAGAAGCTTTCATGGTCTTGCAAGTTTCTATAGAAAATTTATCAGAATCTTTAGTCAGATTTGTGCACCCATTATTGAAACAATCAAGGAGAGTAATCAGCCATTCAAGTGGACAGAAGCAGCAGACCAAAACTTTAAGTTGCTGAAGAATAAAATTATAGAAAAACCAGTTTTAGCTTTGCCATATTTTGAAAAAGTTTTCCAAGTTGAAATTGATGTTAGTAGAGTTGCAATTGGAGCAGTTTTAAGTCAAGAATAGAGACAAATAGAATACTTCAGTGAGAAACTGAATGAAGAAAAGAATAAATACTCATATTCTGAAAAAGAGTTTTATGTTATTATGCAAGCCTTGAAAAAATGGAGACATTATTTGTTACCAAAATAATTTTTATTATATTCTGATAACCATGTGCTACAGTTTATAAACAACTAGCCAAAATTGAACAAAAAAAATGCCAAATGGGTATAATTTTTGCAGAGTTTTAGTTTTGTGACTAAGCATACAAGCGGTAAGTTGAACAAAGTTTTTGATGCTTTGAGCAGAGTGAATTTAACATGCAATAATTACAAGTTGGTGTTGTAGGATTTGAATAAATGGTTGACATGTATAAAGAAGATGCAAAATTTAAGGAAATTTATGCAGATTTGCAAAACCCAGTAGTTCATAATAGAAGACAGTGGTTGGATTATCTTATCCAAGGAGGTTTTCTATTCAAAAGTAATAAACTGTGCATTCCCAAATTTTCTATGAGGGAAAACATAATTAAGGAGAAACATAGTGGAGGCTTATCTGGACACTTTGGACAAGACAAGACATTTTCTCAGGTAAATGCTTTTTACTACTGGCCAAAGATGCAAACTGATGTTAAGATATTTGTTGAGAAATGCAGGATTTGTCAGCATGCTAAGGGGAGAAGTCATAATACGGGATTGTATCAGCCATTACCAATACCAAACCGACCATGGGATGCAGTTAGTATGGATTTTGTTTTGGGTTTTCCAAAAACTCAAAGAGTAATTGACTTCATTTATGTTGTGGTGGATAGGTTTTCCAAAATGTCTCATTTCATTTAATGCAAGAAAAATGGTGATGCAACACATATTGCTAATTTGTTTTTTTTGAGAAGTTGTAAAATTACATGGATTGCCTGTGAGTATTGTGTCTGATAGGGATACCAATTTTG
Organism: Pinus albicaulis; assembly: GCA_034641835.2. Classification (NCBI taxonomy): domain Eukaryota; kingdom Viridiplantae; phylum Streptophyta; class Pinopsida; order Pinales; family Pinaceae; genus Pinus; species Pinus albicaulis. The sequence goes on along the minus strand of CM076583.1, from coordinate 5,900,753 downwards.
TTGGTCATTTCTAGAGAACTCTATGGAAGAAACTAGGTACCAACCTTTGTTTCAGTTCAGCTTATCACCCTCAAACAAATGGATAGACCGAAGTAGTAAACAGAAGCTTGGGAAATATATTGAGGAGCTTAGTGTATAAAAACCCTAAGCATTGGGATTTAGCACTTGCTCAAGTTGATTTTTATTATAATGATACTCCCAATCAAAGTACTGGGATGAGTCCATTCCAGATTATTTTTGGAATGAATCCAAGAGGTGTGTATGAGCTCAGAAATTTATGAAAACAAGAGATAAAGAGTGCAAAGGCTGAAGAGTTTGCAGAACAGATGCAGAAACTACATGAACATGTCAAAAACAGATTGTAGGAAAGTAGTGGAAAATACAAGTAGAGAGTTGATATGAAGAGGAACGAAAAAGAATTCCAAGTAGGTGACCTAGTCATGTTGTACTTGAGAAAAGAAAGGTTTCCTGTTATGACTTACAACAAATTAAAGATGAAAAAGATAGGACCATGTAGAATTTTGAGGAAATTTTCTTCAAATGCATACGAGATTGAATTTCCAGAAGAAATTGGAATATCACATATTCTTAATGTTGCATATTTGTACCTATACAAAGGAACAGAGGAAGAGATACCAGAAGACTCTACAGAAGAGGAAGACCAGACTTTGAATTGGAAGGAATAGATGCCAAAGACAGAAAAGAAAGAATTGGAAGCCATTTTGGAGAAAAGAGCAGCAAAGAAGAATAGAGGACAAACTTACTATCAGTATCTAGTAAAATGGAAAGGACACCCTGTGGAAGATGCCAGTTGGATGACAGCATCAGAGTTACAAAAGTTTAGTACAGATTCTAAAGCATTGATCAATTAGTATTTTCTTCCCCATGTTAGGGTCCTATAATAATACGATTCATTATTTTGAATTGATTATGTTTTAGTCTTGTAATATTGTACATACTTTTATTTTTGCAAATTGTTTTCCCATATTAAAAAATGTAAAGAGGGTAAGTCCTAAAATAAAAATAAAAGGACTAAAAGAAAAATATCAAAAAAGAATATAAAGTATGAACCCCACCAAAAAGAGATAAAAATAGATCCTGAAAGTGATGCAAATTTAAATTTTACTTTACTTTTAAAATAAGATTGTGTGCATATTTGCAAAAATGCCACAAATCCATAATGGTCAAACAGATTAATCTTGACTCATTCATGCTTTAAATTTCATGTTGATAGTTAGAGAATAAAGATCTAGCCAAACTGTTTAATCTTAGCAGATTAGTAGTTAGGTAGAGAATAATAATGATCTCGTTCATTTAATCTGAGCATTGGAATTCATAAGGTTAAATTAGATAGTTTTCTTATTTAAAAGAAAAATAGAAAGGGTCAGCAAGCTCAAATGCACCCATATAAATGAAGAAAAAATGTTAGGGTAAATGATGGGTAGGCAGAAGCAGTTTTCACAAGGCATGGAAACCATCAAGTTGGTAATTTCATATCACTAATATCCCAAAATCCCCTTCCCTTTGCTAAAAACCCTAATGCCACTCTTAAAAGGCATTTTCCCTTGTAAAAATATCCCTCCCCTTCATATAAATATTTTTTCCCTTACTTCACTCATTTTCCCTTCCTAAGTACCCCTTTTCCCTAGATTAAAATCCATTTTCATTTAAAAAAAATAAAATCTTTTACTAACTCCCCCTTTCATTCAAAACACCCCAATACCCACTTATCCAAAGTTTTTATTTAAATATATCGGGTCCCATTGAAAAAACCCTCCCCGATACTATTTTTACTTATTTCTAGTTTATTATTAACATCCTGTTCATATATAGATATTCCCACACATATTTAACTCTCGCATATATTAAATTTAACCCCGTATAATATATATAGTTAAACTCATCCACATGTTTAACTAACTCCCACTTATATTAAAGTCCCGAACCTGTATATATACCATGCTAACATCACTTTCATAATAGTTTAAACCTATGGTTTATATTAATTCCCGGGTCCCACTTACTATAAGATCACTCATTGTAAACCCAACCATTTATATATTAAACCCTTTACATATCCCATTGCATAACTTATCCCTGGGCCCCAACTTTCAAAATCCCCTACTAACCCTACCATTTTCCCATTCATCAGATCTTCATTCCTCAGATCCGACAACCAATAGAATCTATCGCATTCCCAATTGCCCAATCTTTAACATCACTGAGGGGTTGTGAAATGAGCAATTTCGCAACCCTGCTCCCTTGCTACGTGGCAGCACCACAGTTCATCGCATCCTCAAGCCAAAAACCATTTACCAGTTTTTCATCATGCGAAAACCATCCAAACTGTTCTTTCCACCCGTTGTGAATACCACCCCTCCATTTGAATTTAACCCTGCTCCCATAATTTTTAAGCATTGTTGGTTAAAAAAAAATAAAGCCACCCTTTCTAGTCTTTTCACCATTATTCTATTCATATTTGTGGATAATAGCCTCTCTCGACCTATTCTCAAGCCAAAAAAACTTTGTTGACCTACTTTAAAGTTATGTTACACTAGAATTCAAGACTTTTTGCTACTAAAGTCGGTGCATAACCAATTTGAAGCATTATAAAGACCATTGAAGCCTCAGAAAGCCTCCGCTACATCCAAGACCTTCTCTGCAAACAAAAAAGCTTCATTTTCCATGTGCTCTTAAAGTGTCGAAGCCTTTTCTTAAGCTCAAAAGAAAGTAATAAGTTAATTGAACCAGTTTAAAAAGCTTTGCAGGCCATAGAAAAGCCATTGTTGCATCCCAAACCTTTTCTGCAAACCCAAATCATCTTTTCACAGTATTTCTAAGGGCCTGAGCCTATTTCTTAAGCCAGAGAGTAAATAAATTGAATAAAATAAACAAATCCATGGCTTCCCAAGGCATTGTAACAATCAATCCCCTACAACCTCCAGTTATTGATGTTGAACATACCCCCCTTGCAGAAAAATACTTCAAAATCAGTGACCCTATTACTGATTTCAACCTCCTTGAGCTTGGCTACTGGAGCCATGATAAATTCATGGACCAGGCTGATGATATCCACCTTTGGAAGTCAAATTTTCCCAAATATATCTTCCCACAGACTTTCAAATTCCCTGATATCATTAGAATTTGTAAAGTTAACTATCCACCAAATGAAAGAACCCTAATAAGCCACAACAAGGAGATCTTGTTCACCATTACTGTTGAATCAATAAACCAAATGCTTTAAATCCAACCTAAACCTGATGAAGCCCCTCTGTCAATTGAAATCCTTACTGAGTTATATCTGAAACTTGACTTTCCAAAGAGGTTTCAAATATTCTAAACCTTCTTGCCTTCAGTAGTTGAAACCCCAAAGAGAAACCCTCCCTATGCAGCCTCAATCTTCTCAGAAAGAACAAGATAGATTATCACAATGTTTTCTTGCATTCTAGGCTATTTTATAGATGAGTATGTAGATGCTTCAATACTAGGTTTTTTGTCCATTTTTTGTCCAGGACAACCTCCATCCTTCACATTTAACTTTGCTCAGTACTTATCAGATGCTATTCATGAGAAATTAGTTAAATTACCTGAATAAGGAGTCTTCAAGTATCTGTTTGTGTTGTTTCACATGTTCTTATACTTCCAATCTGAAAGGTTTGTAGTTAGCCTTCAGAAACTGGACACTGAGGGTAATCCACAATCAGTTGTCTTCTGGACTTCCTTAATCAAGAAATATTCCACAAAGTTTACCTATAGCAACTTCATTGATTCATTTATTCATCCAATAGTCAATATGATAAGTAGTAGCTGTGAACCAAGAGTCAGTGATGAGATAAAAAAAGTCTTACAGTTATCAGAACACAGTACGACAGGATACTATTTTTATACCAGCACCACACTAAGATTAGGGTATATGGATGTCAACTCAGTCCATATAAGCTGCCCAAATACCTTCCAATGAGGTTATTTTCACTTGAATATATCAGGTAGATCCTAAACTTTGATGAAGTGAATTTCCTATCAGCCAAGAAAAAAAACAGTTTAAGATCAAAAACTAGATTGGTCCTTTCATCTGCAATAACAAGAATGCTAGTAAAAAGGAAAAAAAGTATCTTCAAGAATTCAAGTTCAGTGAAAGTTTCAAATGGAATTATGATCCTTTAGGAATTATTAGCATGTTAAGAATCAAATTCAAACTAATTCCTTTTGTCCATGAGTCCAAACCAGAGATAGAAAAATACTCCAACCAGTTATAGTGGTTGGAGAATACTTTGAAAGAGGCAGAGAAGCAAGGTGATACTAGTTCCATATTGAAAACTCTAGCCCTACAAGATAGGAACTTCAAGAGAGTAAGAGAAGAAGGATCATATTCAGCTCAAACCACCACTTAAACCAAATTCAAATTGATGTACAAGAAGAATCCCAAATTAAATCATATAAATGAACAAGTTGAGATAATTGAAATTATTGATATTGATACAGTGGTTAAAGAAAATACACGTCCAATAGTTTCAGAGGAAACTTACCAGCCTTCAACATCTAATACTCAAATAATTCAAAAGCAACATAGTTTTGAAGTGTCTTCATTAAGTAAACTAGTAGATAAAGAATAGGATATCATGAAAAATTACGAAGAAATCAAACTCAGGAATGAGGCATTAAAAGTAAACACTTATGCCCAATACTAGAAGCAGACACCTAGTGACCAGAACAGGTTGCTTTCTGCATTTGATTACAAGACCAAGAAGATGTAGATGACCTTTTTACAACCCATAGTGAAGAATTCAAAGTCATCAGCTGACTATAAGAAAACATCATATGAAGTTGAAGCCAAATATGTTCATCCTATAGACCAAATATAATTTCATAAGCAAGCTGGTGAAATGTTATATTCTACAATGACAATTCTGCATTAAAGAAACAGCTCAAATTTCCTCCTACTGAACATCCACAAGCTAAAGAAGTTTTAGAGAAAGAAGGAAAAAAAGATGAAATGATAAATCTCATCATTCAGTTGACAACTCAACTGAAAGAGATGGAGAAAGAGATGGACAAGTTAGTGCAGGAGAAAAATTCCATCATGGAAGCAATCCCTATCACTCCTGTTCCTACAGTTCCTTCTACTTTAGCAGCTTCAGTGGCCACAGCAGTTCCAATAGCTACAACACATCCCACTACATCAACAACTACACCAGCTACAGAATCATCTACAACAGCAACTCATCCTAGTGATCAAGTAGGTAAACTAGTTAAAGAAATGAAAGACATGTCCATACAGACTAATGAAATTAATAGACTTAAAGAAAAAATAGAGAGTCTAGAGGATGAGAAGAAACTAGTTCAAATCATGTACAAGAATGAAACTCAAAAGTCAAATAGGTTGACTGAGAAAGTATGGAAGATAGAGAAAGAGTTGACATTGAAAGAAGTACTTACCCAAGCAAAGGAGCAATCGCGGGCCAATATCATTGACTCTGTCAATGACATTTGGCCATCTATCCTAGTTATTTATGAGCAGAAGGATCTAGTCAAGGCAGCAAATGAAGCCATTCAGAAAGTAAAGGAAGAATTTGGTAAGAAGCCAGAAGAGGCCAATGAAATCATCAAGCTTCTTAATTCCAAGAACAAACAGGAATTAGAATAAATTTGAATTAGTGACAGGATTGAAACAATCCTTGAGGTAAGAAAGGTGATTTATAAAAGGAAGTTGATGGTATAACTTGAAGACAAGTGTCAAAACATGGAGCTTGCAATAACCAGATTCATGGTTAAATTTGATGTTTAAAGGCAGAAAGGTCTGCCTAATCTTTTGGTTATCAATGACAGATTGAGGAAACATGAGTATTATGATAATAAAATCATAGAAGTGGCAAAGGAACAGGCCAAAAATTCCTCCATTAAAGGAATGCCTATAGGAAAAGTGCTCTATCAGAGTTTTGAAAACCTCTTTTACCTCCAGCATGAGGTAAAATATCTCTTTATCAACAAGCCTACATTTGAAAGATATACAGAGGCTGATGAAATTTTCAGAAGAATGGCAAAAAATAAATTTCTAGATGCAGAGGCTTGGGAAGAGTTGAATGATTTACTATGATAGTGAAAATGTCACAGGTAAAAAGCAGTCAAGGTAAAAGAGCAGTAAAAGTGAAAACAGAGTAGTCAAAGGTTAGAGATAAGATAGTAACAGCTTAAAGAGTATCAGAGCAGGGAGATAATAATGAAAGACAGAGTTTAAAGTCAAAATAGATATAAAAAATAGAGTTTAAAGTGTACCAGATGACAAAATAGAGTTAAAAGTAAAGATGTAACCAGCGTAAAGGACACTCAACTGCATAAAATACAACCAGCGTTGAGCAACAAAAAAAGAGAGAAAGCAACAACATATCAACAAGAAAACAACAAAATCCAAATAAAAGAGGGCCAACTAGCATTTAGTCTCCTAGGTGTCTCTATCTTCTTGCATGAAGATATTTATTTTTCCTTGAATAATTCCTAAATCAGTTTTAGGATCTTTTGTAATAGTTTCCATATAAATACTTCATAATTCAAAGTATTGGGTGTGGATTGCTAAACATTTCTATAGTTGTATTGATCTAAGAACCAGAGGGTTTATTGTACCATTTTCAAGTCAGCACACTGGATTGAGTAATAAAGGCATTGCATTACAGGATTCATGTGTTGAGCCACTTCAGTGAAGTATATTTCTATTGTTCAATTGTTATTTTCTGAAGTTTTTCACATACTTGCATGTTTTCTGAATCTAAATGTATAACAGGAATTTTATTTCAGAACTTGTTTAAATACACTATGTCTTGTACTGCTATTCATTTACATGTTTTCCTTTGATATCTAGATTAGGGAATTCTTCATTGCTCCCTAGTTTTGATTGAGCTCTGTCATTTCCTTCATTATCCAGTTTGAGGAACCCTTAATTACTCCTTGATCCCGATTGAAACCATTTCACCTTCCAACCTTAAGATCTGAATTTACTCAGCTACCTTGCCCTGTGAACACTTCCTTTAGAACTTGATTCTGACATGTTGCTTGCTACATTGACTCCATAGCCCAATGGAAAACAAGCCTGCATCTATCCATATGAATGAGTAATTCCACCACCAAACCAAACCAAAATCAAAACCAATCAATCTTACATAACTAGCCTAAAATAAATTAAAAACAACAAAGTTAAATTATAAAGAGAGAGCCCTCTCTGAGCATTAGGAAGGCTAGATCCTAAGCTTAAAAGTAGGTTTGTGGTTACCTCTAATGTTCTTTAAGTAAAATATTAACAACCCTAGGAATTATTGGAGTGATAACACCCCAGGAATCTAATGCATGAGAATTTGGACTTAGCCAACAATGTGATTGGATGTTCACATGTTGTGGCTAAACATGAGGTGGATAAACATTAGCCATTAATATTTTACTTAGCTTTAAATGAGAAAAGTTAGATTGTTTAGGTTTGTTAAATTAATTAGGAAAAAAAATAGAAATTGGTTTCTCCCTGCGAGGAGATTCAGCCAAGTAGGACATGAGCTTAGAAATAGAGTAGCATTTGTTTGTTGGAGTAGTTCAACAAAAATCTATTTTAGGCGAGAAGGACCTCTTTAGATTGTTATATAAATATATAAGATAGGTGAGAGAGAGAACAGAGTGTGGAAAAAGCGAGACAGTGTGAAATAGGTGTGCAAGAGGCGAGAGCAGAGAGAGCATAAACAAGTGTAATAACCAACCGATCAAGGGCTTGGCTCTGTAAATTCCTTTATTATTAATTTTCAAGTGTTTTGTATCGATCGGGCTCTCTATTCAAACTATTTATTTAAAATCCGTTGAATCGCATATATATTAAGTTATATAGCGGAAGGACAATCGGATTGTAGGCGCGACGAGGTTCATAGATCTGAACCCGATCAATGGGAGAAATCTCATCGCAAGTTTAAAGCCATCGCACTTCACACAGAAATAGGTTTAACGTTAAAAAGTCACAAGTTAAATTTTTTTATCAGTGATGCGAAGTGAGGAGTGGAGAGACAACAGGGATCTCCGGATCCGAGACTAATCCAATGGTGGAGATCATAGCACCAGGAAACAATTTCGCACTTTGAAATATTTAGGAAAAAGTGTTAAGACATCGAAAAATAAATTTTTTATTTGCGATGTGAAAAGGAGGAGGACACATGTTAGCTCAGCGTAGTTTTGCACTTCGCAAGATTTAGGAAATAAGTGTTAAGAAATCGAAAATTAAATTGTTTTATTTACGATGTGAAAAGGAGGAGGACAAATGATAGCTCAGTGTAGTTTCACAATTCGCAAGGATTAAATTTTAAGTGTTAAAGCTAAACTGTAAATTGTACAATCTGCGAGCACTGGTGATTGGTCAGGCTTGTTGTGGGGCCCTTCGGTAAGAGATTTTGTGCAAACGAATTGTTTTTGGTTATATGTGTTTTGTTTATAATAATGTTGTTGATCACGCCATATGTATGTATGTATGTTTAATGAGCCCTGATTTTAAAACAAACCCACTGCGGGTAACAAGGTTGTGTAGAGTGTAAACTCTATAGTTTCTGTGCATACTCTAATATTTTTGCAGCTTGTCTGCATCATTTTGTTTTGAATACTTGTTGTGAGCGAGGAGAGAAGGTTGTATTGAATGTAGAGGAGTTGTACTCTTCAAAATAAATTGCATGGTTTTTTCGATCCAACTTCCAACCGGGAAAATGACCTGCAAGATGGACACATATTCTATCTAACTATGAGATAGACCAGGGTTTTGCCATAGCTCCTTTCATGTTCTGAATATTTCTGCCATTGAAAATTCTAAAGATTTGTGCCCAATATAATTAGTTATGGCCTCCACAATTTCTTGGGTGAAAAGACAGTGGTTCTCAGTGCTTCCACTGTATTCGTCGATTCTTTCATGGATGCCATCCTTGAGAAATTCATGCTGATATTTCATTTCTCACAAATATGTGAAATTAACCTAAAATTTAAGAGATTTTTATCGTTGATAAGGCATGAGGTTTGGAGCAAGCGGCCCTAGAGTCATCTAGCATCAAGATGTTCCATCATTGTGGAATCATTTGATTGGTGGATGACAATAGGGCTTCTTGTTTGAGCGTTGATAAACTACTTTATCAAATAAACTTGTTATATTACTGACACCGAGGAGTTGAGCCATCTGAGGGAACTTTAAGTAATGGATCAAGTGCATGAGGAAGAAATAAGATTTTAAATTTGACACATAGTAGGCAATTGTTGAATGCAACATTAGAATGCAGTAATTATTGAATTAAGTCACAGTGAAACGCCTTCTCATTCTAGCAGTCATGGAGTTTTAAAATTTTCTTTCACCAACAAAGAAGTTGCCTCAATTTCATGAGACTATATATTGGTTGGAATGCCCTTTGGTGACATAATTGTGTTGTGGGATTAAATTTTTCAAATTTGTAGCAACATCAATTTATTTAATAGCATTGGAGATCTGTGCAGGTGCAAGCTTGTGGTGAGAAGCCACATTCCAAGGTGAATTATGATGCTTTGTGTGTGATAATTTTTTTGTTCGTTTCCCAACAACATAATAATCTTGTGCATTGTTTAAAGTAGAGCTAACACAACCAAAAAAAAAATTGTGTGAACCGTAATTAATTGTGGGGTGAGAGCAGCCACGATGGAACTAATTTGTTGTAGAAAAACCCATAATGCTAAAACTGATGGCTCGACCCTTATATCTTTGAAGATGATTTAAGTATGGCAGAATATGGGGAGTAGTTGATACTCTTAAGGAGAACTTGCAGAGGCAAATGAACCAGGAGTAGCCCTTTCAAAGTGCAGATGAATGGTGGAACAAGATCATGCAGAGATCTTGAAGGTGAGATGGTATGTTTTTAACTCTAGTTTTAAAGATGTATTTGCAGGCTATAGGTTGCAGATAAATAAGGAATATCTCAGCAAAAGAACAACAATAGGATATAGGTATGGAGACTTGTTGAAAAGGGAGGCTTAGGTTGTTATAGCATCATTTTTCACCCTCATGTGATTCATGATTGTCTCTATGGCCTTGGGCACCCATTCCTACATACTTGAATAAAAGTTCATAAAAAACAGTGTTTAAAATCCCATACGCGGGTATGCCCAGACTTTTCCGCGTGTATACGCGAGTCCATATATACTTTTCCATGTATGCCATTAAAATCATTAAAAAATATATAAAAATCTCTATTTTCGAGGCTGGGTTGATGGTTACTCCAGTAGTTCAACCACCCCAACACGTGGCCAACTGTTTCCAACTGATTGAAACTACTTTGAGGGAGTATAAAAGCCCCTCACATGCATGGCCTAAAGGAGGGAGAAATCTATATCCATTATACTCTGTTGGAGCCCCAATTCAAGTCTGATTTCCCGTGCCTCCTACACTTTCCCAGATTTTACAGGAAACCCTTGTTTCCTGGAGATGTTCATCAGCTTATATGTCATCTCGTGTGCACAAGTGTTGAAAGTATCCTAGCGAGGCAAGGGCGGGACGGATCCGGACGACGGTCTGTTCGAAGATCGTGGAAGGATTCAGGTGATCTCTCCACTTTTCTTTTATTGTACATGTTGTTCGTAATGAAGAAGAACCATCTTGTTCCCGAATTCACGTGTTAATATCTGCTTGCATATGTGAAAGGATTATTAATTAAGCATTTATTATTGTTTATATGATGTTTCACATGGATTACACTGACATTTAGGAGAAATATATGTTGTACAACTAGATTTCCGTGCACGTTCTTTCTTGATTTCTAGGTTGAAGAGGAAGAAGGGTTGTTGGGGGTTTGGACCCCACGGGATCTACATCAAACGTAGGATTACGAGTGAGTTCTACTATCGATGTTATATAGTTTTTAGCGTACAAGTGTGGTTGTGTGAGTCCTTCTTGAATAGCATGCTCTAATCTGTGGTGGTTTTGACCCAACAAACCTCTAGGGAGTTATTTTCCGAAACAAAACTGGCGACTCCACTGGGGATCACATTTTTGTGATTCCCCTGTTGGGTGGTTTCAGCTATTTTAAAGGTTTCCAACAGTTTTAATCATTATTTCCAGTCCAGTTAACTTTTTCTCAGTCAGGCTGAAGACCTGGTTCTTTATCCAGGCTTGATCTTTTTTATTTTTCATTATTTTCTTTCTCATACGCAAGTTTTCCTTCACACAGTCGCATATACACGTAGATTGTTTCAAAGGAAGTCGCGTATACGCGGGTTCCCTTTGACACAGTGACGTATGCACGCTTGTTGCAAAATTGATAAGTAGCGTATGCCTGGGCAAATTTTGAAATTTTTGATTTCTTGACTTTTTGGTCTTGTTTGCCTATGGAGACCTATTCCTGTAATGTCCTTTTAATCTCTGGATTGTGTTGAAAGTGGTTATTGGTCTTCTTCTCTCTTGTTTGGTTGAAGACTGGCTCATTTGGAAAATCTTCGTTTTTAGTGCTTGCATTTCTGGTTCGAGTACCAAGATCTCTTTCTCGGGATTCTTGGTTGTTCTGCTTCATCAGGACAGAGAGCTTCTGCTCATATGCTCTTTCCTCACTTTATTTCTTGCTTTGCACTTTAATTTTTGCCTACTTTTTGGTTGGTTTTCTTGAGTTCATCGGACTAGGTCTTGTTGCAATTTTTGAAGAATCTTTCTTGTTTCTTTGAAGTTTTGTTTGCTGCAAGATTGTGCTATTCTTCTGGGCTGAATTACTGAGTTTCTTGTCTTCCTTTTTCTCATGTGAATCTTGCTACTAAGTGGCCCTATGAGATTTGGAGCATTTGTTAAATTTTTTGCTTGAAATTCAGAGATTGTTTGGCTTGGTAATTGGATAGTTTTCTTGGTCTCTTTGAAGTCTTCTTTAATAAAATTTAAAAAGCTCAAAAAACATTTTGTTTTGCCATTGCTTTTGTTTTGAATTTTTGTTTTGGTTTCTTTCCATCTTTTGAAGCCTTGTTGAGATTTCTTACCTTCGGTTTTTGGCTTGATTTGAGAAGGGAATTTTCATTGGTTTCTTTCTCTTATTTCGAGTATATTTTGGTGTCTTTGTACTGAGAGTTTCTGATTTGGGAATTAGCTTTGTGGACAACCGAAAAGTGATAGAACTGAAGGATTCTTGGGAAATTTCTCTTTTCTTGTTAGATTTTGCATCTTAGAATTGGCATGCTCTTAGTTATTTGCATTAGGTGCACTTAAGCATTTGTAGTCTTTTTCATAGATTTTGCGTGTGAGTTTGATATCTGAAAAGAAAAAATATATAATCTCATAGAACACATGTAGAAATTTCTTTTCATCGAAAGGCAATTACTACATCTGAATGTAGTTTGGTTTTCATTAATTTCTTTTCTACGTCATAAAACACCACGAGTTTCATTTCCATATCCCCTCGACTTAATATAATAGCCAACTAAAATAAGCGCGATAATTTAAAAACAACTAGAAAGTTTTTTATTAAGTGTCATACACCAACTAGCTAGGTTGTAGGGCCTTGGATTAGGTGAGTGGAGAGTTAAATCTCCAAGGCTGCTCAAACTAAAACATAGAAGTTTATTAATTGAGCGAAATCCAACTCTGTTAGGTGGATCGGGAAAGCTCTCTTCCAGAGAGTCAAGCGCGAGGGGAAGTGAAGGCCGAGAAGAGAGATACCCCCTCTCTGATTTGCTGGATCTTGCCTCAAGACCGTTCCACCCGACTTCTGACACAGATTGGTGCCCACAGTTTCCATTCCTAGGTTCCACACAGGTGACTGCGGGGGGGAATATCCGTGGTACCTGAGGCAGACGTCGTATCACTTTCAACAGTACTTCTGGAGGGTGCCCCGGCGAGCTTGGGTACTTGGACCGGCAAAGGCTGTTGTTAGGAGGTCGGCGTAACTGTTTCTGATACCTTCGCTAGTAGGCCTGGGCTGTAATTATCCCAGACTACTTTTGGGAGGTCTTGTTTTTCTCTTTCTTGTATTTTGGTGTCCGGTCCTAATCACCTGGAGCAGAAATACCCGAAGGCTGCTTGCTTGGTTGTATCTCAGGGATTTTTTGTAGTGAGTGCTCTTTGCTCCTAGCTTGCCTAGCTTTATACTTTTTTTAGTCTAGTTAATCTGTTAAAGTGGCTGATCAAGCGCCTCGTCGATCGAGGAGAATCTGGGGGTTATCTCTCGAGAGTACTGAGCCTTCTTCGAGAAGGCATAGGAGTAATATAGCAGGTGAATATCACCCAGTGGTATCTGACGTAGTAGAGAGAGATCCTCTGCTAGGGCTTGAAGGTCCTGTAATTGGTTCTGGTGTTCGTTCCGAGAGGAGCACTCCGCTCATCTCGAGAGTCTTGTTTCCACGAGAAGCAGGAGAAGAAGTAGAAGTAGAGGAAGTATCTCAATCTTCTGAGTCACTTCCATCTCCTCTTCCTCCTGATTATCTGTTTTTTGTTGAGTACATCAGACCTGAGTCCGCAAGACCAGAAGATCCTCCATTTTATTAATACCTTTCGATGGCCACGACTGGGAACGCGGCATCGGCTGTGAGTGCTACAGGCATTCAAACTCCTGCTTCAGTAGAAGGAGGGGGCACAATTGCTATATCTACAGTTGCTTCTAGTACTGCTGTGTTTGGCTCTGGTTCCACCCAATCACAGGCTTCTCAATCTGGTCCCTTTTGTTTCGGAATGCCCACTAGTGGGATTCCTTCATTTTCCTTTTCCACTGCTGCAACTGCGTCTGCACCCATGTCTTCCATGGCCAGTGGGTCAGCTTCTTTTCAAGGGTTCCCCTTCGGAAGTGGGCATATTCCTAGTTCAAATCCTTCCTTAGGGTCTTTTCCTTTTACTTCTCAGACTCAGAATTTTAACCCTTGGTCTGGAGGTCAGAGTTCGACTACCTTTACAGGTTGGAACCCTGTATTTACAGCAGTGGGGGCAGGGAATCAATTTTACGTTGGTCAACAAGGGAATGCTTCTTTCCCTTCGTCGAGTGCTTATCAGGTTTTTTCCCCTCTTTCTAATGCATGGAACCCCTATCAGGGGCTTTCCTGTTCATTTACTAATTCGGGGGGGGAACTGGTCCAGTCTTTGGTAACTCTACGTTGGGAGGGGGTCCTTCTCTAAATGCTGGGTCTTTTGGCCCAACATTTTCTACGAGTTCTTTTTGGCAACCTGGTGCCTCATCAAATCCAGGTTATTATTTTCAGAATGTAGGGAATTCATCCCATCAAGGATGGAATCCCTAGGCTCCTCCTCGTTTACCTTTTCTGGCAACTTTAAACTTGCCGGATTTGTCGAAATTGACGAATGATCTGATCTGATATATTCCGAGGTGGCCTCCGGTTCCTACCAACCTACCTTCAGACATTCCAAAGGCTGAAGGCAAGAATGGAGAGGACCCGGCTGATCATATCACCACTTTCCATCTATGGTGTTCATCTAAATCCATGATCGAGGATTCGATTAGGTTGAGGTTGTTTCAACGCACCTTGACTGGAAACGCTGCCAAGTGTATATTGAGTTAACTGGGGGCAGTTTTGCTACTTTTGGAGATCTGGCTACTACGTTTCTAAATCATTTCCAGTTGCCTATCCATTATGATTCCAGGATTGAACTCCTAGCTAATTTTAAGCAAGACGATGCAACCCACATTTTTGATGATATTCAAGAGTGGCAGAGAAGGAAGAGGCTTATTAAAGCTCATATTCAAAGAGAATTCCTTTTGGAATGGTTTTTAAAATCTTTGCAGTCATATATTTCTAAGGATGTATCCTTGTCAGGGGTATTTTCCGAGGAGCAAGCTATTTTCAGGGCCCAACAGCTTGAATTGATATATTCTCAGTCTGGGGTCCTTCATAAATATTTTCCTTATGCTCCTCACTCCAAAATAGACTTATCCAAGACTAAACCTGGTCCTCATGGTGATGGACTTATTGGGTCGATCAATAGTGGTGCAGCTAACCTGCTTAGTCAATTGCAGCAGTTGTCTATACAATCTACTCCTTCCGGTCAGGCTGTGCCTACTGAGTCATCGCCTTCTCAATCTTTGTCAATAAATTCCATTCAAACCTCCGACCCTAAAGGAAATCAACAATCCGAAGGGAAGAAGAAGGGACAGAATAATAAGAAAAAGGGAAAGAATGGGAAGGGTAATGCAAATAAATCCAACGAGCATGTTGGTGAGGGCCCAAAGGATAAAAATAAAGTGAAGTTTCAATGCAAGTTATGTGCTGGAGACCATCTTACTCACCTTTGCCCTAAAATTCAGGATGCGCAGTGCTTGTTAGCTCACCAAGGTTCTTCTAGTTCCCAGGCTATGTTGACAAACCCTTTTCCCCAAGGGCAACAGCTAGTTGTTGGCGCGAATCAAAATACTGGGGCTTCCTCTGGGGGCACCCAGGAAGGGGAAAAACCGTCAAACATATACATGATGAGTGCTCACGTGGATATCGCTACGAGATCCCATGATTATGGCGAAGATGAGTCTTCGAAAGCCAAGGGTGCTCCCGATGGTACTGAGCCACTTCATATTACGAGGCCTACTGTTGAGCCTATACCTCGGATGCCAAAAGCATCTACTAAGCGTACGACGATTAATCCAAATTCCAGGGCTGCCCAGAACTACTCTATTGTGGAAGATCTGGCGCAGAGTCCTTGTGCCATGTCGGCTCTTGAGGTGCTCCAGTCTTGTCCAGCTCAGCGTAGTGCTCTGCTCACTGCTATTGGGGTCGTTGATCCAAAGAACTCTCTTGTGATTACATTCGATATGTCTAATTTTAAAAAGAGACTCCCCCATCATATGGCTTTTCATATCAAATCATCGTATCTAAAATTCAATATTTTTCGAACGGTCGTTGATGAGGGTGCTTCGACATGTGTGATGTCTCTCGCATGCTGGAAGGGAATTGGATCCCCCGCAGCTGTTCCATCTGCTAATCTTCTGACTGCGTTTGATGGTCATTCTCACAGACCGCATGGTATTGTCCCAGCTTTGCCCATCTATGTTGGGGGAAAAACTGTAAATATAGAGGTTGAGATAGTTGATGCAAGCTTGGAATACAACCTTCTGTTGGGGCGAAACTAGATTTATGAGATGGATGCTATTGCATCCTCATTATTTCAGATTATTTGTTTCCCTCACGAAGGGAGGATTGTTACAGTGGATCAACTGGATTGTTCTCCTGTAGACCCGAATGCATCTACTGACTCAACTATTCCAAAGTTGGATAATACCAAGTCGCCTGTTGAGAATTTAGGGGTTGGAATGTATTCTTCTTTGATGGGTACTTTCGATATTCCACCTCCTATTGTTCATATAAATGCAATTTCATCCTCCAGGGCTCCTATTCGAAGAGATTTCTTCAGAACTCATTATTTTTCGGACCCTTGGACCTTACCTTCCCCTACCTCCACATTAGCGGAACGTCAAGTGGGTGGAATGGCGTTTTCGATGTCTGTAGCTGAGATTGCTTATCAGTCTATTGTTGAATCTGTAGAGTCCATTCCAGCTCCTCTTTCTCCGGAGGAATTGGATGGCGATGTGGCTCCGGCTTGGACACTTAGTTCTTCTTCTGCCCAGGATTGCCTTGATACCACTCTTCCATCTGAAGAGGCCATCTTGGAAGCTATGACTAGTATAGATAGACCGTGGGATGATTTGCATCATCAGTCTTACTTTTTACCTGATTTGAGCGAAGTTGAAACAAGTTTTCCAAGTCCTTCATCTCTTGGTCCTGTTTTCCCAGTCCTGAACCCTTTAGCACCAACACAGGTATATGCTAAAGGGAACATGGCTGTGATTTCTCCAACTATCCTGGTGAACATTTCCAGGGATCCCAATGTTATTGAGAATGTCTTCATCAGAGCTGAATGTTCCCCTGAAGAGATTCAGATTTATACCGATCTCTTTAAAGAGTTTAGGGATGTATTCGCTTGGTCTTATGAGGAAATTCCTAGTATAGATCCATCTATTGTCCAGCATGAGATCCAGACTTACGAAAAAACTAAGCCTGTGAGGCAAAAACTTCGTTCGGTCAATCCTAAGAAGGCTGCAGCTATCAAAGCCAAGGTATAGAAGCTGCTCAAGGCGAGATTTATTTATCCTGTTCCTTTGACTGAATGGGTTTCAAATCCTGTTCCCATGGATAAAAAACAAGGAACAATTTGAGTTTGCATTGATTTCAGAGACCTTAATAAAGCATGTCCGAAAGATAATTACCCCACACCATTTATAGATCAGATTATCGATGAGTGTGCCGGTAACGAGATTTTCTCCTTCATGGACGGTTTCTCCGGATATAATCAGATTACTATCCATCCTGAAGATCAGCATAAGACTGCCTTTATTTGTCCCTGGGGTACTTTTGCTTACAAGAAGATGCCTTTTGGTCTTAAAAATGTTGGGGCCACATTTCAGCGGGCCATGTCATATGCCTTCCATGACATCAAACATATTATCGAGGCGTATTTGGATGATTTAGCTGCTCATTCTCGAAAGAGAATGGATCATCCTGCTCACCTCTGTCAAGTATTTGAACGATGTCGTTTCTACAAGATTAGGTTGAATCCGAACAAGTGTGTTTTCGCGGTTACATCCGGTCGGTTATTGGGATTCATTGTGTCTTCGGAAGGGATTAGGGTAGATCCCTTCAAGGTTGAGGCAATACTTCGGTTGCCTCCCCCGTCCTCTATTCGCCAACTTCAAAGTCTACAAGGAAAGGCTAATTTTCTTCGGAGATTTATCGTAAATTATGTTGAAGTTACCAAGGGATTTATGAGATTGTTGAAGAAGGGAGTTCCATTTTTTTGGGATGACTTCGATCAACGCTCATTCGATGCTTTGAAAAAAGCATTGACCTCTGCTCCTTTATTGAGTCCACCTGATTATAGCAGGGATTTCCTTTTGTATCTTGCTGCAGCAGAATCTACCATTGGTATGGTTATGGTTCAGGAAGATGATGCTCTTGCAGAGCATGTTATATACTATCTTAGTCGAGGATTGGTAGGACCTGAACTCCGGTATACTCTGATAGAAAAATTAGATTTAGCAGCTGTTCATGCTGTGTAGCGACTCCGGCATTACATTCTTCTACGAAAAACTTATGTTTTGGCAGCAGCCAATCCATTTCAGTTTGTTCTCAGTAGGCGAGTGATTGGGGGCAAATACAATAGATGGATTGTGATTTTGCAAGAATTTGATCTTGAGTTTATGTCTGCCAAGTCCAAGAAATCATTGGTTTTCGCAGAATTGATCTCCGAGTTGCCCTGTGGGGAAGAGATGATCTATGATGAATCCTTTCCGGATGAACATTTGTTTCTTATCTCTTCACAGGATCCTTGGTATGGAGATATCATTGTGTATCTCCAGACTGCGAAGTTTCCCTCTACTTTTTTGAAAGATGAGCGTCGTAAGTTGCGTCACTTGGCTAAGAATTACTTGATTATTGGTGATGCTTTATACCGTCGAGGGGTTGATTCAATCCTGAGACGTTGCTTAACTCTCGAAGAAGCTGAGGCTGTGCTGAATGATTGCCACAGTGGAGCTTGTGGTGGTCATTTATCTGGGCTTGCTACAACCCAAAAAATCTTGCGTGCTGGGTACTTTTGGCCTTCGATTTTCAAAGATTGTATGGAGTCGGTCAAAAAGTGTCATCCATGTCAAGTTTATACTCAAAAAATGCACGCTCATCCAGCTCCACTTTTTCCAGTCATTACTGTCGGTCCCTTTAGAAAGTGGGGTATTGATTATACTACTTGTAACCCGCCTTCGGCTAAAGGTCACAAGTACATTATTGTACCAATAGACTACTTTACGAAGTGGGTCGAGGCTATGCCTACTTTTGGGAATGATGGTGAGACTGTAGCTCTTTTTCTTTTCAACCAAGTTATTGCTCATTTTGGTATTCCTAGAGAGATTGTCACTGATCATGGTAGTCATTTTCAGAATAGCATGATGGCTGAGTTGGCTCTAAAATTAGGTTTCCGGCAGGAGCATTCATCTCCTTATTATCCTCAGGCCAATGGGCAAGTGGAAGCCGTGAACAAATCCTTGAAGACCATTCTTCAAAGGACAATTAATAAAGCTCGATCCAACTGGCATATCATGCTGTATCCTACACTTTGGGCATACAGGATGTCAGTGAAAACTGCAACTGGCTTTACTCCGTTTCAACTAGTTTACGGGCTAGAATCCATATTTCCCATTGAATGTGAGATTCCTTCTCTTAAGTTAGCCGTTGAGCTTCTTCCTGACACTTCTAGTCTTGAAGAACGTCTCCTTCATCTAGAACATCTTGATGAGCAGCGTCGAGATGACGCCACGATGAATGAGGCGCATAAGAAATGAGTCAAAGTTCAGTACGATAAGGCGGTCAAACCTAGGGTTTTCTCGGAAGGTGACCTCGTTTTGGTCTATGCCCAAGAGAAGGATGCCCTGGGCGCAGGAAAGTTTAAGTCTATGTGGTATGGCCCCTTTATCGTTAAAAAAGTCCTTAAAAAAGGAGCATATACCTTGGTTGATTTTGAAGGGAATGAGTTGCCGGAGCCTAGAAATGGGCTCTATTTGAAAAAGTATTATGCCTAGGCTTCGGCCTGGCATTTTGCTTTTGTATATAGTAGTTTTGCTTTGTACATATCTGGTTTTTCGATCTTTGATGGGATGGTGATGTTTTGATCTGCTTTGACAGGTTGTGTCGGATGTCATGAGTCATTTTGGTTTTGCCGATGGTGCTAGTAGACACACCCGGAACTTGGCTTCCGCAGCTTGGGTGCTTCATCATCCATCCGGTCAGCTGTTAGTATCAAGAGGAGTCTGTATTGGTCCTGCTTCCAATAATATAGCATAATACACTGCAGTTATTTATCTACTCTTGGAGGCAATATCTTTGGGTGTTGATTCGTTGGTAGTTTTCTTGGACTCCCAGCTGATGGTGTTGCAGTTGAACAATACTTATAGGGTTCGAGATCCATTTTTACTCCGGTTGTTCTTGAGGGTACGTTTGTTACAAAGATCATTTCAATTTTTAACTTTCATTCATATTCCTCGAGCTGACAATTGGATGGCAGACTCATTAGCTAATCAAGCAATTGATTGGCATATTAATCATTCCATACAATAAATTTTAATCATCAAAAACATCATACATTTTTATACATTTGTCACATCACATCAAAAATCATTGTATATATATATCTCAATCAGAGTGTTCAAAAAACTATACAAAATTTGGATTCATAAGTCATACAAAATTTGGGCTTATGCCCGATCATGTTCAGTCTCAAAAAATATATAGTCATCTGGTAAATCATATCTATCTACTCCTGTGGTCCCTGCCCAGAAGTTGTGTTCCTATAGAACACGATCGCAGTCGTGACTCAGCGAAATAACCACACCCAGTCACGAGGTACTCCTACTACCCGTCTCTGGATGGCCTTGGGTAGATCTTCCACTACATCCATAGGCACTTGGCGGGTTAAACCCTCCAAGTTCCTCTATACATCATGGAGGGTTCTGTCTGAGTCTACCGTATCCACCTCGCCTCTACGACACTTATGCCATGGGTAGCCCTCAGGATGGACTGGTCCAATATATATATCATGATCATTATGATATTGTAAGTCACTTTGAATCCAATGAAAAACATGTTTTTTCACACATATTAAAAAAAAGAAATCCAAAAAAAAATCATATAATCAAAAAAAAAAATTTGCAATCTTACCAATGGCACCCCATGCCGCACCAGGTGGAGGGACGAGGTCTGGATCACCTCGGAAATCCATCCCGGCATAGGGGTAGTCCTCCACAGCGATTATTTGTTCTCCCCACCATTGGAAGAACTCGTCATCCCAGGTGGTTCGAGGAACTTCACTTCCCCCCAGTCTCTTCATCAAGTCAGCCCATCGGGCAATTCTTGGGTCTCTTGGGCTGCTGATAGAAGAGATCACTTTGGGTCTCAACCCAGGAATCTTCTCAAAGAAGAATGTCATCAATATTGTACCATATCCAAAATGTTTGTCTTTGATTTTCAGATGGAAGTCAATTGTTGCTTCATATTCATTAATAGAGTTGTGCACCAATCATATATATGATTTAAGCATTCCACAGCTATACTCATTTGAGTCCTGGATGCCTGGTGTAAGGAAGCAGATCCTGCTACCCTACCAATGGTAAAAAGGAGAATTTTCATGTGCAAGTCTGTTAAATCTCTTATAGAAATTTGACTCCCAACTTTCTTGGACCCCTCTACGCAGTAGACGTGGACATAGTCAGCCATGGTTAGCCCTCCCAAAGGCTTGCCATGCAAGTCTACTGGTTCCCCCCTCCGGGAGAGTCCAGTAATAAAATAGATGTCTTACACCTCGATACGTATGGGCATTTGATCTATTATGAAGCAATCTTCTTCCGGTTCCCAATAATTCACAAGCATTTCGAGCAACTGGACATTACTCTTCATATTTGGCATTTTGAAAAATTTGAGCAATCCACAATTTCGAAGAATATTGAGCGATAATTGGTCTTGCATTACTTCATTGTCAATGGCACTGTGCTCACGTTCTCTCCAAGATATAGTCATCCTGCAAAAATTCAATAATTTGTCCATTAAAATCGTGTTTTTTCATTTCGGGTTGCGCATACGCGACTTTCTCTGTACACAGTCGCGTATATACGCAGCTTGGTCAATATAAACCCGCGTATGCGCAGAACCGTAATTTTAAACAAATAATTCTACGGTGAAATTTCCAAATTTCTACTTTATTTATGGACAAATTTGATAACAAGGATGGATTAAGAGCTTACCTAACAAATTCGGCAAAGTTTGATGGTCGATTGCTCCTGTTTTGATGACAGAGGCTTTTTCTCCAAAGCTCTTTTTCCCAATTCAGCTAGTAACAATGAACCAAATGTGAGGTAACTTGTGTATTTATGCCCAAAAATTGAAATTTTTTGCAAAAATTCGTTATGCTTATTTTTTCAATCTATCTTAAGCTGCATAATCCGGATGCTTGGAAGTGCCCAGATTGGTATATTTTCAGGTACATTTTGATGAAGTCGAGATTTTTTCCGGTTTTTGATCCATGACTGGTGACCTGTCATGGCAGGTATATGATCTTCACTGGCATATAGGTTAGGGAATCCACTTTCCGTTGCATTTTGCATACTAGCCTCCATTCTGATCACTTGCCATAGGGTCGATCCCATCAGGTCATGAGTATTTCACCCATTTCACTCGCCGATTATTTAATCATGACTTGGTGGTAGAGCCTTCCTTTACATGGGCTTCCTAGTTAGTTCCTCGCTAACACTTGTTGCCCATGCTGCGTTTTATGTAGGCTCGGGAGTCCTCTTTAGTCCCACCATGACTTATGTGTTGAAGCTTCATTCTTCTTCTTCTTCACTATCATTTTTCTGGCTATTACCCTAGAGGCTCCCTGGTGTTGTTGAGTTGTATTATTGCATTGCATATTGGCTACTTGTTTATCCTGGCCTTTAGCCGGCTTCATTTTGGACTCGATGTTTAAGCCAACTTTTGACCTTGACTATCTATACAAGTTAACGAATGCATGCACTTAGCTATCACGACTTGACGCCCTTTTTACCCATGGATGGAACATTCCTTTGAGTGTCACTTACCAGTTTCTGCCACCTTGCATTGAGCATAGGATCGTTCCTATCCCAGGAACTATTGCATCTGTTTCTTGATACTCATTCCATCCATTGTACTATAACATTCTTTTATTCTTTTTCAGGCTTATTATATGAAAAAGACAAAAAAATCAAATATAACAAAAAGAGAGGGAACGGGATGTTACTTCGTAATTTGATGGCAGTACAGTATCAGTTTGTCGCCTTTGAACAAAGCACATACACTTATATATTTCCTTCATTTGGGATGGTTTTAGTTTTTGACCTAGGTTCAGCCTTTGCCTTGTTTCACTGGTCAGTCCTCCCCTGGTTGGTTATCTCTTCCAATCATATGGAGAGTTTGTTTTTGCTTCCTGCATGACAAACTTATACAGTGTCACTTTTTACTGCCATGGTCATCATTAGTCATGCTTTTGTTCAAGGGAAGTCTAACTAGAGTCGGCCATTCTGCGGTGTCTCTTGACTCATTATTCAGTCGGCCTTCTCGGTCTTGTCAGTATCTTGTTCTATCACATCAGATGTTTTGGTCTTCTGCTCGTGCTGGTTTGAGAAGGTCTCCATTGACTTCCTGCGTCTCTCATCGACTACGACACATTTCTCTGAGAGTAAACCTAGAGCCGCACCCTGGCCCTATTTCCATCATTGATAGGTGTCCTTGTGCTCAGCATTTGATCATCATTATGGGTCTTTGACTGAGTGGTTTCCCGTGTTCGACGTCAGCATACATTATCACACTTGGGATTCATGCAGTACCTTGATTTCCATTTGACCCTATCGGTGGATATCTCACCTTTGTGTCAGCTTTCAGTATTGGTTGGTTCAGAGGGTTTCTTCCATGCGCTAGCTTCATCTTGTGCATGTCAAAAACGTACTTTGGTTTGGTTCCGTCACTCTGCTTCGTCCGATTCCTTCCAAATCTTGGCCTGCGGGTTACACTCGCGCTGGACTGATGTGGGATGCCTTAATGCCTTCCTTCCAGCAGATCTTTTCCCATCGACTCTGACTCATTGCTCTGGGAATAAGATCTAGAGTCTTTTTGTCAGTACCTTAGGGTTTGCAGTCATCAGTGGCAGACTCTTCGCTATCGATAGTGGGGATTCATCATTGCCTCCTGATTGGTAGATTCTTCCAAGTGTTCGACTTCAACTCATTCATTCGCACTTGTTAGATTGTACTGGGGCACCTTGACACTCATTTTCATTATTGGTGGGTTGTCTCGCGTTGGTTACATTATTGACCGGTAATCCAACGATTTCTCACATGGTCGACTTCAACTCATTTATTCCCATTGTGTAGAATTGTGCCGTCGATATCGGTGAAGACCTCGGGTTGCATCAGCATTTTTCGGTTCACTTTTGACAGTCCATTCAGTTTCTGCCAGTGATGTCGTCCACTCTTATATGTTGCAGTGTCAGTACAGTAGCATCCTATATGTCGGCTCCTGAGTTGCGTGATTGTACCATGTGTTCCACCCCTTATGATTTGGTACTTGGAGATTCAATTACTTTTTTGATCAGACATCCATTTTCAACATCATTGATCAGCTTTCTATATGTGATACTTGGACATTGATTCTGACTTGTACTTCCGGGCCCTGCTCAGATGATTCATTATGTACTTTCAATTCAGCTATACTTGTATACATTCTACATCTATTCTGTACTTTCTATATGATGTATTTTTGACTGAGCATGGGTATGCCCACCTCAGCATGAGTTGACTCTCTGTTTTCTTTCATTGGTTTTTGGCGGGCTGAAATCTGGTGAAGTCCTCTCTTGTCCTTGCGAAGTTCTTTCTATGTGCATAATACATTTCAGCCATCATGTACCCCTTCTGACCTCATATATTAGGGGGCATCTATTATAGCATCATTTTTCACCCTCATGTGATTCATGATTGTCTCTATGGCCTTGGGCACCCATTCCTATAGACTTGAATAAAAGTTCATAAAAAACAGTGTTTAAAATCCCATACGCGAGTATGCCCAGACTTTTCCGCGTATATACGCGATTCCATATATAATTTTCCGTGTATGCCATTAAAATCATTAAAAAATATATAAAAATCCCTATTTTCGAGGCTGGGTTGATGGTTACTCCAGTAGTTCAACCACCCCAGCACGTGGCCAACTGTTTCCAACTGATTGAAACTACTTTGAGGGAGTATAAAAGCCCCTCACATGCATCGCCTAAAGGAGGGAGAAATCTATATCCATTATACTCTGTTGGAGCCCCATTTCAAATCGGATTTCCCGTGCCTCCTGCACTTTCCCAGATTTTACAGGAAACCCTTGTTTCCTGGAGATGTTCATCAGCTTATATGTCATCTCATGTGCACAAGTCTTGAAAGTATCCTAGCGAGGCAAGGGCGGGACGAATCCGGACGATGGTCTGTTCTAAGATCGTGGAAGGATTCAGGTGATCTCTCCACTTTTCTTTTATTGTACATGTTGTTCGTAATGAAAAAGAACCATCTTGTTCCCGAATTCACGTGTTAATATCGGCTTGCATATGTGAAAGGATTATTAATTAAGCATTTTTTATTTTTTATATGATGTTTCACATGGATTACACTGACATTTAGGAGAAATATATGCTGCACAACTAGATTTCCATGCATGTTCTTTCTTGATTTCTAGGTTGAAGAGGAAGAAGGGTTGTTGGGGGTTTGGACCTCGCGGGATCTACATCAAATGTAGGATTACAGGTGAGTTCTACTATCGATGTTATCTAGTTTTTAGCATACAAGTGTGGTTGTGTGAGTCCTTCTTGAATAGCATGCTCTGATCTGTGGTGGTTTTGACCCAACAAACCTCTAGGGAGTTATTTCCCGAAACATAGGTGCAGTCCACAAGTGAACATATGAAGTTCACAAAGGAGGAAAAGATGATTTTTGATAGTCATTGTAGAAGTTCAAAGAGAAGCCACAGCCGAAGAAGAAAGAAGGAATATTCCAAAGCAAATGGCATGGAAAGGAAGATGAATGACGAAGACATTGATAGAGAGAAAGCTGAGATAAAACTCCATCTTGAGTTATTGATGGATATGTTGCTAGAAGAACAAGAAGGGGACCAATGGTATGGATGGATAATGAGGAGGAAGAAAATGAAATGGCCTTATCTACAAAGGAGGCTGAGGAAAAAGGTTTATTCCAGATTGAATAAAGAACTCAGGACTGTTCAGTATAAATTTTATGAAAAAAACTTGTTCCTGGAAGAAGAGGAAACCATAAATATTAAGAAGGAATTTGTAAACAGTCTGAAGGACTATGAAATTAGTTCAGGTATACATGAAGGTGTGATAACTGATTCATCAGAAGAAAGATTTATGTTTTTTCTTGCACTTTGTGTGTGGTTGCATATTTGATAGGTGAAGATCAACAAATTGGAAATGTGCGTGTGCATTTTGATGAGGAAATAAATCTTTTCGAATAAATGGCTGAGATGGTGAAGTATTTTGAACATTTTTTTGTTATTTTGAAGATGGTGGATTTGGCAGGTAAATTGACACGAAAGACAAAGTTGAAGACTATAAACAGTGTCATGATGAAGTGTTTTTGAGGTGTCGAAGAGAAATTGAGTTGCAAGAATATTTACTGAAAGAACCAGAGTGTGAGAGTGGGAATGTAGTCAGAAATGAAGGAGTGTATCAAGATTTGATTAGGATAGAGGTATGAGTTAGTTGCCAAGTTTCTGGTGTACTGGATAACAGAGAAAATAAGGTGGATGAGTATGCAATCAGAAAGATGACAGATAATTTACTTCTTGAAAGTAACTTTGAAGATAAGAAGCAAAAAATGGAAATTGTAGATGAAGATGTTAATGAAAGCAATTAGGGAACAACAGAAATTGATTTTGTGATCGATGAATCATGGAAGTTAATTATGGGACATTCCAGATGGAGAAAATGATAGCCGAAGGGATGATCAATTAGAATTTGAAGCTAATTAAAGAAAGGAAAAAGAATCAGAAGATAGAAGACATGCAGTAGCAACAAAGGTGCAGAGAATTTGGATAACTACAAATTAAGGTTTGGGACCCTCAAGGTTTTCATCAACATATGGAACAAATGATCAAGATATCATGAATGTTTTCAACTTTGGGAGTCCAATGCATGAGCATCCGGCTCGAAAAATCATTGTATTTTGGTTGACTTAGGGGGTCTAATGTTTCATAATATTTTTAATTTATTAATAGGAATTTTGTATCTTTTTAAATGATTTGAGTGAGGAATATGTGTGTGAGTTTTTTAATGTAAATATTCTCAAATAATTGAGAATACAATAGATATTAGCCTTATGCAGATCTCATAAAGATCTTAGGGATTAGAACATCCTAGAATAGGATTTAGTTGAGTTGTTGAGATCCTCAAGGGATCATTAAGATATTTTAAGAATTAGTTGAGTGATCTATGGAGAAGATCATGGATTTAGAATGATCCATAACTATGTGATTATTCCTATAAATGTAAGCCTGCATATGGGAAAGAAAGAAGAGGAGGTAGATGTAGGTATGAGTGAGAGTGAGTGTCAGGAGAGGCCAAGCATGAGGCCAAGTTCTTTGTACATATTTTAATTAATTATTTGTTGAGTATTTTATTGAATACTTATGGTGTGGATTTATGTTGTGTGTGTGCCAAGATGAAGAGTTTTATTCTGCAAGTTGATTCTGTGAAGCATAGGAATATGTGGAAATAAAATTCTTGACTTCTAGCAAGGTGGGTGTTTTAATCTCGTAAGTTAAGGACTAATATGTTGATTTCATAGTGCAGATATCACTATGAATTTTGGCATATTTAAGAAGAGTCGAGTGTGGTTTCGATGTGTGGAGTCAATAGAAAGGATCTCATGATGCTATTTTGTTTCAGTTAAAAAATTTCAACACCAATTAGAAGGCGGCATGTATCTATGTTATGGCTATGTTTTTGGGTATGTTGTTGAGAGGACTTGACATAGATCACAGCCAAATAAAAATGGGATTGTTGTCTAAAGTCAAGGGTAAGGAGAATTGAGCCCACAATTAACTAAAGGTTTCATTGCTTCCAGAGAATTGTTGCTAGCATTGTAACTTGCAGATTTGTGGCTTTAGTGAGTGTATGACTTTGTGAGCATCGAAGAAGGGCTTACTGCGTGGATAATTTGTGAAGTGATAAAGGAGACTCTGCCATAGTTGTAACTTTCAACTCTGTCTTGTGATATATCATCGTTGTTGGGAGTTGTAGGGAGGTAATGATGAGATTTCTAGCCTTGATACAAAATTGCATCAAAATCTTATGTTGCCATTCCTTGGCACCGAGGTGATGTTTTATTGTTTATAACTTGGATGTTCTGCACTCTAGTGGACAGTCTTATTCAGGGGCTTCCCAATACACAACACAGAATTTCAATGAGGTTGTAGTCACATTTGGGTACGAATAATTCCCTTCTGTAGGAGGTGTTGCACTAGAAAAATCATGGTGGCCAGAGTTTTTACTTCAAATGAGTCTCCTCTGGATCAACCAATTCCCTTCCATCCTGAATTGGACCAGGTACCTTAATATAATGCAAAATTATTTGTTTTATTGTAAAGTGATCCAACAATTTGTGGGTAGTGCATAGAGTTAATGATTTCGGTGTTGGCGGCCATAAGGTCTGCATCAACGAGGAAACACACTTGGCATCAAGTGTGGTCATATCTTCACAGCTCCTTCCCATCTAGAAAATATCTATCCAAAAATATAGTTATGTACTACATGACATATTTGTTCAGGGAATTATTAATATTATAAACATAAAACATGAATAAATTCAAGGGATTATTAATATTATAAACAAAAAACATCAATAAAACAAAGGGATTATTAATATTATAAGCCCAATAGATTAATATTATAAATATAAATTACTAATAAACCAAAGTGATTAATAAACTCGAAGGATCAATAAAACCCAAAAACTAATTTAAAAAACCTAAGAAATTAATAAACCCTAGGAATTAATATTTTAAACTCAAGAGATTAATAAACCCAAGGGATTATTAATATTATAAACCAAAAGAACTAATAAACCCAAGGGCTTAATATTATAAACCCAAGGAATTGGTGAACCCAAGGGATAAATATTAAAAACCTAAGAGATCAAAAAGCCCAAGGAATTCATATTAAAAACATAAGAGATTAATAAAGCCTAGGAATTAATATTTTAAATACAAAACAATGATAAACTCACATGATTATTAATATTATAAACTGAAGCGATCAATCAACCTTAGGGATTGTTAATATTATAAACCCAATGGATTAATAAACTAAAGGATCAGCAAGCCCAATGGATTGATATTAAAAACACAAGGAAATAATAAACCAAAGGGATTAATACTAAAAAACCAAGGGTTTATAAACCTAAGGGAATAATATTAAACCTAAGAGATTAATATTATAACCCCTTAAGTATATAGACCCTTAGATAAATACTATTAACCGTGAAATAATAATTAATATTTTAAACTAAAGGATTAATAAACCCATGTGATTAAATGATAAACCAAAGGAATTATTAATATTATAAATTTAATGAACAAATAAACCCAAGCATTTAATATTATAAACCCAAGAAATTAGTAAACCTAAGGGAAAAATATTATAAACCCAAGGGATCAATATTAATATTATAAAACAAGAAAGTAATAAACCCTAAGAATTAATATTTTAAACTCAAGAGATTAATAAACACTAAGAATTAATATTTTAAACTCAAAAGGTTAATAAACCCTAAGAATTAATATTTTAAGCTCAACAGATTAATAAACCCAAGGGATTATTAATATTATAAACCAAAAGAACTAATAAACCCAAGGGTTTAATATTATAAACCAAAGGAATTGGTGGAGCCCAAGGGATAAATATTAAAAACCTAAGGGATCAATAAGGCCAAGGGATTAATATTAAAAACAAAAGAGATTAATAAAGCCTATGAATTAATATTTTAAACACAAAGAATTGATAAACTCACATGATTATTAATAACATAAACCCCAAGCGATTAATCAACCTTAGTGATTGTTAATATTCTAAACCTAACGAATTAATAAACTAAATGGATATTCAATTTCCCCATAATCGCAACCAAATAAAGAACATTGAAATTAACATTTTTTTTTGTTGTATTTACATCAAAAAATTTCACTACAAAAATGGTCTTGAAACACTCCGTAAAAATTCTTTTATCAAAAAGCCTCTTCCAAAACACGAGACTGACGATAAAAAGAATACCAATTAAATTCAATAGGGTAATGATCATGATACTCAATTCTTTCTAACCAATCCCTTCTTTTTTTCCTCCCAGCCTCCCATGCAACAAGTATTTTACATTCATTTTCATTTCATCTAGCATACGAATATGTTCATCAACAAAAGCATGATGGAAGTCATGTTTTCTTTCGAAATTGTTCCGAAAGTATGAAAAAAAAATTATTTCTTTAGAAATATTGTCCACCATTTGATTATTATTAGTGCCATCATTATTATCCATATCTTCATTTGAAAGGAAAAACGGAAAAATAAAAATTAATACACATATGCACAAACATCTAAGAATACACACATGCACACACACATACATATATACATATAAAACATAACACCCCATTTTTATTATTGTTAAAAAAACTTAATCTTATAAATGTCATGTTATAAAATAACCTAACAATACATGAAAGAAATGATATAAAAATTTCTACATATATAAACCTCATTAGAAATAAATATTGTACAAACCAAATGAGTGATATGACCCTTATTACAATAGTCCATAAGAATTCACATTTTCGTAAAATTAATGTTTAAAATCAAATATTAATAATGTTCCTAATCCAATATTTTTATTTAAATTAATAATGTATATATTGTTTAATATTAATATCAAATATAAATAGATTCCATATTTGAACAATTCATTTCTTGGTGCAGTTCGATACTTTGTTTCCTTCGATGTAAAACACAAGATAGACGGACGCTCTGCTAGGGTTTTGGCGTTTCTCTGAATTGCTAGGGTTTATGCAGTTCCTCTGCATCGCTGATCTGCAGCGCCCTCTTTCCAGCTACCTCTGTCCTCATTACCCAGGATTCTGACTTCACGTCACTCCATGACTACCAGGGTTGGAGGGGTGGGTGCTGCCCCCCCTCCTCCCAATGGCCAGTCAGCTGAATCCTCTGCAAAGTTAGATTCCTCTGTCAAACTCGAAACCAACTCTCAGGTACCCGACACTCCACAGGGCAACGCCGTTCCTGCAGCTACTGACAAAAACGACCCTCCTGTGGACAGCTCCACGGCCGCTAAAGACAGCGCCTCTGACCAGCACGACTCAGCAACGCAGACAACAAAGGTGACCTCGGATACTTGCATTCCAAGAACCTCAGAGAGAAAAAAAATCGACCTTCCTAGTCACCGTATCAATGGCAAGATCCAGTTTATGAGAGATCATGCGCTCATTGGCAAGTTTTTAGGATTCTGGCCTACCGAAAAGGCCCTGCAAGGATGGATCATATCCAAATGGAGGCCAAAAGGA
Organism: Pinus albicaulis; assembly: GCA_034641835.2. Lineage (NCBI taxonomy): Eukaryota > Viridiplantae > Streptophyta > Pinopsida > Pinales > Pinaceae > Pinus > Pinus albicaulis. Next base: position 5,869,589 of record CM076583.1, on the reverse strand, counting down.
CAGGTTACTTTGCAGCTCGGCCCCAAAGGATTCTTTACGGCAATATTTAACTGCCTGGAGGACCGAACACGTATCTTCGAAGGTGGTCCGTATTTTTTCAACTCCGTTGGCTTGTACCTTCGGGAATGGACAGAACGATTCAACCCAGACAAGGAGGACTTCACCTGGGCTCCTGTCTGGATTCGCATGTATTCCCTTCCTCTGGAGTATTGGGATGAGGAAACTCTTAGGGATATTGGCAATGGATTGGGAGTCTTCATCAAAGTAGCAGAAGAAACAAGACTCCGCAGATATACATCTTATGCCAGAATATGCGTTCAAATGCACCTCTCAAAAGCACTCACGGACTCGGTAAGTTTATTCCATGACGACTTTGAATGGATCCAAACTCTAGATTACGAGCATATTCCCTTTCGTTGCAGGAAATGCCATGAACATGGTCATTTATTCAGGGATTGCCCTTTGAATAGCCAAACAAAATCCCCTGCCTCTGAGGGCATCAAAGATGCTGATGGCTTCACCAAGGTCCCTAGCCGAAGAAAGCATGCAAAAAAATCCCCTGCAGATACTGACCCTCCAAACAAACCCACTACTCATAATAGATTTGATCCCCTGTCCCATCAAAGCGATCAGGAAAAGATCCCCACTCAAAATGCATCAGATGAGCAGCCTTCCACATCTGTCCCTCCACTTCCTGAATCCACTGCTAAGATTCCGCCCTCAGATCTTTCCAAGATCCCTGTCTTCTCGCCTAAAGATGATGCTATTCCAGATCAGGGCCCTAAAAGCGCTTCCATGGATCTAGATGAAGCTTCAGCTCTCACTATACAGCAACAGCAAAGCACTTTGGACCAAAATCCTCCCAGCCACATGGAGGAAGAACCAGAGAGCATAGACTTAGGGGAATTGGATATTCTTGGCTTAGAAGATGCATGCAGACAGAAAAATTACACTACAATACATTCAAGACAGATTGATAATCTTGAAGTGGTTCTAGCTAGAGCCCAGCAACATAAATACCTTGGCATACAAGCAGGCAGCCCATGGGATGGGAAAAAAATTCTCAAGGAATCAAAAAAGAGAGGGCGAAAAACTGATCTACAAAGAACCATTATTCTAGGAGAAATGCTTGTAGAATTTGGAAGATTCCCCAAGCTGACGAAATTCTACAAGTCCCTCCCCCACAGTTCCTCATGAAACTCATCTCCTGGAATGTGCGAGGGCTCAATAGTCCTGCAAAACACAGATTTCTAAAAAATATGATACAGCAAGATAAGCCTTCTCTGGTTTTTCTTCAAGAAACCAAATGTAATAACATTATCCTGGAAAAAACTTTAAACAAAGTTTGGTCGGGTTGCAGTCATGTCTCAGTGGATGCGTCCGGAGCTTCAGGTGGGTTAGCCATATTATGGGATCCTCAGATTCTCGACCTCCAGAATTTTCATGCCTCTCACTTTGTTATTCAGTCCACTTTCCATTTAATAGGGACGAATATCCACGGACATCTCTCAAATGTATACTTCCCTCAGGAACTACAGAATAAACTGGATCTTCTGGAATCTATCACTGTTCTTAACTCTGACCGATGCTTCCCTCTATGGATCTGTGGCGGAGACTTTAACACCATTACAACATTGGAGGAAAAGACAGGAGGACGTATGAGGCTGGACAGTGATAGCGCCAGCTTTAAAAACTTCATTTCAGGAAATCAGCTAATGGACATGAGCACGACAAATGGCATATACACATGGACCAATAAAAGGAGAGGTCCCCAGCACATCGCATCCAGATTAGATCGATTTTTGCTGACCGACAATGCCATACACCTAGGCGGAGACTTCAATGCTTCAATCCTACCCCAAGCAGGATCTGACCACTGGCCTATTATGCTACACTGGACGCGCCCGGGATCCAAGTGCAACAGACCCTTTCGCTTTGAAGAATTTTGGATCTCGCACCCCAATTTCAAAGATGTCGTCCAAAATGCCTGGCACTCCTTCACGCCTCCGGAAGGTGCCAAGATGTACATATTCCAACAGAAATTAAAACATCTCAAACAAGCTCTAAAATCTTGGAATCACGCACATTTTGGCAACATCTTTGCTCACCAGAAAGAGTTGGAGCAGCAAATGAAGACCCTTCAACAGATCCTCCTTTCAGGAGACAGAACAGAAGAACTAGCTCAACAGGAAAAGATTCTCCTCACCAAGATGGAGGCTAGGCGGCATCAAGAAGAAATTCTATGGCGTCAAAAATCAAGGATAAAATGGCTCAAGGAGGGGGAAAATAATACCAAATTCTTCCACAGATCCACAGTGAAAAGACGCATGCACAATAACATTGCCTTCATCAACAATCGGCAAGGGGAGAGACTGGAACGGCATGAAGACATAGAAAAGGAACTAAAGGGGCACTTTTAGGACATTCTAAAAGAACCTCAAGGCTGCAGAAATCAAGCCATCAGCTCTATCACGCAGCACATACCAAAAATTATAACAGAGGATCATAACAATAAACTTCTTCAGCCAGTTGCCATGCAGGAAGTGGAAGAGGCTATGAAACAATTAAAGGATGGAAAGGCCCCGGGGCCGGATGGCTTTACAGCCAACTTCTTTCATATATTTTGGCAAATGGTCAAAACAGAGGTCTGGGAGCTAGTGGAGGAATCACGCATGATGCATTGGCTACTCCCTTCTCTGAACTCGACCTTCATTGCGCTTGTACCAAAAATGGAGGACGCTTGCACCCCGAACAGTTTCAGGCCTATCGCGCTTTGTAATGTAATTTACAAGCTTATCTCAAAAGTCATAGCTAACAGGCTGAAACCTCTTCTCCCCCTCCTGATCTCGCCTGAGAAGACAGGCTATGTGGAAGGGCGACAAATTATGGATGGCATCATTCTCTCGCACGAAGTGATACACTCACTCAAAATTCTCAAGAAACCAGGTATGATTCTAAAGTTAGACCTTTCAAAAGCTTTTGATAAACTCAGCTGGTCTTACATTCATCAAATGCTAGTTGCTTTCGGTTTCCACGCTACTTGGATCCGCTGGATTTTGAACCTCATCTCTACCCCAAGCTTCTCCATATTACTAAATGGCTCTCCTTCTTCCACCTTTCGCCCCTCCCGTGGCATTCGTCAAGGCGACCCCCTCTCCCCTTTCCTTTTTGTCCTCATGGCTGAAGGCCTAAGCCGCCTCCTTCATGCTGCTGTCTCTTCCCACACCCTTAAAGGCATCCCCCTGCATAACCAGCCTCCAGTTTCCCATCAACAATTCGTCGATGATAACATGCTGTTCGGCCACCCGTCTGTCCAAGAGGCTTTCGCTTTTAAAACCTTGCTCAATCTCTTTTCTGCAGCCTCGGGGGCCACGGTCAATGAAGAAAAATCCCAGCTCTTTTTCTTCCATACTCCTATCCTCACCCAGCGCAATATAGCTAAAATTTTGGGTTTTCCCATTGCCAGTCTCCCTTCTAAGTATCTTGGAGCTCCCCTTGTTAGCTCAGCCATCAAGCATGTTACTTGGCGCAACCTTCTTGACAAATTAGAGGCCAGGCTTTCCTCTTGGACCTATCGGTCTCTCAATATGGCTAGCAGAATTATCCTCATCAAGTCTGTTCTCCAAGCGATGCCTATTTACTTATTCTCCATATTGGCAGCCCCTAAATGGGTTCTGAAAAGAATACGCACCCTCCAAAGAAATTTTCTATGGGGCTCCGCAGGGCTCAATAAAAAATGGGCTCTAGTCAAATGGACAGATGTCTGCCTTCCTAAGGCCGATGGAGGGCTAGGATTGCGAGACCCTCTACACAGTAATAATATCATGGGAGCTCGCATATGGTGGAAATGGGTCACCAATCCTCATCCACCCTGGGCACGCCTCTGGCAGGCCAAATATGCCTCTGGTAGCTCACAGGCAGCACTAATCAGATTCAGCTCTACTATCTCTGGCTCACTAATTTGGAATGCAGCTAGACCTCATAGTGCCTTCATACAAGAGCACAGTTTCTGGGAAATCCACTCTGGTAATCTGGCAAGATTTTGGGAAGATTCTTGGTAGCAAACCCCCAAACTTGCCTCTCTCTTTCACAAACCCAAGTGGCAAGCCTACATGACTGAAAATGATAAAACTCTGGTTCAGCAATACTGGCAACAAAATACCTCACAAGGTTATCAAATCTGGAGCCCAGCAGAAACATGGCAGACCAACTGGCAGGAGGAAACGTTCGAAGAAATAGATAAGGAACTCAAACACAGAAAAATCAAAACCTCGGACCAACAGGATAAAGTGCGCTGGGGATACACTCCCAAAGGCACGTTCACAACCAAGGAGGCTTATCAACTGCTCTTTCAACCACAGCAAACTAACAAGGACCAGCTTTGGAACCAGATATGGCGATCAGGAATATGGTCCAAAGTTTCGACCTTCCTATGGCTCCTAAGCAAAAAGAGAATCCTCACATGGGATAATCTACAAAAACGAGGCTTCATAGGCCCTTCAAGTTGTCCAAATTTCAAACTTCACACAGAGACAATTACCCATCTTATGGATCTCTGTCCCCTTGCAGATCAAATATGGGAGAAAGTAGACATTTGCAATCGCAGAACAGGTAGAAGAAAAGGAGACATATCAAACACGATCCGGAACTGGCCCAGGGATCCTTTCCAAAGTTCATTTCTCAACTCCCTCTGGCTTTTACTTCCAGGATTTATATACTGGATTATTTGGAAAGAGCGAAACAACCGGATTTTCAAGGACCAAAACAGATCTCTTGATGCATTATGGACTCTCCTGAAGCAATCTATTCAAGAGACTCTGGCCCTCAGATCTTGGCAGGATTCGGATATGCCAGATTCCCCTCAGGAATGCCTCATCTTGAGGAATTGGAATCTCTCTCTGCCCCCCACAGCAAGGACTTCTGCCCACTCCTCCATCGTGCCGGATTCCCCCCAGTCTTGGGTTCCCCCTAACACCCTCCCCTACAAACTTAATTTTGATGGGGCGGCCAAAGGAAACCCTGGCCCTACTGGATTTGGAGGCATATTCAAAGACACTGCTGGCTCAGCTCAGTATATTTATCATGGTTCTTTAGGAAACGACACCAACAATGCAGCAGAACTTGAAGGTTTATGGCAAGGAATGTGCATAGCGGTTCAAGAGAACTTCCTCCCCCTTGAGATAGAAGGGGACTCCCAAATTTTAATTGAAGCTGCAGTTCGAATCCAATCTGGGGCCTCAGCCACCAAGATCGCGTCCAGTTGGAGGCTTCTTAACAGACTGGAGCAAATAGAAGAATGGCTCAAAACTCCCCGCAGCATCATCTTCAAGCATGTTCGGCGCGCAGCTAACAAAGTAGATGACAGACTAGCTAATCAAGGAGTGAATCTGGATCTACCGTTCTTCTCGGGTCCTCTCAGCAGTTCAAATGATCTACAACTTCAACGGGATTGCACTCTACTGGTGCATAATGATCTTTCTCTCCCGGATGCGGGTGGATTGGGGGATTAATGGTGCACAGGGGGGCACATGGGTCGGCGCGTGGCTCACCACCACCGCCACCCTCCCTCGCATGCACAGCAACATAAATGACTCTGTCCGATCATTAAATATGAAAGCACGGGAGCTCTATCCCCGATACCCAAGCTCTTCAACTACAGCGATGGAGGATTCTGGATTGTGTTTGTGTGTTCCACCCATCCGAGCTAATTGTTCCTCTGCGGCAGCTGAACGCTGCTCACGAACCAGCACGGGGGTTCGTTGCATTATCAATTGTTGTGTTGACATCTTACCAGGCTACCATTTCACGAACAGCGCCTCCTGCAAACTTCTGAGCTCGCCCTCCATCGACTCCTGTCAGCAGCAAGTCCTTATTGCTCCCGCCATGCCTCGTTTACGACCTCGGATGCGTTGCAGGCGCGCAGGGGTAGTGGGGCGTGCCATAAACAGGTCTTCATCTTCCAATTCTGACTCCTCTTCGTATTCTTCCGAATTCGGCCCTTTGCGCGTTCCTGCTCCGCGCAGAGGCCGGGGCAGAGGCCGGAACCGATTCAATCCTGCAGGGCACTTCCGCCTTTCCTCTCGGGCTCAATCCCACCATGCGCGCTTCCACTTCCCCTGCAGTGTCAACAACACTTCTCTCTTGGCTACTGTCACCATTGATATTCGGGCTGCCCCCTCTGATCAGGATACTTCGAACCAGCTCCGCGCCGCTTCGATGGCTTCTCTGGAACCCATAGTGGGGACAGAACAACGCAATCATCAGTAGGATTCTCTGCAGAATGCTTCTACTCTGGACAAAGCTACTAACATGGACGACGAGGTCAACCCTTCGGCTCCACCTGATGAGGACCAACAGCGCCATGACGCTCCACCGCCTGCGGATGAGGACCCCTACAAATTCGGCTGCCTTATTGTAGAGGAAGATCCTCCCACTGAACAGTAATATGGTTCCAGCACGGCGCTACTACATTTTGGCTCTCGTCATCACGAAGGTGTCTTTCTTCAGCACTTTGTCAAAGTCTTTTTCTGCTACTTCTCATATGGGTTTCCTTTTGGTTTACGGATGGTCTCCCCTGCGTGGGAAATACTTGCTATTTTATGTCCACTATGTTATATGTCAAAGTCTAGATGTTAGTCACAGGCTGTTACAGTCTTTTTGTTCAGTTATGATAAGAAATTGTAAAAATCTGGCTACTAAGGCCTACTCCACAGGGGTACTATTTTCCAGGTCTGTTAGAATTTCGGTCATAGAAGTCCAATACTTGTCAGTAACAGACAGTCGAACTGTTCTTCAAAGTTTATAGAGTCCTCCTTTAAATTTTTGTGATACTCAATGTCTAGTTAGTAAAGCAAGAATGCTGCATCAATGGGCTGGAATTCTCGAGGCTTCGGCCTCTTTGTAACACTATTTTGTATCAATATAGAAGTAGCCTTATTCAGAAAAAAAAAAATATCAAATATAAATATGGTTTCATTGAACCAAAATAAACCTAAATTTATTAGACCTAATATTCAATCAAAATATTTACATCAATGTTTAATGTTGATGTTCATACTAATGTATAGACACAATATTTGTTTAATATTAATATTAAACATCATTAAAATTAATTAATATACATATTAATAGACATTCTAATTACCAATATTAATATTGGTAATTTTCGGTATGGTGGCGAAATTTTTCATTACTGTTGGATATCATTGCAAATATTAATAGCATTTAGCCCATAATTTTGCAACTCATGATATAATATGAATTCACAATATTAATATCAATATGAAAAATTTATTAAATTTATTTTTAATGATTAGCTCATATAACTCGTTGTTTATGTGTGAATGGTTCATTGTAAAAAAGAGAACAATAGCCACTTAAGAAGAAGATGTAAATTGAAGAACACGAAAAACGATGTAAACAAATTTCTCAAATATTACTATGAATATGATGAATGCATTAATCTCATTAATATATTGAAATAAATATTATATTAAAATTAAATAAATAGGACAATAAAATCAATTCAAAAAACATTCTATTTTGGAAAAAAAAATAGCGCTAGTGTATTCTTTGTTAACTTGGTGTTTTTGAGAAAAAATTTGTGTTGCAACAATATAGAAAGACTCTACTTCCGTATCATTATATATACGAAACCAACTGATGCATATCATAATTACTAGAAAATTTCGAACTGAACCAATATGAAAAGCTGTAGATGTTGAATATGTTTAGTTTAGCGTCAAGTTTCTCAACATAGTAGTTATCAACTAAAAATATAAAAACTACCCATTACAAACGACAGACCAATGTAATGCACCATAACATTTTCAATTTTTTTTACAATGTATTTTGGAAGATATATAATTTTGATTTCACTGAATCATAATGACCTTCAGATTTTTTTTTCCCCCATTTTATTAAAAACTTAATTAATATTAGTAAATATATATAAAATTCCATAAAATTTGTATCTACTAAAAGTAGATTCAATTCTGCAAATGTTATTCTTGATTCATGGAATTTAACCATTCTGAAGTTGAATAAATGTAATCAAAGCTAAGTTGCAGCGTAGTTGCACACGTTTTTTTTTTGCCGAACTTTTTCAGTAATTTGGCTGAATTTTTTTTGGTGTCATGTCCCGTCAATATTAATGAAAAGTTCGGTTGAACCTTCTTTAAAAGTTCAACGAAACTTTTTGTAAAATTTTGACCAAACTTTTGGTTACTCATTTCGTCGGTTGCAAAAAAAAATGATGATGACCCTCCAAAAATAAAATTTTTCCAAACTCTATAAATAAACTAAACCGAAACTTTATTTTCGCACATTTTTTCATTTGGACTAAATTTTCAAACTAAATCTTTTGCGCTGAATTTTTAAAGGAATTTTTTTTTAGCTTCATTTTTAAAAGGCATTTTTTTGGCGGACTTTTTAAAGTGGATTTTTTTTTAAGTGTTTTTCATTGAAGTAAATATTTTGTACTAAATTTTTAAAGTGATTTTTTCTCTAAATTTTTAAAGTGAGTTTTTCTTGCACGATTTTGAAGGAAATTTTATGAGCTTCATTATTTAAAGACTTTTTTTGGCGGAATTTTTAAAGTGGCTTTTTTTCAAAGGAAGTGTTTTGGGCTGCAGTAAGTATTTTGTATAGAATTTTCGAAGTGAGATTTTTTGAAATTAAGTCTTCTCTGATGAATTTTTCAAGTGAGTTTTTGTCTAAATTTTTAGAGTTCTATTTGCAGGATTTTGAAGGAAATATTTTGAGCTTCATTTTCAAAAGAAATTTTTTTAGTGGACTTTTTTAAGTGAATTTTTTTTAAAGTAACTGTTTTGGGCCGAAGTAAGTCTTTTGCGGTAAATTTTCAATGTGAGATTTTTATAAGTTAAGTCTTTTGTGTTGAATTTTTAAAGTTAGTTTTTGTCTAAATTTTGATAGTGATTTTTTTTTTGCAACATTTTGAAGGAAATTTTTTGAGCTTCATACTAAATTATCATGATAAATAAAATAAATTTCAAGAGAAAATATGATCGAACAAGAATCCTTCAGGCTCGTAGAGAATACGGGAAAGAATATTACAAAAAAAAGAGAGATAAAAGATCAAATATTGAAAGGTAAATCAACTTCAACTTGAAGTTGAAACATGTATGTAAATGCATATATTATAAATTATATTTAAAATTTAACTAGTGTATTGTGAAACTTAATTTTAATTTGATGAAATCATTTGAAAAATATTTTGCAATGTAAAAATAGAGAGATATTCCTCATAACATTGATGATGAGATTGAGAATGTTGAAAGATAAAGTGAAAATGATAATGAACCAATGATTTATGACAATAATGATGATGTTGAAAGAAATTCAAGTGAAGAAATTGAATCACCAGGTATGTATATATATGTCATGTGTATTATTGAAATTATACATATTTATTAATTTCAATTTCATTCAAACTCTATTTTTTAATTCAATTATTTATTGAATATTTATATTGATTTTGTACATTTAATTCTCATATGTACAGGTGAAATCAATATCAATGATGAGATGTTGGAAAATGTTGACACTCGCACATATGGAGATAAAAAAGCCAACCATGTTACGTGATATCGTGTTAAGCGCATTATTGATATGTTCTTCAAAGATGAAAATGTGGCAGTTCAAGCCCAAATTTTGAGAATTATCTTAACATAAAATAAATTAAAAGAAGCTACGACTCTATTGGGTATTCAGAAATCAACGAAAGATAAAAAAATGAAGGAAAATGTGATACAAAATATCAATAGTTCTCTAAAATCAATTGGAAGACGTAGAAAGAAAAGTGATTTAGATGCTCGTAGAGAAATACAAATGGCAGTGTTTTCATCAAGTACTAAATAAAATTGTTTGGTAATATACTTCCAGTGTTTTCCCTAGTAGTCAATATAAAACATATATTAAAAAATTTTGTTGTCTTTTCTAGCATCCACCTGATCTCTGAAGGCTAAAAGGAGACCAGCAAAGGTAACCATAGACCGCTTTGACCTAATAGTTAGCCCTACTAGGCAGGAGAGGGACCTCTACGTAAGATCACAGCCAAATTCACTAGATAATAAAGATGTCATGCTAGGTATAGTAGGCTCTAGGGTTTGATTGATTTATTTTGGGTGTTGGATGAGGAATTAGGTCTAGGAAAGACTAGGTCAAGGCATTGAAAAATCATAATTGCTGAGATATGATAGGGCAAGGTAGGAACACACTTTATCACTTTCATGAAATCTTGATGAGTGTGATTATACTATTAGGGTTTCAAAAAATATCATGTAACTCATGAATTCTCTTCTATCTGAATAAAGTGAAACACAACTATGATAATTCCTCCAAAACAAAGCGTCAAAATAATGAATTATTCTTATCAACTTATAAATTAATCAAATAAAGAGATGGACATGAATATAGAAAAAAAAAATACATTAAAAAATATGAAAGCATAAGATGTATACTTGCTAAAGCACATACCATAGGAATCCCACCAAAATAGTTGCAACTCTATCTATTAGTTCCTACCAAAAATGATTGATTACGCTAGTGTTCAAAGATCAATTGCACATCATCCAACCCTTGAAATGAAAAAGAAGATGATATATATAGACCAAAACATACTTCTCCCAGTCTTAGGGGTCAAATCCATGACTTGTGGATCTGAAACCAAGTCTTTTTCCAACTAAAACAAAATCTAGGGAAGTTATGAACTCCTTTTAGAAAACCAACTAGAGAAATCCTCTCCAAACATTAATGAGAGGTAAATACACATATTTATCTCTATTAGCATCCCTTTACATTCAATTTTAACCCTTTGCCCTTTTACAGTTACCCTTTTACATTTCCCATAGTGAAACTGTCAAATGAAAATTACACAAGAAAATTGTAAAATTACATAGGAAATTTCTAGAAGCGCAAAAAATTTCTTGTGATTCCTTTTTGGGTTCCTTCCCATCATTCAAATTTGAAAAGAAGAGTTGTTCTGAGTAGTTGGTCAAGTGTATATGACTTATAATATTCAAGCAAAAAAATTGGCCTCCTGAAACCTGCTAAAATCTCTTTCTCCCAGGACTACTCCTAGAAGCGCAACAAATTTTTGAAAGTGGGGCAAAGAGGTGATTTTTTAGCACTTTTTTGCAAATTCCTTAAAAGATGAACCCTGGGCTTAAAATTTGACAAAATGGGTTGTCTTAAAATTTGATTAGCTTTCTAGAAACATAATTTTTTTCCATTTGGAGGTATGTAGCAAAGGCACAACAAATTTCGTTGTGCTTCTAGGGAGAGGCAAAAAACTTGCACCAGTCAGCACCAAAAATTCAGAATTTGTCTAAAATCCCCAAAATTGGAAAAATTTCAAAATTGGTGTGTGATTTTGTTGTGTGAGGCTGTGAAAAAGTGTGTCATGCAAACAAGGAGGCGTCAGCAAGCAAATGGAATTTTCCCCTCTCCTTTTGACTGATTAGGGTTTATTTGAGCTTATCTTGCAACTGCTTAACCTTGACATTGAAAACCTTATTTCTAGTATGGTAGTGGTCAGCCATGTGCCTCAACATATGATTATCCTTCTTGGCCTTGCGAAGGAGCTTCTCCAGGTGTATGTTTACTCTATCAAACCAAACTTCCCTATCATTATTGATTTCTCTTGCAATTATTTCCTCAAAGGTGAGTTATTCTACAAGAAGTGCCTCTTATTGTTTTTCCTGCTCCAATGCTCTTTTTAGGCCCCTTTGTTTTGGTATTTTCCTTGTGGTATAGGCCTCATACTCATCAGACTCATCATGTTCAATCACTACTTTTCCTTTTCTATTTTTCCTCTTAGCTTTCAACAAGTCCATTTCCAATAGTACTTGCCTATCCTTCAACTATTTCTTCTCTTGCTCAATAAAGGAGATAAAAAATTGTGCCCTTGCCAAATTATCTTGTAGCTCTATGATTTTGGAATCTTTTCCTTTGATGACCAGGTTTAGGGTTTCCTGTTCATCTTTGGATTCCAAGTATATCAGGTCAAAATCCTGTTCTTCCTCATGGATAATTGCCTCATGCTTTTCATGATATCCCTTCTTTGCTGATGTAGAAGGCAAGGCCCCTTCCACAATTTTTGGAGCAAACACTTTTCTATGTCCTCTTTGATAAGTTCTGACCTCTTTTTCCTTTTTTATCCTTTTAGGTGAATGGTGCTCCTCATCCCTGTCACTTGGAGGTTATTCCTCCCTATTTCTTGGTGATCCCACATCATGCTCTACTGAAGGAAATTCCTCCTGCTATAGTGGCTCTACCAAGTTCTCCTGAAATATCCTTTCCAAAAATGACTCCCAAGTGATTTGCTTCTCTTGCAATTGGTGAAGAACAATGATCTTAATCAGACTGTGGTGGAAAATTTTATCTGTATGATCTATGCCCTTTTCTTGTATCTTCGCTACCATCTTGGACACACTTTTGAAGAGGTAAATACACAAATTAAAAGATTTCACAGCTGTAAAATTCATTACTAGTCTTATGTGGTACTGATAAAGTCTTGAAAAACGTCCTTCACAAGTGAAAAGCCTCATAATGGACTTCATCAATGGAGCATATTTATCCAATAAGTATCTAAAAGGAAATACATGAAATGGAGCATCTTTATATGTTTATTTCAAGTAGGGTTTGAAGTATTCATCATCAAGACTCATACCCTTGAACCAATCTTCTCCATGATTTGGTATACCTATGGTTGCAGAGATGGCTTCTAGTATGAAAGTGAACTCTATCCTTGCTATAGCAACCTTATCCTTTTTCAAAATAATGGAAAATTACCCTATGAGTTGTTCATTATATCCTACCTCTTCTACCTTTTGGAAAAATCGTACACAGTTGACATCTTGAAAACATTTGAGTATAAAAGGGGATGAGGTGATTTGATGGTAGTGGGAGGGCTCAAACCTCAGTATTTTTCCTAATTTATACTTATTCCTCTTAGAGGGGGAGGTGTTAGTTTCCATGGGAGTAAGAAAACCCTAATGAAGAGGAGAAAAAACAGAGTGTTTTTACTAGGTTTATGAATGAGATGATAATATGAGTTTAGGGTTGCCTAAATTTTTGGAGAAATTTAGGGGTAGAGGGAATGATGTTGTGAAGTAGGGATAAGTGAATTTTTTGAATTTGTGTGAGGGGAAGGGGATGAAAAGGCCAAAACATATGCCTAGGGTAAAAACTAGGTAGAAATTAGGGTTTGGGTAGAGTTTTTAGAAAAAATAGGAATTGGGTGACGGAAATATTTGTAAATGATTCAAATGGAGTGAATGAAGTTGTGGAAGGTGAGTTTGAGGGTTTTCAAACTAAAAAAAAATGACGATGACATAATTTCTCCAAATTGACCTTTAGAACCCTAGATGACAGAGTGAAATCCTTTTATGCTTTGAAAATGGATGAAGAGGGGGATATTTATCTTTACTTACTTGATTTATAACTTGTAGATACTCTTCAAAACCCTAAAAATGCTTTGCTTGATTCAATTTTCCTTTAGAAATTCTTTCCCCACCTCCTAGCTCAGATGCATAGAAAGGTTAGGAGATGCACAGCAAGAAGCGCATCAAATTGTTTAGATGCGCAGCCAAGAGTCTGGAAGCGCAGCCAGGTTAGCAGATGTGCAGCAAGGAGAAAATTTTTCCAGTGAGAGCTAAAAACTAGACTTCGCTGCCAATGAGAGTTGAATTTTTGTTGGGAGAAAGTGAAATGATGAATATAAAACTCATTTCTTTTCTTTTTGTATCATTTTCTTCAACTTTAGTGGGGTTGCCCACCAAAAATCCATTTTGACTTGGAACTTGATCTTTTACATTTAACTTTATCTTTTGAATTTTGAACTTTTAATGGCTTTTAAACACTAATTTTATTCTAGGAACCTTGGACATTTGCTAGTGGAACTTGAGTATTTGCAACTACTTGGAACTCTAAAGTACTTATTACAAGTCAGGAACATAAAATTACATTTTTCTTTGAAATCGAATTTATTGATGAAATTTACTTTATTGTCACTCCTTCACTTGGTGGACTTTATGCATGAAATGATGATTTGATGACCTTGGAACCCTAAGACATAATGAAGACTTTGGAATGAATGATACCATGATGAAAATGAATGTAATGATGATGAAAACTCATGAATGATGGTACATTCATCTAAGAGGTAAAATGAGCCTGCAACTAGTAAAATATGTGGAAGGTGTAAAATCAAACCTAGATCTACATCAAGTGACCAAATGTTTTGCATGATGACTTAATGAAATGAAAAAAATTTGACAATGGGACCCTAACAAGACATGATAAGATTCATTTGATCGCTGGTGGTAGGATGCAAAAACTGACACGAACAGGCTTGTGAGTAGTCAATGAATTAATCATGTTAATAGATACATTTGAAAGAAAAAATCACCAATAGATGATTTTGGTTGGCTTGTGACAAGACTTTGAATTAATCATGTCAACCGATAAGTGTGAGAGAAAATATCAAAAGGATATGATGTGAAAATATGTACTCAGGTTTTCTATTATACAAGTTGGTGGGATATCCACGCAACGTAACAGATGTAGCTATTTTTAATGTTATGGTTACTGATGATTCATGCTACAAAATTAAGATGCAGTAGATTCCAAATGATAATTTTTTAACGTTTTATTTTTAATGATTTTAGAATTTAAAATTTTTAAAACTTTTATATTTTTATAAATAATGTCTCATGTTTTGAACGTTAAATCTATAACCATTCAATTATAACAAGAAAATTAAAACAATAAAGCAGTTAATTTTTATTTTAAAATTGTGATAGACTTTTGGAAAATCAAAAGAATGAAAAACATTTTAAGATTCTAGTTTTGATGATAGAACTTTAAATCTATATTCATTAAATTGGAAATAAAATCAAAAAGTAAAATATTAAGCTAGTAGATTTTAATATTGTATATTAATGTCTGCAAAATATCAATAATTATGTATAGAAGAAAAATACAGGAAAAACTAATTTAACCATGAATACTTGAACACACACATTTACTACATTAAGTTTGCAAATTACCTCGAAACAAAAATGGAAAGAGAGACAATTATGACATGGTAGTTAGCTACATTTGAATTTTCATTTGAAATAGGAAAGACACATACTTACCTCGACAAATTCAAGGAGACAAACAAAGTCGAGGATACGAGGATGCCGAGGAGACGAGAACACTGAAGAGGCGACGAAGTCGAGGACGCCGAGGAGACGAGGATGCGAAGCACACCGAGAAATCCTGCAAAACCAAAAATCAATAATAAAATTAACACAAAAAATGGTTAAGTCCCTATATTACTAGTGTAGTCCCTTACTATTGTTAGTGTAGCCCACTTATTGTTATTTTAATATTCCTAAATTAGCATGCAGCTAATAGGAATATTGATTTTGCTTTTAGCACCTAGTTAGATGAATAAATAGGGAAGGAGACCCATACTTATCTTGAATAAGAATAAAATCCCTCTTGATGTGAAAAGGGATCATGATAATAATTGGATCTAGCACTCTCATGTGTGAACAAGGGCTAATGGATGTGGAAAAGGTCAAGATTGACCAAGTCAACAACACTAATGTGGGAGGAGTGGATCATCAATAAAGGAAGCTCAATATGAATGTGGATTAGTTTAGATAGCTATATAAGAGCTGGATTGAACACCCTTAGGTGTGAAAAGGGGTTGGAGTAGGTTGAAGAGGTCAACTTGACCAAATCAAACAGTGTTTTTATAGAGGAGTGGCACTAATGATGGGACAACGCAGTTTTGGAGGGAGATTGATTGTGTGATGCTGGAAACCCTAATGAGTGGGACCCAAGGTGAGAAGGCTCACATTTTTTATAAGGTAGAGGATGGCAGCCATATGGGGTTAGCTTATGATTATTATTTTGATATGTC
The DNA here is from genome assembly GCA_034641835.2 of Pinus albicaulis. Lineage (NCBI taxonomy): Eukaryota > Viridiplantae > Streptophyta > Pinopsida > Pinales > Pinaceae > Pinus > Pinus albicaulis. Next base: position 5,853,652 of record CM076583.1, on the reverse strand, counting down.
TGTTTAGACTTTTTCTCTCTTCAGCCGTTTAGCTAAAATTGCTGGTGCTTTTTAGCACAGGGTATTCTTGTTCAGGAATTCCACCTCTTCCCATTGAGTATCTCTTGTGAGAGTATTGACCTATCATTCCACATAGCTGGCATTCTATCCAAGCTTCATTCTTCAGCTACATTGCAGTTTCTGCAGAATATTGTGTTGTGTTGCAGGGTGTTGCAATGGAGGGTTGAGAAACCCACTTTCTGAGCTATTTTTTCATAGGAGGAAGTATTCCTTCTCTTGGGAGATCAGTTTGGAGGGTTCTTGAGCACATTTCAAATATTTTTCATCAGACCAATCTATTTCCATCACCTACAGCATAATTTCAGTTTGGAATTGCGTTATTTTGGAGGGCAGCTTCAGTGAGGGATCTTGTGGCTTTGTTTGAGTGTTTTCCTGTGATTGAAGGGTTCAACCTTTCATTGGAGGAGGCCTTCGAGTGGATCTAAATCAGATCTAAATTATTTTAGCCTCCTATCTTCATGTGCTTTAGTTTTCAGTGACTCTTCAGTCCGTGGGCTATATATCACCATTGTATTTGAGTGTATTCCTAGAAACCCTTCCCGTGTTCTCTTAGATTGATGTAAAGGAGACTAGATCTCAGTTTTTGAGCATTATTGTTTAATGTAATATCAGATCTATTTGTCTCTACAATTTCTAAGTATAAACCCTCATTAGACTGTGTTGTCACTTTATGCAGTAATTCTGTGTTGCATTAGTCTTGGGGTTTCAGTGTTTTTGGGCTATGCTAGGTGTGGGAGGCTTGTTTAAATCACCTAATATGATTTGTTTATGATCTCCTCTTGGATTTAGGTGTTATGATGTCAGATCTAATGGAACCTAGGGTTGATTTTGATTTTTATAGCACAAATTTTTGAAAATGCATTTTTTATGCATGTGTGGCTGCGTTTTCCTAATTGGGAATATTACAGTTATTGTTGTACCCCTGCAACCCCCATATTGTTATTATTGTGCCCCATAAAATACACTATTGTTATTGTTGTGCCCTTACATTATTATTGTTAGGTCGGATAGGATTATATTGTGATGCCATGGACTTCTATATATAGAAAGGAGGTTTTTTCATTTCAATCATCCATGCATTTTTCATTTATGTAATTTAAAGGATGTTTCCCCCTCGAATTGGATTATTTCTAAAGCATTTATCTCTCTTTTCTTCTATTTTTGGAGCCATTTTCATAACGTTTGGTATCAGAGCTTTGGACTCTAGGGTTTTGTTGCATCAAACAAGTCATCGTGGAATTTTCGCTATAATTTGTTTTCTACGAAGGTTCAAAAGCTAAAAAAAAAACCCATTTGCAAAGAAATCCTAGGGAACTTCTTGTAAAAAATTTAGATCTTGGTTTGCAATATTTTCGTAGATATAATCTGTGGAGGATAGGGTTTTTGTACGCTCCCGAATTTCATCTCAAAGAGGTCACCTTGGGAAAATCATTATAACTCTCTCTCTGAGCATTGGATTGGAATTATGTAAAAAGTGGCCAAAAACACATAGACCTTAGCTTCCTATGTATCAATTTTAGAGCCGAAGGAGGGAACAGTGACACGTGGAACATTGTATAAGTTTGCTCTGTTGAACCAGCCTTGAATAATCCAAATCATGTCAGACCTGTGGCATTGGAAAGAAGATTCAGAGGGCTACTAAATGAAGGAATATTAAATCTCGGGGATTTGAAATTACACAGATACATCAGTTTAAATATCGAGCTCCTCAAAATCAAGAAAAAGGAGTGTATTTTTTTTCAAATTTCATAAGTCTTGTTTGAAAAATCAGTTTGAAGTGATTCCAAGGGAATATTGAAGCATAGGTATCAGTATTGGGTTCTAAAATGCCCCCTAAAAATAATTCAACACCCATTAAGCCTTCATAAGGCTCTACTATGACTCATGAAAAGGAATAAGTGCAACATGATATATCAAAATTACAAGAGAAAGTGCAACTAATTTTTCTCTCACAAAGAGCAACAAAAAATGAAACGCAAGTTTTGAAGAAAGGCATGGAAGATAAGATGGATGGTTTGAATAATGGCATGGATTACATGGAATAAAAAATGAAATACAACATGGAAGACATGAAAAATGATCTAAAAGTAGACATGGAAGGTTTGAAGGAAGTTTTGATAAATTTGATACAAGAAATGATTCCTAATGGTGAAAAGGTAGTAAAGGAAACCCATGACGATAAAATAAAAAAATAAAAAAATAAAAAAAATAAAAAAAAAATAAATCATGATTTCATAAACTCTAATTTTGGATTGAAGACCCACCATATTTCAAATATCAATATGAGGAAGTTTGATGGCAAGTATCTCGTAACATGGATACTACAGATGGAGCAATATTTTGATCTCCATAATGTGAAAAACACACAAAAGGTATGCATTGCAAATTTATATTTATAACAAAATACATTTGTATGGTATCAATGGCTTTTCTCCTGTAAAAAAATTGTCACTTGGTCAATTTTTACGGAGGAAATGATAGCACATTATGAGGATACAAAGAGAAGCACCTTCTTTAGCCAATTGATAAATCTAAAACAAAAGGGTTCAATGGTGGAGAACATTGAGGACTTCCAAAAATTGAATATAAGGGTAACTGATGTTCCAGAGGAACACCAGATTGATGTCTTCATCGGGGCTTCAAAGGATAACATCCAACATGAGGTTTTCCTTTGGGAACCTGATTCATTGGAGAAGTTATTCAGTTTTGCAAGAAAAACTGAATGTAAAATTATGGCGACAAGGAATCCTACCACTCATATCTATAATATGGAAGTGCTGCTACTCATAGACTTCCACAACATACAAGGTTCACACCACAGCAATTGGAAAAAAAAATAGCAAAAGGGCTTTGCTACAGTTGTGATATAAAATACACTAAATTTCATAAGTGTGCTGAGAAGAAATCATTTTACATAGATTATGAAGAGGAGGAAGAAAATGAACAAGAAACTTCAAAAGAAGAGGATATACACTAGGAACCAACCCTAGAGAAATAAGAAATGAGTCTGACCATATCCTGTAATGCATTGACAGGAATTACCATTCCTAAAACTCTCAAGATAGAAGGACATATCAAGAAGAAAAAGGTAATATTTTTTATTGATTAGGGTAGTACCCATAATTTGATTCATTGTAAGGTAGCCAAGGAATTGAATTTCTTCCTATACCCAGCACTAGAGTGTCAAGTGATGGTTGCAAATGGAGGAACTATAAATTGCTCTATAAAATTCCATAATATCAAGCTAACCATGGGGGAATATGAATTGAATAGTCGAATGCTTTCCATTCCAACGGGAGGTGTTGAAGTTGTACTAGGAGTACAATGGTTACAATCTTTGGGGACGGTAGCTTTTAATTTTAAAGAAATTTTCTTGAAAACATTTTCGGAAGGAAAGAAAGTTTAATTATGGGGTAACGCAGGGAAGCCAAGAAAGATAATAATCTATAATGTCATGACAAAGCTTCTGAATAAAGAACAACTATGTGTAATTTCACAATTATGCTCACTAGAAGTTCCAACTTCAAAATGATCTATTTCACCAAATCTCCAAAAAGTCTCGGATAATCATTCAAAGGTGTTTGAAACTCCCAAATGACTCCCACCAATTCTTGATCATGATCATGCTATTCATTTTATTCTAGGGAGTGTTCCTCCAAACATCATGCCTTACAGATATCCTTATGTCCAAAAGAGAAAAATTGAACATATGATTGCAGAAATGTTATAGGCTGGTATAATTCAACCTAGTCAAAGTTCTTTCTCTATTCCAGTGGTATTGGTGCACAAGAAGGATGGATCATGGCACATGTGTCTAGATTATAGGGATCTCAATAATCTCACTATTAAACATAAATTTCCCATTCCTGTGATTGATGAATTATTGGATGAATTACATGGAGAAATTTATTTTACCAAGTTGGATCTTCGTTCAGGATATCATCAAATTAGAATGAAGACTGAAGATATTCTGAAAAAAATATTTTGAACTCATGAGGGTCATTATGAATTTTTGGTCATGCCTTTTGGCCTCACCAATGCACCTTCTATATTTCAAGGGTTGATGAATTCCATTTTCAAACCCTTAGAAAATTTGTGTTAGTATTTTTTATGATATACTAATCTACAACAGTACTTGCAAGGATCATGTTCAACATGTTGACAGGGTTCTCAAACTATTGGAGCAGAAAAAATTATATGCAAAAACCTCCAAATGTTTCTTTGGATTACAAGAGGTGGAATATTTGGGTCATATTATATCTCAAGAGGTTGTTAAGGTAGACACTAACAAAATTAAAGCCATCAGGGATGGAAAGTCCCCACAACCATAAAGTAGTTGCGAGGATTTCTCGGGTTAACAAGGTATTATTGAAAGTTTGTTAAGAATTATGGGAGAATAGCAGCACCTCTAACAACACTATTGAAGAAAGATACATTTTCATGGGCTCCTGAAGCAACTAAGTCCTTTGAACACCTTAAAGAGGTAATGTGCCTAGAACCGGTCTTAGCTATGCCATACTTCACAAAAACCTTTATTGTGGAATGTGATGCCTCAAGAAATGGAATTGGTGTTATTTTAATGCAAGAAGGAAGAGCCATTACTTTTGAAAGTCATCGAATCAAAGGAAAGTATTTAAAGAAAACTATTTATGAGAAGAAAATTTTGGCAATACTACATGCACTAAATAAATGGCGACCTTACCTAATGGGAAGACACTTCAAGGTAAAAATTCATCATGATAGTCTTAAATAATTTTTGGAACAAAGACTATCTTCATAAGAGAAACAGAAATGGGTCATAAAGATGTTGGGTTTTGACTTTGAAAATCATCTACAAAAAAGGGAAGCTAAATTTTGTTGCAAACGCACTCTCAAGAAAGGATGAATAGGCAGAAGCATTGCTTTGTGCTATTTCTATTATCCAACCAAATTGGATAACTGAAGCAAGGGATGAATGGAAGAATGACTAAGAAGTGTGGACACTCATTCAAAATTTGCAACAATATCCTAGTACATCTAATACATTTAGTTGGAAAAATTATTCATTATCATACAAATACTGCTTATATCTTTGTAATAATTCCCAACTAAAACCAAATATACTTTTGGAATTGTGCACCTCTCCCTTAGGAGGACACTCAGTATTTTTAAAAACATACCACGGGGTGAAGAAAGAATTTTTTTGGGATGGCCTTAAACCTGATATTCAAAAGTTTGTGGTGGAATGTTGGGTTTGCCAGCAAAACAAAGTTGAGACAATGAATACCTCATATATGCTACAACCTTTATCCATTCCAATTCAACATTTGGAGGAGGTTTCAATGGATTTTATCACAGGTTTACCTAAGTCCGAAGGAAAGAGTTTCATCATGGTGGTAATTGATAGACTTACAAAGTATGCACACTTTTGTGCATTATCTCATCCATTTAAAGCAAGTATAGTTGCTACTAAATTTATGGAAACAATTCAAGAGCTACATGGAAACCCAAATATTGTTTTTTTTTTTTTTTCTGAATATGGCTACTTCTATATTGATACAAAAATAGTGTTACATGGAGGCCGTGGCCTCGAGATTTCCAGCCCAGTACTGAGGCATTCTAGCTTTACCAGCAGGTAATTGAACATCATTACAGTTAAGAGAGAGACCATGAAAGCTTTGAAGAGCTATAAGACTGTCTGTTCCTATAAAATGACTTACAACTGTAACTGAAACTGTAGCATGAACAGACCTTGACAAAATATCTCCTGTGGAGTAGACCAGAATAGCTAAATGTTTACAATTTCTAGCCATAGTAAAAACAAAGATGACAATTATGGAACCTGTAATTAGAGCAAGATCCTGGACAAAAAACAGAGTGTAACTCCCACGCAGGGGAGACCGACCATAAAACAGGACTGGGACCAAGAGAATAGTAGCAGAATTAGGCAGAAACATAAGACTGTAGAAAAGCACCTGAAGGCCAATGAAAACCAAAACACCGTCGCGCCAACCTGGAACCAACTTACTGAGCAGAGGGAGGGTCTTCCTCGATAATGAGGCAGGCATATTTATAAGGGTCCTCATCATCAGAAGGGGGACCGCTATTGCGTTTTGGACCGCCAACAATGGGAGCTGAAGGAATTTCCGGAGCGCCCAGGTTGGCCTCAATGCCCGAAGAAACCAGCTTCCCAATGTCCGCCTGGGGCACGCTGTGCTCTGTCTCCATGAGAGGCTCCCGAGCAGCAACAGGGGTGGCGCAAGCCTGGGCCGAAGAAACCGGATCAGTGGGAGCTGCACGAAGATCGATGGTCACAGTGGCGAGGAGGGAGGTGTTATCAATGCTGTAGGGGAAGTGAAAACGGGCGTGATGTGAATTCGCCCTAGATGACAAACGGAAATGCCCCGCAGAATTGAAACGATTCCGACCCCTCCCACGTCCTCTGCGCGGTGCTGGAAGACGAACAGGACCAAACTCAGATGAATATGACGAGGAATCAGAGTTAGAGGGGGAGGAACGATTAATAGCACGCCCAGGGACTCCCCCTCGCCTGCAGCGCATTCTTGGGCGGAGGCGAGGCATTGTGTGATGAGCAGAGAGAATAGTGGGGGCGGGGTGAGCATGTGGGCAATCAAAAACAGTGACAGACGGACGCGGAAGAGTGCAGGAGGCACAATTGGATATGTGAATTCCGGGCAGAAGTTCCATACAACAATTTAACACACAGCGCTTCCCATTACTGGTGCGGGAGCTGCGCTCAACCGCCGCAAGAAGGCAACAAACGCTGAGGGGAGGAATCAACACGAAATTTCCAGAATTCTCCATCGTTGAAGAAGGAATGCACCGGTTTCGGGGAGAGAGCTCCCAAGTATAAGCATTGAATAGCCTGACTGCAGCATTAAAGGGCTCGATCATGCGAGGATGGGTGGCGGTGGTGTTAAGCCACGCGCCAACCCACCTGACCCCCTGTGCAGCATTAAACACTACTACCACCCGCATCCGGGAGTGAGAGATCTTTATGCACCAGGAGAGTGAAATCATGTTGAAGTTGTGCATCATTCGAACTGCTGAGAGGGCCAGAGAAGAACGGTTGATTCTGATCCGCTCCTTGATTCGCAAGTCTATCAGCAACCTTGTTAGCTGTTCGACGAACATGCCTGAAGATAATGCTTCGGGGGAGTCTGAGCCATCCTTCAATTTTCTCCATCCTGCTTAGAAGCCGCCAACTGGAGGCAATCTTGGCTGCGGACGTACCAGATTGGATGCGGATCGCAGCTTCAATGAGAATTTTGGAATCCCCTTCGATCTCAAGAGGGAGAAAATTTTCTTGAGCTGCAATACACATGCCTTGCCACATACCTTCAAGTTCTGCAGAATTGTTGGTGTATTTACCCAAAGAACCATGATAAGTGTGCTGAGCAGTGCCAGTAGCATCGCGAAAAATGCCTCCAAACCCAGCAGGACCTGGGTTGCCTTTGGCAGCACCATCAAAGTTAAGTTTGTAAGGATGTGTAACAGGGGGAGTCCAGGACATGGGAGAGTCCGGCTGGGAAGCAGAGGAGGCGATATCCCTGACTGGAGGGGGTAAAGTTAGATTCCAGTTCCTCAAGATGAGGCGTTCCTGTGGGGAAGCCGGCATATCCGAATCCTGCCAAGATCTGAGTGCCAAAGTCTCTTGAATAGATTGTTTGAGGAGTGTGCAAAGAGCATCAAGAGATCTGCATTGATCCTTGAAGATCCGGTTGTTGCGCTCTTTCCAAAGAATCCAGTAAATAAATCCTGGTAGGAGAAGCCAGAGAGAGTTGAGAAAGTTACTTTGGAATGGGTGCTTGGGCCAATTCCGAATTGTGTTAACTATATCTCCTTTTCTTCTACCTGTTCTACGATTGCAGAGAGTTGTTCTTTCCCAAAGTTGATCTGCGAGTGGACAAAGATCCATGAGATGAGTGATTGTCTCTGCTTGGAACTTGCAGTTTGGGCAACTTGATGGTCCTATGAAGCCTCGTTTTTGGAGATTTTCCCAAGTGAGAATTCTCTTTTTTCTTAAGAGCCAAAGGAAGGTCGAAACTTTTGACCATATTCCTGGCTGCCAAATTTGATCCCAAAGCTGGTCCTTGGCTGTTTCCCTGGGAAGACAGAGAAGTTGATAAGCCTCCTTAGTCGTGAACATACCTTTGGGGGTGTGACCCCAGCGCACTTTATCCTGTTGCTCTGAAGTTTTGATTTTCCTGAGGTTGAGTTCCTGTTCTATTTCTTCAAACGTCTCCTCCTGCCAGTTTTCCTACCATGTATTGGCTAGGCGCCAGTTTTGATAACCATGTGAAGAGTTTTGTTGCCAAAATTGATGAACAAAAGTTTGATCATTGTCTTTCATAAAGGCTTGCCACTTAGGTTTATGAAAGAGGGAAGCAAGTTTGGGTGTTTGCTGCCAGGAGTCATCCCAAAATTTTGCCAAGGTGCCTGAATGGATTTCCCAAAAACTGTGCTCTTGTATGAAAGCACTGTGGTGTCTAGCTGCATTCCAAATTAAAGAACCTGAGACAGTCGAGCTGAACCGAATAAGAGTTTCCAGTGAACTGCCTGAAGCATATTTGGCCTGCCAGAGGCAAGCCCAGGGAGTATGAGGGTTGGAAACCCATTTCCACCATATACGGGCTCCCATTGTGTTGTTACTATGTAGGGGATCCCGCAAACCAATCCCTCCAGCATTCTTGGGTAGGCAGACATCTGTCCATTTGACCAGAGCCCATTTTTTGTTGAGCCCTGAAGAACCCCATAAGAAATTTCTTTGAAGAGTTCGAATTTTTTTCAAAACCCATTTGGGAGCTGCCAGAATGGAGAATAAATAGATAGGCATAGCTTGGAGGACAGATTTGATGAGTATGATTCTACTAGCCATGTTGAGCGACCTATAGGTCCAAGAGGAGAGCCTGGAGTCTAATTTGTCAAGCAGGGTGCGCCAGGTAGCATGTTTGATGGCCGAGCCTACCAGGGGAGCTCCAAGATATTTTGAGGGGAGACCAGCTATGGCAAAGCCCAAAATTTTGGTGATGTTGCGCTGAGAGAGGATTGGAGTGTGGAAAAAGAAGAGCTGAGATTTAGCCTCATTGACAATAGTACCCGAGGCTGAAGAAAAAATATTGAGCAAAGATTTGAAGGCAGTAGCCTCTTGGACTGACGGGTGTCCAAACAACATATTATCATCGACGAATTGTTGATGGGAGATGGGAGGCTGGTTATGAAGTGATAAGCCCTTGAGGGAGTGCGAGGAGACTGCAGCATGAAGGAGACGGCTAAGGCCTTCGGCCATGAGGACAAAAAGGAAGGGTTAGAGTGGATCTCCTTGACGAAGGCCACGGGAGGGGCGAAAGGTGGAAGAAGGAGATCCATTGAGAAGGATGGAGAAGCTTGGAGAGGTAATGAGATTCATAAGCCAGCGAGTCCAGGTAGCATGAAAACCAAATGCAAGTAACATTTGATTAATGTAGGACCAACTTAGTTTGTCAAAAGCCTTTGAAAGATCTAGCTTTAGGATCATACCTGGTTTTTTGAGAATTTTGAGTGAGTGTATCACTTCGTGCGAGAGAATGATACCATCCATAATTTGGCAACCTTCAACATAGCCAGTTTGCTCCGGCGAGATCAAGAGAGGGAGTAGAGGTTTTAGTCTGTTGGCCATAACTTTTGATATTAGCTTGTAAATAACGTTGCAGAGCGCAATAGGCCTGAAACTGTCAGGGGTGCTGGAGTCCTCCTTTTTAGGAACAAGTGCAATGAAGGTCGTATTCAAAGAAGGGAGTAGCCAATGCATCGAGCGTGATTCCTCTACAAGCTCCCAGACCTCTGTTCTAAGCATTTCCCAAAAACCATGAAAGAAATTGGTCGTGAAGCCGTCTGGGCCTGGGGCTTTACCGTCTTTCAATTGCAACATAGCATCTTCTACTTCCTGCATAGAGACTGGCTGAAGAAGTTTGCTGTTATGATCATCAGTAATGATTTTCGGGATATGCTGCGTAATGGAGCGAATGGCTTGGTTTATGCAACTCGGAGGTTCTTTTAGAATATCCTAAAAGTGCCTTTTTAATTCCCTTTCCATATCTTCATGCTGTTCCAAGCGCTCCCCTTGTCGATTGTTGATGAAGGAAATATTGTTGTGCATACGTCTTTTCACTGTGGATCTGTGGAAGAATTTGGTATTATTTTCCCCTTCCTTGAGCCATTTTATCCTGGATTTTTGACGCCATAATATTTCCTCCTGATGCCGCCTGGCCTCAAGCTTGGTGAGGAGGTCCTGTTCCTGTTGAGCTAGTTCTTCCGTCCTGCCTCCTGAGATAATGCTCTGTTGTAGGGACTTCATTTGCAGCTCCAGCTCTTTCTGGTGATCAAAGATGTTGCCAAAGTGAGACTGGTTCCAAGATTTGAGAGCCTGTTTGAGATGTTTTAATTTTTGTTGGAATTTGTACATCTTAGCCCCTTCTGGAGGGATAAAAGAGTGCCAGGCATCTTTGACCACATCTTTGAAGTTGGGATGCGAAAACCAAAATTCTTCAAAGCGAAAAGGTCTGTTGCACTTGATGCCTGGGCGCGTCCAATGCAACATTATTGGCCAATGGTCTGAACCTGCTTGGGGCAGTATTGAAGCATTGAAATCCCCTCCCAGGTGGATGGCGTTGTCCGTCAGTAGGAACCGATCCAACCTGGAGGCGATGTGTTGTGGTCCTCTCCTTTTGTTGGTCCAAGTGAACATGCCATTGGACGTGCGCAGGTCCATTAGCTGATTCTTGTATATGAAGTCTTTAAAACTGATGCTATCGCTCTCCAGTCTCGTTCTTCCTCCATTCTTTTCCTCCAAAGCTGTAATAATGTTGAAGTCTCCGCCACATATCCATAGAGGAAAACATCTTCCAGAGTTGAGAACAGTAATTGATTCAAGAATGTCTAATTTGTTTTGAATATCCTGTGGGAAATAGACATTGGAGAGATGCCCGTGGATATTCGTCCCTATGAGGTGGAAAGTGGACTGAATGACAAAGTGGGAAGCATGAAAGTCGCCAAGGTCAAGGACTTGGGGATTCCATATGATGGCTAGCCCACCTGAAGCGCCTGACGCATCCACCGAGACGGAGCGACATCCTGACCAGATCTTATTTAAAATTCTTTCCAATACAGTACTATTGCATTTAGTTTCTTGAAGAAAAACCAGAGAAGGTTTGTCTTGTTGTATCATGTTTTTGAGGAATCTATGTTTTGCAGGACTATTAAGCCCTCGCACATTCCAAGAGATGAGCTTCATGAAGAACCATGGGGGAGGGTTTTGTAGAATTTTGTCAGCTTGGGGAATCTTCCAGATTCCACAAGCATTTCTCCTAGTATGATGGTTCTTTGCAAATCCGTTTTGCGCCCTCTTTTTTTTGAATCCTTGAGTATTTTTGTCCCATCCCAGGGACTTCCTGCTTGGATACCAAGAGATCTGTGTTGCTGAGCTCTAGCTAAGACCACTGCAAGGCTGTCAATCTGATTGGGACGTATTGTATTGTAATTTTTCAATCTACAGGCATCTTCTAAACCAAGGATGTCCAGATCCCCCAACTCGATGCTCTCTGGTTCCTCTTCCATGTGGATTGGGGGATTTTGATCAGTAGAACTTTGCTGTTGGTGGATGATGAGTGCTGAAGCTGCTTAGAAATCCATAGAAGTGACTTTTGGACCCAGATCTGGAATAGTGTCATCTGAGGGAATGGAGGCTGGGATCTTGACTTGCTTGGAGTTCTGAAGAGAAGTATCTGGAGTGGTAAGGGCGGAGGTGGTAGGCTTGTCGGATGAAGCAGGATGAGAGGGAGTGCTAATCCGGTCAATATGAGGGGACAGGATATCAAAGATGTTATGAGTGGAGGGTTTGCTTGGAGGGTCATGATCCACAGGGGTTTTTTTTGCATGCTTCCTTCGACTGGAGACCTTGGTGAAGCCCTCTGCATCTTTGTTGGCATCGGAGACTGGAGGTTTTGAATGGCTGTTCAAGGGGCAATCCCTGAATAGATGGCCATGTTCATGGCATTTCCTGCAACGAAAAGGGATATGCTCGTAGTCTAAAGTTTGGATCCATTCAAAATCGTCATGGTATAAACTTACCGAATCCGTGAGAGCTTTTGACAAGTTCATTTGTACACATATTCTGGCATAAGATGTGTATCTGTGGAGTCTTGTTTCTTCTGCCGCTTTGATGTAGACTCCCAATCCATTACCAATGTCCCTTAGGGTCTCCTCATCCCAGTATTCCAGAGGTAAAGAGTACATACGAATCCAGACGGGAGCCCAGGTGAAATCTTCTTTGTCTAGATTGAATCTCTCTATCCAATCACGAAGGTACAGGCCTGCTGAGTTGAAAAAATACGGGCCTCCTTCAAAGATGCGGGTTCGGTCCTCCAAGCAGTTGAAGATAGCCATGAAGAATCCTTTAGGACCTAGCTGCAAGGTAACCTGTCCTTTTGGCCTCCATTTGGAGATGATCCATCCTTGCAGAGCCTTTTCAGTAGGCCAGAAGCCTAAGAACTTCCCAATCAGCGCGTGATCTTTCATAAACTGGATTTTTCCGTTGATACGATGGCTAGGAAGATCGATTTTTGTCCTTTCTGTGGTTCTTGGAATGCAAGTAGCTGAGGACGCCTTTGTCTGTGTTGCGGGAGCTTGCTGGTCAGAGGCGCTGTCTTTAGTGGCCGTAGAGCTGTCAACAGGAATTTCATTTTTGTCTGTAGCTGCCTGATTGCTGTTGACCTGATTAGAACCAGCGACCGCCTGGGATTTAGGTCCTTGATTGGCAGAGGAATCTGCATTTGCAGAGGAGACCGTGGAAGGACCAATGGGAGGAGGGGGGGCCGCGCCTGCCCCCCCATCCACAGTATTCATAATGATGCGTGCAATCCGAACTGTGAGGGATGGAAGAGGAAGCTAGTAAGGGAGCGCAGCAGCTCAGAAATGCAGAAAAACTGCATGAACCCTAATGGTGCAGAGCAGCAACGAAAACCCTAGCAGAGCCGTTGGAAACCCAAATATTGTTGTAAGCAGCAAGGATCCCTTTTTTATTGGAAATTTTTGGACGGAATTATATTCTTGTTTGGGTACTCAACTAGCTCATAGCTCATCTTATCATCCTCAATCTAATGGGCAAACTAAGATAATAAAGAGATGTTTCGAAGGATGTCTCCATTATTTTGTATCTGATAAAAAAACACATTGGGTGAAGTGGTTACCTCTGGCTGAATGTTGGTATAACACTTCCTTCCATACTGCAACCAAAATGACCCCATTTATGGAACTTTATGGATACCATCCACCGTCCATCACATCATATTTAAGAGAAAATTATGAGGGTCAAGCAGTGGAAGATCAGATCGAACATCAACAACAAGTTCTCCAACTCTTAAAGGATAACCTAAATTTGGCACAAAATCGAATGAAACAACAAGCAGTTCAACATCACAGTGAGAGAAACTTTAATGTACGAGACTGGGTATTTTTACGGCTACAACCATAAAAATAAATGTGCCTCAAGCAAGCTAAGAAGGATAATAAATTATCGCCAAAGTACTATGGTCCTTACAAGGTGTTGCAAAATATTGGTACTATGGCATACAAATTGGAGATTCCTTCGTCTTCTCAAGTGCACCCAGTTTTCCATGTTTCATGCTTAAAGAAGGTTATAGGTGACAAAATTCAAGTTCAAACAATATTGCTAGAACTTGATGAGGAAGGAAAAATCATATTGGAACTTGAAGAAATCATGGAAACAAGAATTCGACAGCTACAAAATCGATCAATTTTAGAGTATGTCATCAAGTGGAATAACTTACCCACTGAAGATTCCACATGGGAGGGTGAGAATTTTATACAGAAGCATCCAAATCTACTCAATCATTGAGGACAACACTTTTTTGAAGGAGATGGGCATGTTAGGTCCCTATATTACTAGTTGAGTATCTTATCGTTGTTAGTGTAGCCCCCTTATTGTTATTGTTGTACCCTTGTAGTACCCATATTGTTATTATTCTGCCCCATAAAATCCACTATTTTTTTTTTTTTTCACTTGTGGTTCACAAATACAATGTCCCCACACACATATGTATCCACTACATACATGGAAAAATCTCGGCAGACCCTTCTGAGTAGATATAACCATCGGCCTTACATGCTAGACCTAACCTGATCAGGAGTTCATAAATTTTGCTGAAAATTCAAAGTTACAGGATTGTGTTGAAACCAGATTGGTTGTGTAAATATCGTCTTCCTGATTACAACACCACAAACGATTCTAAAAACCGATGTCATATGAGGGAGATATCGCATTCTGATCAAGATGCCAAAGAGGTAAAATTGTGACAATTTGACCAGGGTTGACTGGGATGCCCAGTCAGCGAGGTGGAGGTACAGTCAGCAAAAAGGAATATTTCAAAGAATATTCCTTTCCTCAGAACCACTCATGGGTTGACATATGTCAAGGTCCTATTGGTCGAATGAGTTTGTACATTTTTTTGAGGGCCAATCAGGAGGTGCCACATAGCTAGCCCTGAGGCCGCCACGTGGCCCTTGAACCACATTCTAAGATTTTTGTGGATTCCACAGGAATAGACCATGGGACCTCCTACCCAGCAATCACACAACATACCACCCACTCTGCACGATGTTACTTAACCATTATAGACATCAGGTTCTATTTAAGTTTTATTGCACAGGAGTTTGGGGGTTGGGGACTGTCGACGGTCCTAGCCCGCCAGCTGTCCCCGCAATGGTGTTCACATGGCATATGTTAACAACTTGCAATTAAACAGTTCATCATAGTCTCCACCAATGGTTCCCACGACATGGTAACATTGCAACGTTTTAAAATGAAAACTCTGTTGTCAGTGTTAACCCCCGATGGTTCAACCTGGGGTCATACAACCTAACCGCAGTTTCAAAGCGAGTTCCATCGACCATTATGGTTAGCCCGCGGGTTTGGAATTGGCATGTGGCCACCCCAACCACAAATTTTAATGTTGTGGCTTAAATGGTAGACATTTTGGCAAAGCGCGCCATTTCTGGCGAAGAATTTATTTTAGCTCCAGTTAAGTGGAGTTCTCCACTTTAGTGCAGCTTTTCTAGGTGAAACTGGGCAAAAGAGTAGGAGACTCAATTTTCGCCCATTCTGAGTGAATGAAGAGACATTTTTGACTAATTGGAGAATTATGGAGCCATTGGTGCAAAGAAAACAACCATTAGATCACTGTAACTACATGTATTTGCAAAATTTTGAGCATAATGAAAGGTGGACATGTCGTTGGGAGCTGGACCAGTAGATGTAGCCCAAGAGGGGTGAACTGCATCATCATGCCTGTTGTGTAAATTTCATGTGGTGGCTTATCTCTCTATTTTATACTATTGTTCGGTGTTATTTAAGATTTTTTTATGCTTCTAATTCACCTAAAATCATCTCTAATTCATGGACAAACACCTCAATCCTTGTTGGTTGATTAATTGTCAGATTAAACCTCTCAATATTAATTATCAATCTAGGAGTTGTAAACACGAGTTGTACTGCGCCTTGGCTCAGCTTAATGGTCAGAGTATATAAGTTTCCTTCCGTAGTCGCTTAAGTATGAAATGGTAAAAAGACTCTTCTATTAGCTAAGCAAACTCACACTTAAATGCAATCAATTTGAAGGAAATTATCTAGTTAACTCAATCTACAATCAAAAGACAATCTTATCGAAACAAATGTGTGATGAAATTAACTTTAGCTACAATATTAAAGAGACTAAGAATTAATCTATGAGGCTAAACTATAATTCCGAGATCAAATCCCGATCTATTGTCTTCAAAATGGAAATCTAGTTTATCCTTATCTTCAAACAACCTGAAGCAAAATTAAATCATACACGGAATATAAGTTTCACCCTTTATTATACAATATTCAAAATGGGAATCAAGCTTATTCTATTAAGTGAGAAGAAATATAAATTACCCTATGATAATTTAATAAATCAAAGCAATATTCATAAAGCATACAAAACAAATCAAATGATTTAAATTGCAAAAATGGAAATCTTTGCACCTATTACTACTAGTCAAATTAACCCAAAGATCTAAATCGAATAAAACTCAATCCTTAAATGATAATGCATCAAATATCATAAATCATAAATATGACAAATCACTTTAATGCTTTTTGAAATGAAACTAATTTATTCTAATGAAATCACTCTTTACTTAATAGCTTCACAACTTTGTGAAAAATTACTCAATCCTATTTGAAACTCAAATGAAATATAATTGTCTAATTGCAACACATTTCCGACTTTAAATTATTTCATCCTATGAACACTCTCATACGACAATTCATTAAAATAGAAAAAAAATTATTCAAAGCTTCATGATTTACAATCCATTACAAGCCAGCACAATTTATTGAATTAAAACTTCAAATTCAAGCAAAACAAAATAATGATTTAAGTGCAGAATTAGGAAATCTGAGATACTATTTAAAAAAAACAATTCCAAAACAAAATATAATTATGCAAATTACGCTAAAGTGCAATTCCTAAATCTATGAAGAACGAGGGACTCTACTCCAGGTTGTGGTGAATCCTTGCCACTCCTTGGAGCGAGTCCTAAACTAACTCAACATTTAGAAATAAATAAAATTACAATGCTTATATAAAAAAAAATGCCGGAACCGGAATTTTATTAAATCAACTCAACACATGCTTCAGATATCAATTAATAAATACATCAGCTGATACTCCATTACAATTTCTTTTTCTCTGCAAATTTGATGTTGGTTCTACATCTCCAGAATTAATTCTGGTTCTTTTCTTTTCAGAAGGAAAAAAATGTTGTATATATTAAAAGAAATATATGACAGTACATGATCATCGATACATTCTCAAACTGTTATTTAAAACAGCGAGAAAACCCCATATACCAAATACATCCAGAATACACTTCTGAAGACAAGTGATTCGATGTTCATGGCCTACAACATAGCGGATAGTATAAAACATACCCACGAGATCATCCCTGTATACAATGAAAAGAGCCAGCAGAGAAAATATGCAGCATCATATTCATGATAGAAAAGAAAAAAGATAACTGAAATGAAAGAAAGCAAACAAAAGGTGATTTCCATAGAATCTTCAAAACTGATAAAAGGCTGTCTCGCTAGGCAAACACCAAATCAGGCTCACTTGAAATACATCATGTCCGCATGATATATGGAATCTGATACACTTGATAAATATGCCCGATCCACTTGAAGAAGAAAGAGCAGCCCTGGACAAAACCAAAACCCCTGCACACCAAAACAGGCTCGCTTGATAAACTGTTCTGAAAAAAAAAAGGTACCCCATCAATGATGAGATTGGTCCCCATGATTGGGGGAGAACCGGCACCCCAACTCGATCCGGAGATCCAACACCTTACAGCATCCAACCAAGACCGGCGATTCCTTCTGAACCAGGATCGAAAGGAAATGATATGTTCAGACTAAAAGAGAACACATCGGCCGCCCGGATCATGCCAATACCCGATGTAGCAGAAAACGAAGGATCATAAAACTGAAAAACTCCGCAATCCATTGAGGATACAATGAACATCAGAGAAATAAAAAGTCAGTATAGAAAAAATCCTGAGATCGATAATGTAGCATGCCCTAAGAGCGGATAGCCACGAGCCCAAAGCCTGTAGGATAAAGTCGGGGGAGATCCGATTGAGGAGACAGCGGAGAGAGGCCGTAGCATATAAAACTAGAGTCACCCGGATCGAAACAATCCAAGAAACTAAAACCGAAACACTGTTAAGAAGGTGATAACGGTAGGAGAGTTTTCCACGTCATGATTCAGAAGCGGTCATAGTTGAGAGGAAACCGTATAAAGACGAGTTGGTGAACGAATGTCATTGAATGTTGAGTTGGTGTCATTAAATGAGACAACCAACCACCAACGGGCCAATAAATCAAATCGTCGCCAGTGTCAGAACGATGGAGTGGGAAATACGGAATGCCAATGCCCCTAAAATATAATTCAAATTAGCCGGAAAACCAAACGGCTAACCGGAAAGACCAGAATCCCCACAGCTATGGCAGAAACCTCAAACATGTCATCCATGGAGATCCACCATCACCCGCAAAGGCAAGTCCCGAAGGGCCCCCCTAAAATGCAGAAAAACTGCTACAGCATGCGAAACACCATCCAGAAGCATGCGGGATCATTCTCAGTCGTTGGTAGTCGCCACAGCCAAGGGATCCGCGTCATTTGCTATGGCATCCCCTCAACGATCAACTTTTGCCGCTGTTGTTCGAATGATCCCCACAATCCACTTCCAGAAACAGCCTTACTGTACCACACATGCCTTCATTTCTCACTTCCTCTCACAACGCTTCCACAAATCCGGGGAACCAAAAGACCGACCAGAGAGAAAAAACCCCAAATCTAAAAACCAGTGGGAGCACCTACAACCCCAAGTCACATGCAATCAAATCTAATGCCAATCATCGCGATTGCGATTCACATCACCTTAATGTTCAGAGGTATCCAACATCCGATCCACAGATGTGAAAACCCGAGACCATCCCAATAAGAAAACAGCAACAGACACTTCCACGGCAATAACGAGATAAAAAGCAGCGACCTGGGTTCACCCACAGCCACCATAAGCAACATATACTTGTTCACATTGGGTACCAGCCATATGCAAATTCGATAGCCACCAAAAGCGATCAACAAATGTTCACATTGGGTACCAGCTAATGATCTCCTTCATTAACCACCAAAAACTTGCACAAATAGTCGACATTGGGTTCCAGCATCAAAGCATGCATCAATAGCCACCAATATCAGAACAAACATATATTCTCATGGGTTCCAGCTCAGCAAAAACAGGCATGCATCTTACCTCATCTGAACCACTCTTCACAACTGTAAACCAGTCCCCAGAACATGGAAACCATATCCTCACTAATATGAGAACTATAACAACCCTAGCCACCAAACGCCACAATATCGTGTTCACATTGGGTACCAGCATAAAAAATATTCATCTATAGCCATCAAAAGCAACATTGATTTGTCCTCCATGGGTTCCAGCTTAAATATTCTTCAATAGCCACCAATAGCAACAGAATATTATGCAGAATGGGTACCAGCTAAAAGCTTACCTAGCAGAAAACGTAGCAGGTCACTCAGAGCCCCCCTAGAATGTAAAAAAACTGCTGCATCATGCACCGCATTATCCTTTCCCAAGCCTAGCAGGACATAGGGGGACCAGAACGAGCTGACCCAACCCAATCTGCGGTGAGGACTTCTCAGGGAAAGGTTCAGTCCGCCATGGATGAAAAAACCAGGTTCTGCTCAGGGCTCTCATTCATTTTCGGGCTTACCGCAACTGCTATGCGTAAGTGATAACCTGATGCTATGACTTCTCGCAGGGATAACACAAATTCACACACGCTCGCACAAGGACCTGTGGATTTAGTCGTTGAGTCATCTTTTCAGTCTATTATCTTGACCCTGTCAATGAAGCCCCTTGAAATGGTTCAGTAGACCCTACAGTAGCAGTCCCACTTACGGATCCATTGTCTCTCCTAGAAAAATCCTGGTTTTCGCAACAAATGGCTTATCTAGACACTTCCATTAGAAGGGGCAGAAACTAACCTACCTGAAGTGCATGGCAGAGATTATCAATACTGCACTTTCTTGTATCGTGCTAAAAAACAAGCACTGTAATGGATTCGCGCACATTATATTCCTGTGCGTCTTTCACTCTCAAATACTCATCTTGATTGTAAAACTGCAAGTTTGGAGTCCATTCTGACATTCTCCACATAAAAACCCGGCCAGGAAGCCCCCAATCTACCAAAGCGCTCTAGTTCTTCTGTTGAAGATTTTGACATGGCCCCTAAGTGTCGTGGTTTCGAGGTTGAATCTCTTTATAAGGTTGGTTATATCGCTGCTCCTGGTATGATTCATTTCCAATCTTTTGTTTGAGGATCTCCTATGGAATCTGGACACATCGGCTTATGAATTTTACTCTCGACTCCAACCTTTGAGATCCCTGATATTCCTGATCTTAATTCTAGTTCTACATCCAAGATATTCGACCTCACATCTGAGAAATTTCGCCATGAGAAATTCAACCTGCTACCAATTACATTCCTGTTTTATTCCTATCGATCCCTCCTTCCCTCTATCTAATTGAAGGACTAACTCCTCTGTGCCCCCTCTACATCTAAGAAATTCGATTTTACATATGATAAATTCCCCATGTCTAAATGAAAAATTCCCTCCCTTTCCTTAGTGCGCAGCTTCTGCTTTATAGCAGCAACGCTGCTCTAATTCAATGGTCGATAGTTACATGGGATACAATTTTAGGATATTTGATTAATAAAAATTAAACAAAATAAAAAAAATGAGATTTAATTCTGAATTTAATTTTCAGCTGGTGTGATCCATCTTCTGGAAGACTTTGATCCTTATGCCTTGCTGGCAAAGACAATGCACATCTGGCTCGGGCATCGCATAGCTGGAATTGGTGCCTTAAAGCACAACTAGATGAGGTGCTCACCCCTTTCAATGCCGGGCATTGAACATCGTGGAGCTAATTTTTTTACTGGAGCATTGATCCATTTACTGAGGTGATGTATGTAGCTTACAAGTCCATTGAGTGTTGGATAACTTCACAAGTAGTAGACGCAGGAAGAAAATCATTCACAACAACATTCAAATTCATTCCAGATCTCAATTGAAACCTCTGTGCATGCGTTCTTGATTGCAATAACCAACATTAAGTTTTGTAATCCTCAAAGAAGCATCGAATTTCTGCTAAACGATGTGGAGGAAGCTCCTTAAGGAATTTGTAATGGCGGTACTCGAGGTCATCAGGGCACACATCAATTATCTTATCATCTTCACAATTGCCACAATACAATTGAACACCGAACGAGCTTTCGATTATAATATCAATCTTCCCATGCAGATGAGCAGAAAAACGTGTCCGAGATAGAGAGTTTAGTTGCAGATTGTTTGTAAATAAAGATTTTTGGAATTGATTTGCAGGTTGTGTTGGAGGATTTGATTGCAGATTGTTTGTAAATGAGACAGACCCAGATTGAACTGCGGCATCAAGGTTAACGTCAAGTGAATCACATGAAATTTCCTTTCTAACCACTTTATTGTATCTGCCAGGCTGAACTATGGAACATGTAGAGTTAATATGTATGCTTCCGCTCTGAGTAATTCTTGTAAAATGGCCATGCATGCAACCAGAAAAACCATATATAGATGCAAGACCTGTCTCAAGCCAAGGGTTCTGATTGCTTGTAGAAAAGCCAGGACTCGTGGAACTTGCGTGCATGCTGCTACTATGGTAAGTTCTTCCATTATGAAAGTGACTATTCATATGTTCTGTGGATGAGCAAGACCCGAATTGATCCAATACGTTCACGTTCAGAAATGGTTTTCAGTGGAATATTCCCCCAACGATAATTCATTCACGAAGTCAAATTTTGCTAAACGGTTTCTGGGTTATATGAAACATGGCACTATGAACATAACCCATGTCTCGGAATTTAGAAATTATAATCCATTTGGTTGAAAAATTGATATTTTCACCTACAACATTCTCGTACTCAACTACCCAGCTACTGCTTTTATGCATCTTCTGGTAGTAAGGTATCTTGTTCCATTTAGAATATTCCCTACTTCGTTGTGCTATACTACAGAACTCAATGGAGAAAGTTTATCTTCTAGAAGGTAATTCACAACATAACATATTTCTTGGAAAAACATATATTTCTGGTCTTGTGCATGGATCCGTGCTTAAATGCAGTTCTGCACTAGACTTATTCACCTGCCACCTAGAAGGCATTTGTTCATAAAACTATTACACAAAACACCCTTCAAATTAAGTAATAACAATAATTTATAATTTAATTCTAAATGCCTCTAATCATCAACTTAATAAGATAAAAAGGATTAAAACACTAGGTACAATCACAAAATTATCTGATAAAAAATCGGAAAAACATGGACCAAAATGTAGCTCAACATCCCCCCACGTTGAACTTCTTGCATGTCCTCATGCAAGCTGAAACTATAAGATGGTGAAATAAGGCAGGGAAAATGTCAGCAAAGATTCTAGCAAGTAAAGATGAAGATTCCCGATATTGTAATGCATTTATTAGCCTGCAACATTGGTATTACTATTACATTACCAACTAAAACCATGTGAAATGATAAAACAAGATCATGTAGACATTATGGAGAAAAGAGTGTTGCACATACCTGTTAGCTTGTCCCATATTTTGTTTTTGCCCAAAGTCTTATGATAAAAATCAAATTTTGTTGAAAAAGTGCACTTTCAAAAAGAATAACACAAGATTCCTACACCTACTATAACAATCTCGTACCTAGGTCATGCAACACATATTTAGAGGCAATCACAATCAATACACATTGATGGCAACCAACACCTTGTGAATAGTCATCAGTGAGTAATTCATCACTCTGAATACCATGAGAATTAAAGTGAGTTATGATACCAATCAGAAACCTCTTTATTGAACACTCTAAGTTCTATTGTTATCCGGATTCAAAAATAAATTACCTCTTAATCCAGTACAAAGAATTACCTTCACTAAGGGTACCACTTCATTAAAGATTCATGATTTTTGAAAGATAGAACTCAAAGAATCATGTTTAAATTGTCTTAAAACCATTTTCTAATAAAAATGATGAGTCTTAGGTAAAGAGAAGGATAACCAAGAAAATCATAGTATGCCGTTAACTTTAATACCACAGACATGGCCCTGTTGCCCACAGGTGTCTATAACCTCTGCAGGGATGCCTTTTGACCCATAGAAATGTATGTGTCCCACTTACTAGCATAGATTCAGAGTTAGCTTATTTGACTCTTTAAATGAAGGCCACTATCCCGGCTTGGTAACCAGCTGATGGCAGTGCCACTGACAAGAAGTAACATGAATGAACAGGTCGGCTCGTGATGAGACCTCCTGTCTTCTAGCTTTTTACTTGAAAGCCATTACTCTAGCTTGGTGACCAGTAGTAGTAATGTCATGCATGTTAGGTCTCATGATCGTGGTAGGTCGGCTCATCACGAGACCTCCTATCCTTCCCTAAATCTTTCTAAGCTCTAATTATGATTAACCTTAAAGGTTACTTAATAAGTGGGGAGACAGATCTACTCCTTAAGAGTACAGGATGGCGTGAAACATTTTTAATGACTAATCATTGCTAGCTAATTCCTCTACCTTAAGGACTTATTAAAGATATCCCAGATAATGACTGAAATATTCCTTGAGTTAAGAATGCTAGTGTTCTCATGGATAACTCGTTATGATCTTAACAAGAGTGGTCCACCATAGGGGTTTTCCAATAGTACCTTCTAAGGGAAACTAAAAATACATATCCGAGATGAAAACTTATTAGAGTGATTAATCATGGTTACTTTTGCAAAATCATAAGGTATTAGAGTGAATTGTACTCAACAATATTTGTCACAAATGTGTGTGTTAACAACTAATGTGGATCAAAGCAGTTTTAATAGCCATGATTTAAAATTCAAAACCCTAATAGCATTGTAACTGCTTTATTCATTTATTCTCCTACCCTATTTTACCCTAAGAGGCTAAAGACTCCCATTTAAGTATAGGACTACTTCCAATGAAGCCATGTGCGTAACAAAATTTTGATTATACTCACACTTAGTTTTAAAGAATAAACTTCAAGACATACGAAATCATGAGAAATCAGTTGCTTTAATTGATATGGTACCAAGAGTTTCCGAATGCTGAGGAAATAATATGGCTTGATGATTGCTTGAAACCAGGATTCAATGGAATCCACATATTTAGGATTCTTCAACTGATGTAAATCTTCCACGGTTTGATAGTCACTCTCTTGGAGGCACAAAGAATCCAGTGAAAGAGAAAAGATAAGTCCCTCAAGTTCAGGTTCAAACATTTTCTTTTCAAATTGACAAGAATGATTGAGAGAGATTCTAGGGTTTTGGGTTTTAACAACATTTTCAGAAAAAGTTCCAATGAAAGATTGCTCCTCTCGTAGTATTTGAATTACACCTTCACGGGGTGAATGTTATATGGTAATGGGGGAGGTTTCCAGATTCATTCCCTTTTCCAACATGGAAGGTGTGACATTTTGTTCAATAGGGGAATCAACAGAAATAATAAATGGTTCAAACTGTTGTGCAACCTGATGGTTTAGATTAGGGTTTAGTATGTGGTTTGGGCTAGGGTTTTGGTTAATTCTTGGACTAAGATTTGGATTTTTATTGGGATTAGGCTTTGGACTAGGGTTAGGTCTAGGTTGTACGCTAAGGTTTGGGTTTGAATGAGGGCTAGGTTTAGGGTGTGGATTAGAGTTAGGTCTAGGGTATGGAATAGGGTATGAACTAGGGTTAGGGTATGGATTAGGGTTAGATCTAGGGTGAGGATAAGTGCTAGGGTAAGGTTGCACATACGGTTGGGACCATGGAGGAGGATAACTTAATGGTGCATTGGAAAGAAATTGTGGTTGTTGTGGGTGCTCATATGATTGAATTTGTATTGGAGATTTTGTTGGAAATATTGTCATTGATGGCAAAGGAGTTGGAAAAGACAAGAGCAGCACCTAAACTATCCATAAGGAAAAATAGACAGAGAGGTAGTAGAGCCAGTAGATGAAACAGAGGAATTGAAGCAGAAGCAACAGAGGAATTAGAGACAGAGAAATAGAGTTGAATTAGGGGTTTAATACAGTTTGCAAAGGAGATGGAAAAAGGGAGAGCTGCTAGGAAGAGACAAGATTAATGGAGTAGCGGAACACTTGTTGACGAAGGACCGCGAAGTTGGACGGAACCAGGAGTAGAAGGGCAGAACCATGAAGGAGGAACAGTACAGGCGGTTTCCGGTTTTTATCGCACCGCTTTTGCGGGTTGAGCGGTATTCAAGAGGTTGGCTTCGATTCCATAGAACGGGCGACACGCGTCCCTGTACGACTCCACAAAACCGCTTGTCACTGCGCGCCATCACGTGTTATTGTTCGACCCAGGATGCCCAACGATATTGTTGTGCGTCGTTGACCTGGAGGGAAGTCATCGAACGGTGGTCGTTTGATAAAGATGTGCGAAGGTTAACCAAAGTACGGTGGGCCATCGCACGTTATTGTTTGAGCATCTTCGCTGAGCGATATCCGTCTGATCAAGTGAGGCGACGCGACACGATTACAACCGTCGATTGGAAATGACCGTTAACGTTGGGGCCCATATGCATATGTTGAGGTTTGTGAGTTTTTACCCAAAGTATTATGTCGTGTTTTAAGGGTGTGGGACCCGATTTCCCTTTGCATTATTGGTTCAATATACGTTATGTCGAGATCTTAACCCCCAAGTCAAAGATTAAATATTATTGAAGGGCCCGAAAGGCTATATGGATATATATATTACTGCTGAGTCAGTGGCACGATAATGTTTATTAACCTTGGTTATAGTATTATTTGGCAAAGATAAAGATTACCTTTGGGACGTTTCGTGTATGGAAGAACGAAGATTGGGATTCCAGTTTGGATTGGTTCGATACCATTAGCGGTTTGGTGGTTTTGACTCATGGTTTTACTAAAGGCAAAACTATTTAAGGAGAAGAGAAATAGAGTACGAGGTGTGCATGCGTAAAGGTGGTAAATGAATAAATTCCTCTAAGGAATACCTACATGGACGAACTCTGTTCTTAATTGATAAATCTGAATCTATGATGCACCTATGGATACGATCTAGAAATGATGAAACTCCACGATGATCATAAAAAGAAATGATGAAGACCTGACAGAATTCTGATGAAGAAATTGAAGAAATCTGATGGATCTGAGGGTTGAAGCCTTCAATATGAAAGTGGAAGTATCCTGTCAGTAGAAGCTGGTGTTAAAATCAGGGGGTTGGAGCTCCTTTCCAGTTGTGGCTGGAGAACGAGAGAAGGTTGTAGCCTTTCTGTAGGTGGGTGCCTGTGTTCTGGTATAAGTCTGCGCCAGCATAAAATTGTAAGAAGTTTTCTTTATAATAAATATTGAAGACTGAGATAGCAGCATCGGTGGTTTTCTCCCAAATTGGGTTTCCACCTTAAATATTGGTGTTCATATGTGTGGCTTATGTTTGATGGTTTGTTCTGTTATTACTGTTCATACTTACTGCTTACTAAACATCTGATGAATGAATAATGTAAATAAAGACATAATAGGATCTTTGACATACAAATTGGATTCAGTAAAGTAGCATATGGTTTTAACAGAAAGAAAAACTAAAAATCCCTAAATACTGATTCACCCCCCCCCTCTCAGTATTTTTCCCAACAATTTTTATCAGGGCAGGTCCTTCTGAAAAAGCTTAGCCGCTAGAAGGAAGATCAAGCAAGATGAGCAATCAAGATGGAACAACATCTATCAAGCCTCCACTCTGTAACGGAAACAATTTAATCTTCTGGAAAACAAGGATGAGATCCTATCTTCAGTCTTTGGGAGCAGATGTATGGGCAATTGTTGAACAAGGATATCAATATCCAGTTGCAGTACCAACAGATCTGACGGAAAGAAAGAATTATGAAACAAATGCAAAGGCGGTCAATGCTCTATTAGGAAGTCTAACTGAATCAGAATTTGTCAAATTCATGCAGCTGAATACAACAAAGGCAATATGGGACAAAATCATTCTGAGCTATGAAGGTGATGCAAAGGTAAAAAGTGCTAAACTCCAAACTCTCAGAATTCAATATGAGAATCTAAAAATGGATAATGAGGAGAGAATTGCCAATTTCTTTTCACGCCTTGATGATATTGTAAATCGTATGAGAAATCTGGGAGAAACAATAACTGAATCTACTTTGGTTGAGAAAGTTTTAAGATCTCTAACGATAAAATTTGAGTCAAAAGTTTCTGCTCTTGAGGAAAAGAAGGATCTTCAAAATCTTACTGTGGTGCAACTTCATGGCATACTAACTACATATGAAATGAGAAAAGGAGGACCATATGAAGTCAAAGAAGTAGTCTTTAGAGCTTCTACAAAAGGGAAGGAAGTACAAAAACGAGAAGGATCAGGATATATCTCAAAAGAAGATGAGGTAAATTTTGTAAAGAAACTTCAACTTGGCACAGGACGATTTAGAGGTAAGCTTCCTTTCAAATGTTTTGATTGTGGAAGAGTTGGTCATTATGCTGCTAAGTGTCCTCATAAAGAAACACATAAACAATGGAAGGAAGTAGCTAGAAGGAATAAGAATCGGTTTAGCACTAGAAAAAGCTACTATACTCATGAAGACAGTGATGGGTTATCTGATAGTGAGGAAGAATGTGAACAAGATCTTAGACTTCTCATGGAATTTGAAAAAGAATCTAGAGAATAAAATGATACTTTTGTGGATGCTCTAGAGGACAATGATTTTCTTGATGAAAACAATCAACTCAAAATATGCTTAGAAGAAAGTAAAATAACCATAGAGACTCTGAAAAATCAGCTTGAAGAAAAGGAGAAACACAATGAGAAATTAGAGTGTGAAGTAGTAAGTCTAAGAAAAGAACTTGAGAAAGTAAAGACTCTGAATCTTAAATTTGCTAAAGGATCTGAAACCTTAGATGAGATTATCAAGGTACAACGTTCTCCTCTTATAAAGACAGGTCTTGGATATATCGGAGAATATTCTCAGGCTTTAGCACCAAATTATCTAAAAGTAGCTACAGCTGGTATACAACATGCTGCCACTCATAAAGGGAATAAAGAATATTTACAGGTAAAGCATGATCATCTCAATTCAAGGAACACTAACAGGAATATCTTTCAAAGAAACACCAACCAACAGGTAAATTCAAGCAGAAGATTTCATGATCACAGAAATTTCTTCTTCAATGGTCAATGTTTCTCATGTCACAACTTTGGTCATAAAGTTGTTCGTTGTTCGATGTGTTGCATATAAAACCATCATGACAAGAGAAGCAAGAAAGAAAAGAATTGATATTGAAACAAAGAAGAATACCTATAACAACTTTTCTCCTCTTCAAAATGAAGTTGAATGTGCTTATTGCAATAACTTTGGCCATGAAGAATCTGAATGCAGGAGAAAAGTTCAGCTAAAAGAACATGTTCCTTCAAGCTCCAAAGTATGGAAAAAGAAGGAATTACAGGTTGAAAATTATGGCATAGCGTTATTCGCAGAAGGTGAAGAAAATCAATGGTACATTGATAGTGGATGCTCAAGACACATGACAGGTGACAAAAACAAACTTCTTGCATATAGTGCTCTAGAAAAGGAAAAGAATGTTACTTTTGGAAATGATACTCCTGCAGTCATTAAGGGAAAAGGGTTTGTTTTTCTAAAAGAAAAGGTGAAAGCTAATGATGTCATGTATGTGGATGGATTAAAGCATAATCTGTTAAGTGTAAGTCAAATGTGTGATCAAGGAACTGAAGTTGTCTTTAGTTCAAAAGAATGTGTGGTACGTGATCTTGATACAGGTAAAACAATTATAAAAGGAAAAATAACTCCAAGCAACCTGTATGTATTGAAGAACTACAAAGAACAATGTTACTTTAGTAAATCTTCAGAAAACTGGCTATGGCATAGAAGGTTGGGGCATCTGAGCTTCTCTCAAATCAACAAATCAAGCAAATTTAAAGTTGTTCGTGATCTTCCCAATATTACTCTACCTGAAAATATCATATGCAAATCTTGCCAATTCGGTAAGCAACCCAGAGTACAATTTAATGCCAAGGAAGGATCATCAAGTAAACCTCTTTAACTCATTCATACTAACATATGTGGACTTGTGAGGAAAAATTCACCACGTGGTGAAAAATACTATATCTTATTTATTGATTATTTCTCTAGAATGTGTTGGATTGGACTGCTTAAACACAAAGATGAAGCATTTGAGAAATTTCAGATCTTCAAAGCACTAGTTGAGAATGAATTAGATCTAAAAATCAAGTGTCTCAGATCTGATTGAGGAGGAGAATATACATCAGATGAATTCCTTGAATTTTGTGAACAACATGGCATAAAAAGACAGTTTTCTGTAGCTGGCACTCCACAACAAAATGGTGTTCCAGAAAGAATGAATAGAACAGTTCAACAAATGGCTTGAGCTATGCTTGATGATTCCGGAACACATGACACTTTTTGGGGAGAAGCAGCACATACAGTATTAAACATTCTCAACAAGGCACATGTTTGTGTAAATAGTGATAAAACTCCATATGAACTCTGGTATGGTAATCCTCGCACTGTAAAGCATTTTAGAATTTTTGGAAGCAAATGCTTTATCAAAAATAATGATGAAAACTTTGGTAAGTTTGAACCCAGAGCAGATGAAGGAATACTTCTTGGTTACTCCTCTAGGAGTATAGCATATAAATGTTACAATAAAAGACTTCGGAAGATTTTTGAATGTATTGATGTTGTTATTGATGAGTCTCCTGTAGCGCCAAAAGAAGAAAAACAAACAACAGATGAAGATGATGATGACATATATCCCTCTACGTCAAATAAGAATGATATCAACAGTGAACCCAATGAAGAACCCGAAGATGATTTATCTAATAAAGCTCCATCTAGATATGTTCAAAAGAATCATCCTGAATCTCAAATTTTGGGAGAAAAGGGATCAGGTGTACAAACAAGAAGGACTCTTGTGGGATCTTCTAGCAATATGGCATTTCTGTCCACTATTGAACCACACAATGTCAGTCAAGCTAGCAAAGATGAATGTTGGATTCAAGCCATGAATGAAGAGCTTGATCAAATTGGAAAGAATCACACTTGGGACTTAGGACCAAGACCTCATGACAAAAATGTCATTGGAACTAAATGGATATTCAAAAACAAGTTAAATGAGAATGGGGATGTTATAAGAAATAAAGCTAGACTTGTTTGCAAGGGGTATGCTCAACAAGAAGGTATAGAGTTTGAAGAAAATTTTGCTCCTGTAGCCAGACTTGAAGCCATAAGAATGTTCCTTGCCTTTTCAAGCTTCCAACAAATCAAAGTTTATCAAATGGATGTTAAATCTGCTTTTCTCAATGGTGATCTAGAAGAAGAAGTTTATATAGAACAACCAGAAGGATTCATTTTGGGAAATGATGAAAAACTTGTTTGTAGACTTAAAAAGGCTCTATATGGTCTAAAACAAGCTCCAAGGGCATGGTACTATCGTCTTGACAAATATCTTCATCAACAAGGATTTTCAAAAGGGTCTGTTGATAGCAACTTATACACAAAAACTGAAAATGACAAACTATTGATTGTGGTTGTATATGTTGATGATATCATTTTTGGAAGTAATGAAGAGTCTATGAGTCAGAAATTTGCTTCTAATATGCAGCAAGAATTTGAAATGTCTTTACTTGGGGAACTAACATTCTTTCTTGGCTTGCAAGTGCAACAAGCAACAGATGGCATATTCTTATCACAAGCAAAATATCTTAAGCAAATATTGAAGAAGTATGGCATGGAAGATTGCAAACATGTAAGTACACCAATGATAACCGGATGTAATCTCAGTTCTAATGATGATTCCCCCATGGTGAATCAACCAGAATACAGATCTATGATAGGAAGTCTACTTTATCTCATTGGGACAAGACCAGACATCATGCATGTAGTTGGGATTGTTGGACGATTCCAAGCTAATCCAAAAGAGTCTCACCTTCAGGCTGTGAAAATAATATTCAAATATCTACAAGGAACTCAAGACTTTGGACTATGGTATCCAAAGAATGATGATCTTACTCTTCATGCATACACTGATGCAGATTGGGCTGGAAGTGTTGATGATTGGAAAAGCACTAGTGGTGGTGCATTCTATATGGGGCCCCGGTTAGTATCTTGGTTTAGCAAGAAACAAAGCTCTATTGCCTTATCTACAGCAGAAGCAGAATATGTGGCTGCCGCATCATGTTGCACTCAACTTCTCTGGATGATGCAAACCTTACAAGACTTTCAAATCAAATGTTCACCTCCTATCTCCATTATGTGTGACAATACAAGTGCCATCAGTATCTCAAAGAATCCTGTTATGCACTCCAAGACCAAGCACATTCCCATCAAATATCACTTCTTACGTGAACAAGTGCTTGAACAGAAGGTGAAATTGGAGTATGTTCCCTCCAAAGAACAAGTTGCGGATATATTTACCAAACCTCTACCCAGGGAAGCATTCGAATATCTTATACAGAAACTTGGAGTAGTCTCTGCCATGCAGAAGATCAGATATACTTAAATACAGAAGATTAAATTGGGTGTGAGGTGCAGTTGGGCATCTCTGAATGCACAGGCTAAGGGGGAGCATTGGTCATATGAAAAGGATGCACAGGTCAAGGGGGAGCATTGATGTAGCATGATCTCAGAGGGAGCACAGTTTTGTCGGTCCAAAGGATCTTGATCAACCCTTTGCCATTGATGTCAAAGGGGGAGGAAAAGAAAAAAGGGGCGGCTTCTGTAAGACAAACAGAAGATAAGTATTGCCATCAATGCCAAAGGGGGAGATTGTTGGAAATATTGTCATTGATGGCAAAGGAATTGGCAAAGACAGGAGCAGCACCTAAACTATCCATAAGGCAAAAGAGACAGAGAGGCAGCAGAGGCAGCAGATGAAACAGAGGAATTGAAGCAGAAGCAACAGAGGAATTAGAGACAGAGCAGTAGAGTTGAATTAGGGGCTTAATATATCTTGCAAAGGAGATGGAAAAAAGGAGAGCTACTAGGAAGAGACAAGATTAATGGAGTAGCGGAACACTTGGTGACGACGGAACGCGAAGTTGGATAGAACCAGGAGTAGAAGGGCAGAACCATGAAGGAGGAACAGTACAGGCGGTTTCTGGTTTTTATCGCACCACTTTTGCGGGTTGAGCGGTATTCAAGAGGTTGGCTCCGATTCCATAGAATAGGCGACACACGTCCCTGTATGACTCCACAAAACCGCTTGTCACTGCGCGCCATCGCGTGCTATTGTTCGACCCAGGATGCCCAGCGATATTGTTGTGCACTGTTGATCTGGAGGGAAGCCATCGAACGGTGGTCGTTTGATAAAGATGCGTGAAGGTTAACCAAAGTACGGCGGGCCATCGCAAATTAATGTTCGAGAATCTTTGCTGAGCGATATCCGTCCGATCAAGTGAGGCGGCGTGACATAATTACAACCGGTGATTGGAAATGACCGTTAACGTTGGGGCCCATACGCATATGTTGAGGTTTGCGGGTTTTTACCCAAATTATTATGTCATGTTTTAAGGGTGTGGGACGCGATTTCCCTTCGCATTATTGGTTCAATATACGTTATGTCGAGATCTTAACCCCCAAGTCGAAGATTAAATATTATTGAAGGGCCCGAAAGGCTATATGGATATATATATTACTGCTGAGTCAACGACATGATAATGTTTATTAACCTTGGTTATAGTATTATTTGGAAAATATAAATATTACCTTTGGGACGTTTCGTGTATGGAAGAACGAATATTGGGATTCTAGTTTGGATTGGTTCGATACCATTAGCATTTTGGTGTTTTTGACTCATGGTTTTACTAAAGGAAAAAATATATAAGGAGAAGAGAAATAGAGTACGGGGTGTGCATGCGTAAAGGTGGTAAATGAATAAATTCCTCTAAGGAATACCTGCATGGACGAACTATGTTCTTAATTGATAAATCTGAATCTATGATGCACCTATGGATATGATCTAGAAATTATGAAACTCTACGACGATCGTAAAAGTGATGAAGACCTGACAGAAGTCTGATGAAGAAATTGAAGAAATATGATGGATCTGAGGGTTGAAGCCTTCAGTATGAAAGTGGAAGTATCCTGTCAGTAGAAGCTGGTGTTAAGATCAGGGGGTTGGAGCTCCTTTCCAGTAGTGGCTGGAGAACGAGAGAAGGTTTTAGCCTTTCTGCAGGTGGGTGCCTGCGTGCTGGTATAAGTCTGCGCCAACATAAAATTGTAAGAAGTTTTCTTTATAATAAATATTGAAGACTGAGATAGAAACAACGGTGGTTTTCCCCCAAATTGGGTTTCCACCTTAAATACTAGTGTTCATATGTGTGGCTTATGTTTGATGGTTTGTTCTGTTATTTCTATTCATACTTACTGCTTACTAAACATCTGATGAATGAATAATGTAAATAAAGACATAATAAGATCTCTAACATACAAATTGGATTCAGTAAAGT
The DNA here is from genome assembly GCA_034641835.2 of Pinus albicaulis. NCBI lineage: Eukaryota > Viridiplantae > Streptophyta > Pinopsida > Pinales > Pinaceae > Pinus > Pinus albicaulis. The sequence goes on along the minus strand of CM076583.1, from coordinate 5,820,370 downwards.
AGCATATGGTTTTAACAGAAAGAAAAACTAAAAAGCCCTAAATACTGATTCACCCCCCCCCTCTCAGTATTTTTCCCAACAGATTTCCCCAGAGAGAAGGATCCAAATGATGCTTGAGGCCATGGAGATATTTGACTTGAGGATGACAGCCAAGGAGAGGGCCATTGTGGCCATGAAGTATGGTATTCAATTGGAGGAGGATTAAAAGTTTTCCATGGAACTACAAGATTATAAACATGTTGAGGAACCTGCTCAGCAAAATAAGAATTATTCCAAGTATCAAATGGTGTTAGGTTTTGAGTTATACCTAATGGTTTATTCAATTCCTTACTTGATTCCCTAAGTACCTTTCGTAATCATGGCAGTGATGGGAAATGTTCAGTTGCATGACCATCCTTGCAAATTTTGAAAACTTCCAGACCATTAAGTGGACACTTTCCAAGGCAGTGTTTCTTTCGACAGTTGGTGCAAAGGATAAGAAGTGGTTCTTCGTCCTTCTCTTGCTCTTGCAAATCATCCAATTCCGAAATCAAAGATTTATTAATATTGAATTTATGTTCAAGAAAGGTGTTAAATTCTGCACCTGTGAAATCTTCATCGGATTAGTTGTTCGTCTCAATAGCAGCATGAAAACTCCTCATTGAATGATTCCTCAAAATACCATCTTCTTGTCTTCAACAAGAAAATTGGTACATTTTGTCATCACATGGATTAGTACGCAAGGGTTCTTACAGTACCCCAAAAATGATATAACATTGAAGATTGGATTCTGAAGATAAATGAATTTAAAAGATTTTGACTGAAATAAAGCTCACCACACTTGAATGAAAGGAAAATGTTGAATCAAAGTACTATTTAATCTATGAAAAGCAAAGAAATTTGGAAATTAAATGTCTAAAGCCTGCTTATACTTCTACACATAAGCAATATAAGGAAATAAAAGTTCAAGGGATAAGCAAGATGGCCAGAATTTGGAGCAACCCCACAAAAGTGGATGCTTCCTTCACGTCTTACCGTACACTCTCCGCCCTCTAACATCCTGCAACACCCTAAATGACAAATCATTCTAATGCTTTTTGAAATGAAACTAATTTATTCTAATGAAATCACTCTTTACTAAATAGCTTCACAACTTTGCGAAAAATTACTCAATCCTATTTGAAACTCAAATGAAATCTAATTGTCTAATTGCAACACATTGCCGACTTTAAATTATTTCATCCTATGAACACTCTCACACAACAATTCATTAAAATACAAAAAAAATTATTCAAATCTTCATGATTTACAATCCATTACAAGCCATCACAATTTTTTGAATTAAAACTTCAAATTAAAGCAAAAAAAAATAATGATTTAAGTGCAGAATTAGGAAATTTGAGATACTATTTAAAAAAACGATTCCAAAATAAAATATAATTATACAGATTACACTAAAGCACAATTCCTAAATCTATGAAGATCGAGGCACTCTGCTCTAGGTTGCGGTGGATCCTTGCCACTCCCTAGAGCAAGTCCTAAACTAACTCAACATTTAGAAATAAATAAAATTACAATGCTTATATAAAAACAAATGTCGAAACCAGAATTTTACTAAATCAACTCAACACATCACTCCAAATATCAATTAATAAATACATCAGCTGATACTCCATTACAATTTCTTGTGCTCTGCAAATTTGATGCTAGTTCTATATCTCCAGAATTAATTCCAGTTCTACATCCGAGATATTCGACCTCACATCTGAGAAATTTTGCCCTGAGAAATTCGACCTGCTACCAATTACATTATTGTTTTATTCCTATCGATCCCAGCTTCCCTCTATCTAATTGACAGACTAACTCCTCTGCGCCCCCTCTACATCTGAGAAATTCTATTTTACATATGAGAAATTCCCCCTATCTAAATGATGGATTTCCTCCCTTTCCTTAGTGCGCAGCTTCTGCTTTATAGCAGCAACGCTACTCTAATTCAATGGTCGATAGTTACATGGAATACAATTAAAGGATATTTTATTAATAAAAATTTAACAAAATCAAAACAATGAGATTTAATTCCCAAATCATTTTTGAGCTGGTGCGATCAAGCTTCTCGAAGACTTTGATCCTTATGCCTTCCTAGTAGAAACAATGCACATCTGTTTGGGGCATCGCACAAATGGAATTGATGCCTTAATGCACAACTAGATGAGGTGCTAACCCCTTTCAATGCTGGGCATTGAACATCGTGGAGCTAACTTGTTTACTGGAGTGTTGATCTATTTACTAAGGCTATGTATGTAGCTTACAAGTCCATTGAGTGTTGGATAACTTCACAAGCAATAGACACGGGAAGAAAACCATTCACAAAAACATTCAAATTCATTCCAGATCTCAATTACAACCTCTGTGTGTGCGTTCTTGATTGCAATAACCAACATTAAGTTTTTTAATTCTCAAATAAGCATCGAATTTCTGCTAAACGATGTGGAGGAAGCTCCTTAAGGAATTTGTAATGGTGGTACTCGGGGTCATCAATGCACACAGCGATTATCTTATCATCTTCACAATTTCCACAACACAATTGAACACTGAAGGAGATTTCGATTATAATATCAATCTTCCAATGCAGATGAGAAGAAAAACATGTCTAAGATAGAGAGTTTAGTTGCAGATTGTTTGTAAATAAAGATTGCTAGAATTGATTTGCAGGTTGTGTTGGAGGATTTGATTGCAAATGAGATAGACCCAAATTGAACTGCGACATCAAGGTTAATGTCAAGTGAAGCACATGCAATTTCCTTTCCACCCACTTTATTATATCTGCCAGGCTGAACTAAGGAACACGTAGAGTTAATATGTATGCTTCCACTCTGAGTAATTCTTGCAAAATGGCCATGAATGCAACCATACAAACCATATATAGATGCAGGACCTATCTCAAGGCAAGGGTTCTGATTGCTTGTAGAAAAGCCAAGACTTGTGGAAATTGCATGCATGCTGCTACTATGGCAATTTCTTCCATTATGAAAGTGACTGTTCATATGTTCTGTGGATGAGCAAGACCCGAATTGATCCAATACGTTCAAGTTCAAAAATGGTTTTCAGTGGAATATTCCCCCGACGATAATTCATTCACGAAGCTGAATTTTGCCAATCGGTTTTTGGGTTATATGAAACATGGTGCCCTGAACAGAACCCACGTCTCAAAATTTAGAGATTCTGCTCCATTTGGTCGAAAATTTGATATTTTCACCTACATAAATCTCATACTCAACTACCCAACTTCTGCTTTTATGCATCTTCTGGCAGTAAGGTATCATGTTCCATTCGGAATCTTACCTGATTCATTGTGCTATACTGCAGAACTCAATGGATAAGGTTTATCTTCTAGAAGGTAATTCACAACATAACATATTTCTTGGCAAAACATATATTTCTGCTCTTGTGCATGGATCCGTGCAAATGCAGTTCTGCACTAAACTTATTCACCTGCCACCAAGAAGGCATTTATTAATGAAACTATTACAAAAAAACACCCTTCAAATTAAGTAATAACAATAATTTATAATTTAATTCTAAATGCCTCTAATCATCAACTTAATAAGATAAAAAGGATTAAAACACTAGGTACAATCACAAAATTATCTGATAAAAAATCATAAAAACATGGACAAAAATGCAGCTCAACAATCCCTGAGCAAACTAATGAACTGATTATGCACAGGTTTATAAACTGAAAAGACACTTAGCACATCAAAACTAATGCAGTCATTTCAGATCAGGTTGGTATCAAAGCTAGAGTTTATTCTCTAGTGTTTTTTAGTGCAAAGAATTGTTTAACTGTTTTCAAGTTTTAGATAGTTACAAGGCTCAAGCTCAAGAGAGGATAAGGCAAATTAGTGGAAGAAGAAGGGTCTCAAGAAGAGAAAAAGCAAAGAAGAGAAATATTTCCACAATCTCCACCACCTATTTCACTTCCTAAGGAAGCCGAACCTCCATTAAGCATGCCTCAAGAGGAAGGAGAATTCCATGAAGAAGTTGATCCCAAAGAGGAAGAAAGAGTGTTCAGGAAAGAATTTCTTGACATGACTGAGATGGTTAGAATCCTTTATCAAGAAAGGAATGGGAGACTAGAGGGAGAAGGATTTAAACTTCACAAGGAAGGACAAGGATCTTCAGGGGGTCATAATGATGAAGATAAGTCAAAGAAGGGAAATGGAGGAAATTGAGGCAATGGAGAGCCATCATCCTCACCCTCATCATCATCATCCTCTACTTCTTCTTCAGTACATCAGCCACACAAGTCAAATAACACTGGTAAAAGTATTTTTTTTAACTTGATGTTAAGTTCGAATTGCCTATGTTTAATGGTGAAGTCAATGTAGAAAAGCTTGATAATTGGATTAGGCAATTGGAGGTTTATTTGAGAATCCATAACCTTCAAGATGATGATACAAAAATTCAATTAGCTTCATTAAGAATGGAAGGTGCAACACTTGTTTGGTGGGAAGCCAAGACAAAGAAGGAAATCAAGAAACATGGTAATATTATTCTATCATGGTCAGATTTCATTACTGTAATAAAACAACATTTTTATCCATTAGCTCATATGCAGAAAGCCATCATGGACTAGTAGAACTTTAGCAATTGAAGGGAAAAAATGTGCAAGAATACACCCAAGAATTTAGGAGAAGAGCTATCTTATTAGGGGTATATTTGTAGAGCCAAGATACTTTGATCAAGTACATAGGAGCTTACATAGCTACATAAAACATACTATTCTCATGTTTAACCCCGCCAGTCTAGATGAAGTATGTGTTCAGGTCAAACATCTAGAACTTAGAGGGAAGAACATTTCTGAAGAGGGCAGATCCAAAGAAAAGAGCTCAAAAGGTAAAAACAAAAAGAATGAATCTATTAAGAAAGAGGGAGAAAAACTGGTTTGTAAACATTGTTCAAAAGAAGGCCATGATGAAACTCATTGTTGGAAATTACAATTTGAAATGAGACTGACAAAACCCAATAACAAAGGGAAACAGAAAATTGCTGCTACAGTTCAAGATGATTTAGGATCTAATTCAGGTGATGAATCTAAGATTACAGCCATGGGATTGAAGAAAATGAAAGGAAAATAAATTAAAACTAAACCCAATACCAATAAATCAAACTATCACATAAACACTCCAAATGAAGAAGAAAGAATTGAATTGTTTCATGTAAGGGTCATATCCAAGCATACCAAGATTGACACACTATTTGAAAGTGGGTCACAAGAAAAATTAATCTTTGAAGATTTGGTCAAGAAACTTAACCCTAAGACCATACTACATCCAAAACCATATCCATTAGGTTGGATTTGTAAGGATGCAAATCTACAGGTTTCAAAGAAATGTATATTGTGGTTTGCAATCATTGCAAATTTTGTTGACACGGTTGAATTAGATGTGGTTCCGCTTCACATAACTAGTATTGTATTAGGGATTCCTTACTTATATGACAGGAAATACATATTATATAAACATGAGAACAAGTATCATTTATTCAAATATGGCAAGGAGTTCATTGTTATAGCACATCGCAAGAAGACAAACCTTGCTATGGTAAATGCTAGACAGGTAAAGAGGATGGTAAATTCAAGTAAGAATTTTGTTCTTCTTATGATTAAGCCTAAAGTTGATATTAATCATGAATCATTTGAGGGATGTGATCCTAAGTTGAGATCATATTTATATGATGTAGTTAATGGACATCATGAGATGTTTCAGGAGCCAACAGAATTGCCTCCAAAAAGGGATATTCAACATGAGATTCAGTTGCAGCAAGATTATCCTCTTCCAAACATCGGTATGTATCACATGTCAATAATGGATAAAGCTAAAATAAAGAGTCAAATCAAAGATATTTTGGACAAAGGAATCATAATGCCAAGCACCTCGCCATGCGGCTCACCCATAGTCTTGATACCAAAGAAATATGGGACTTGTTGCAAGTGTGTAGATTTTCGAGCTTTGAACAAGATTACGATAATAAAACATTACCCACTCCCAAGAATAGATGATTTTCTTGATCAGATGAAAGAATCAAGTTTTTCACTAATTTATATTTATGAAGTGGATATCATCAAGTAAGAATTGCAGAAAGTGACATATCGAAAACTGCATTCAAAACCAAACAAGGACTCTTTGAGTGGCTAGTTATTCCTTTTGGTTTGTGTAATGCACCGGAAACTTTCATGCATGTTATGGTTAGTGTTTTTCGTCCACTCCTTAATGACTTTATTATTGTCTACTTAGATGACATTTTAATTTTCAGCAAAACAAGAGAAGACCATGTCTTGCATGTGAATAGAGTTCTTGATATTTTGAAAAAAGAGAAATTGTTTCTTAAGATGTCAAAGTGTGAATTTGGAAAGACTTCTTTGGTCTATTTGGGACATATTGTAGGAGTAGGAGAATTGAGGATTGATCCTTATAAAGTGGAAGCCATTGTGAATTGGCCCACACCCAAAACAGTAACTAAGGTAAGAAGTTTCTTAGGTGCAACTCAGTATTGGAGAAAGTTTATTGCTAATTTTTCTTCCATCACAGCTCCTATGTGTTAGCAACCTATAAATATAGGATTCATAATTTTGACTTGACTGATGATAGTTGTGTAAATATGTACAAATTTTGCTTTCTGCTAGATTTTTTCCCATATTTTGTAAAAAATAAAAAATAAAATCAAAATCAAAATAAAAAAAAGAGGGTAAAAGTCCTAAAAGAAAAATCAAAAGACTTAGAAAAAATAATATACCCCAAAAAAAAAAAAAGAGGAATAAGACATGAAAGTGTGCAAGTCTAAATGCCACTAATTTTTACTTTTTGTAGATGATTATGGCATAGTGTCAATAAATGCCATAATCCATGATGAGTTGAAACAATTTAATCTTGACTTATCATGTTTCAAATTTTACTTGTTTTAGATAGAGAATGAAGAATTGACATACAATTTAATCATGACAATTCAGTCGTTAGGTAGAGAATAAAAGAATCCAACAGTTTACTCTATATTCTTGAATGAAATAAGGATAGAATTAGATATTTTTACTGCTTTCAAAAGAATAAAATGTTGTAAGGTTGCTAGCTCAAATGCACCTGATCAAAATAGAAGAAAAAATGTTAGAAGATATGATTGGGTACGTAGAAGAAGGTGGGAAATCTATTGTAAATATCTTTCACTAGGCTACAATAACTAATTTCCCCTTCCCATAGCTATTTGACATTCTAGAATATTATTCAAAGAGGCTCAGGGCATTTCCTTGACTTCTGTTGGGAACAGACCCAAGGCTCAATGACTAACTAGTTGAAAGTGTTAAATTTCTAATATTAATCCCAAAAATAACATCATTTTCCATTCATGCATTCATTACCATGAAAAATCATAAGTAAAGACCCCACTTTTACTTAATGATGCTTAAAACCCATTTGATTAACTCCCCCCACTTTACAAAGCATAAAATCCTCAAAAGACATGATATACTACGTAAAATTTAGTGAGTTATGAAAATGAAACTTTACTCTAATTTTCACTTTCCTTAGTTTTATTTATGAAATTTTGAGTATTAATTGTCCCTTTTTCATAATAGCACCTAACTTATTTTTATAACTCCCTACAAAAAGTCCTAGTCCTATTAATATAACTCCTTTTTATTAATTATCCCAAACAACCCCTTATTATAAGCTTTTTATGTCAAAGTTATTATTCACATGTTTAAATTAAAACCCGACAATACTCCTTTGACATAAAAACTATCCATAATGAAATATCCCAATCCCTTATAGTTTTGGACCTTCAAAAAATCTAAAACTATATAATAAAATAAAAAAAGGATCAAATGTAAATTAACACCATTCATGCATGAGTCTAAACAAGAAATTGAGAAATTTGCAAATCAAATGGAATGGGTAGAAAATAAATTGATTGATCCTACTGCCAATACAGAGAAGGAGAGATAGACAGATAATTCATAGGCAATAACAGTCACTAAGCAAATAGAAGCTTCAAACAAAAGGACCAAGAATGAAGAAGGCTATTTAGCAGAGACCATTGCAAAAAATAAATTCAAGATTATTTACAACAAAAAGATTATTTACAACAAAATGGCAAAAATGACTGTTGCTAAAAAAGACAAGGCAATAGAAATAGATGGCACTGATGATCAAGAAGCCAATAATGATCAACAGACTGATGATGAAGCCACTATAATTGTAAATGAGACTCTAGCAGAAATTCAAAAAGAGCAGGTGCTAACACGGGGACAGGGCAGAGAAATGGTTGAAACACAGGTAAATTCAAAAGCTCCCTCCTCTTCCAAAGCAACATAGAGAACAGACTCTGACATTCAGAAAAAATACAAACATATCAAAGAGAAAAATGAGGAGATTAAAAATTAATTTTATTCCCAATTTCTCAAAGAAAAGCCAAGGAATAAAGACAGGTTGTTGACAGCTTTTGACTACTCCACAAATAAGATGATCATGTCATACCTTAAACCAACAGTTGTAGATCCAAAATCTATTTCAGATTACACCAAAATAGATGTATAAGTGGATGCAGATACAATACATGAATTGGATCAAATAGAATTTCATAGAAGCAACACAGAAATGCTTTATTCTAAAGTAGTAACCAAAACTATGAGTGCAAGTATGCTGCAAAAAAATGTGTCTAACTTGCAGGATCAAATGAGTCTAGACAAAGCCTCTTTACATGCTAAGGACCTAAGGATCAAGTCCTTGGAAGACTTGGTTATACAGACTGGAGTAGATCCCTCAAACATTCAGGTTGCTCAAGCACTCATAAAACAAAAGAATGAAGACATTGCAACCTTAACAAAGAAATTGACACTTCCACAAATGAACATCCACAAGCCAAGGAAATCCTACAACAACAAAAAGAAAAGGATGAGATGATGCAATTAGTACTAAAAATGACTGCTCAAATCAAAGATATGGAGAATCAGATAGAGACCCTCATAAAAGAAAAAGAAACATTGAAAGAAACAAATATTTCTCCCATTCCTACAGTCATTCCAATGGTGAGTACAGTTGTTCCTTCTACACTGGCAGAACACTTGGCACCAAAAACAGTATTGGAAATTGCAGTGTTAGTACAATCCATAGATACCTCAGCCATAGAATCATCAACAACATAGGTACAAAAATCAATAGGTACAGCAAACATAGTTAAATATATGGAAGAAATGTCCCTTAATAACAATGAAATCAATAGTTTAAATAAAACAAATAAAGATCTCGAATCCTCATACAAGAATGCTTTAATCACATCTAAGGGACATGAATAGAGAGCAAAGGCCTTAGAAGAACAAGTGAAGAGTTTACAAAAAGAATTAAAATTCAGTGAATAGGTAGCATACATCAAAAACTACCTATGGAATAATATAATTGAATGTATTCATTTACAATGGCACTCAATACAAATTATCTATGAGCAAAGAGATTTATTGCAAGCAACACTGGCAGAAATTCAAAAAACTAAAATAGAGCTTGCAGATAAACCTTCACAACCTATAAGGCTTATTGGATTCTTGAACAGCAAGAATAGAGTTGAATTGGAGGCATTAAACATTCATGACAGGACTGAAACGATTCTGAAAATCATGAAAGTCCTAACCAAAAGAAATATCATGAACAGCTTAGAAAAAAAATGTGAAGCCATGAACTTATCAATCACAAAATTCATGACCAAATACACAATACTAAGCCAAGCAGTTCTTCAAGATATACACGGTTTCCATGAAACATTAATGGTCCAGACTGATTATGACAAAAATATCAGAGCACATGCCAAAGAACAAGAGAATAAACCTTTACCACAAGGTTCCCCAACTGGTAAGGTGGTTTTACAATATTTTGAAGATTTTTTCTTTTTACAGAATGATATCAAACACATGTTTGTTATAAAACCAAACTTTGCAAAATATGCTGATGCTGATGAGAGTTACAGGAAGTCGAAAGGTATGAAAATACACAATGCAGAGTAGTGGCAAAGATTTACTGATTGGATATAACAGCATGCAAACAAATCAGAATAGACGCGGTCAGGTTTTTCATTTTTACAGTTATCAAAGGGTAAATATTGCAATGAAAGTGTATCAGGTGAATAAGCAGAGTCAAAGAGTATCCAAGAATAAAACAGTCAACTCAATTTTTACTTTTGTAATTCTTCATTTTACAGCAGTAGAGTAATAAATGGACATCGTAAAATAGTATCAGAAGTGAAGCACGGGTTGAAGAGTGTAATTAGAAAGATTGTCTTCCAAGCTATCTTCTAAAAATATATTTTTCCAAGTGTTAGCAAGCATCTACAACAATGTAACAATCAGTTTTGATTAGATAGGTTAGTTCTATTTTTTTCTAGATAAGAGGACAACTTGCTAAGTTTTTAAGCAGCTATCCCTTTTAAGGTGTAAAGATATTTTTATTTCCTAGAGTTATTCCTATATTTCTCTAGGACATTTTTTAATAAACATTTTGCATAACTGAAGTGTTTAGGGTGGAATAAAATTTGTCAAGACTACTATATACATTTTTACTGAATACATTGGGAGTTTGTGTGAGTCGATTTGTAAAGCAACAAACTGGAACTAAGTCAAACAGACATGATAACTTAGGATTCTTGTGCTGATCAGATAAGTCAAGTATCTTCATGTTTTCACTGTTTATCTTTCTAAAGTTCCATACATACATTTACCTGTTTTCTGTCTTAAATGATTGACTAGGAAAGTTTATACAAGATTAGTGTCAAAAGCTCCCTGTTTTTCACTAGTTATTCATTGATATGCTTTTTGCTGATATCCGGAATTAAGAATCCTTAACTGGTCTTAGTCCCTTTCGACCCTTTCTTTCATCTTCTTTTCTGTAACTTAAGGATCCTTCATTGTCCTTTTGTTCAGATCTTATCATTTCATCAAAAAGCCTATTTCCAAACCCTTTGAAGGTCATCTACCCTGCCCTTAGTACATTTGCTCTTTTGACCTTATTTCCCAGCTCTGCTCACCAAGAAGTTGACTCCATAGCCCAATGTTCTGGTAGATCCATCTGTGGTTTACCTTGAATTACCTTTTATTCCCACCAAACATTCAAACCAAACCAATTGTCCAATTATAACTAGCCTAAAATCTTTGAACAAAATCAAGCTAAATCTTGAGGAGAGATCCCTCTCCAGAATTTAGGAAGGCTAGATCCTGAATTTCAAAAGTAGGTTCTTGGTTACCCCTAGTTTTCTTCAACTATAAATCCTCATCCCACAACTTGGGAATTACTAGGGTGATAACATACTGGCGACCATACTGGGGAACTAACCACTCTCCAGTTTTAAATTTAATATTGAAGAAAGATTTTTAAATCTATATTTTCTACTTTAAGATTAACTTTAAAAGGTTGTGGGTATTTCATAAATAGACAGTTTGGCTTCTAGGAAAACCTACTATACCAGGTCCAACCCGGATCCTAAGCCTGTAGTTATAGTAGATAATCCAGAACAGATTGGTAAAAATAAAAAGAAAAAACAAAGTGATGGTTTAGAAGCTGAAGTGCCCTTGAGAAAAGCTAATTCCTTACCCAAAGAATTATTGAGTTTAACCGATATTGAATTTAATTTCAAGTTTGAAAATTCATTATTTAGAAATAAATCTGAAACTGATTTAAAGGAAACTATTATAGATCCTGTTTTTACTTCTTTTGTGAATGAGAAACAGAAAAGTATTCCAGCATCAATAAAATCAGACAAATCTGAAATTCAGAGTCTAGTAGAAAGGATTAATGTTACACGAATTAAAGACATTGATGAAGCTATTAAATTAGCCAATTTTTTGTCTCAATTTAAACCTCCAGTTTCTCAATTATACACTACAGTTTTTCCAGTAGCAGATTCAACTATGTATGCTGCCACTTCATTTTTAGACTCCACTGTCAGTTCACCTACAGAGCCTTTCAATCCTGAGTTGCCTTTGCAGCCTAGGATCGTATATTCATCATATCCTCAAGCCACTGCAAGTTCATCCACAGAATCATTTATTCCTAAGTTTCCTTTGCAGCCTAGGATAGTTTTTCCATCATTCACTCAGCCCATTGCATCCACCAATTTTATAAGCACTACATTTTTTCCATCCAGTTCTATACATATATCAACATCTTTCCCAAATTCTTCAAATCCAACTTTCAGCACATCAGCTGTCATAACCAGCACTGCTCCTATAGTCACTTTTATACCTCCTAGTTCAGGAAAACTTCAAATCATGGCTACGAGATATGCTCCTCTAGTTTTACCCCAAAACCTCCATGATATGCCCCAAAATTACCAAAAGGATATCCCATTATTTGATAATTTTTCACAAATTACTACACAACAACATATCACCAGAATGAATGATTTTTGTGAAATTTATGAGATAGATGAATTTGATGTCCGAATGAGGTTGTTTGCTCAAAGATTAACTGGAGAAGTAAAAACATGGATTAGAAATTTAGGTGCTGGTAGTATAGCAGATTTAGCTGCATTTCACAGAGCTTTCCTAAATAAATGGGAAAAGAAAAAGAATCCCTTGTTTTATCCAAGTTTGATGTTGTTAAAAGAGCTCCTAATGATTCTGTCTAGGATTATTGCACCAGATATAACAGTGTTTATAATGCCATCCCTGTTGATCTTAAACCTACCCCCTATTCAGTACTTCTAAAATTTCTTGATGGATTTGATCTAGACATGGCATATCAATTAAGAGAAAAAAATGTTGAAACTTTAGAACTGATGCAACTAGATGTTGTTGGTGTAGAAATCAATATCCTAGCCAAAAAAGCTAGACTTAGAAATGAAAGGAGAGTCACCATCAAAGAAGAGAATTCAAGCTTAGATGGTAAATTTGATCTTATTGCCAAAACTTTAGAAAGAGTAGTTGAGAGATTAGACAACATTGAGAAAAAACCGCAATGGGATAACCAATCCCAAATCATAAATCCCAACTACAGAAAAAACAACAATCCTGGGAAAGGTAAAGAACCTTCCCCAGATCAAAACATTAGGCCCCCATTTCAAGAGAACTACGCTAAAAGTTATCAAAACAATGTTGAGGATGAGGAAGACATCAACATAGTTATGGGCATAGATGAAAGCAATACAATTTTCCTCACTCAGGAGGATCAAGAACTCTTTGAGCTACAACAGTTCAAAGTGGAATCTGGTGAATCCTTTGACCATAAGCAAGGTTATGACTTCGCAATCAATGAAATTCACAGCCAATATAACACTAGGAGCAAGAAAACAAATGAGCCCGCTACAAAAAACAATGCTCCAACTCAACAAAATCAAAACAAAAAGAATGTAGAGGCTCCCAAAACAAAAAATTTGTAGATTCTTCCCTGAGAAAACAAACAAAATTAAAACCCACCCAGTCCTAAAAAATAGCCTAGTCCAAAGATTGTAGATATCACTGATGAAGTGGCTCAATCTTCCAAAGATTCCAAAAAGGCTAATACCACAAAGGCCACTAATTCAGCAAAAACAACAGTTATTGATCCAAAAAAGAATTCACCTGACTCTAAATCATCAAATCCTAAATCTTCTGCTGAAAATTCCAGATCTGACAAAGCATCTGTTGCCACTCAAACTGTTCCTGAAAAAATAATCAAAGACAATAGAAATCAGGAAACTCAAACAAAAGATAAAAGAAAAACTCAAAATAAAGATAAAACTGCTAAACATCAAGAAAAATCCACTCAGTTAACAATTACAAAAGATGAACTTTTTCAGATTAGTAAATCTCAACCAGCATTCAACATTCAAGTTGAAATATCCAAGTTAAAAATACCAATTCCTTTAACAGAATTGGTAAAGAATGACTCGTACAAATCAACAATCAATGAAACTTTAAACATGAATGATGGTGAGGATTCAAATAATCTAAATGATGATCAACCTGAATTAATTTTTGGTGCTGATGTGAATGGTACACATGCTGATGGAACAATCCCTCCTTTCTACATTAGTCTTACTATTCATGATCAGATATTACACAACGCAATGTTAGACTCAGGGGCTTCCCACAACTTAATGCCTAAAGCTATTATGGAAACTCTGAATCTAGAAATAACTAGGCCGTATAAAGACTTGTTCTCATTGGATTCCTCTAAAGTTAAATGCATTGGATTGATAAAAGTTTTGTGTGTCAATTTAGTTCAATACCTAGGTAAAAGTATGATCATGGATATTGTAGTAGCTAATATCCCACCAAAGTATGGTATGCTTCTTTCTCGCTCATGGGGAACTAAGTTGCAGGGATCTCTGCAACTAGACATGAGTTTTGCTACTATCACAGTATTTGGACAGCACAAAAAGCTTTACAGAGAAACTCTAATGAAATACATGGTCAGTAATTCAGAAAGATCCATAAATTATGTCATCTATTCAACCTCAACTGACGTTGACTCTTTCATTCTATGCAACTCTAATAATGATGATATCCAAACTGAATTTATTAGCAAAAAACCTGAACCAAACAATGAAAATATCTTCCATGAAGCCCTTTGGCATTTAGATTTTGATGGCTCAGTAAACAAGACAGGGGTAGGAGCTAGGGTATGGATCACTAACATGGAAACCAGACATTCGGAAGGACATGCCTTCAGACTCAACTTTAAATGCACTAATAACATGGGAGAGTATGAAGCATTGATCTTAGGCCTCCAAATCATCAGAAACTTAGGAGGTAAAATAATTTTAATTATGGGTGATTTAGATTTAGTCATTAAGCAAATAAACGCTGAATATTCTGTTCATAATCCTAGATTAGCGAGATATAGAGATGCAGCAATTGACTTGGTTGATGATTTACTAGAATCTAAATTTGCTATTAATCCCAAAAATCAAAATTTGCAATCACATTGCCTAGAAACTTTTGCCAGTACTTGTAAATTACCTTTTCAACCAAAAAATAGATATACTGCTGATGTAAAATACAGAACCATTGTTCTTGACAATGTTAAACACTGACATATTTTCTCTGAAGATGAACATATTTTCAATTTTTTGAACAACAAGGAAGAATTCCAAAACTGTAAGATAAACACTGATGAGAATTTAGATTCAGAATGTAATATAGATGATGATTTTGACTATGAAATAAATAGTGTAGATGTACATAAATATAAAAAGCCAACTGTATTTACTCAATCAGATATAGATGACTTGGAAAAAATAGACATAGAGGAAATGATGGAAGATGAACTAGATTTGATAGATTTAAAACATAACATTTTACCTAGAGGTTTGACTCCCTTAGAAGACTTGTTTGATTCCAATGATGTGCCCAAAAGGCCAAAAATGGAACCAATCAGGTCTGATATTGAAGAATGTAACATAGGAACAAATGAAAAACCAAAAATGATCAAATTGTCAAAATCCTTACCATTAGAAGAAAAGGTTAAATATATAGAACTTTTGAAAGAATACCAAGATGTTTTTGCATGGGGTTATGAAGCTCTAAAAACTTACAACAAAGACATAATTCAACATAAGATTCCCTTGAAAAAAAATCAAAAACCTTTTCAACAAAAATTAAGAAGGATTAATCCAATTTTGTTACCTTTAATCGAAAAAGAGGTTAAAAGAATGTTTGATGCACAAATAATTGCACCAGTCAGGTATTCTGATTGGATTTCTAACTTAGTGCCCACTAGAAAGAAAACAGGAGAAATTCGACTATGTATAGACTTTAGAAATCTCAATAAAGTGTCTTTGAAAGACAATTACCCCTTGCCTAAAATGGACCATATTTTGCAGAGGCTTGTAGGCTCTTCAAGGATTTATTTATTATATGGTTTCTCTGGTTATAACCAAATTCTAGTTCATAAAGATGATCAAACTAAAACTGCCTTTACTACTCCTTGGGGCACTTTCATGTATGTGAAAATTCCTTTTGGATTGAAAAATGCAGGAGCTACTTTTCAGAGGGCCATGGATATTACCTTTGCCAAGTGTTGTAGCCCCTACAACACCCTCCAAAAAAGACCACCATTTCAAATTTTTGGAGCCCCTTAAAACTAAAGAGAAACTACTAAGTCGCCAAGTCGCCAAGTTGCAAGGTTAAATAGTTGATGAAAACCACGACCTAGCGACCTTGCGACCTCGCGACCTGAGGTCGCCAGGTCGCCAGGTCGCAGATCCCCAAATTTAACGGAAAATGCGACCCAGCGACCCAGCGACCCCAGGTCGCCAAGTCGCCAGGTCACAAGGTCGCAATTATACAATTTTCATGAAAAGCGCGACCCAGCGACCTTGCAACCCAGTGACCCCAGGTCGCTAGGTCGCAAGGTCGCAAGGTCGCAAAACTCTGGAACTAATCAACTTGCGACCCAGCGACCCGCATTTATTGCCCGCACGTGCGACTTTCTATATAAGGGAGGTCGCAGGTCGCATTTTACACATTCAGCGATTTGTAAGAAAAGGCCTCTAACAGCTCAACTGGCGCGTTTTTCCCGGGTAAGTTGCCATTTCTTCCTCCTGTTTCCATTTTGATGCATTTCTTACCAAACCCATGTCCCCTTAGGCCTTCAAATTTCCATTTTTCTGAGCTTTTATATTTTTTTTGGTGTTTTGTGAAACTGTTAGCTCCACAAATGTCCAAACCTCACCACTTTTCTGATTCAAACCCTCATGGCCTTGTCCCTTTCTCTTAAAACCATCCCTCAGCTCTGCCTGGACCCAGCTAACTTTTAAATTCTCAAGAAGAGGGAGGGAAGAAGCTTTCGGCCGCACGCGTGCAAAAACCCCCCGGGCAAGCATCATCGCGACCTACTACCCAGCGACCTAGTCGCGAGGTCGCAAGGTCGCACATCCCAAATTTTCGAAGAGTTGCGACCCAGCGACCCAGCGACCTGGTCGCCAGGTCGCAAGGTCGCGTTTTTTCTCAGTATTCGTAAGTTGCGACCCAGCGACCCGGTCGCGAGGTCGCAAGGTCGCGCCTCGACTCTTTTCTTGCAATCTGCGACCCAGCGACCCAGTAAACCAACAACCCAGTTTTTCATGTGTCACAACTAATTTTCATCACTAAACTGTAACTGGTTTTATACCACCATGTCGTTCTTATCGTGGGATTCCTTTATGAATTTGACAGGTGAAATTCAAGCAGACATAGAGTGCATACCTGTGTTATCAGATTTTAGTGACATGGCGCCCCCGCTATCTCGGAGGAAGGACAAGAAATTAGTGGAAGAGATTGATGAGCTGGAAGTGGTGTCCCCACCCCCAATATACAGGGATACACTATGTACGTTTACAAAAGACGACAGCATGCGATGGTACCAAGTATATCATGAGTTCGCCATACCGGAAGAGGAATTTCCAGAAGATCTCCCAGACCGGGAAATATACTTGGCGGTGAAGAAGTCCAAACTACATCTGGCAGGGGCACATCCAGCCATATTCCCATGTCCAGAGGTTATAGATTGGATCATACAAAATACGGACCCCCAGAAGTTTGTGATCAGGGACAACAAAGGGAGAGCTTTCGCTACGCTGGTAGGCTCGAATGCTCACATTTATTACTCACTGCCTCGCCCAGATGAGCATTCCTCTCCAGAATGGGCTATTTCTCACGCCATTCCGATAGTTGATACTATTAGACAATGGTGGGAGGAGCCCGAGAAGTTCAAGGTCAAAAAAGACCAAGAGTACCCGGTGGCGAGCCTGAGGAAGGTTTACAAATTGGTTTTCACCATGCTTTGCAGACTTTACGGGCGCCCAAATTGCTCCACTTTCAGCGGCAGTTGGGCTACTATCATGGAATATGTGACAACATATGGCACCCGTTTCAACTGGGCCGACATATTGATGACTTCGATGCAGACCAACTTGAACGCGGCATTGGCCCCAGATGAAGGAATGCCTGCTGAATTTTACATGGCCTCTTACCTACTAGATGCTGTCTGCGCCAGAGTACAGTTTGAGGGATGGGCGCACAACTGGGATTCCGAGCAGTCGCGCGCAATTCATCTACAACTCAAGGTATTTTGGGAGTCCAAATACAAACAGGATATAGATCAGATTTCCCAATTATTTATCCCCTCTCTGTACAGACATTTATTTGGCCAAGACGCCCCCTGCATGTCTTGGCGGGCCAAGGAGACTCTAGTCAAGTTGGCACACTGGTTCCCTTTCCCTGGATACACCTTCATCCGAGTCTTTGGAACTTACAAGGCACCACATGCTATGCCTCGCTTTGTTACAGACAAAATGCTTATTCATCAGGTATGCTTTCAAATGTCGCACGGCTTCTCTAGCATCCTGTCTAAAGGAAAAAAGAAGCCGTGGCCCACGCTAACCCTCACCATTGGTGCATACACAGTTAAAGACTTTAGGGAAGTAGCAGCAGAAGCAGAAGCCATGAGAAGTTATCAGCTCGGGGCGCTTGAACACCGAACATATGACCCAGAGAGAATAGTTCCCGAACACTGCCTGAAAGCTAGATTCAAATGGACTTACCAGCATCTTGAGCGCCTGACAGAAGATGAGAGAAGAAACTGGTATAACGCTGAAAGACAATCTGCTCCAGGAGTAAACGTGGTCCAAGAAAATCCAGATGATCAGGACCTAGAAGACAGAAGTCGTCAGGTAGGAGGGTCCTCTTCCTCCTTACCCAAAAAATCTCGGATCAACATAGGGCTTATCACTTCCATCAAGAAGAAAGAAGTAGAAACAAAAGCCCAGAAAGAAAGAGAGAAGAAGATAAAATAGGATGAGGAAGCATGCCAAAAGAGTGCAACAGCAGCACAGAAGAAGAAGCAGGTCAAGGAGGCCAGGAAAGAAAAGGAGGGAAAGGAGGCACAAAGCCGCACAGAATCCGGCACTTGCTGCGTAGTCGAAAGTAGTAGGCTGAACGCCAAAAGAAAGCCGAACAGGCTGCGGCAGCTGAGCGGAAGAAGAAGGCCGAAATGGAAGCGGCAGCAGAAGCTGAACGTCGGCAAAAGGAAGAAGAAGAAAAGAACACAGAAGAAAGGGAGGATGACATGTTGGACGACCTCGAGGCGACTCCCCTCGATATACCTCTGGGCAGTACCAAGCTCTCTGACGTTAGATCACCCCGGGGATAGGAAGAAGATGTGTTTGACCTGACCGGACTCACATTCGATCAGTTTTCGTTCAAAATCCGACAAGAGAAGAGGAGGTCACTGGCGCAAAGTCACTCTGCCGCATCCATAGTAGCAACAGGCAAAGACATAGTCCTTGATACCAGGACTAATCCTGTAATGATAGCATCAGCGGGTACTGCTTTCGCCGCAGCTACGGAAGAGAATGTAACCCGAATGAGTAGAGAAATAGTCTCTCTACAAAATAGACTGCAAGCAGCTGAGCAACGCGAGAAGAGAGCAGAGCAAGAGAAAGCAGAATTGCAAGCAGAAGTTCAACAACTTCGAAACCAGACTCCACCAGTAAATGAAGTCCCGCTGGCCATTTTCAAGGAGTGTGAAGTGTTGGAAGTGACCATGAGGCAGGTATATGGTGAAATGTTCACCATCAAGCAAACAGTCGCCCCACTGGCAAGAGCACGAGCGAAACCAGGCAAAGACACGAGTAGCTCAGCGAGGCTTCACAGGCCGTAGACAGGATGATGGGCTGGACAATACAGTACCCTCAGGCACCTGAAAATTTGCCTAAGAGGGACTGGATTCGCACGCAGGATGCAAAGGCTCAGCTCCGCATGGCGATACAATCTAAAGACAAACTGTCTAAGGACCTGGACAAAGTAATGTCCTCGTAAAACCACCTGATCAGTGGTATCGACTCAATGCATACGTTGCACCACATTCCATCGCTTGGGGCATTGGACGAAGAGAAAACCTGGGAACAAGTGGACCAGGACATCCAATCATTTTTGCAGCCTATCAAGCAAGCCGCTGCTGACCCAGAGCCCTCAGCATCTCAAGAGCATCTGAGTCAGTTTATTGCCACTCCAGCACGGATTTATACCAAGCTTGCCTCGCTTTCAAATCAGATCGCACAGAAAATGGAAACCTTAGTACCAAATGCATTGGAATGTATGCATCGATTGAAGGAAGAGATCCCTCTGGTTTCCCCCATAGCGGCAGAGTACCGAACATGGCATGATTTTCTCAAGGAGCAACAGATTGAAGTCCCTGACATTAACATTACACGTCCATCTCCATAGCCTGGTAGCAGCAAGTCGTGAGCAGCAGTTAGAGCTAGGTCGCAAGTCGCACCAACAGGACAGGTCGCAGGTCGCACCGCCTACCCAGGTCGCAAGTCGCGCATACCAGACAGGTCGCAGGTCGCAACCTCTTCGAGGTCGCGAGGCAACTCAACAGGCAGGCAGGCGAAAAGTCGGGAAGCCCAAAGGGCAAGTTTGGTGCTATAAAACTCCCTACGTGGAAAGATACAGGGGCTTTTCTTTTTTGGAAACTCAAGAGCTACATGCAATTGTATTGAAAGATTCTACACTTGAGCATATGAATATAGATTCTTGTTAAAACACCCTATGGTTATGATGTGTTTTGCTGTGCGAACACTGTGTGTATTCTTTGTACAGTTTCAGAACATCCTATGATTAATGAAGCTGCACTCTTTATGTCATCATTCATGCGTCATGGCTACCTGTGTTGTATCAATGATGTTCATTTTATCATCTGTTCTATTAATGAATGTTAATGAACTATTTTGTTAGCATTTCGTTTTATCTTTCAGGAAGTAAAGGGTTATCTTATCATAAAGAACTATTTATTTTGTGATCAGACTACCCCATAAGTCTTACCCCCAAAATATGTGTTGCTAATGACATCTCTTGAGGCGTATGTGCTTTATCTAGAATCTTGCTATGCATAATGTTCGATTTGTGTTTAATACATCAATCCTGTATTCTGTATCATGTGAATAAGTGTACGTCCGCAGGTTTAAACAGGTTCTTTTGAGACCGAAGGGAAGTCGTCTTAAGCGGTAGCCGGACCCACACCCCGGACGGGATCCCTATTCCAAACGGTTCAAGGTCTAATTGGGACTTTCTACCGGGGAGATCCCCTTCTGTTGGCCGGACAAATTTTCCCGTCAACAAAATTGGCGCTAGAAGGAGGGCCTGAATGGTAGCCTCCCAGCACACAATGAACATTCCATCACAAACTCCCCAAGGGGAGGTCATAAACAATGAAACTATCCCTCCTCCTCTAGAAGATATTCCAGAGAGGGAGACTCGATATTTTGAAATCACTAGGGCGCAGTTGAGAGCCTTGCGCCCAGCTGCCCGCGATCTTATCAACAACTTATGGTTTACTCCAATCATGGAATACCTTTCCCATACTAGAACTCTGCCCGAGAACATCACCCGAAACGGTGCCCTTGCGAGTACCATACCCGAGCTCGTAAATATCATGTTGGAAGACCTCGCAAATGCTGTTGAAGAAAATGACCCGATTCTCCAAGAGGGCGAAGAATTTGCTGACACCAAGCCTTTCCCCGACTCCCAGCCTAATCAGACTCGACAAAACAACAACCAGGCACACCCCCCACCCGGGGATGGTGAGGGAGACAGAGGTTGAGGAAATGTAGACGGGGGGAATAAGGCTCGTAGAAATGAAGGAGGAAGGAATAGAGCTCGCAGAAATGAAGAAGAAGGAAATAGAGGCCGAGGGGCTGGAGGTAGAGGAGATAGGGGCCGAGGTCAAGGAAACCAAGCTCTCAATCGTCAACCAAACCCAATGAGGCCCCCTGTACACAACTTTGGATATCTTAGAGATTTTCTGCACTGTAGGAGACACCAAGACGAACACTCCCGTCACGAGTCAGAAGCATCGGTCTCATGTTCCAGAGGCGAATCTGAACATGAGTTTAGGCAACACCAGCGGGCTAGGAGAGTGCAACCCCTAGCCTGGATGGCTCAATCCCCATTAAATCTTCTGGGCCCGCTCCAAGATCTGCCTAGGCATCCGGAGAAACATCTCCCTAAGTTCGACCCTGAGAAAGGCACCTTAGCTGAAGATCATATCAGCAGCTTCTATTTGTCTCTGCAAATCATGAGAGTCCAGTCCGATGATGTCGCATGTCGACTGTTTCCCCATACCCTCGAAAACAAGGCAGCCACATGGTACCGCTCTCTCCCCAGTGCCTCTATCACTTCATGGGACCAATTCCGTCGCACTTTCCTGCATAAGTTTTCAGAAGATAAAACTCCTTCCATGCTTCTAACTGAACTGAGCACCATCAAGTGTCATAAAAAGGAAAAGGTTAAGGACTTTAACCAACGCTTCGCTACCATACTGCAGAAATTTCCTCCGAACTTAGCGTTGGATGACTCAATCACCATTGACTACTACACCAAAGCCCTACCTAGAGATATTGCAGTTTTCGTCAAACGTGAAGCCCGCGCTAACCTTACGGCTAATTATGAGGCTGCTCTCGCTGTGGAAAAAGACATGCTTTCGATAGGAGCCATCGATCATGAAGGGAGAGATGATCACAAGCCTAACACAAAAAGAGGTCAGTCCTCCACTCCTAAGACCACTGATAGGGATAGGGATGCATTTGATTTTGAAAGCATGGAAAAAACGCTCAAGCACTTAATGAATGAAGTCACTGACCTAAGGAGAAAGGGCACGGAAGCCACAACTAGCACTAAACCACCCAAACCTTTCTTCAGAAAAAGTAATCCCAACACTAATAGACCTCTGTCTAACACAAATACTGCTCTCAATGTGGAAGAGATAGGGAAAGATAATTTCTGTTCTTTCCACCAAGCTGCCCACTTTGAAAAAACGTGCCCTCAATGGATTGGCAGCATGACAGCAGTAGTTAATCAGCTTTTAGATGACCAAACTCCAGGGGATGTGAAGGAGGATGATGTTTTAGATCACGATGAGGATCCGCCCTCAAACTAAGAACCAGGATCCTCTATCCTTGCTTTTGACATAATCCGAGGTGGGGAAAACCTTACCTCCATTGATATCAACATGGAAGATGCTCCCAAAGATCAGCCCGTGCGGAATTATAGCCTCAGAAGCAAAGGACCAGTTCCCGAGCAATCCTATGAAGACAAGAAAAGGGCTTTCCTAAGGAAAATCCTGCCCCCAGGAAACGAAAAACAATCTATCCCGGAGAAGCTCCCCAACAACACTACTCGAGCGAGCCAAAAGAGAAAACTTTCGACAGAATCATCTAAGACCTCCGCTGAGCCTAGCCCTCAAACAGAGCCCAGCTATAACATTGTTGAAGATATGAAGAAAACAATAGCAAACATTTCTCTCTATGAGCTGGCTCGCATTACTAATCAAAAGGATCTCATTCTTAAGGCTTTCGCAAATACTTCAGCTACGAAGACTGTGAGCAACACGTCTACGCAAGCCGGACCAGATGTACAGTCCATAGTAAACGCCATCAATACCAACTCAAGAGGATCCACACCTCCGTTCCTTTTGTCCTTCGAGATTTTTAACTTCAACGTCCACAACTATCTAGTTGACTCCGGTGCCTCAACAAACGTCATGCCATTATCCGTCTGTAAAAAGCTGAACATTCGCCCGGAAAAAACTGACGCAAAGATTATACAACTTGACAGATCACAAGTACCAGCCGTAGGAGAGTTGAACAATGTCATCATCCGCTTGTCGTCAGACTCTAGGGTCCATCAATGAATTAACATTGTGGTTGTCGACATCCCGGAAGCATACAGACTATTGCTTAGTAGGGACTGGTCCAACAAGTTACAAGGTTATTTCGCCACCGACTGGTCCCACTTGTGGCTTCCTTACAAGGGACGGAATAATCAAATCAGGGTAGAAAGTGAACCTTACATGAAACACACCGTCACTGATTTGGATGCCGTTAATGAACCCATCAGCTTCGCACAAGAAGAACTTGGTATGTGTTTTCTGGAAGCCTTATTCGGATGCTACCAACCCCCTCAGTCTTCTGTAGGCCCCGAGGTCCAATCTGAACTAGCACTTGTCACGGAGGAGCAAGTCACTTCTGTCTCACACTCAACCGAAACCCCTCCCTTACCTATTACCCCGAAAGAGCCGGAAAGTGACATGTGGACCTTGTATTATGACGGTTCCAAGACCTATGACGGAGCTGGTGCTGGTTGCATATTGCTTGACCCTCACAAGAATAAATACTTAATCTCATGCCAGCTAGAATTTCAGTGCACTAACAACACTGCTGAGTACGAAGCGTTAATCCTTGGACTTAAGAAAGCACTGGATTTGAAGGTAAAATGCTTACAGGTCATTTGAGATTCCGAGATTATCACCCGCCAGGTACGCAACACTATTCACTGTTTATCTCCACATTTAAAGGCGTATCAACAAGAGGTATGGCGATTGATTTCTAGTTTTGATGCATTTGGAATTAAATCTGTCCTCGGGATGCACAATGCGGCAGCCGATACTCTGGCTAATGCTGCTGCTAGATTTACCCCCTTAAGGGACGGTTTTTCTATTGAAGTTGTATATAGACCCTCGGTGCCAGACAACATTTCTAATTTACGCGTTTTTAACGATGATCAACAGATTTTGGACTTTATGTGCAATGCTGAAGTCTTCAAGGACGCGGCGATAGACGAGGAAGAGCACGAGCATGCTTTACAAAGAGAGCATGATGAATGCAAAGAGAACATTATGCCCAAGGGGGTGGTGTCACTAGAAAGGCTCTTTGATCTGCAAAGCCGATTCCGCAGGCCTCCGAACACCAAAGTGCAAAGCTCCATATTGGCACATCGGCAAGTGAATTTGGGATCAGATGAGAACCCAAAGTTCGTTAACCTCGGAAAAGACTGTAGTGATGAGGAGGCATGAGCCTTCACCCAGTTATTCCGTAAGTATCGTGATGTATTCGCTTGGACATATGAAGATCTACGTACATACGATACCCGTATCATTCAGCATGTAATACCCATGAGGGAAGGTGTTAAACCCTTCCAACAGAAACTCAGGAAAGTGCATCCAACGTTGGAGCCAATGATTCTAAAGGAACTTAAGAAGCTCCTGGATGCACGCATTATTTTCAAAGTTCGTCATTCCATGTGGGTGTCAAATTTGGTACCCGTACGAAAAAAGTCTGACGAGATCCGCTTGTGTGTAGATTTCCGTAATCTGAACCGGGCCTCAAACAAAGACAACTACCTGGTGCCCCCCATGGAACAGATATTACAAGCTGTGTCTGGATCTGAGATGTTCTCCCTATTAGACGGCTTCTCCGGCTATAACCAGGTGCTGGTAGCTGAGCCCGACAAACTGAAAACCACCTTCCGGACAAAATGGGGAACCTTTGCTTTCAGACGCATGCCCTTTGGCTTGATCAATGCGGGGGAAACTTTCCAACAAGCCATGGATATAGCCTTCCATGGTTTAATAGGGCAGAGCGTGGTGGTCTATTTGGACGACCTCACTGTATTTTCAAAACGCAGGGGCGATCATTTACGCCACCTCAAGCAAATCTTTGAGAGGTGCAGGAGGTACGGAATATCGCTCAACCCTAAAAAGAGCGTTTTCGATGTGGCAGAGGGAAACTTGCTAGGCCACATTATCACTAAGCAAGGCATTGTGGTTGATCCAGAACGGGCGAAAGCCATTGCTCAGATTCCTCCCCCAAGCAACAAGAAAGCGATGCAATCCTTCCTGGGGAAAATTAATTTTGTCCGTAAATTCATTTCATATTTCCCCCAGATAGTCAGACCACTACAGGGAATGATTAAAAAGAATGTTGTATTCCAATGGAATTCCCCAGAGAGAGAGGCCTTCGATAAAATCAAAAGGGCTATAGCTGAAACTCCTTCCCTCCAAAGTCCAGATTTTGATAAAGGTTTCATCCTGTACACTTTTGCTTCAGACTCCTCGCTTGCGGCTGTCCTCACGCAAAAAGATGATAACAACGATGAACGGCCCATTTCTTTCATGAGTACTGGTTTACAAGGAGCTGAGTTGAATTACCCAGAAATCGAGAAACAAGCTTATGCGGTCTACAAGGTGGTAAAACATTTTAGGCCCTACATTTTGAAAAATCATGTCACGGTTTTTGTGCCACATCCAGCGGTTCGCTCACTTTTCGTGCAGCAAGAGCTAGGCGAAAGGCGGGGCAACTGGGTGGCTTGTTTGCAAGAATACGATTTAGAGTTTAAACCGGCACATACCGTTAAAGGACAGGGCTTATGCCAAATGGCTGCAGAGGCTGCAAGTGCTCATGAAATTGAAGAGGAATGTTGGGAACAAGAGATCGACATGTATCAGAGCGACCATGTGCCTTAGCAAAATAGCCCTTCTTGGTATTCTAACATTTCGAGATATTTGGCCCAAGGCATCATGGACCCTGATCTTACTGCCCAATAGAAACGCGCAATAAGACTCAAAGCTGCATCTCACCAACTAATCCAAGGTAAGTTGTTCAAGAAACACCACAATGGGGTCCTGTTACGCTGCTTGGAAACTGACGAAGCGCAGAAAATCTTAACTGAGCTACATGACGGACCAGCTGGAGGTCATTTTTCCGGAGATACTACTGCGCATAAGATAATGCGCGCAGGATACTATTGGCCTACACTTTTTAGAGACGCGCATGCATATGTTCGGAAATGCATTCAGTGCCAGAAGTTCACCAACCGAGAAGCACGGCCAGCCACCCCCTTACTCTCAGTAGCAGTAGAGGAACCTTTCCAACAATGGGGTTTGGATGTAATTGGTGAAATCACACCTCACTCTTCTAAACAACATTGGTATATCCTTACAGCCACTGATTACTTCACCAGGTGGGTCGAGGCAACACCGTTACGCCGAATCAACGATCAAGAGGTAATAGAATTCCTCATGCATTCCATCATGACCAGGTTTGGCGTTTCGACTTCTTTAGTTTTTGATAATGCAACTTATTTCTCATCTTTTAAATTATATGATTTTGCACTGGAAAATGGTATTATTCTGAAACATTTTGCAAATTACTATCCCCAGGGAAATGGATTAGCTGAGTCCACTAACAAGAACCTTATCCGTATTATTAAGAAGACTCTGCTATCCCACCAGCGCAACTGGCACAATGCCCTTCACAATGCACTGTGGGCTGACCGTATCACTCCCAAGTCCTCTTTAGGCACCTCCCCATTTTTCCTCGTGTATGGAAAAGAAGTTGTTCTCCCTTCTCATCTATCTCTCCCGGCCCTCCAACTGTCCCAAGAATGTCATGGTACCCCGTGTCCCACCTTACAGACTCGAATCGATACCTTGTTGAAGTTGGAGGAAGAAAGGCAAAAGACCCGGGAAAAGTTTGCCATCCATCAGAGCCGAATCAAAAGATGGTTTGATAAAAAGTTTGCAGGGAACAAAATTTTTGAAGTAGGAGACCTGGTCCTTAAGTGGGATAAAGCCCATGAGGAAAAGGGGAAGCATGCCAAGTTCCAAGCACTTTGGACAAGCCCTTTCCAAATTAATGAGAAGATAGGATCACACACATTCAGATTGCAAACCCTTGATGGACGAGTCGAGGTCCTCCCGGTAAACGGGCATGACCTCAAACACTATTTCACTTAGCAGCCCTTAGAGGGCTATTTTATTTTGTACCATAGCTTCTTGTTTCATCTTTGTTTAAAAATAAATAAATAAATAAATAAAAAATATATATATATATAAGGAAAATTTAAGGAAGGATTTGTTAGAGCCACGCAATTGGCATACTGCAACAGGTTCTACGCTGATGGAAAGCATTTTCGGATAAACTCAAAGGCGGAAAAAGCTTGCTTGTTCTCCACACCTAGAGGTAGCATATCACCGAGCTCGAGTCATCAAGTGGGAAAGCTTATCTCGCCAGTCTGAGAGGGTGTCCACAAAAGAGGATGCAGTGTAAGTGGTAACCGGACCAGAAGGGAAAAGAGGTACTCTAGGCTACAACAGGGTATCTGGGAAAAACCAAAGTCCTTATGCCAGACCAGGAACAACCTCTCTGCAAGCAAAATAAGTCGGGATCCCTCATCCGCCCAGGCTAAATTGCCATCTCAAATAAGTGCCTCCACCACATTCGAAATAAGTGCCTCCACCACATTCGAAATAAGTGCAATAGCACACTAATAAAGGGTAAAGGATTGAGAAAGGCTTCCTGCGTAGAGAGGTGATGTAACGACTTTGCCGGGGTACTGACCAGGCTCGCTGGCAGCGGAGCAACGTTCACGATTCCTAGGCAGTGACTCCGCCGGGGCTGAGAGGTTCGCTGGCAGCGGAGCAACACGATGAGGACAAATTAATCGTACCAGACCCTGTAGCCGCCTGAAGTTCTCCAACCCTTCCAGTCCGAAGACCTGAAGAAATGAAATTGGTTGAATGGCGCCCAAAAAGGCTAACAGATTGAGCAACCCAGCTAGGTGCCAAAAGTTAGGAGATGTCAACCACAAGGTAAAAGAAGACAGTCAGCGTAGGCCCCTCCCTCCCCCCGCCAAGACTAACCATCAGCAGAGACTCTGAGTTCGTCCAGTGAATCACCATTTGTTGTAGCCCCTACAACACCCTCCAAAAAAGACCACCATTTCAAATTTTTGGAGCCCCTTAAAACTAAAGAGAAACTACTAAGTCGCCAAGTCGCCAAGTCGCAAGGTTAAACAGTTGATGAAAACCGCGACCTAGCGACCTTGCGACCTCGCGACCCCAGGTCGCCAGGTCGCCAGGTCGCAGATCCCAAAATTTAACGGAAAATGCGACCCAGCGACCCAGCGAACCCAGGTCGCCAAGTCGCCAGGTCGCAAGGTCGCAATTATACAATTTTCATGAAAAGAACGACCCAGCAACCTTGCGACCTAGCGACCCCAGGTTGCCAGGTCGCAAGGTCGCAAAACTCTGGAACTAATCAACTTGCGACCCAGCGACCCGCATTTATTGCCCGCACGTGCGACTTTCTATATAAGGGAGGTTGCAGGTCGCATTTTACACATTCAGCGATTTGTAAGAAAACGCCTCTGACAGCTCAACTGGCGCGTTTTTCTTGGGTAAGTTGCCATTTCTTCCTGTTATTTCCATTTTGATGCATTTCTTACCAAACCCATGTCCCCTTAGGCCTTTAAATTTCCATTTGTCTGACCTTTTATATTTTTTTTGGTGTTTTGTGAAACTGTTAGCTCCACAAATGTCCAAACCTCACCACTTTTCTGATTCAAACCCTCATGGCCTTGTCCCTTGCTCTTAAAACCATCCCTCAGCTTTGCCTGGACCCAGCTAACTTTTAAATTCTCAAGAAGAGGGAGGGAAGAAGCTTTCAGCCGCGTGCGCGCGAAAACCCCCAGGGCAAGCATCATCACGACCTGCGACCCAGCGACCTAGTCACGAGGTCGCAAGGTCGCATATCCCAATTTTTCGAAGAGTTGCGACCCAGCGACCCAGCGACCTGGTCGCCAGGTCGCAAGGTCGCGTTTTTTCTCAGTATTCGTAAGTTGCGACCCAGCGACCCAGCGACCCGGTCGCGAGGTCGCAAGGTCGCGCCTGGACTCTTTTCTTGCAATCTGCGACCCAGCGACCCAGTAAACCAACAACCCAGTTTTTCATGTGTCACAACTAATTTTCATCACTAAACTGTAACTGGTTTTATACCACCATGTCGTTCTTATCGTGGGATTCCTTTATGAATTTGACAGGTGAAATTCAAGCAGACATAGAGTGCATACCTGTGTTATCAGATTTTAGTGACATGGCGCCCCCGCTATCTCGGAGGAAGGACAAGAAATTAGTGGAAGAGATTGATGAGCTGGAAGTGGTGTCCCCACCCCCAATATACAGGGATACACTATGTACGTTTACAAAAGACGACAGCATGCGATGGTACCAAGTATATCATGAGTTCGCCATACCGGAAGAGGAATTTCCAGAAGATCTCCCAGACCGGGAAATATACTTGGCGGTGAAGAAGTCCAAACTACATCTAGCAGGGGCACATCCAGCCATATTCCCATGTCCAGAGGTTATAGATTGGATCATACAAAAGATGGACCCCCAGAAGTTTGTGATCAGGGACAGCAAAGGCAGAGCTTTCGCTACGCTAGTAGGCTCGGATGCTCACATTTATTACTCACTGCCTCGCCCAGATGATAATTTCTCTCTAGAATGGGCTATTTCTCACGCCGTTCTGATAGTTGATACTATTAGACAATGGTGGGAGGATCCCGAGAAGTTCAAGGTAAAAAAATACCAAGAGTACCCGGTGGCGAGCCTGAGGAAAGTTTACAAATTGGTTGTCGCCATGCTTTGTAGACTTTATGGGCGCCCAGGTTGCTCCACTTTCAGCGGCAGTTGGGCTACTATCATGGAGTATGTGACAACATATGGCACCCGTTTCAACTGGGCCGGCATATTGATGACTTTGATGCAGACCAACTTGAACGCGGCATTGGCCCCAGATGAAGGAATGCCTGCCGAATTTTACATGGCCTCTTACCTACTAGATGCTGTCTGCGCCAGAGTACAGTTTGAGGGATGGGCGCACAACTGGGATTCCGAGCAGTCGCGCGCAATTCATCTACAACTCAAGGTATTTTGGGAGTCCAAATACAAATAGGATATAGATCAGATTTCCCAAGTATTTATCCCCTCTCTGTACAGACATTTATTTGGCCAAAACGCCCCCTGCATGTCTTGGCGGGCCAAGGAGACTCTAGTCAAAGTGGCACACTGGTTCCCTTTCCCTGGATACACCTTCATCCGAGTCTTTGGAACTTACAAGGCACCACATGCTATGCCTCGCTTTGTTACAAAAAAAATGCTTATTCAGGAGGTATGCTTTCAAATGTCGCACGGCTTCTCCAACATCCTGTCTAAAGGCAAAAATAAGTCGTTTCCCACGCTACCCCTCACCATTGGTGCATACACAGTTAAAGAGTTCAGGGAAGTAGCAGCAGAAGTAGAAGCCATGAGAAGTTATCAGCTCGGGGCGCTTGAACACCGAACATATGACCCAGAGAGAATAGTTCCTGAACACTGCCTCAGAGCTAAATTCAAGTGGACTTATCAGCATCTTGAGCGCCCGACGGAAGATGAGAGAAGGAACTAGTATAATGCTGAAAGAAAAATTGCTCCGGGAGCAGACGTGGTCCAAGAAGACCCAGATGATCAGAACTTAGAAGACAGAAGTCATCAGTTAGGAGGTTCCTCGTCCTCTTTACCCAAGAAATCTCGAATCAACACAGGGCTTACTCCATCCATCAAACAAAAAGAAGCAGAGGCAAAAGCCTAGCAAGAAAGAGAAAAGAAGATAAAAGAGGATGAGGAAGTGCGCCAAAAGAGTGCAATAACAACACAAAAGAAGAAGCAGGCCAAAGAGGCCAGGAAAGAAAAAGAGGGCAAGGAGGCACAGGCCGCAGCAGAACAGGCACTTAAGGCAGAGCTGGACAAAGCAGAGGCTGAACGCCAAAAGAAAGCCGAACAGGCTGCTGCAGCTGAGCAGAAGAAGAAGGCCGAAATAGAAGCGGTAGTAGAAGCTGAATGCCGGCGAAAGGAAGAAGAAGAAAAGAACATAGAAGAAAGGGAGAATGACATGCTGGACGACCTCGAGGTGACTCCCCTCAATATACCTCTGGGAAGTACCAAGCTCTCTGACGTTAGATCGCCCCAGGGATAGGAAGAAGATGTGTTTGACCTGACCAGACTCACATTCGATCAGTTTTCGTTCAAAATCCAGCAAGAGAAGAGGAGGTCACTAGCACAAAGTCCCTCTGCCACATCCACAGTGGCAACAGGCAAAGACATATTCCTTGATACCAGGACTAATCCTGTAATGATAGCATCAGCGGGTACTGCTTTCGCCACAGCTACGGAAGAGAATGTAACCCGAATGAGTAGAGAAATAGTCTCTCTACAAAATAGACTGCAAGCAGCTGAGCAACGCGAGAAGAAAGCAGAGCAAGAGAAAGCAGAATTTCAAGCAGAAGTTCAACTACTTCGAAACCAGACTCCACCAGTAAATGAAGTCCCGCTTGCCATTTTCAAGGAGTGTGAAGTGTTGGAAGTGAACATGAGGCAGGTATATGGTGAAATGTTCACCATCAAACAAACATTCACCCCACTGGCAAGAGCACGAGCAGAAACCAGGCAAAGACACGAGCAGCTCAGGGAGGCTTCACAGGCCTTAGATAGGATGATGGGCTGGACAATACAGTACCCTCAGGCACCTGAAAATTTACCTAAGAGGGACTGGATTCACACGCAGGATGCAAAGGTTCAGCTCCGCATGGCGATACACCCAAAGACAACCGTCTAAGGACTTGGACAAAGTAATGTCTCTCAACCAACCACCGATCAAGTGGTATCGACTTAATGCATACGTTTCACCATTTCACTGCCAGATTTGATAAAGAGCTACCTGGAACAAGGACTGTGGTAATCCAACATTGCACTTATCAAGCAAGTCAGCCAAGGATCTATGAGTCTCGCATTCCAAGAGCATTCGAGCCGCTTTATTGCCACTCCGCCGCGGATTTATACCAAGCTTGCCTCGCTTTCAAATCAGATATCACAGAAAAGGGAAACCTTAGTACCAAATGCTTTGGAATGCATGCATCGATTGAAGGAGGAGGTCCCTCTAGTTTCCCCCATAGCGGCAGAGTACCGAACATGGCAAGATTTTCTCAAGGAGCAACAGATTGACGCCCCTGACATCAACATTGCGCGTCCATCTCCACAGCCCGGTAGCAGCAAGTCATGAGCAACAGTTAGAGCTAGGTCGCAGGTTGCACCAACAGGACAAGTCGCAGGTCGCACTGCCTACCCAGGTCACAAGTCGCGCATACCAGACAAGTCGCAGGTCGCAACCTCTTCAAGGTCACGAAGCAACTCAACAGGCAGGCAGGGAAAAATTCGGGAAGCCCAAAGGGCAAGTTTTGTGCTATAAAACTCCCTACGGGGAAAGAATTAAGGGCTTTTCTTTTTTGGAAACTCATAGCTACATGACATTGTATTGAAAGATTATACACTTGACCATATGAATATAGATTCTTGTTAAAACACCCTATGGTTATGATGTGTTTTGTTGTACGAACACTGTGTGTATTCCCTGTACAGTTTCAGAACATCCTATGATTAATGAAGCTGCACTCTTTATGTCATCATTTATGCGTCATGGCTACCTGTGTTGTATCAATGATGTTCATTTTATCATCCGTTCTATTAATGAATGTTAATGAACTATTTTGTTAGCATTTTTTTTTATCTTTCAGGAAGTAAAGGGTTATCTTATCATAGAGAACTATTTCTTTTGTGATTATACTACCTCATAAGCATTACCCCCCAAAAGATGTGTTGCTAATGACATCTCTTGAGGTGTATGTGCTTTATCTATAATCTTGCTACGCATAGTGTTTGATTTTTGTTTAATACATCAATCCCGTATTCTGTATCATGTGAATAAGTGTACGTCCGCAGGTTCAAACAGGTTCTTTTGAGACCGAAGGGAAGTCGTCTTAAGCTGTAGCCGGACCCACACCCTGGACGGGATCCCTATTCCAAACGGTTCAAGGTCTAATTGGGACTTTCTACCGGGGAGATCCCCTACTGTTGGCCGGACAAATTTTCCCGTCAACACCAAGGAAATCCATGAATTTTTAGTTATCTATCTTGATGATATTACTGTCTTTTCAAAAACAAATCATGACACTTAGATCACCTCAGACAAGTCTTTATCAAGTGTAGAAACTATGGTATATCCTTAAATCCTAAAAAGACTCTTTTCGGACTAGAAGAAGGAAAATTGTTAGGACACATAATCTCCAAGGAAGGCATTAGGATAGACCCTGCAAGAATTGAAGCTATTTTGAACATTCAACCACCAAGAAACATTAAATAACTTCAAGCATTCTTGGGTAAAATCAATTTTTCAAGAAGATTCATCTCTAACCTGGCTGAAATCATAAAAAAACTCAACAATATGCTTAAAAAGGACTCTGCAATAAAATGGAATGTTAAATCCAAACAGTCTTTTGAATCCATAAAATAGACCTTGACAGAAGCACCAGTGTTAATCAGCCCAAATTATACAAAGGATTTCACAATATTTTCATTTGCCTCAGAACATACCATAGCTGCAGTTCTACTGCAAAAAAACAATGAAGGTTTTGAACAGTTGATTGCATTTTTTATTAAATCACTTAGAGATGCGCCTCTGAAGTACAACATAATGGAAAAACAAGCTTTAGCCTTGGTCAAAGCTGTAAAATATTTCAGAGTTTACATACTCCATTCCCATATCATTGCATATGTCCCCAATGCTGTAGTCAAAGATATTTTAACGCAAGAAGGATTTGATGGCAGGAGAGGAAAGTGGATTGCCACTATCCTTGAGTATGATATGGAAATTAAACCAACAAAGCTCATTAAAGGACAGGGTTTGGCCAGATTGGTGGCTGAATCTAATTGTAATGCTCTAGACATAAATTTCATTGCACAAATAGATGACCAGGAAGAGATGGCGACTCCATTGATTAGTGAGGCCTATCTAGACTCCCCATGGTACTCTGATATTATCTTTGTACTGATAAATTTACAAGATCCTCCTAGATTAACTAAAACCAAAGCCAGATTCATCAAACAAAAAGAAATGAGGTTTTGTATATTAAATAATACACTTTATTGGAAAGAAAGTAGTGGGATTTTACTAAATTGTTTATTAAAATTAGAGGATGACAAAATTATCGAACAATTTTATGCAGGTGACTGTGGAGGCCACTTATTCTAGAAGAGTACAGCAGACAAAATACTGAGAGCTAGTTTCTACTGGCCAACTTTATTTTCTGATGTCAAGAAATTTGTTACCTCCTGTCACAAATGTCAGATTTTTAAAGGGAAAAATAAACTATTGCCCTTAACTCTTAAGCCTATATCTACTAAAAATCCATTTCAACAATCGGGGTTAGAATTCATTGGTGAAATCCACCCTCCATCCTCAGGCCAACATAAATGGATTTTAACTGCTACAGATTATTTTACCAAGTGGATAGAAGTTGTTCCCACTAGGCAAGCCACTGATTCAGTTATAATCTCATTTATAGAAAGTAATATTTCGTCAAGATTTGGATGCCCACATAAGATTATTAATGACTATGTAGCTGCATTCAAATCCAAGAAAATGATTTCTTTCTGTCACAAATACCATATTACCTTGGGACATTCTACTGCTTATTATCCCCGGGGTAATGGTTTAGCCGAATCTTCAAACAAAATCTTAGTCAATATCATTAAAAAATTACTTCAAGATAACAAAAATACCTGGAACAGAAAGCTAGTCTATGCCTTATGGGTTGATAGACTTACCACTAAGAAATCTATTGGCACTTCACCTTATCATATTGTCTATGGAATGGATGCAATTTTCCCCTCTTCCTTGGGTGTACCATTCATGAAGATCATTTAGGAATCACAGGTGGAAACAAATGATATTCAACGAAGAATTAATGAAACCATACATCTCCAACAAACAAAGGAAGAAATTTATGAGAGATCACAAGTTTTACATGATAAAATTAAAAATATTTTTGACAAAAGGAGTAAAGAAGATGATTTTTTCATTGGAGATCAAGTTTTCAGGTGGGATTCAAGAAGAGAGGACAAAGTTAAACATGGAAAATTTTATTTTCTATGGCAAGGACCTTATGTGATATATGTTTACAGAGGTAACAATTCTTTTTTCATCAAGAAATTGGATGGAACTAAACTTCAAGAAGGACCAGTGAATGGTAGGATGTTGAAACACTACTATTCTTCTGAATGAATCACCAATTAGATCCATTGACTTTTATCAGTATAAATATTCATTGCAAGTGTGTAGATTGGATTGGAGATTTTATCTACAAAGTTGAAGCCTGAAGAGAAGGCCCTAAGATTTGCAGTATAAAATATCATAAGTATAAATTGTTGTAGAAATCAGAGGACAATTACAAGATCATCAAGGTTAAAGTTGAAGGCTATTGATGTCAAAGTTCTTGACATTTCACCAGGAAATGCCATCCCCAAGTGAAGTCGATGTTAGCAACTTATAAATATAGGATTCATAATTTTGACTTGACTCTTAATAGTCTTGTAAATATGTACAAACTTTTCTTTCTGCAAGTTGTTTTCCCATATTCTATAAAAAAAAAACAAATCAAAAAAAAGATGAATAAAACATGAAAGTGTGCAAGTATAAATGCCACTACTTTTACTTTTTACAGATGATTATGGCAGAGTGTCAATAAATGCCATAATCTATGATGAGTTGAATTGTTCAATATTGACTTATCATGTTTCAATTTTACTTGTTGTAGATAGAGAATAAAGAATTGTCATACAGTTTAATCATGACAATATAGTATTTAGGTAGGGAATAAAAGAATCCAATAGTTTAATCTGGATTCTTGAATGAAATAAGTTTAGAATTAGATATTTTTACTGCTTTCAAAAGAATAAAATGTTGCAAGGTTGCTAGCTCAAATGCACCTGATCAAAATAGAAGAAAAAATGTTAGAATATATGATTGGGTAGGTAGAAGAAGGCGGGAAATACATTGTAAATATTTTTCACTGGGCTACAATAACTAATTTCCCCTCCCCATAGCTATTTCACATTCTAGACTATTAGTTAAAGAGGCTCAGGGCATTTCCCTGACTTCTGTTGGGACCGAACCCAAGGCTCAGTGACTGACTAGTTGAAAGTGTTAAGTTTCTATATTAATCCCAAAAATCACAGCATTTTCCATTCATGCACTCATTACCATGAAATAATAAGTAAAGACCCCATTTTTTACTTAATGATGCCTAAGACCCATTTGATTAACTCCCTCCACTTTACAAAGCATAAAACCCTCAAAAGACATGATCTACTAAGTAAAAGTGAGTAAGTTATGAAAATGAAACTTTACTCTAATTTTCACTTTCCTTAGTTTATTTATGAATTTTTTGAGTATTCATTGTCCCTTTTCATATCAACACCTAACTTATTTTCTTAACTCCCTATAGAAAATCCTAGTCCTATTAATATAACTCCTTTTTATTAATTAGCCCAAAATACCCCTTATTATAAGTTTTTTATGTCAAAGTTATTATTCACATGTTTAAATTAAATTTTGACAATACCCCTTTGACATAAAAACTATCCATAATGAAATATCTCGATCCCTTATATTTTTGGACCTTCAAAAAATATAAACTATATAATAAAATAAAAATACAAAAATCAAAGTTCAAATCTTGTTTGAAACTTGTATTAACCCGCCCCATACATTTTAAACCTATATATAAACTCCTTTTATATATAAAAACTCATTATCCAATGCATAAACCCAACGCCCTCGCATTCATCCATCACCCTTCGATCATCTTTACATTTCTAATCCAACGGTCCACACTAAGCGTGATGAACCAGCCTCATGCCCCACCATTCTCCATCGCGTTAAACCATGACCATTGATCATCTCCATCAAATAAATGGCCCATCTTAAAGACCGTTCCCACCTTAATTTTCCCCGAAACTCCCCAAAACATCTTGACCGTTCACATCGTCCATCTTAATCCGACGGTGCGTGTTCCTTATCATGCACCAAAAGTGATTGGACGAACTTTGTCAAAATCTACGCGATAAAAGTTGTTTCATTAAACCGCCCATTGGTACATGTCCAATTTCAATTAGATCACGTTCCAAAAGTTAAAAATAGATTACGGCTCAAAATTAATGCGTTAACCACCGATGGTTTTCGCATTCAAAGCAAACTGCCTCCTGCCATTGACTGTGACCTGCAATAAATGATATGCATATTAATTAAAACGAATGGTTTAAACCTTAGTTTTACACTGTTTTTGCGTATCATTTTCCCCCCGCTTGTTATGAAAAATGTGCCCAGACCCTGTGAATGAATTTTAAACCTTTGATAGTCGATTTTTCTCCCCGAAGCGAAGTTTTACCACGGTGACTACCTTTAAGAGACTTTGAAGTTTTCCACTCGGTCACAGCATCCAGTTTGAAGCTGATACAACCAAAAAACCCTTCTCGACCGCCACAATACCTGCAAGAGGTATTTCTCAATATTCCAAACCTGCAAATTCATAGATTTAAAAGAAAAATTAAACAAATTTGACTGTAGAAACAAAAAAAATACCAATTTGAGAATGCCCAAACCTTGAAAAAGCAGGGCAAACCCTGTCAAATTTTCCTCATAATTGACCATTTACATCAAATCTCAATTTTAAATCATTTTCTGTTCTTCAAAAGGCAATTTCCACAATTCAAAAGTTGTAAAAACACACTGAGAGCCACTGAATCCCTTTTTTAGTCTTCTACATCTAGAAAACCTGTGTTTTCTATCCCAAAACCCTTGCCTAGTTTTCCAAAATATGCTTAATTAGCCTTTGTTTTCAAAATAACTAAGCAAACAGTTTAATCTTGCTTAGTTTTCACCAAAATGACAAGAAAATAGATAACCCCTAAAACTATAGGTCCAAAAGCCCAAAAATCTTCCTCAAGCAAGCTTCCACTTCCTCAACCTTCAAAGATAAATAAGCCTACTCTAGCTTTAACAACAGATTCAACCGAAGTAGTTCAACCTCTACAACCACCTATTGCTACTGAAGAAATTAGTTCACTAATCTATATAGATTGCAGGATTAATGATGCAGCGTTAGAATTCAATATGCTTGAATTCCATAACTATTTTTATGAGAATTTTGTGAAGAAAATTGGAAATGAAATACCTATATGGGAGTCAAATTTTCATAAGTATGTGGTCCCAATCACTCATCCATCTCAGGACTTGATTAGACTATGCCAATTACATTATGTCCCTGACCAGAGATGTATTGTAAACAAGGATAGGGAATTTTTGTTTTCTATAACAGTAGAATCCATTAATGAGATACTCCAGCTGAAACATGATCCAACAATAGTCTCTTTATCCATTGAAGATTTGACTCAACTGTATTTATACTTGGATTTCCCTAGGAAGTTTATGATTCTTCAAAACTTCATGCCTACTCATGTTGATTTCCCAAAAGTAAATCCATCTTATTCCACCTCTGATTTTCTTGAATCTTCTAGACAAATCATCTCCATGCTTTCCTTCATTCTAGGTTATTCTAATGATGAGTTCACTAATGCATCAATTCTAGGTTTCCTTTCTACTATATCCCTAGGGAAACCTCCTGCAATGATATTTAATTTTGCTAGATTCATTGTTGACAATATGCACTATCAGTTGACCAAGTTGCCTGAAGAAGGAGTGTTTAGATATTCATCATATCTATTTCACCTCTTTCTATTTTTCCAAGCAGAAAAGTTTCCAGTTGCATTACAGAAAATGGATGTTGAAGGCAATCCTCTCTCAGTAGTATTTTGGACTTCATTTTCTCATAAAAGATGGAAGTGAATTCAACTATAAGGACTTCACTGATTTGTTTTTCAGATCAGCCATGAATTTATTGTGCAAAGTAGAACAACCAAGAATCAGTGAGGAAATAAAAATAATTCTACAGTTATCTGAACACTATAAAGTAGGTGACTGGTACCTGTATGAAATCATACAGAACTAAGGATATTTGGAGCAAACCTGGCCCCTTATAAGCTGCCCAAATTTCTAACCATCAGGGTTTTTGCTTTGGAATACTTGAGGCAAGTCCTAAATGTAGATGCTATAAACTTTATGGCTACCAAGAAAAAGATATAGTTTAAGTTGAAGAAATAGATAGGTCCCTTTATAGTAAATAATAGGGATGCCTTAAAAGAAATATTCATGAAATTTTCAGAGTTAAAGTTCCAAAAAAGTTTTTATTAGAACTATGATCCACAAGGCATTCTAAGTAACATAAGGATCAAATTTAAATTAACACCATTCATGCATGAGTCTAAACTAGAAATTGAGAAATTTGCAAATCAAATGGAATGGGTAGAAAATACATTTATTGATCCTACTGCCAATACAGAGAAGGAGAGACAAACAGATAATTCACAGGCAATAACAGTCACTAATCAGACATAAGCTTCAAACAAAAGGACTAGGAATGAAGAAGGCTATTCAGTAGAGACCATTGCAGAAAATAAATTCAAGATTATTTACAACAAAAGGGCAAAAATGACTGTTGTTGAGATAGACAAGGCAATAGAAATAGATGGCACTGATGATCAAGAAGCCGATAATGATCAACAGACTGATGATGAAGCCACTATAATTGTAAATGAAACTCTAGCAGAAATTCAGAAAGAGCAGATGCTAATACAGGAACAGGGCAGAGAAATGGTTGAAACGCAGGTAAATTCAGAAACTCCCTCCTCTTCCAAAGCAACAGAGGGAACAGACTCTGAAATTCAGAAAAAATACAAACAGATCAAAGAGAAGAATGAGGAGATTAAAAATTAAGTTTATTCCCAATTTCTCAAAGAAAATCCAGGGAATAAAGATAGGTTGTTGACAGCTTTTGACTACTCCACAAATAAGATGATCGGTCATTCCTTAAACCAACAGTTGCAGATCCAAAATCTGTTTCAGATTACCCCAAAATAGATGTAGAAGTGGATGCAGATACAATACATGAATTGGATCAAATAGAATTTCATAGAAGCAGCACAGAAATTCTTTATTCTAAAGTAGTAACCAAAACTATGAGTGCAACTATGCTGCAAAAAACTGTGTCTAACTTGCAGAATTAGATGAGTCTAGACAAAGCCTCTTTACATGCTAAGGACCTAAGGATCAATTGCTTGGAAGAATTGGTTATATAGATTGGATTATATCCTTCAAACATTCAGGTTGCTCAAGCACTCATAAAACAAAAGAATGAAGACATTGAAACTTCTACAAAATGAACATCCACAAGCCAAGGAAATCCTACAACAGCAAAAATAAAAGGATGAGATGATGCAATTAGCACTAAAAATGACTGCTCAAATCAAAGATACGAAGAATCAGATAGAGACCCTCATAAAAGAAAAAGAAACATTGAAAGAAACAAATATTTCTCCTAGTCCTACAGTCATTCCAATGGCGAGTACAGTTGTTCCTTCTACACTGGCAGAACACTTGGCACCAAAAAGAGTGCTGGAAATTGTAGTGTCAGTAAAATCTATAGATACCTCAGCCACAAGAATCATCAACAACACAAGTACAACAAGAAACAGGTACAACAAACATAGTTAAATCTTTGGAAGAAATGTCCCTTAAGAACAATGAGATCAATAATTTAAAGAAAGCAAATAAAGACATCGAATCCTCATACAAGAATGCTTTAATCACATCTAAGGGACATGAACAGAGAGCAAAGGCCTTAGAAGAATAAGTGAAGAGTTTGCAGAAAGAGGTAAACTTCAGTGAACAGGTAGCATACATCAAAAACTACCTATGGAATAATATAATTGAAGCTATTCATTTGCAATGGCCCTCAATACATATTATCTATGAGCAAAGATATTTATTGCAAGCAGCACTGGCAGAAATTCAAAAAACTAAAATAGAGCTTGCAGATAAACCTTCACAAGCTATAAGGCTTATTGGATTCTTGAACAACAATAATAGAGTTGAATTGGAGGCATTAAACATTCATGACAGGACTAAAACAATTCTACAAATCAGGAAAGTCCTAACCAAAAGAAATATCATGAACAACTTAGAAGAAAAATGTGAAGCCATGAACTTATCAATCACAAAATTCATGACCAAATACACAATGCTAAGCCAAGAAGGTTTTCCATATATACATGGTTTCCATGAAAATTTAATGGCCCAAACTGATTATGACAAAAATATCAAAGCACATGCCAAAGAACAGGTGAATAAATCTTTACCACAAGGTTCCCCAATTGGTAAGGTGGTTTTACAATATCTTAGCCATCAATAAATTTTTGACTGAGAAAATGATGGCTAAAAATAAGTCTTAAGCCTTAAAGAGATTGTTTTCATGAAAAAATGCTCATCCTTGAAGTTTTCATGTGCTATTTGAACTTCGCTAGTAATCTTCACTGTTGTTTCATTATGAATAAACCAAGTTAAAACTGTTGCCCCCTGCAAGACTGTTCCCTAAATAACCTCCTCTTTCATCATTTCATTCACTCATTTTGACCCTTTTTTATCCTCCATCTACCTCTGAAAAATCCCCTTTTTCCCTTCATTTTTCCCTTCAAAACTTATAAATTCCCTTTATCAGTTTTGAAACCCCCCTTTCCCTCCTATCGGAACCCCTAAAAAGCCAAAAAATCCAACTTTTTAGGCTAAAAACCCATTCTACAAACAAACAGGTCCTAAGCGCTTTTCCAGCTTAGCCCTCAGCCTCCGCTCCCCATAAAATCTCAGTGCTATAACCAAGCACTTTAAGGACTATGCTCCTTCAACACCGCTCCTAGTCACTCATCTCTCCATATGCCCCAGTTTCGCACTCAACGCTAAGCCCTCTCTTTCCTCCCCGATCCCTTTTTCTTTTATATTTTCTTTTCATTATTTGAAAAACCCATTGTTCACCTTGGACCGTTCATCTAAACAGATCAACGACCATCACACCCCTTTCTCCTATACCCCTTCCGTCCAAATCATATCGTTTACTCACCCTTGCGAGTGAATCCTATCCGTCGATCCATTTGATCTAACGGTCCGCATTAAACCTGATGACCCAGTTCCGCCGTGGCCTACCATCCACCATATACAAACGTTCGCCCAATATAATTATAACACCTAGCCTCCACTCCAACGACTCATCGCGCAACTTTTTCATCGCGCTCATTCTGCATCGTTGGATCTGGAGCCTCTGATCCAACGGTTGATGACGCATATCGCAAAATTTCTATACCCAAGGTTTAACTCTTCAAAATTTTGCGATACTGGCAGTATCAAAAAAGACAGGTGTCAAATGATGTATGGAATCGCATTGCCTTCGGAAAAAACCACTTACTGCCTTTTCGTCGTGCGATAACCACCCATGGTATTGTCAAAACCACTTTTGCCTAGGTTGCACCAAAAACAGTTTAAACTGTATTTTTTGCCCATCTTTCTCCACAAGACTTCTCTGCCTGCATAATCACCCCTCCTCTGCATCACTCCTCCGCTCCGCCCAGCCTCCAAAGTAGTCTAACCTCTAAACGTAATATTTATCTAAATATTTGTTTCATGTTGCAGGTTTCGTGGAGGAGGATCTGAAAATCCATCCTATAGTCATGATAAGGTGAATGAGGGCCAAGGATGACGATCCTCAAGCTAGTATTCATGAAGAAAAGGGAATCCATAGGGTTTAAAATCATGGTTCAACCCGTGCCTCATGAGCATTGGTTATACCATGAAACCCTCGACGTACCCATACACCTGCACACCACCAATGCAGTGATGAATGATTAAGGAATATTAGTGCACCAATGAATTTAAAGGGATTATGCATAAAGACTGAGGATCAAAATATCTTAACCCGATACCTAAATATAAAACACAAATTAAAGGCAAATCAATGTTTAAAGCCACAAAAAAAGACAGGTCAAACAAAAGAGAATATGAATGCCACATCATCGAGGCCATAAATCTTCAACTGCCATCCACAAATTTATCTTCGCAAAATAAAACACAATGAATGCACAGTCAGAGATCTTTTGCCAAAGGCAGCTCAGAATTTATGATCAGCCTACTAAAAAAATCCCCAAAAGTCAACAATAGTAACTAATGTTGATGGAACTTAATGTAAAATTCATTACAATAGAGATGAGCACTCAAAATCTTCCCCCTTAAACCTCCCAAAGGTCAAGGCACCATTACTCTGTATTAATTGAACTAATGAACCCTTCCTACACTCCACCTCCTCATTCTTTTATAAATACTGTTGTAGAAGACATTATAGACGTTGGTCTCTGGATATCTGTTGCATGTAAATAGTTTTCTCAAGCTGTTGTAGCTCTATTTGTAATTAAAGACACATAAGCTAGGATGAGAAGTTTGAAGCTGTAGAGACCCATTGGACTTGAAGATTGTAACTGGTTTGAACATCAAATACAAATAGCTGATTTATGGGATCCTGGTCTATGTCAATGGTGATGTGTTTCTCATTGTAAATTGTTATTTTCTTTTTTTTCCCATTCTGTCCACTTTTCTCTGATAAAGAACAACAAATATAGATTAGGATTTACTTCTGAAGTACCCTAAATCTCACTGAAAATCTTTATCCTTTATGTTTTCTGCTAATTTTTTATTTAAAGATGATTCAATAGAGTATAACCAGTGAAGTGTTGGTGAGCCCATGTTTCCTAAGTACAACTTGAGATATTGTTTTTGAATGTTCTAGATAAGTTTGCTAATTAAAGATTGAACTAGGGAAGTCTATGGTTAGCCCTATCCTCTGGTTTCTTCTCCAACAATTACTTTGAAAAGTTCCCTTAAGAGTATTTTGAAAGCAGGCTAGTTTCAAAGTACTTACCTGATCTTAGACTAATTTTTGTGTTTATCATGAATGTTTCCCCCTTGAATATGCTGAAAGTGGGCTAAGTTAAAATTCTTTACTTGATCTTAAGCTATTCTATGTTTTTAAATGTTTTTTCTAGAAAGTACATCAAAAGCAAGCTAGTTTAAAAGTACTTACCTAATCTTAGATTACTTTGTGTCTTTCCTTAAGTGCATGCCAAAAGCAAGATAGTTTCAAAGAACTTACTTGATCTTAGGTTGTTCTTTGTTTCTTCATCTGTTTGATTTCCCTCACTCCACTTTTTAAATGTTTCATTCCACAAAATCAACTTAAAGATATCCTTTGACATAGATGACTTGCCCCATGGACCACTTTTGAACCTTGTTGTCCAATTAAACCCTATTATGACTCCA
Organism: Pinus albicaulis; assembly: GCA_034641835.2. NCBI lineage: Eukaryota > Viridiplantae > Streptophyta > Pinopsida > Pinales > Pinaceae > Pinus > Pinus albicaulis. The sequence continues at coordinate 5,775,595 of CM076583.1, read as the reverse complement.
TAGCCCAATGGATTGATGCTGCTCCTTACCTATCTTATCAGCTGAACCATTCCTTCACCTATTCACATCTTCACCGTTCATAAAGACTTCCTTCATATTCATCATATCCTTGCCCAACCAAACAAAACAACAACCCTTGTTCTTCATAACTAGCCAAAAACCATACTAAAATCCATTAAAGATCATATCTTTACACACATATAGAGAGATCTCTCTCAAAATCTAGAATGGCTGAGGCTCTGCAGCGTTTGTACTTGCCAATCTTGCAAACTACGGAGACCTAACATACTGGTGACCATACTGGGGATTTCTGAGTAAAATCCTTAAAACAAAACACTCAGTGTTCAGTGCAGTATAAGTAACTTTCTTCAAGCACTACCAAGCATATTGGTGATCAAGAAGGGACTTTTCTGAATCAATGATAAACTAAGTAACTCTTAGGATTCTAACAGACCCTTATCAAACCTTGGAAAAATCATCTAGTAAGCCACAGAGTGAACTCTGTTTGTCTCGTCACCGTAGCTAAGTGTTGAAACAGGTATAGGACACTCTCATAACCCACAGGACTTTTTAAAACTCAGAAAACCAAAAAAAATTTCAGATTGGTTTTCAAACCTATTAGTGGTGTTGGACCATAAAACATTTTACCTTTTAAAAGCTAAAAATTTCCACCTGGTGACTCCACTGGCCTTCAGTAGGCCTATTACCCCTCCAGTCTTTGTAGACTCCCTTGGGAATGCATTGAGCAAACCCAATCATACTGTTGGTTGACAAAAAAATTTAAATCATCCACCTGGCGACTCCACAACTCTTAAAAGGCCAAATGACTCCACTGGTAGAAGACTCTGAGCTGGTTGACAAGATACAGTGACCTCTTTTCTGATTTACAAACATGGATTTAGATATATACCCAGAAGCCAAACTAATGGTCATGATGGAAAAAATGATGTACATGCTTGGAAAGAGAATGGATAGGTATGAAGCTAATTTAAATATTGATGATCTAGAGCGACCTATTCCTTTCCCTGATCAAGCACAAACTCAACCATTACAAGACCTAGACAATGAGCAAGATATGTATGATGAGCAAGACTACAGAGGAAACAATGAAGAATATTGTCAAGAGATTCCTGTCAGCATACCTCTATACTGTATAACACGGTTAAGAGAACTTCATGACCAAAATGAAAATACTAAAAGTGAGCAGTGCTTTGAGGAAACAATAAGCTACTTAGAAAACACAGAACCTGAAATAGAAGATAACTCAACACGAATAGGGACTCTCCCTCTGTGTTATAACCCATTTCATATTTTAAGAGGAGAGTGGCATCCTGACAAAGTAGAAGAAACAACTCATGAACCTTGTATTCAAATTGAGCATCATAGCAGTCATGAGGAGTTGTTGGAAACGAAAGAAGATCAGGAAAAATTACAAAACCCTCAATTTTTCCCTGCAAACACAAGTACCGATTTGCTTTAAGAGTCTCAAGATGACATCCAGCCTCAAAACCAGCTAACACAAAAAAGAGGATTGCTATACTTCTGTCTATACTGAAAGGGAAATCTCTCCTTTAACAGAAGTAGAAATTGATCAAATACTAAACAAGCAGCTACCCTCCAAACCTTCATTTGAAAAAAATAATCATCAACATAGTGCCTATCCCATACAACAACTTAATGGCACTCAAGACAAAGAGGAGAGTAAGGAAATTAATGATAAAGCTAAAACTAGTCCTCTATGGAGTGTGAGCTTTGATGGGTTATGTACTAAAACTAGTGCAAGTGTAGGAATATGGATTTAAAATACAGAAAACAATCATTCTGAAGGCCATTCATATAAATTGAATTTTCAATGCACAGGTAACATGGTAGAGTATGAGGCACTTCTTTTAAGGCTGCACTTATTGAAGAAACTAGGGGCCCAAAAAATAACAGTTCATGGAAATGCAGACTTGGTAATTAGGCAAGTGAATGAGGAATACATGGTTAAACATCCCAAATTTAGAGCCTATAGGGATGATGTCATGGATTCGTTAAAATTGTTTGAATAGTTTCAACTTACCCTTGTTCCTAAAGACCAAAATATTTTTGCCAATGGACTAGCCCTTGTTTCTATTACATGTCTGAGACCTTGTGTGAGCAAACAATACATAATTCAAGAAAAATATAGACCAGCTATCCCAAACAATGAAAAGTACTGGAAAGTCTGTGGGGGGGGGGGGGGAACAAATAGAAGACTGTCCTACTGAGGATATATCATATTTTCAAGAGAAACCTTTCCCCGTTGTTGATATCAATCTGTCATCCAAAGAACCTAAATTTACATTAGAAGCAAGCATAGATTCAAAGAAAGAAGAAATTTCACTGCTTGTTGATTTGCAGGTAACAGATGATAATGCTTCCAAGGAACATACTGAAGGTGCAGTCCTCAAAGCTGATATCTTAGAGGCAGAAAATATACCAATCATGGAAGGCCAAAAAGAAGAGAGTTCTCATATTTTCTTTGTTGATCATGTGGAAGAGTGTGTGGAGGTCCAAATTGGCTCAAATTCTCAAGCATGGATCCTTTGCAAGATCCAAATACATAAAAAGTTGTCACTTCCTGTGATAGCCTTGATTTTAAAGGTCAATATTCAATATATACTATGGTTACTCCTGATAGTCAGCTAGATTTCCTATTCCTTTCTGTCACTACTCAACTGGCCGCATTGACACTATTGTACCATATAAAGTAGCAGAGGTTTCCAAGTTAGATTAGGTTAGATAGGAAAGCAATAAGGCTCACCCTATGATCATTTAGTTATTTTTTTGTTTCTGCTTTTAAATTTGAAAAATAAAAAAAAAATACAAAAACAATAAAAAAAGAAAAGAGGGCAGAAATAAGACAAGAAAGGTACAGCCCCATACCAAAAAAAAAAAAAAAAAAAAAAAAATTCTGAAAGCGTGCAAGCTTAAATGCCACTACCAAAAACAACACTACTATGTTAGTCATACAGCCTAACCATGACTAAGATAGCTTTCAATTTTTTTGCTGATAGGATAGTGAAGAGAATTTTCCAAACTACTAAAATCTTAGCTTATTAAATAGGATAGAAAAACACTGGTTCAAATAAACTCAAAACCTGAACCTGTTAGATTAATGAAAGATTGGTTCTAATATGCTCAAAGTCTGAACCAAGAGAAAAGAGCAGAACATCTCAAAAAGACCAAAATCAGAGCTGAAAAAAGTTTGAAGGATGTTTAAAAATTTTCAAATCTTAAGCCTTCATAATTATGTTTTAGATCTTTGAAAAACTTTGGTCTATGTGCATATTGTTTTTATGCCATAGTCCTCACAGAAAATCAGACAGACTAATCCTAATTTGACTGTGTTTAAATTTCTGTTTTAGAATATAGAGAATAAAATTTTCCAGACAGTCTAATCCTAGCAGATAGTAGTTTAGGTAGAGAATTTATGAGTTCAACAATCTAATCTGAACTCATGGAAGAAATAAGGGTAGAATTAAACTAGTTTTTCCTGTTTTCAAAAAGTAAAATGATGATGTTCAAGGTCTGCAAATCCAAATGCACCTGCTGAAGAAAAAATGTTAGAAAGTAGACTGTGTAGGTAATTGTTTGGGAAATAAATTTGTTTGTTTGACAGAAAAAATGATTACTGTGGATATTTCAAGTCCTACTTCTGAAAAACTACACCACAAAAACCTCCAATCTAAATTTGTTTGATATAAATACTGAACATATTTCAAAGTTGCATGATCAAAGGATAATTTTTTATGGATAAAGGCACAGGTCTACATCCCAGAGATCAAATTCCAAAGATTCTTGACACCTCCAAGGAGCTGCCATCCCCAAATGGAGCCATTGTTAGCCATCAGTAAAGTTTTGACTAAGAAAATGATGGCTAAAAATAAGTCTTAAGCCTTCAAGAGATTTTTTTCATGAAAAACTACTCATCCTTGAAGTTTTCCTGTGCTATTTGAACTTTTCTAGTAATATTCACTGTTGTTTCATTATGAATAAACCAAGTTAAAACTGCTACCCCCTGCAAGATTGTTCCCTTAATAACCTCCTCTTTCATCATTTCATTCACTCATTTTGACCCTTTTTTATCCTCCATATACCTCTGAAAAATCCCCTTTTTTGCTTCATTTTTCCCTTCAAAACTTATAAATTCTCTTTATCAGTTTTTAAACCCCCCTTTCCCTCCTATCGGAACCCCTAAAAAGCCAAAAAATCCAACTTTTTAGGCTAAAAACCCATTCTGCAAACAAACAGGTCCTAAGCGCTTTTTCAGCTTAGCCCTCAGCCTATGCTCTCCATAAAATCTCAGTGCTATTACCAAGCGCTTTAAGGACTAAGCTCCTTCAACACTGCTCCTGGTCACTCATCTCTCCATATGCCCCAGTTTCGCACTCGGCGCTAAGCCCTCTCTTTCCTCCTCGATCCCTTTTTCTTTTATATTTTCCTTTCATTATTTGAAAAACCTATTGTTCACCTTGGACTGTTCATCTAAATAGATCAATGGCCATCGCGCCCCTTTCTCCTATTCCCCCTTCCGTCCAATCCTATCATTTACTCACCCTTGCGAGTGAATCCTATCCGTCGATCCATTTGATCTAATGGTCCGCATTAAACCCGATGACCCAGTTCTGTCGGGGCCTACCATCCACCATATACAAACGTCTGCCCAATCTAATTATGACACCTGGCCTCCACTCCAATGACTCATCGCACAACTTTTTCATCACGCTCATTCCACATCGTTGGATCTAGAGCCTTCGATCCAACAGTTGACGACACATATCGCAAAATTTTTGTGCCCAAGGTTTAACGCTTCAAAATTTTTCGATATCGACGGTATCAAAAAAGACAAGTGTCTAGTGATGTATGGAATCACATTGCCTTCAGGAAAAACCACTTACTTCCTTCTCGTCGTGCGATAACCACTCGTGGTATTGTCAAAACCACTTTTTCCCAAGTCGCGTCAAAAATAGTTTAAACTATATTTTTCACCTGTCCTTCTCCATAGGACTTCTCTGCCTGCATAATCACCCCTCCTCTCCATCGCTCCTCCGCTATGCCCAGCCTCCGAAGCAGTCTAACCTATAAACACAAGATTTATCTAAATATTTGTTTCATGTTGCAGGTTTCATGGAGGATAATCTGAAAAGCCATCCTACAGTCATGATAAGGTGACCAAGGGCCAAGGATGACGATCCTTAGGCTAGTATTCATGAAGAAAAAGGAATCCACAAGGTTTAAAATCATGGTTCGACCCGTGCCTCATGAGCATTGGTTATACCATGAAACCCTCGATGTACCCATACACCTGCACACCACCAATGCAGTGATGAAGGATTAAGGAATATCAGTGCACCAATGAAGTTAAAGGGATTATGCATAAAGGCTGAGGATCAAAATATCTTAACTTGATACCTAAAGATAAAACACAAATTAAAGGCAGATCAATGTTTAAAGCCACAAAAGAAGACAGGTCAAACAAAAGAGCCTCCAAATGCCACATCATCGAGGCCATAACTCTTCAACTGCCATTTGCAGATTTATCTTCACAAAATAAAACACAATGAATGCACAGTCAGAGATATTTTGCCAAAGGCAGCTCAGAATTTATGATCAACCTACTAAAAAATCCCCAAAAGTCAACAATAGTAACTAAGGTTGATGGAACTTAATGTAAAATTCATTACAACATAGATGAGCACTCAAAATATTCTCCCTTAAACCTCCCAAAGGTCAAGGCACCATTACTCTGTATTAATTGAACTAATGAACCCTTCTTACACTCCACCTCCTCATTCTTCTATAAATACTGCTGTAGAAGACATTATATACGTTGGTCTCTGGATATCTGTTGCATGTAAATAGTTTTCTGAAGCTGTTGTAGCTCTGTTTGTAGTTAAAGACACATAAGCTGAGATGAGAAGTTTGAAGTTGTAGAGACCCATTGGACTTGAAGATTGTAACTGGTTTGAACATCAAATACAAATAGCTGATTTATGGGATCATGGTCTATGTCAATGGTGATGTGTTTCTCACTGTAAATTGTTATTTTCTTTTTGTTCCCATTCTGTCCACATTTCTCTGATCAAGAACAACAAATATAGATTAGGATTTACTTCTGAAGTACCCTAAATCTCACTGAAAATATTTATCCTTTATGTTTTCTGTTGATTGTTTATTTAAATATGATTCAATAGAGTATAACCAGTGAAGTGTTGGTGAGCCCATGTTTCCTGAGTACAGCTTGAGATATTGTTTTTGAATGTTCTAGATAAGTTTCCTAATTAAATATTGAACTAGGGAAGTCTATGGTTAGCCCTGTCCTCTGGTTTCTTCTCCAACAGTTGCTTTGAAAAGTTCCCTTAAGAGTCTGTTGAAAGTAGGCTAGTTTCAAAGTACTTACCTAATCTTAGACTACTTTTTGTGTTTATCATGAATGTTTCCCCCTTGAATATGCTGAAAGCAGGCTATGTTAAAAGTCTTTACTTGATCTTAAGCTATTCTATGTTTTTAAATGTTTTTTCTAGAAAGTACATCAAAAGCAGGCTAGTTTAAAAGTACTTACCTGATCTTAGATTACTTTGTGTATTTCCTTAAGTGCATGCCAAAAGCAGGATAGTTTCAAAGTACTTACTTGATCTTAGGTTGTTCTTTGTTTCTTCATCTGTTTGATTTCCCTCACTCCACTTTTTAAATGTTTCATTCCATAAAATCAACTTAAAGATATCCTTTGACATAGATGACTTACCCCATGGACCACTTTTGAACCTTGATGTCCAATTAAACCCTATTATGACTCCATAGCCCAATGGATTGATGCTACTCCTTACCTATCTTATCAGTTGAACCATTCCTTCACCTATTCACATATTCACCCTTCATAAAGACTTCCTTCATCTTCATAATATCCTTTCCCAACCAAACAAAACAACAACCCTTGTTCTTCATAACTAGCCTAAAACCATACTAAAAGCCATTAAATATCATATCTTTACACACATATAGAGAGATCCCTCTCAGAATCTAGGATGGCTAGATCCTCATATTCCAAATCGGTTTTGATGTAGGCTCTGCAGCATTTGTACTTTCCAATCTTGCAAAATACGGAGACCTAACACGATATTTTGAAGATTTGTTCTTTTTACAGAATGAGATCAAACACATGTTTGTTATAAAACCAAACTTTGCAAAATACACTGATGCTGATGAGAGTTACAGGAAGTTGAAAGGTGTGAAAATACCCAGTGCAGAGTAGTGGAAGGGATTTACTGATTGGATATAATAGCATGCAAACAGAGCAGAGCAAACACAGTCAGGTTTTTCATTTTTACAATTATCAAAGGGTAAATATTGCAATGAAAGTGTATCAGGTGAATAAGCAGAGTCAAAGAGTATCCAAGAATAAAATAGTCAACTCAATTTTTACTGTTGGAATTCTTCATTTTACAGCAGTAGAGTAATAAATGGATAGCGTACAAGAGTATCAGAAGTGAAGCACAGGTTGAATAGTGTAATTAGAAAGATTGTCTTCCAAGCTATCTTCTAAAAAGATATTTTTCCAAGTGCCAGTGAGCATCTACAACAATGCAACAATCAGTTTTGATTAGATAGATTAGTTCTATTTTTTCTAGATAAGAGGACAGCTTGCTAAGTTGTTAGGCAGCTGTCCCTCTTAAGGTGTAAAGATTTTTTTAATTCCTAGAGTTATTCCTAGATTTCTCTAGGACATTTTGTAATAAACATTTTGCATAAATACTTCAGTTTATGAAGTGTTTAGGGTGGAATAAAATTTGTCAAGACTACTATATACATTTTTGATAAATACATTGGGAGTTTGTGTGAGTCGATTTGTAAAGCAACAGAATAGAACTAAGTCAAACAGACATCATAACTCAGGATTCTTGTGCTGATCAGATAAGTCAAGTATTTTCCTGTTTTCACTATTTATCTTTCTAAAGTTCCATACATACATTTACCTGTATTCTGTCTTAAATGATTAACGAGGAAAGTTTATACAATATTAGTGTCAAAAGCTCCCTATTTTTTACTAGTTATTCATTGATATGTTTTCTGTTGATATCCGGACTTAAGAATCCTTAACTGGTCTTAGTCCCTTTTGACCCCTTTATTTCATCTTATTTTCTGTAACTTAAGGATCCTTTATTGCCCTTTTGTTCAGATCTTATCATTTCATCAAAAAGCCTATTTCCAAACCCTTTGAAGGTCATCTACCCTGCCCTTAGTACATTTTCTCTTTTGACCTTATTTCCCAGCTCTGCTTGCCAAGAATTTGACTCCATAGCCCAATGGTCTGATAGATCCCTCTGTGGTTTACCTTGAAGTACCTTTTATTCCCACCAAACATTAAAACCAGACCAATTGTCCAATTATAACTAGCCTAAAATCTTATAACAAAATCAAGCTAAATCTTGAGGAGAGATCCCTCTTCGGAATTTAGGAAGGCTAGATCCTGAATTTCAAAAGTAGGTTCTTGGTTACCCCTGGTTTTCTTCAACTATAAATCCTCATCCCACAACCTACGAATTACTAGGGTGATAACACTATGCATGTAGTGACAATTGTGAAGGAAGGCTTCCAATGGGGATGAAAACAACAGCGAAATTTTGAAGCTTTAAAAGACAATATCAGTTCAACTCCATTCCTTGCATTACCAAACTTGAGACAACCATTTGAGATTCAAACTGATGCTAGAGATTATGCCATGGGCCCAAAACTTTTGCAACATGGTAAGCCTATCTCTTTTCATTCTGGAACATTTAATGGTGTTGTGACTAATTATCCTACATATGACAAAGAACTATATGTGTTGGTACAAAGTGTCAAGAAGTGGAAACACTACTTGTCGGGTAAAGAGACTATTGTGCATATCGATCACCAACCATTACAATACTTACAGTCACAAACAAAATTGCAGCAATCAATACATTTCAGGTGGATGGGATTTCTTCAACGGTTTCACTTGGTTATAAGGTACAAGAAATGTATTTTCAATAAAGTTACAGATATGATTTCAATACCAATCATTAGTGCTTCTACTTTACTCAAAAATTATTTTTTTGTACATGAGAGTTACATAGAACAATATGCACATGACATTAATTTTCAAGATGTGTATGTTAGTTTGAGTGAAGGGAATCAAGTTGAAGAAAATTATTATCACATGCATAAAAAATTTTATTTCATTTGGGCAAGTTTTGTATTCCATAAGGAGAGAGTCTAAGTGTCATGAGAGAATCTCATTCATCTCTTATTGCTGGACACTTTGGGGTAAGAAAAAAGTGGTGCATCTATAGAGGTATTGCTATTGGCCTCGCATCATAGATAGTGTGTCACATTTTATAAGAGGTTGTTCTATGTGTGCAACAAGTAAGCCTACTAATAGGAAGTTTGGATTATACACGCCACTATCGGTACCATCAAGTCCATGGGAGAGTGCCTCCATGGACTTTGTTGTAGGTCTACCTATGTCAAGAAAACAACATGATTATATTTATGTAGTTGTGGATAGATCAGTAAAATGTGTATACTTATGCCATGTAAGAAAACCATTACTGTTGAACAAAATGTTAAACTTTATTTTCAATATGTTTGGGTTCATTTTGGATTGCCAACTTCTATTGTTAGTGACATGGATTCCAGGTTCATTGGGAATTTTTGGTCAAATCTATAGAGAATGATGGACACAAATTTGAAAAAGGGTACCGCTTTTCATCCACAAATAGATGGACAAACCGAGGTGGTAAATAGAACCATTGTGCATATATTGAGAGGATATTGCAGAAAACATCCTAAGTTGTGGGATGAACAACTGCATTACATTCAGCATGCTTACAACCGGGTAAAGCACTCTTCAACACAAACATCACCTTTTGAAGTAGGCTTTGGGTATTTGCCAAAATTTCCATTAGGCTTCATCTTTGGGAAGTATGTTGCAATTGATGGCCATAGTGACATTGATAAGGCTTGAACGTTCATTGAGAAAATTCATGTTATACATGAACAAGTTCAAGAATAGCTTGAGAAGAGTCAAAGCAAATACAAATAGAGGCATGAAAAACACCGAGTTGATCACAAGTTTCAAGAGGGAGATGAGGTATGGTTGCACATTAGCAAAGAAAGGATGCAAGGATAAGGTAAAAATCTCAAACCCATTCACTATGGTCCTTTCAAGATCATAAAAAAAGTTGGTAATGATGCATTCCAACTTGACTTGCCTTCTTATATTCAAATTTATTCAGTTGTTAATGTTGAAAACTTACATTTGTATGAGCCACCTTTGATCGATGATCAAGAAAGTGATGTTCAGCTACCTTCTATTGAATATTTCTCACCAAAATTTTTGGATGAGCTCAAAGAAGATACAATTCTTGACAGGAGGACAAAAGCATCCAAGAGGGGAAGTGTTGACTGTCGAGGCATAAAAAGGTATATTTTTAACACCTATTTATCTCACATTAATTATCAATCCGGGAGCGACTTTTTATTTCAAGAGTGTACTCAGTCTGAGGCAGCAATTTATCCAAGAGTAATGCCGTGAAGATGTAGTATAGAATAAAAAATGAAAAGGTAACAAATGCTTGTAAAGAAACCTACTTACAGTGACATGAATGGAAAGATTAAACTACATCAATCTTGCAAAACATCGATCAGGGATGCAGTAGCAGTAACTCTTTCCCTTAGAAATTGATGCAAGATAACCAATCTAGGGACTTAGGAGCAATAACCTCTATCCTCTACAGTTGGATATCTTAAAGTAGTCGAAACAAAAGCAAATTCAATAAAAGAAATTTAAAGGAAATGAAAGCTGGAAAGGAACAACAGCATGTAACTATAACTCATCTATTTGCTGATCTAAAGCTATGAATCAGAAATAAACAATAAACATAAATGGAACAGCAATATGAACAACAATCAAATAACTCTGTAATCGTAATAAATCTAAATGCAATTATCACACGACAGAAATAAAAGAATAGAAATACAAACAGCGGGTCGCTCCACCAGGGTCGGGCCCTCAACCGCCGGTGAAAGCGCCGCTGGGCTACTGCAAAGCTTGAGAAATGGAATGAAAACGCCTCTTTGTATTAATCAAACATGAATAGATTTTACATCAGTTGCTCTTTGATCACAAGAGTCAAGGAATTACATTGTTACATGATGAATACAATAATCATCCATTCTCCATCCTCTTCCAATACACAGTATATGCTCTCCTTTTATAATCAGAAGGAAGATAAATTAAATAGCAAATACAATCTCCCATAACAATATTGGATTGTTCTCAATCAACTTGATCAACTAGAAAATATATTTCCAACAATCTTTCAACAAGAGCAAGGCGAATTTGGCTTTGCAGCTGAGATTTGGAGGACGGCGGCAACAACAAATATAAGAAAATCGTGCTCAAAGAACCCTGTGTTTCTCTCAATACAGGCCAAATTTCGGCAAACCGTTCATTACTACAGTTAATTGGGCCCGTTCTGGACAAAACCCATGTTCCAGATTTTCCAGATTCTTCTTCATTTGCCCAGAATCTTAACCGCAAAACTTTCACTTCTTATTCCAACGGATTTGTAAGTTGGAATATCTCATAATGATTTGGAAATCAAATCTGTAATTTAGGAAATATCTTGGAGGCTAAAATGATAAATGATATTAATAAAACACCATTGATAAAATTATGCATAATAATAATCAATTTATTAAAAATAAAGGAGAAGAAATAATATTCTTCCATAAGAGCATAAATCATTATAAGATGGATTTATATGATAAATTATAATAAATGATATGATAAACAAGAGTAAAAGTGGATGAATTAAGTGATAAAAAGTGGTCGTATTCACGGCCCAACACACCCCCAAACTGAATATATTGCATGTCCTCATGCAACCCATAACTGAATATGTTGCATGTCCTCATGCAATCCAAAGACAAAACTCATGTGTTAACCAAGCAAAGAAAATTGTTCATCCCAACTCATGAAATGGATGGAACAAATGCATGTTTCCTCAAATAATGAATATTCAATAATAGAGGCATAAAAAAATTTACAGTTGACGTTCAACTATATGTATATGAAGTTGTAGAAAAATGTGACATAAGTAACAACAACCCTCATTAATCATTTTCTCAAAAATCAGATCGTTTGGATACACGGATCATGAGATATAAAAAATGGTTGTAGGTGATAGTGCATAATTTTCAAAATTTTATGAACTAATTTAGCGTGAAATTATCTAGATTTGTGTATTTTAATGATTCCTATTTATTATCCAGAAATCACAAGAATTCAGTTCATAGTTTTAAAGATATATGCGAAACAATTTCTGCACTATATACAAATGAAATTGTATGCCTTAAATGAGAAAGAAAGTGGAAAACATCCATCATGTGTAGCAATTCCCTCCCCCCCCCCAAAACTGAAGAATTAGCATGTCCTCATGTGATGCTAGGAAACAAAGAGAGGTGGTTGCTATAATCTGTTGAAATCGATGCTTGGTGTAAAACAACATGGAATAAGGGAGGTGTTGAGAATGAATAAGAATATCCATGGATGATAAAGAATATTACGGACATGGTCACAAGAAAGAAATGAAATAAATCAACACTCCCCCAAACTGAAAGATGAGACGTGTCTAAAAAAATGGGAAGTTGTAAAGATATGGAATGAATGATGATAAATAATGCTCAATGGATGTTCATGAAATTCCCCTAAATTTATAATAAATCAGAAAATTATACTATTTTACCTCAGGTGTTACCTCCGAAAAAAAAATGTGGAAGGACATGTAGGGACTGGCCTTTGTTGAAGCTGATGTAGGCTGAGCGAATACTGAAAGTGATACAAAAGATGGAAGCCATGTGCACGTTCACGAGCCTTTGCTGTTTAGTTGCATTAGTGATCATGTTGCGGATAGAATTTTCCCCATACTTGTTGTTCTCCTGTAAACAAATCACAATTCTGTATACAATTTTCTTGAATCCACAGTTTCAGTTTGGAATGGAAATAGATAAGATGCATGCAAAAAAATGCAAGCAGAAAAAATTCTGTAAAAATGTAGTATCAATATTGTAGCAAATCAGCAAAATAGAAGAGCAGCGTATTGCACAACAATTGTACAGCATGGAAAGGCATACATACTTATGATACAATCAACAAATTATCACATTACTGAAATTCATACATGTAATAACTCGTAAACAAATATAGAAGAGTTTTGTAATGATTCAAGGATAAGGAGAAGGGACAGCTTAAGATAAACATAAGTACAAATGCGTTTATTACCCACTTAAACTAATGTGATTGATTTATGATGATTTTCATGTATAATAGGTTTAAAATCAAAGGTTAAGGATTCATACTTTCATCTGATATTTAAATAGAGATATAGGGAAAAAGGTTTAATATTACTATTGATGTGTATAAATGTGACTCCAATACCATCAGCAGAGCTCTGTTGCCCACAGGTGTCCATAACCTTGACAGAGTTTCTCTCTCACCCTTGGAACCATTGTCCTTTATTTATGCTGAGGAAGTGCTTGTTAATTTTTATAATGGAGGCCATTGCGCTGGCTTGGTGACCAGATAAATCACAATGCCATTCACTGGGAAGAAGTGAAAAGTGGGCAGGTCGGCTCGTGATGAGACCTCCTGTTCCAAGGACTTCTTAATTTTTGCAATTGTCCATTGGACCATATCCCTGGTTTGGTGGCCATGATGGGAATGCCGCTTCACTTGCTTCCTTATGAACATGGTAGTCCGGCTCTTGATGAGACCCCCTATCCTCCATCTGCCAAATTATAAAGTTATTAATGAAATATGTAAATATTTTTCTTTTCATATAGCACTTTCCTATTTATTCATAAAGGATGGCTCAGCACTCCTTAAGAGTAGGGATGGTGGAAGAAGTCTGAACAGCTCAATAGAAAAGAATATGCCCTTGTTCCTACTCCATAAGTAAAAATCAAATAAATTTATAAAAAATGGGAAAGAACCAACATGATAAATATAATCGATCATATGAATTTAGTGGTAATAAGACAAAAAAATCATGTTATTGATTATGTCCATTTTTCCTTTTTCTTATCATTACTAAACAACTTTCTTAAAAATGACGATTTCTTTTGATTTGCAGATTACAATAAGCTTTAATTTGCATGATTGTGTATCATTTCATAAATTGTATGTTTGCCTTTCAAAAAGTCATGAAAATTTTAAAAAAAGTTCTAAAAATGTCGTTTTTAAAAAAAAACAAGAAAAAATGCACTCAAAAAGTGTTGTTCCTTTAGAAAGGAACAGAAAAAAAACAATCTGCGAAAATGTTGTTTTCTTTTTTCTTTTTTTTTTGAAAAGAACACTAATTAGTGAAAATGTTGTTCTTTTTGGAAGGAACAACAAAAATAAACACATAAATGCACTGCTTCTTAAGAGGAACGGCTGTTGTTCCTTAAGAGGAACAATAACTATCCCTTAAGAAGAACAAAAAACAAATATAAACACGCAAAAAAGGAAAAAAATAGAAAAAAGAACAAAGCTAATATGCAATCCATTGCCAAACAAATCCAATCAAATAGAAAGAAAAGTTTATGTACAGGTTTCAAGAAAAAGTAATTTTTTACAGAATTGGTGCCACTGAAGAATTGCCTTCTGTAATTGAAATTTGCATGGTGGGGTCTTTATTGTTTAATTGCCACTGAAGCGGAAATTATAATTTGAAGAGATTAACACCTGAAACACAAAAACATAAAAGAAATTAGGAACAACACTTTATTAAGTTACAACAGCTATGATGTTATTTCTAAGAGAATGTCAAATCTATTAATGGAAAAAAAATGATCTTTTGAAAAATGTTTGGCAACAGTGATATGAATCTTCAAATGGAAACCAATTCTTCATTTCTTCTTGTTATGAATCTGTCAGGTAATGAACTGGATGAAATGTCCTTGTTTTACTAAAATTTCTTTCAAGAATCACTCGTCCATAAATTGACTTTCTTTGTTCTCCTGAAACCTGCAAAAAACGAGTGTCTACCTGCAATAAAACATTAAATCATGGATAAAGAGAGGTGATCAAGATCCCCTAATCCAAGACTTATGCAAAAAAACTAACAAGTAGTTACTCTGTAGAACAAATCCATAGACAAAGTAAAATTAATTTATTACCTGCGGGAGAGCAGTGGCCAATCATGCTAACCTGCAGTGTTTCAATCACAACTTCTTTGTTTTTTGTCCGATTCGAGTGATTCCAAAGCCAAATGAGAGCTAAATTAAATTTTTATTTCCAATAGAAATAGGTTTTAAAAATTCCATGTAATGGTACGTTAAACTTGCTTAGAACAACCTGCATAATAGAGTCATTTTCGATTTTCCAGCTCAACAGTTGGTATTTCAAGCATACGTTTTTCGTTTGATGGCGGATTGAACCGATTAAAATTAGAGATTAAAGTAGATTAATTTATTGATATCCAATAGAAACAGGTTTTGAAGACAAGAAGAATTGATGGGTCAAATATGTTAAGGAACAGCCAAGAAAACAGAGTTTCAAGAACGCTGAATTATTATAGGCAGTCAGTATTTTGGCCATAAATTCCTCATACGATATCAAAATTGAGTGATTCAAATTTAGGTGTAAACTAGATTCATAGAGGAATCTACCATAGAAATATGTTTTAAAAATATATTCATTTGGGCCTCCAAAAACTGACTATCCCAACTCTATTCTTGAGCTGCCTATTAGACACCCTGTCAATGTTTTGGTTCTAACTTTTTCGTTTCAAATCCAAATTGAGTGATTCCAATTGGGTTGGAAAGTAGAAATTAAGGGCTACTTAAGATAGAAACAAGTTTTAAAAATACTCAATTTTGGTCCCCCAAAACATGACTGTCCCAACTATGTTTTCAGAAATTTCATCAAGCCCGCAAGCCAAAAAAATGATATTCAAGCAATTTTTTTCATATTGATGATAAAAATGAATATAGGTGTTTGTATAATTTTTATTTGCAATATAATTCATCTACATACACATATAAATTAGAATATTTATCATGAATGTTGATTTCACAGCGTGTTGCAACAAAGAAACAACTATTTTTACAAAAATTAAAAAAAAATGTGTTTGTTTTATTTCCTTATTTATTTATTTCTCCACTATCCTACTCTAAATTGGAAAATGAATATGATTACGTATAAGAATATTTCCAGTGGAGCCATTTCCGAAATAAGGACTCTAGTATATACATACCCAAATTTGAAAAATGTATGTTAATAAAAATTAGGGTATGAGAAGCCAACTTCCCTTGAAAAGATGGTACCAAAAATTGTTGAAGTATGGAGTGATGTTGCAAACAAATGATGGAGTGAAACCAATCTTCAATATATTCTTTACTTCCTTGATTTCCCATAGCCATCATATCATGAAGTTCTTGAGCTTTTAAAATGGTTTGTTGGTGCAAACTAGAAGAAACCTCATTTTCTTTTATAACTTCTACAATTTTTGGATTTGATTCATTCTGAGTCTCAGTGTAAGTTTTTTCCAATGGTACATGTGAGATAGAATGGGTGGGAAGGGTGTGTGAATTTTGCAGTTCAACATTGTAAGTATGTTGTACTGGTTTATTATGGTGAGGGTGTGGAATGAGTTGAGCAGGAGATTGTGTGGGGAATGGAGCCTCTTGATGAAGTAGTTGATTGTATTGAGTGGATGATTTTGATGGGCAAGCAAGATATTGTGGAAGGGTTGGAAGATGTGTTTGTGCTACAAGATGAGGGAGAGTAGTCATACAATCATAAGGTAAACCATGCCAATCTTGTAGAAAAGATTGGTGGTGGTTATATTGAGATTGACATGGCTGCCCTAACATATAAGTATTCCATAATGGATTATGCAAGTAAGAGAATGGAGAGGAAGTGTTTTGGATCATACCTGTAGGCTATGATTTCCATGGTTTTGACCTTGTTGCAGCTTCCGCATCTCTTTGATATGCTACTTCCAAATTAGATAAGGAAGAGTGATTATCTATGGGATGCTCCTTTTGGTAATGAGGGAAAAACACTTCATCAAATTCTTGATTTCTCTGAACCTGCAAAACATTCAATTGTGAATTTAGAGAGCTAATAAAATCAACTTTAAATTTTTCAAATCAAACATTGATTTCAACTCTAATGTCTCTTGTTCTTGTAGTAAATTTGGAAAAGAACGAAGAAACTTCTCTAGAATTCTTACCAGCCTTAGAAATTCCTCTTGAATACCTTATGCACGACTCACAAACATCATCATATGATAACTGAAAAACATCACCTTTTCCTATCAGATTTAAGGGTTCTAAAAATTCATCTTTGATTCCTTTAAGAAGGAGTGTTTTCTAGATCTCTTTTTCCAAATGCTTATGCCTTGATTTTTGAAGGTTGTATCGAAATCGCTCTACATAGTCCTCCAAGCTTTCATCTTAACTTTGTGTCATACCAAAAATATCTTCATTGGATTTGCAATAGTCTTGGTACTTCTTCAAGAATATGTTCTTCATGTCCTCCCATGTTTTGATGCAGTTTCCACCTAGGCTCATGAACCATCGGAGAGCTGCTCCTTTTAAAGTAAGAGGAAACACTTTTAACCTTTGATCGATAGTACAATAATCATATCCTCTACAAAGTATTTCAAACTCAAATAAGAATGTATCTGGATATTCATTTGTCAAACCATGAAAATTTGGTAGAGACAATGGGGGAATTATGTGCATTTATGTCACTCCTCCTAGATCTTTGATAGGGAATTCAAAAGTTGCAATGTCATCCATTTCTTACCATATAGAAGATGTTCTTCAGGTGTTTCTTTAAGGATCCTCCTTCCAATGTTCCTTAAGCTTTCACTCAATTCTGTTGTGAAGCGAGCCAGTGAACAAGTGTGTTTCTTGCTCGGTGTGCAGGTTCTTACCTTCCGTCTTTAATACCCAATTCTTCCCAAGCAGAAAAAATTAAATATGCATCACTCTTTCTAAATGGCATACACTCTGCCCGGAAACGGCGCCAAAATGTCGAGGCATAAAAAGGTATCTTTTTAACACCTATTTATCTCACATTAATTATCAATCCGGGAGCGACTTTTTATTTCAAGAGTGTACTCAGTCTGAGGCAGCAATTTATCCAAGAGTAATGTCGTGAAGATGTAGTATAGAATAACAAATGCTTGTAAAGAAACCTACTTACAGTGACATGAATGGAAAGATTAACTACATCAATCTTGCAAAACATCAATCAGGGATGCAGTAGTAGTAACTCTTTCCCTTAGAAATCGATGCAAGATAACCAATCTGGGGACTTAGGAGCAATAACCTCTATCCTCTACAGTTGGAGATCTTAAAGCAGTTGAAACAAAATCAAATTCAATAAAAGCAATTTAAAGGAAATGAAAGCTGGAAAGGAACAGCAGCATGTAACTATAACTCATCTATTTGCTGATCTAAAGCTATGAATCAGAAATAAACAATAAACAGAAATGGAACAGCAATATGAAAAGCAATCAAATAACTCTGTAATCGTAATAAATCTAAATGCAATTATCACACAACATAAATAAAAGAATAGAAATACAAACAACGGGTCGCTCCACTAGGGTCGGGCCCTCAACCGCCGGTGAAAGCGTCGCTGGGCTACTGCAAAGCTTGAGAAATGGAATGAAAACGCCTCTTTGTATTAATCAAACATGAATAGCTTTTACATCAGTTGCTCTTTGATCACAAAAGTTAAGGAATTACAGTGTTACAAGATGAATACAATAATCATCCATTTTCCATCCTCTTCCAATACACAATATATGCTCTCCTTTTATAATCAGAAGGAAGAGAAATTAAATAGCAAATACAATCTCCCATAACAATATTGGATTGTTCTCAATCCACTTGATCAACTAGAAAATATATTTCCAACAATCTTTCAACAAGAGCAAGGCGAATTTGGCTTTGCAGCTGAGATTCGGAGGACGGCCGCAACCACAAATCTAAGAAAATCATGCTCAAATAACCCTGTGTTTCTCTCAATACAGGCAAAATTTGGGCAAAACGTTCCTTTCTAAAGTAATTGGGCCCGTTCTGGACAAAACCCATGTTCCAGATTTTCTATATTCTTCTTCATTTGCCCAGAATCTTAACCTCAAAACTGTCACTTCTTATTCCAGTGGATTTCTGAGTTGGAATATCTCATGATGATTTGGAAATCAAATCTGTAATCTAAGAAATATCTTGGAGGCTAAAATGATAAATGATATTAATAAACCATCATTGATAAAATTATGCATAATAATAATCTATTTATTAAAAATAAAGGAGAAGAAATAATATTCATCCATAAGAGCATAAATCATTATAAGATGGATTTATATGATAAATTATAATAAATGATATGATAAACAAGAGTAAAAGTGAATGAAGTAAGTGATAAAAAGTGGTCGTATTCACGCCCCAACATTGACTACCTTCGAGTTGGGAACAAAGGCACTAAACCAAGCAAGGAAAAATGGATGGAGTTTGGAAAGGTGAGGGAGTTGTACCCTCATCTACTGAACAGGTAATTAAGTCTTTTGGGGTCCACAAGCTTCCCAATGGGGAGGAGTGATTAGGAGTTCATAAATTTTGCTCAAAATTCAGAGTTACAGGATTGGGTTGAAACTAGGATGGTTGTGTATATCGCGTCTTCCTGATTCCGACGCCGTGAATGGTTTGAAAAACCGTTGTCGTATGAGGGAGATATCACGTTCTAGTCGAAATGCCAAACAGGTAAAATTGTGATAGTTTGACTAGGGTTGACTGGGATGCCCAGTCAACAAGGTGGAGGTATAGTTAGCAAAAAATAATATTTTGAAGAATATTCCTTTCCTTGGAGCCACTCGTGGGTTGACATGTTTCAAGGTCATATTGGTCGAATGAGTTTGTACGTTTTTTTAGGGCCAATCAGAAGGTGCCACGTGGCTAGCCCTAAAGCCACCACGTGGCCCTTGAACCTCTTTCTAAAATTGTTGTAGAGTCCACAGGAATCGACCATGGGACCTCCTACCTAGCAAGCGCACGACATACCACCCGCTCTGCAGGACGTTACTTAACCAGTATAGACATCGGGTTCTATTTAAGTTTTATTGCATTGGAGTTTGGGGGTTGGGGACTACCGGCGGTCCCCAGAATGGTTTTCACATGGAATAGGTTAACAACCCACAATCAAACAGTGCATTGTAGTCTCCGCCAATGGTTCCCACGACATGGTCACATTGCAACGTTTTAAAACAAAAACTCTGCGGTCAATGTTAACCTCTGACGGTTCAACCCAGGGTCAAACAACCTAATCGTAGTTTCAATGCAAGTTTCACCGACCGTTATGGTTAGGTCGCAGGTTTGGGGTTGGCATGTGGCCACCCCAACCACAAAGTTTAATCTTGTGACTTAAACGACAGACAGTTTGGCAAAGTGCACCATTTCTGGCAGAGAAGCTATATTAGCTCCAGTTAAGTGGATTTCTCCACTTTTAGTGGAGTTTTTCTAGGTGAAACTGGGCAAAAGATTACGAGACTCAAATTTTCCCCATTCCAAGTGAATGAAGAGACATTTTTGACTAATTGGAGCATTTGGAGCCATTGGTGCAGAGACAACAGCCATTATAGCACTGTAACTACATGTATTTGCAAAATTTTGAGCATAATGAAAGATGGACATGCCATTGGGAGTTGGAGCAGCAGATGTAGCCCAAGAGGGGTGAACTGCTTCATCATGCCTGCTATGTAAATTTCATGTGGTGACTTATTTATTTGTTTTACACTACTTTTTAGTGTTATTTAAGCTTGTTTTATGCTTCTAATTCACCTAAAATCATCTCTAATTCATGGACAAACACCTCAATCCTTGAGAAAACTAATGAACTGATTATGCACATGTTTATAAACTAAAAAGACAGTTAGCATAGAAAAACTAATACAGTCATTTTAGATCATAACCCCAAGGGCACAAGGAGATTTGAACCTGTGACCTCCCAACTGGAAAAGTACTTAGCAGCGGGGACTCGACCGGTTGAGCTAACTCTTGGGGCTTATAAAAGCCACTATTTTTATTGTTGTGCCCTTACACTATTATTGTTAGGTCGGCTAGGATTATATTGTGACAACATCGACTCCTATATATAGAAAGGAGGTTTTTTCATTTGAATCATCCAAGAATTGTTCATTTATGTAATGTAAATTAGGTTTCCCCCTCGAAGTGAATTATTTATAAGGCATTTATCTCTCTTTCCTTCTATTTTTGGAGTTTTTTTCATAACAAAAACACAAAAAAACCAACAAACTACTGCATTAAATTAACTTACCCGCAATAATCATTGAAATCACATTAAACTGACATACATAATGTGTTAGGTCCCTCTATTACTAGTATAGTCCCTTATTGTTGTTATTGTAACCCCCTTATTGTTATTATTGTACCCTTGTAACCCCCATATTGTTATTATTGTACCCTTAAATTATTATTGTTAGTGTTGGCTTGATGGGTCCTGACCCAGGTTTGGTGTACAAGGTTTGCCAACAAACCCGTATACTACTGGCCCTTTCGGCAGTGACCTGCTTGCACAGGTCAAAGTCTCACCCGAAGTAGTATGGGTGGGTGTTGGAACCAGGTTTCCGCACCCTGAGAAAGGATGGGCAAGGCAAGCAGAGCTACACTAGATCCTCCAATTCCCAGATTACCTTGTTCTGCATAGAGTTAATTAAGTCTCTATTCGCATCCACGTGTGCTAGATCAATATTTATATGCTTTTTATACCATCAACACAACATTACATAAATAGAACATAATAGATCTAGATCCAACAATGCAGTTACACAGATCTGCGCAGCTTAAAGACAGAAGATGCACAATACAAAAATTATCTGAATTAACACAGAAGTACTCACAGATTCAGTTCTCTAACAATCCTTCATATTCATTCATTCATCTATTCTTCCTTACAATTCCCTTCCCAACTTGCGCACACAGCAGGAGGGTCTGCACACAGCTGGACTTGGATCTCCGCGCACACAGCCAGCAGGAGTCCTTTCCCTAAAACCCAAATAGATAGCTTAAACAATAGATCACATCAATAACTCATCATTTCTTATCCTTTACAATACAAAATGCCTCTCTAATTATAACAATCTAGCCTAGACTTTCCTATGGTTCGCAACCCATGGTTTTCGGACCCCTAGTTTACCCTTTCACCCATTACAATGTCTTCGGGGGTTTGACCCACCCCAAAACCCCTGTGCTAGACTAAATCTAATTAAAAATATTCAAAATGGACCAGTTTCGTAGCTTGTTAGGAAACCCCATTCCAACAGTCCCCCAGCACAATCTTGTGACTCGTCCCGAGTCACTGCAATTGTGCGGCTTCTATTTGCATGCACAAGGTAGCCAGAGCATAGACAAGTAGAGGAAGCACTTCCTGACTCTGGATCGCAGCTCGTTGCGCAATGTTGACAAGTGTCAAGGAGGAAGGGCCGTCTGGAGCCGCGGTAACCCATTCTAATAGCCAGTGGAGGCACACAATGGCAGATTATGCATCGTGGGCAAGCTGGAGTGCGGTGGTAGACTATGGTTTCAATCATTTTCGAACAACATGCTTGGAGTGGTGAAGGTTCTCAATATTTTCCATGATAGCTAGACGCTGCGCGGAGACGTTGGAGGGTGAGGAAGCTCTGACTTGATCAAGAGTAGCTTCTGCCTGCTGTAATTCCTTCTGGATATGCTGAAGCATAGAATGGTGCTAGACTATTGTCCATAGTTGTGTAGCTGTTTCGACCAATTTTTCACCCCGCGTCAGCTGCTCCTGAATAATATGAGTGGCGTCTGTGACCAATGCAATTGGCTGGGCCTGTACTTCCGGAGGTATGTCATACTGCTGTTGTGTGGCCTGGTCATGGTGGCGAACCTCTTGCAACCCTCTGGTGTATAGTCTTTGTAGCTCTGTGCGAGATAGCTACGCTAAATCTATTTAGATGTCCCTAGTAGTTAGATCATGAGTGTTAACTAGGGCAGTGCGAGGGAGCGAACACACATTGCTTCTGCTGGGCGGTACTCTGGAGTTGCGGAGAAGTCGCAGCATGTCCCTATATCTTAGCGTTCCTACTTGGCACAGAACCAGTTGTGACCTGACTGTGATGTTGTGGGCAGGGGAATGTGGTACTATCAGACCTTCCTCTGCTATATCTTCTAAGGCCATCCGGCTGGGTCCCACAGTTGTCCCTGGAGTGCGAAGATCAGTTATTCCTATCGTGCAGTATTGGTGCCTATCTGTGCATGGCTCACCGACAATTCTTTCTGCAGGAAGCTAGTGCTCACTCCTTTGACTGCACTCAGCATTCCCAGGCCCTCTCAAAATGATACCTGTGGGTACTGAGCAGCCTCAGGCTGGATCATTCGGCAAGTTAGGGTCCATTGTAGCAACAAGAAAACGGGCATCCCAAAGAATGTGAATGAGCGCAAAAAACCAGTATGCAGATAGCAAGAGCATGTTGTAGAGTGAATAAATAGCCTGGTGTGAAGTCCTCCAGCCACCCGCACACTGTCTGGAGCTATTTAATGGTGGAGTAGCTCGTTCGTGACAGTTACCATCGATCATTCAGATCATTCTTACCATAAATGGTTGCATCGATGACCTGCCGCCTATTTCGCATACTTGTAAGGTTCATTTCTTGTCAAATTAGGATGTGATGATGGATGTCATTTGTGCTTGAGGTCGTTTCCATGGAATGTCAAACCGCTGGTGACGCTTGCATGTCGGCCTCGTACTCTAAATTAAGGTCGAGGCTAGGTGTTTCATGACATGGTTTAAGTACTAGATTTGCAAGTTGGCCACCAATATTCTCGAGCCATGTGCTTCACCCTTGGTCAGGACGTCTTGGTACGATAGGTCTGTGTCACGCATCATCGTGTCATCTGTTACTTGAGGCGTTCGCAAATTATCCCAATTGCACGTGGGTTCAAGTAGGTCTGTAATCGAACGCATGCCTAGGTCATCAGTACCTAGGCGAGCATGTCTGGATAGGGTTTGATCACACCCTTGAGTCAGCAAGTGTCTTCAGAGGTCAACTAACCTTGGATCCCATCTGGCAACTGGGGTTCCTAAGCACAGGATCACCCTACACCAATACTTCTCCTGAGTGAAACATACCAGCCCTTACGTAGGTGCTCCGTGTAGTGTTAGTGGCAGTGCTCCTAGCCTATGTTCCGTGGGAATTTTAGATTCAATAGTCTTCTTACTATCACCTGCGTCCTCATGGCCAGGCAGTTCTCTTTCCTTGGTAGAGATGCGATGGAAATTCCTAGTGGTCCGAAGACACCATAGTGGCGAAACCTAGTGTAACTGACCTTGCCAATTTTCCAGCTCCTCATCAGAGTCAGAAAAACATTCACTGTCCTTTTCCCAGTAGAGTACTCCTTCATCCGTGGGGTTAACCCGATCTTCATCCCGCACAGTCAATTTATAAATGTGATCAATTTCTTCCTCCTCATAGGCTGGCTCTGTATACCGCACACCTTCTGCTGGATCTAGTGCTACTATGATGTGTGTACCTTTGTTTTCAAACACCATGCTGCACTTTTTGAGATTGATGACGCCCACCATGTCTATAGCCTAGTCCAGTCTGAGGAGTGCAGGGTAGGAATCTGCATATTCCCTAATTTATATTATTTCAAAATCATCCAGGACCCTTACCCCTGCGATGTCAACCATGAAACTGGGTAGTCTACCTAGAGGAATGATTTTTTGTTGATTTTCCATTTGAAGCTAGATGGTGGGTCACTCTAACTTGGGTTCCCCCATGTGTTGCCAAGTGTGCTTAGGTAGTATATTGGCATCTGATCTGAGGTCTAAGATAACCCGATCCATCTCATAGTTACCGATCTGGACTGTCAGCCACATTTCCCTGCCAGTGCGTCTTTGATATTTTTGTAACTTATGCACATCCTTGATGTCAGGTGACATGGCAGCGCGTGTTGCACAAATTTCTAGTAAAGCCTGCAGATTTCGTACTGCCTGGGGTTTGCGCAGCAGCCTCATGCATGCTTGTAAGAAATTTTTAACCTCCTCAGCTACTTCCACCTCTCCCAGGTGTGTAGATGGAAAAAATTTAGTCTCAAGGAAGTCCTTTTGAGCTTCCATAAACGTTTCCCTTGCTTTGCCCAAGTCCAGTCCTTATTGGTTGCTAATTTCCCTATGGATCAGTGTGTCAGTTTCGTCTTTCTCCTTAGCCCCCACAGTCGCGAATCCACTGTGCGTTACCACATTTACCTTTGTATCCTTACCCCTCAGCTCGGTCTGGACCCTTTGCACCTTTTGCGCAGATGGGAGCTGATTTCCCTGTATCTTTTCTTTTAGGGCTGGGAAATCTTCTAGTGTATGGCCCAACTTTCTAAAATACCTGCAGGACTGTCGTAAGGGGTTCAAGAAATCCTTCGCAAAATGCCCCGTTCCCCCACAATTATAACAGATCGACTGGCCTCGACCCTGACCTACGCTTCTGCTTTGGCTCCCATCTCTTCTCCCCGGGGGGAGTAATCCCTATCCGAGGGGGTTTTTGGTGAGGTAGGATCTTCTCCCCGATTCATTGCTTCATTATGGATTTGGCAGTCCTACTCCTCATGGCCAACCAACCGGAAAAATCGGCACCAGCGTCGCTTTGGTGCAAAAATGGGGGTGCTAGGATAGGACCATCGGTTGATATTACATAACCCAGCTGTGTAGCTCTCTTTGTTCCAGCGCGTTGGTCCCCTTGAGCCCTGTTGTTTTGGGCTACGTGCTCCTAGTCCTGGGTGGCCTGCTGCATGACCTAGTTCCGTGCAAGCCCCTCTTCCTTCCTCCCATTGTAGATTCTGAATTTCCTAGTACATAGCCTCAAGCTGCACCTGGATCTATTGTACTTCTAACGCAGGATCCTTTAGAGGCGTAGCTTCTAAGTTCATAGCAACTTCCAAGGCCTCATCTTGTGATTCAAAAGTTTGGCGACCCATAGGTACGCGTAGGTGAGGGAGTAGCATGGCAATGAACCATTCTGTAAGTTGTCTGTCATTGTATCGAAATCCTCCTTTTCTGATAGCTCTTTTTAGGCGTTGGTATGCTTCCCATACAGACTCATTTTCCCCCTACTTGAAATCTTTTAGTTCTTCTACGACTTGAGAGTAGGATTTAGGGTTCTAAAACTGCTGCTTCATGGCATCCTTGATGTTATGGATAGTTGTGCCCCTATTTTGCAATACGTACCCCATATAACAATCCAAAGCTCTTCTCTCAAGGGCTAAGGATAGTTGTTCTTTTCTCATAGTGTCACCCACCACGCCCTGCGTAACCCATACTGATTCTGCCACAAACCAAAACTGCTCCATGTCTTCATCGGCCGTGCCCTTGAAGGTAGGTAACTTCAAGTGCAACTTCATGGTTTCCTAGGGGCCCGTCGTAGGTGCCCTTCTTCAGTATTCGCTTGTCAGTACTCGATCCCTTTTTCAAACTCTTCAGGTCCTGGCAATGGAACCATTTGTTGGCTTGAGGGGTCCTAACCCAGGTTCGGTGAACAAGGTTTGCCAAAAAACCCCTATACTACTGGCCCTTTCGACAGTGACCTGCTTGTGCAGGTCAAAGTCTTGCCCGAAGTAGTATGGGTGGGTGCTGGAACCAGGTTTCCGCACCCTGAGAAAGGATGGGTAAGGAAAGCAGAGCTGCACTAGATCCTCTAATTCCCAGATTACCTTATTCTGTGCAGAGTTAATTAATTCTCTATTCACATCCACATGCACTATATCTATAGTTATATGCTTTTTATATCATCAACACAACATTACATAAATAGAACAAAATAGATCTAGATCCAAGAATGTAGTTACACAGATCTGCGCAGCTTAAAGACAGAAAATGCACAATACAACAATTATCAGCAATTAACACAGAAGTACTCACAGATTCAGTTCTCTAAAAATCCTTTGTATCCATTCATTCATCAATTCCTCCTTACAATTCCCTTCCCAACCTGCGTACACAGCAGCAGGGTCCGCACACAGCTGGACTTGGATCTCCGCGCACGTAGCCAGCAGGAGTCCTGTCCCCAAAACCCAAACAGATAGCTTAAAAAATAGATCACATCAATAGCTCATCATTTCTTGTCCTTTACAATACAAAATTCTTCTCTATTTATAACAATCTAGCCTAGACTTTCCTATGGTCTGCAACCCATGGTTTTCGAACCCCTAGTTTACCCTTTCACCCATTACAATGTCTTCGAGGCTTTGACCCACCCCAAAACCCCTGCGCTAGACTAAATCTAATCAAAAATATTCAAAATGGACCAGTTTCGCAGCTTGTTAGGAGACCCCGTTCCAACATTTAGGTCGGTTAGGATTACATTGTGGCCCCATGGACTCCTATATATAGAAAGGAGGTTTTGTAATTTGTATCATCTAAGAATTTTTCATTCATTTAATGTATTGGAGGTTGCCCCCTCGAAGTGGCTTATTAATAAGGTGTTGATATCTCTTTTCTTCTATTTTTGGAGCTAGTTTCACAACATTTGGTATCAGAGCTTTGGATTCAAGGGTTTTGCTGCTCCAAACTGGTCATTGTGGCATTTTCGCTATAAATTTTTTTCTACGAAATTTCAGAAGCTGAAATTGAAATTTTTAGAGTGTAAAGCCAAAATCCTGAGGAACATCGTCGCAAAATTTCAGATCTTGGTTCACAACATTTTCGGAGATATGATCTATGCAAGTTAGGTCTTTTTGTAGGCTTTTGAATTTCACTTAAAAAGGTCATCACAGAATTTTCACTACAAATTTTTTTCTATGAAGGTTCAGAAGCTGACATTTTTAGAGGGAGAAGCTAAAATCCTAAGAAACATCTTCAAAAAAAATTCAGAGCTTGGTTCACAATATTTTGGAGATATGATCTGTGGAAGTTAGGTCTTTTTCAGGCTCCTAAATTTCATTTGAAAGAGGTGATCATGGGAAAATCTTCATAACTCTCTCTCTAAGGATCAGATTGGAATTCTGTAAAAAGTGAGTAGAATTACATGGACTGTAGTTTTCTTTCTATAAATTTTACAGTGAAAGGAGCAAATAGTGACACATGGCAAGTCGTACAAGTTCGCTCTCCTGAACCAGTCCATAATTAGGTCATTGTGGGAGATTGGAAATAACTTTGTCTTGAAGAATCCAAATCTAGTCATACCTGTGGAATTTGAAAGAAGATTCAAGGGGCTATGTCAAGGCCAAATTTTAGATATTGAAGATTCAAAATCACAGAGATAATTCAGTTTCAATATCAAGATCCTCAAAATCAAGTAAAAGGTGTGTATTTGTTTTTCAAATTGCATAAGTCTTGTTAGAAAAATCAGTTTTAAGTGATTCCAAAGGCCTATTGAGCATAGATATCAGTATTGGGCTCTAAAATGTCTCCTAAAAAGAATTCAACACCCATTAAGCCCTAAGAGTACTCTACTATGACTCATGAAGATGAAGAATTGCAACATGATCTATCAAAATTACAAGAGCAAGTGCACCAAAATTCGCTCTCGCAAAGAGCAACAAAAAATGAAATGGATGTTTTGAAGAAAAGCATGGAAGCTAAGATGGATGGTTTGAAGAATGGTATGGAAGTTAAAATGGATGGTATGGAATAAAAAATGGAAGGTTTGTCAAAGTTGATACAAGAAATGATTCCTAATGGCGAAAAGATAGTAGATGAAAATCATGATCAGAACAAAATAAATGTTAATCGTGGTTTCATAAACTCTAATGTTGGATTAAAGAACCACCATATTCCAAAGATGGATATAAGGAAGTTTGATGGCAAGGATCCCGTAACATGGATACTACAGATGGAGCAATATTTTGATCTCAATAATGTGCAAAACACACGAAAGGTACGCATTGCAACTTTACATTTAGAACAAAATACATTTGTATGGTATCGACGGCTTTGCTCCCATAAAAAAATTGTCACTTGGTCAACTTTTATGAAGGAAATGATAGCACATTATGAGGATACAAAAAGCAACACCTTCTTTAGCCAATTGATAAATCTCCAAAAAAAGGGTTTAGTGGCGGAGCACATTGAGGACTTTCAAAAATTGAATATAAGGGTAACTGATATTCCAGAGGAACACAAGATTCATCTCCTCATAGGTACTTTAAAGGATAACATCCAACATGAAGTTTGTGTTTTGAAACCTGATTCATTGGAGAAGGAATTCAGGTCGGCAAGAAAAATTGAATGTAAAATTATGGCGACAAGGAAGCCTACCACTCACTTCTATAAAGATGGAAGTGTTGCTACTCCTAGATTTCCACAACCTACAAGGTTGACACTACAACAATTGGAAGAAAAAAGAGAAAAAATGGCTTTGCTACAGTTGTGATATCAAATACGCTAAAGGCCATAAGTGTGTTGAGAAGAAATTATTTTACATAGATTGTGAAGAGGAAGAAGAAAATGAACAACAAGAGGATATACACTAGGAACTAGCCCTAGAAGAGGAAGAAATGAGTCTGACCATATCATGTAATGCATTGGCAGGAATTACTACTCCTCAAACTCTCAAGATAGAAGGACATATCAAGAAGAAAAAGGTAATAGTGTTGATTGATTCAGGTAGCACCCATAATTTTATTCATTGTAAGGTAGCCAAGGAATTGAATTGTTTCCTACACCCAGCACCAGAATG
Source organism: Pinus albicaulis (assembly GCA_034641835.2). NCBI lineage: Eukaryota > Viridiplantae > Streptophyta > Pinopsida > Pinales > Pinaceae > Pinus > Pinus albicaulis. The sequence goes on along the minus strand of CM076583.1, from coordinate 5,745,839 downwards.
GCAAGTGATGGTTGAAAATGGAGGAACTATAAATTTCTCTGGAAAATGCCATAATATCAAGCTAACCATGGGTGAATATGTATTGAATAGTCCAATTCTTTTCATTCCTATGGGAGGTGTTGATGTTGTACTAGGAGTACAATGGTTACAATCTTTGGGGACGTTAGCTTTTAATTTTCAAGAAATTTTATTAAAAAAAAATTTAGAAGGAAAGGAAATTGAATTACGGGGTATTTCAGGGAAACCGAGAAATATAATAAGCTCTAATGTCATGAAAAAGCTTCTAAAGAAATAACAACGAGGCGTAATTGCACAATTATGTTCACTAGAAGTTCCAATATCAAAATCATCTATTTCTGCATATCTCCAAAAAGTCTTGGACAATCATTCCAAGGTGTTTGAAACTACCAAAGGGCTCCCACCTATTCATGATCATGATCATGCTATTCATTTGATTCCAGGAAGTTTTCCTCCAAACATCAGGCTTTATAGATATCCTTATGTCTAAAAGAGCGAAATTGAATGTATGATTGCAGAAATGTTAGAGGCGGGTATAATTCAACCTAGTCAAAGTTATTTCTCTGCTCCTGTAGTATTGGTACACAAGAAGGATGGATCATGGCACATGTGTCCAGATTATAGGGAGCTCAATAAGCTCACCATTAAAGATAAATTTCCCATTTCTGTGATTGATGAATTATTGGATGAATTACATGGAGCAATTTATTTTACCAAGTTGGATCTTCGTTCAGGATATCATCAAATAAGAATGAAGACTGAAGATATTCCAAAAACAGCATTTCGAACTCATGAGGGTCATTATGGATTTTTGGTCATGCCTTTTGGCCTTACCAATGCACCTTCTACATTTCAAGGGTTGATGAATTCCATTTTCAAACCCTTCCTTAGAAAATTTGTGCTAGTATTTTTTGATGATATGCTAATCTACAGCAGGTCTTGGAAGGATCATGTTGAACATGTTGACAGGGTGCTCAAACTATTGCAGGAGAAACAATTATATGCAAAACATCCAAATGTTTCTTTGGAGTACAAGAGGTGGAATATCTGGGTCATATTGTATCTCACGAGGGTGTTAAAGTAGACCCTAACAAAATTAAAACCATTAAGGAATGGAAAGTCCCCACAACCATAAAGAAGTTGCGAGGATTTCTCGGGTTAACAGGGTATTATCGCAAGTTTGTTAAGAATTATGGGAGAATAGCAGCACCTCTAACAACATTATTGAAGAAATATGCATTTGCATGGACTCCTGAAGCAACTAAGGCCTTTGAACATCTTAAAGAGGCAATGTGCCTAGCACCGGTCTTAGCTACGCCAGACTTCACAAAAACCTTTATTGTGGAATGTGATGCCTCAGGAAATGGAATTGGTGCAGTTTTAATGCAGGAAGGAAGACCCATTGCTTTGAAAGTCGTCCAATCAAAGGAAAGTATTTACAGAAACCTATTTATGAGAAGGAAATGTTAGCAATACTGCATGCACTAAAGAAATGGAGAACTTACCTAATGGGAAGACACTTCAAGGTAAAAACTGATCATGATAGCCTTAAACACTTTTTGGAACAAAGACTATCTTCAGAAGAGCAGAAAAAATGGGTCACAAAGATGTTGGGTTATGACTTTGAAATAATCTACAAAAAAGGAAAGCTTAATGTTGTTGCAGATGCACTCTCAAGAAAGAATGCAGAGGTGGAAGCATTGCTTTGTGCCATTTCTATTATCCAACCAGATTGGATAACTGAAGCAAGAGATGAATGGAAGAAGGACAAAGATGTATGGATACTCATTCAAAAGTTGCAGCAAGATCCTAGTACATCTGATACATTTAGTGGAAAAATGATTCCTTATGGTACAAAGATCGCTTATATCTTTGTAAGAATTCCCAACTAAAACAAAAGATTCTTCTGGAATTGCACACTTCTCCTTTAGGAGGACACTCAGGATTTTTAAAAACTTACCACAGGGTGAAGAAAGAATTTTTTTGGGATGGCCTTAAATTTGATATTCGAAAGTTTGTGGCGGAATGTTTGGTTTGCCAGCAGAATAAAGTGGAAACAATTAAGACCCCAGGACTTCTACAACCTTTATCCATTCCAAGTCATCGTTGGGAGGAGATTTCAATGGATTTTATCACAGGTTTACCTAAGTCCGAAGGAAAGAGTGTCATCATGGTGGTAGTTGATAGACTTACCAAGTATGCACACTTTTGTGCATTATCTCATCCATTTAAAGCAAGTACAGTTGCTACTATATTTATGGACACAATTCAAAAGCTACATGGAAACCCAAGGGTTATTGTGAGCGACAGAGATCCCATTTTTACTGGAAATTTTTGGACGGAGTTATTTTCTTGTTTGGGTACTCAATTAGCTCATAGCTCATCTTATCATCCTCAATCTGATGGTCAAACTGAGATAGTAAATAAATGTTTCGAAGGATATCTTCGTTGTTTTGTATCTGATAAACAAACACAATGGGTCAAGTGGTTACCTCTCGCTGAATGGTGGTATAACACTTCTTTCCATACTGCAGCAAAAATGACCCCATTTATGGCACTTTATGGATATCATCCACCATCCATCACATCATATTTAAGGGAAAATTCGAAGGTTCAAGCAGTGGAAGATCACATCGAGCATCAGCAAGAAGTTCTTCAACTCTTAAAGGATAACTTGAATTTGGCACAAAATCGAATGAAACAACAGGCAGATCAACATCGCAGTGAGAGAAGTTTTGATGTAGGAGATTGGGTATTTTTACGGCTACAACCATACAAACAAATTTTCCTCAAGCAAGCTAAGAAGGATAATAAATTATCGCCAAAGTACTATGGTCCTTACAAGGTGTTTCAAAAGATTGGTACTATGGCATACAAATTGGAGCTTCCTGCTTCTTCATGAGTGCATCCAGTTTTCCATGTTTCATGCTTAAAGAAGGTTATAGGTGAAAATCTTCTAGTTTAAAAAATATTGCCAAAACTTGATGAGGAAGGAAAAATCATATTGGAACCTGAAGCGGTCACGAAAACAAGAACTCGACAGCTACGGAATCGATCAATTTCAGAGTATCTCATCAAGTGGAAGAATTTACCCACTGAAGATTCTACATGGGAGGATGAGAATTTTTTACAGAAGCACCCAAAGCTACTCAAGCGTTGAGGACAACACTTTTTTAAAGGAGAGGGGCATGTTAGGTCCCTATATTACTAGTATAGTACCTTATTGTTGTTATTGTAACCCCCTTATTGTTATTATTGTACCCCTGTAACCCCCATATTGTTATTATTGTGACCTTGAATTATTATTGTTAGGTTGGATAGGATTACATTGTGGCCCCACTAGGATTACATTGTAGCCCCATGGACTCCTATATATAGAAAGGAGGTTTTTTAATTTGTATCATCCAATAATTTGTCATTCATGTAATGTATTGGAGGTTGCCCCCTCGAAGTGGCTTATTTCTAAGGCGTTGATATATCTTTTCTTCTATTTTTGGAGCTATTTTCTCAACATAATGGTAAACTGAAATCGCAATAAATGTTCAAACCGTTTATGGGCCACTATATATATAATAAAAAGTTTGGTCGAACTTTTAAAAAAGTCAGGATTAACTATTAGTGGTTATTTTTCTACCTCATGCCAAAAATCTGGTTATCAACGTCGTCAACATATTACAGCGGAATAAGTTCGGTGAAAAACAGAAAAATTTCGATCGAACTTTTACACAACGTTTGGTCAAACCTTCTCAAATTTTAGTCGAACATGTACGCGAGTGAAAAAATTTTGAGCGCATTTCTCTTGAAAGTGTAACCCACCGTGGTTCGTGAACTAACGAGGTATACCTGTACTATATGTACTAGGTCGTTATCCTTCAAATAATATTAATATAATGCAATTAAAACTAATTCAAAACAAATTAAATCAATCAAAACCAAACCAAATATAAAGAAATTGAAATCGCACTGGCATAAAGGAAATCACACTTGCATGAAATTTAAATTTCTCTTGCGGAATTGACCACAGTTGCATATATAAAATCACACCACACTTGCATGATTGAAATCACACCACACTTGCATAATTGAAATCACTCCACACTTGCATAAATGAAATCACACCACACTTAAAGGAAAATCACACTTTCATAGTTGAAAACACACCATGCTTGCATATTTGAAATCACACTCCTGAAAGGAAAAGCACACTTGCATGAAATGGAAACACACTTGGTGAAAATAAATGAAATAACATAACTATACTATATTACGAAATGTAGAAATATGTGAAAATTATTGTTGATGGGGGCCCTCTATTCCTGAGGAAACACACTGAATAACTATCACATCTTGGAGATCAAAGTGGAAGTATGTATTTCATAAAGATGAAGTTACTAGATATTACAATAATTATCTATCCTCACTTTACAAATTACATATAGAACTTAGAACCTCCAACTATCAACTAGCCACTAGCTACCTCTAACCTATAATTTTCATCTAACAATTGACAAATGACAACATAACCTACATTTTACCACCCTTTGTATGAAGGGTGCACTCCTATTTATACAAAAATTGAGGATAACTATAAAATAAATACAAATCCTCAAAGATCTCCTAAACCCACATTTATATCTTGTGGTTACAACCAATCTCCTAAAAATGTTAGATACATATCCTCTCAAAGTTCTCTTATCCATGATTCTTCTCCTTTGAATGTGCTTATCTTAATGATCCATATCTTCTTCAAATATTCTACAAATCCTCATAAGTTGGAATTTGAAATTTGAATTTGTAGCTAGGAGGCCAAGTAGAACCCTTCTAGAATCTACAAGTAGGACTACCATATCGTAAAACTTATATCACTTTTTTGTATATATGAAAATATTTTAATTTTATAATATTTAATCAAAAATTCACTTAAAATGACTGAATTTGTAAAATATAATTCTCAACCCATATGATCATGAAAATGGTTACTTAATGTAGCGTTGAGTACAAACAGAATTACAGAATGAGGGTATAATGATGGAAATGAGGGTGAAAATGGTTGATATTTTGGAGTCCCAACATAACCCCCAATTGAAGATATTACATGTCCTCATGCAACTATTGCATTAATTCCCTTAATCATAAGTAGATCTTCTTGAAAATTTTTTCTTCTATATGAGCTTTGGCTTTGTATTGATTCTCTTTTAACTTTGCATAATCATATCATTTGACAATTTTATCTTTTTGCGAAGTGTAATTTGAAATACATTTCATTGCAACATATATTTTATGGTTGGTTATTGTGTGACAACCAAATTTTATGAGTATTGGTTCTTTTGTAACAATAATTTTGTTATTTTTTTATTGCACCAAAATACTTGAAAACATTGAGAATTATTTTGCGAGTCTCATAGTGATTATTAGCCATTTAATGTGCTCATCAATTGATCATTTCAAAACATGTAATATTTTAGAATTAAGATGAAATAATAGCTGATTTGGGAAAAATATGTTGGTTAGGATGAAATTAAATGTGACATGTGGCATGAAATATGAATATCCCTTCCCCCCAACTTAAGGTGTTTTCAGTTTTCTTGCAAATGAGAAAGGCGATATGAATGTGGTGAGGGATTTTCCAAAATCACGATTTTAGAAATTAAGGAATTACATGATTAAATATTAGAAAAAAACATACCTTCACTTACCTAAAAAGTGGAAAATCTATGTATATCGAGAAGAGTGTGGATGTTGCTGCTGGATCATGGAATACGAAGTAAGAAAATTATTAAAATAATTGAAACAACCACAACACCAATAATATGAGTAATAATTAAATTAATTTTGGCATCAAAATAGCATATCATTTTTTAGTAATAATAACCTATAAAATACAATGCAATCTTTAACCCTATTATACATATATTTACTTGCCTAGTTGTTTATTGTTTTTCTTAGCCTTGAAAGACAAAAGTGTTGACTAGGTTAGTTCAAGCTCACAATCCCTCGTTACTTATTGTTTTTTCTTAACAAAAGTAAGGTCAATGTGTGGAAATAACTACAGCATTATTCCATGGTTACTTGTTGTTTTTCTTAACAAAAGTAAGGTAAAGGTTACATCTCAGACTTTTGTGATCCATAAAGTAGATAAATGTCTTTTTAGATTAATCACATCATTAGGATTTGGTCGATGTTTCAAACCAACTAATGTGGTTCATCCTCAGGACAAGGTGAAAAAGACAACTGATCTTATTGAATAAATAGTGTGCATGCATCATTGCCTGGAATTAGTCGCTGAAAACTAGCCATTTAAAAATAGTCGTTAAAAAACTAGCCAGTGAAAAACTAGCCGTTTAAAAACTAGCCATTAATGAATTAGTTAATTAGTTGTTGGGGAGTAATATTAAATATTAAAATTTTTTATTAATAAATTTTTAAATTAATAAATATTATAATAAAATGAAAAAATTATTAATGTATATCTTAATATACTTAAAATATTTTTATAATGTTAAATAATTTTCATTATTTAATTTAAAATAATACATATGAAATTATATATTATATTATAAGATAATATAAAACATAGGATAATATATAAGAAATAATCAAGGGGAAATTAAAAAAAAAAAAAATCAAAGACTAGGGGTAAAAAAGAAAAAATAAGGGAAAAATAAAACCCTAAAATATATATACCACACAAAGACCAAAAGCAAAAGAAAACCTAACACAAAGGGGGGAAATCACCTAGAGAGAGCTGGAGTCCAACTCTTACTTAATTTCCAACCATCATCCCTTTTGAGATTCTTAGCATGCCTTTCAATCTCAATGGCTTCCCTAAGCTTCCTATGATGGAATTGGTCAACCTTAACAATGAATTTGGAGCCTTCAATGCATACATGGTGACACATTTTCTCTACATTTTCTGCAAGAGCCGATGTGCGAGATCAATTGTGCCTAATGTATGCAGCATGCTCCTGAATTCTTTGTCTAATGGATCAGCCTATTTCACCAATATAGGGAGTGCCATAGGAACAAGGAACCATGTACACACCTTTCATGTATTTTGGGTTGATAGGGTCCTTGACGGATCCAAGAGAATTCCTAATAGTATAAAGAGGCTTGAACGAAGAGGAGACAATATTCCTTCTAGGGACATGGGCAATTATGTTCGTGGTCCCTTGGATAAATGGGAGATGAATATTGGAAATACGATCCACCCGAGTAGATTTTCCTTTTAATCCTTGATAGGCCTTATGAAAGGCCCTAAGGCCATGTGATCTACTATACCCATTATTTTTTAAAATGTCAAGAAGATGAGATTTCTCTGACTCCAAGTGGTTGTCTTCGAAGATTCTTAGAGCATGGGTAGCAAGAGTGCAAAGAACACCAAAATTATGAGCAGGAAAATGATGAGAACCAGCATGAAGGTACTGTTTCGTGTGATTTTTCTTTCAAAAAACTTGGTGATAAATGGAACCATCATCCATTCTAGAGAGAAGGGTATCTAAGAAAGGAAGTCAACCATTCACCTAGACTTCCATTGTGAATTTGATGGAGTCTGATAGGGAATTCAGGTGTCCAAGAAACATATCTTAACTTCTCATGACCATGGGGCCAAATGAAACAAGTGTCATCCATGAGTCTATTCCACTTCCTAGGGCGGAATTGAGATGAGGCCAAGGCCTTTGATTCAAAATCCTCCATAAATAATTTAGTGACTATAGGGGAGAGAGGGGAACCCATAAAAACATCGCAAGTCTGCTCATATACCTCACCTTGAAAACTGAAGAAGGTCGAGGTGAGGCAAAGGAAAACTAATTTGGAATTTTCATGGTCAGAGATCCTTTTAATGACATCAATGGCTTCTTGGATGGGGATTTTGGTAAATAAGGAAACAACGTCAAAAATGACCAATAATTCCCCAGGTTCCAGCCTGATGTCCTTCCATTCTTTGATGAAGGAAGTTGAGTTCTTAATATAGGAGTTGATGAGACCCACAAGGGGTTTAAGCTTCTGGGCTAATAATTTAGCCATATGATATGAGGGACCACCTATTGTGTGAACAATAGGTCTTAATCAGGCCCCTGATTTATGAATTTTCAGAAGGCCATAAATCTTGGGGGGGGGGGGTTTCTCTCAATAAGATTTCTAGAGAGAGGATTAAGGGAGGGATTTGATTTAATGGAAAGATAAATCTCCTTAGAAACAGATTTAAGGGGATCATTTTTAATCTTAACGTAACAACCACTATTGGAAACATTGTCCATAATTTTGATGACATAGTCTGATTTATCCATAATGACTATGGCACCTCCCTTATCAGCCTTAAGTATGTCAATGTTAGGGTTGTCCTTCTCTCTAGAATGGATGATGATTTGATTTCTCACCAATTCTTTCGCAAGAAAACTCACACGGAACAGTATCTTCATGTTGGTTCTCATCATTTTCCTGCTCAGAAGTTTGGTGTTCTTTGGACTCTTGTTACTCGTGCTCTAAGAATCTCTGACGACAACCTCTTGGAGTCAGAGAAATCTTATCTTCTTAACGTTTTTGAAAATAATGGGTATAGAATATCTCAAATCCTTAAGGCCTTTCATAAGGCCTATCAAGGATTGAAAGGAAAATCTACTCAGGTGGATCCTATTTCCAAGGTTCATATCCTATTTATCGAAGTGACCACGAATAAAATTTCCCATGTCCTTAGAAGGAATAATCTCTCCTCTTTGTTCAAGCCTCTTTATATTATTAGAAATTCTCTTGGATCTGTCAAGGACCCTATCAACCCAAAAGACATGAAAGGTGTGTACATGGTTCCTTGTTCCAGTGGCACTCCCTATATTGGTGAAATAGGTTGATCCATTAGATAGAGAATCTAGGAGCATGTTGCAGACATTATGAACAATCAATCTCCAACATTGGCTCTTGTAGAACATGCAAAGAAATCATGCCACCATGTATGCATTGAAGACTCCAAAGTCAATGTTAAGGTTGACCACTTCCATCATAGGAAGCTTAGGGAAGCCATTGAGATTGAAAGGCATGCTAAGAATCTCAACAGGGATAATGGTTGGAAATCAGGTAAGAGTTGGACTCGAGCTCTCTCTAGGTGATTGTTCCCCCCCTTGCATTAGGTATTCTTTTGCTTTTGGTCTTTGTGTGGTATGTAATTTTAGGGTTCTATTTTTCCCTTATTTTTTCTTTTTTACCCTTGTTCTTTGATTATTTTATCTTATTTTTATTTCACCTTGATTCTTTCGTATACATTATCCTATGTTTTATATTATCTTATAATATAGTATATAATTTCCTATGTATTATACTAATAAAATAACGAAAATTATTTAACATTATAAAAATATTTTAATTATATTTAGATATACATTAATAATGTTTTCATTTTATTATAATATTTATTAATTTTTATTAATAAAAAATTTTAATATTAATATTACTCCATAACAACTAATTAACTAATTCATTAACGACTAGTTTTTCAATGGCTAGTTTTCAGCAACTAATTCCGGGAAATGATGCATCCACGCTATTTATTCAATAAGATAGGTTGGCTTTTTCACCTTGTCCTGAGGATGAACCACATTAGTTGATTAGAAACTTTGACCTAATCCAAATGATGTGATTAATCTGAAAATACATTTATCTACTAAGGTAAAGGTGTCGAAATAACTACAACATTATTTAAGTTACAAGACGCGAAAAAATTACTAAGCAATGAACACGTATAGAAAATTATACCAAAGGAGAACAAGGAGAACAAACCACTGTATGGAAGGATTCTAGACATCTTGTAACATATAAAGAAATGTAGAAAGAATGTAGGTCTACCATATTTTAACAAAAACTTATGAAACAAAACGAAGGATGTAACTAGATAAAACATTAAATATGTCGAGTTGAACTAAATTATCAATAAATTTGATGTTAGGGAAACTAAACAATTAACATACATAAATTTATTCTTGTAATAAATATGAGGAATTTTAAGTGTAAATATGAGAAAATTGTTAATGTTTTTAGTAGTAGGAGATTAAGCGTCATGTACTACATAAAATGTAAAGTAAAGAAAGATCTCACCTTCTATCTTCAAGATGTTTAACCAAAAGGAGAAATATGCCTTTTAATTCTAGAATCATGTGTTGCTCCTCTAAAAGAGAAGTTAAGAATGAGTACTCCACCCTTTTCTACAAGAGGTTGTTGTGAAAATGGCTAGTAAAAGAGTTTGGATTGGTAATTGCAAATTATGTAAGGGAGTATATTAATTTTACTACAAAATATAGTATAAATATTTTTATTAATGTAAATGTTACATAGTGAAATGATGAAATGATGAAATTTCCTTCGAATAATATGTATAATTTAAAAATTTTATTTCGAATGTCATATATATATATATATATATAATATTATTTATGTATAATATTATTTTTATATTTTTTAAATTATAAAAGGTATTAAATTATTGAAAAAATAAATTGAACTTTGCTAAAAAGGTTAGAGAATTTTAATATAATTTATATATATATATATATATATATATATATATATATATATATATATATATATGAATATATATATGAAAGAGTATTTAATTTCATAAAATTATGTGTCTTAATAAGAATAAAAATTTTGAAAAATATTAATTAAAAGGTTTTGTTATTTTTTATAATACAAATTCAAATTTATCTTGCATAACATATATCTACATAAATCTAAAAAAATAAGATGAATATAACTATAATTTGATATTCTCAATATTACGAAACAAAATTTTAAATTCAATAAATACATGGACATTAATTTTACATGGTATCATTCCTAAACATACAAGCTATATTGTGAATATCAATATAACACTGCTATGCATTGAAAAAAGGTCTTAATCCCTCGAAAATATCATTATTCGCCTACTAACTATTATTAATATTTTTTTTCAGATCAAAAAAATATTGGTATATATAATGTATGAGTGCATGTTCAAATAAAAGTACCGATCATAATGAGTACAATGTTTCATATTGACATTATAAAGATAGAAGACTGCAAATTGGAATGTACCAACATATCCATCAATAATGCAATACATATTGTGATATGGAGGAGAAAAAACACATAGAGATATAACCAAATTGAGAAGATATGTCCCACAATATACCATTAGAGAATCAAAAAAACAAATAGACATCTAATAGTGGTGCAATGTACTTCTACTAGGAAATGAGAAATTTGTCCAAAAAAAAAAAAAATCCCAAACAGATAAGCCAATGGATCATGTCACAAAGAAATCAAGGGTCAGGTGTAGTGCCCACCACAATGATCAATCTAGCTATGATGAGAGAGTAATGGATAAATTCAAAGGCATCTAATAAGCCCATATTAGACAGTGAATCCACCTTCCTATTTTTATCCTTGTATATGTGAGTGAAATTGATGAATCGGAAGGAGTCTTGAAGATCATTAATCCAATATACCCAAGCCTGAAGATGGTGTGGAGTGAATGTCATGCCCTTATTGAGATATTGTATGATGACCTGTGAATACCCATATACATGGAGCGTATCTAGGGATATTTGTTGTGTAAACCATAATAGACCCCACAAAGTGAGTACCTTCTCCCAAGTGTTGGTGCCCGGGCCTCCATTCCAATGGATCTGGTACTGTGTTAAGGGGTCCAATTGAATCTGGACGCTGCAACCACATATATTCTTGTGATCTGCTCCATTGATATAACTTCCAAGAAATTGTAAGGGGTGCGTAATAGATCGGATAGAAAGGTCTCGGGGTACTCGATGGGGCACTTTATATTCCTTGAGCCAATTGATAATTTTGTTAACAATGTGATGGGATATAATTTGATGGCCCTAAAATATGAGAGTGTTCCTAGCTTTCCATATTTCCCACATAGTAAAATAAGGGATGATTTTTTGCTTATCGCCCCTATCCATCCACCACAGATAACATTCTTGTAGATTTATAAAATTTATGTATGGAATGCGCATAAATTGATATAATTCCCACCAAATTGATACAGTAATGGGGCATTCCAAAAAGAGGTGAGTGTTGTGTTCCAGGGCAGCTATGCATAATGAGCAGCGACAAGGGCCATGTATACCCCTCTTGTTTTAATTTTCCCACGTGAGGTTTCTGTTATGCCATACCATCCACTTAAATAAATTAATTTTATGAGGGATGTGTATATGCCATACCTTGAGGAAACATCTTTCATGTAGCCCATGAGTGGTATATATTAAGTGTTTGTAAATATCTGCAACAAACACACCTTTTGAATTCACAATGCCTGCCGATGTGATGTATTCTTCCTCTCCTTTGTTATAGATACCTCCCTATATGAGGGTATTGATATATGCCTGCCATTCAATATACTACCCCAGTGGAATATTTATATCCTCTGCACTCAACCATATCAGAGTATTATGAACCCAATCATCAATAATCTGTTGCAAATCAAATATGACCCTCGTATGAAGGTGGTGAAGTAGTCATCCTGATAGTATCTGATACCCACTGAATTCCTTTATATGATGAGTCCCAATAATGATTTTGGAACCATTCCCGAAGATCCATACTAACCTCTGTAATGACTGTGCATTCACCACTTGGAAGCTTCTCCATATATATGATCTAGTGGGCCGCCCAAGTGTTCATGTTCTACAACAAGAGACGAGATTCTGCCCATTCATACATTTGGTGTGTATTATATCCCTCCATAATCCATTTGTATGCAGATCATGCCACAGTGATTTTAGGATAAGCGCCCAACCAAAAATTTTAATATCCATTATGCCCCAACCCATGGCGTCCTTTGGAATTGATATATTGACCATCTTTGTCAGATGATATTTTGCATGAGCTTTGTAACCAGCCCACATACAATGTGAAAGTGTGGCATTGATCTTATGGACGATGGAAGCTGAGAGGTGAAATAAGTATGCCCAATATGTGCCCATTTGTTGTAAGACCGCTTGAACAAGTATAAATCACCCCCAAGTGATAACTAGCGATGATTCCATGCATCAATCCTCTTCTTTAATTTTTCGAGAATATATAGGTAGTCCAAGTTTCTATAGTTAATGGGCTTCAGTTTGCACCCTATGTATGTGAGGCATTCATTCAAAGGTCCATATCCATAATTAAACATATTTTCAATGCTTGTTATGATCCCCATGTCCCCTTTATAATATAACAAGTGCGACTTAGTGTCATTTTCTATAAGACCAATTGTGCTTCCAAAACAACAAAGGATAATGTGTAGGTTACTCCATGTGTATCTACATAGCATACCAAAAACAAATATTTCATCCACAAAAAGGTTATATGTGACCAGAATGTCAGCGCATATCCTAACTCCATTAAATCATCACTCTACATTGGCAACTCTGATTTTTTGACTAAAACAATCTATGAAAAGTATGAATTATAGAGGTGATAATTAGCACAGACAAGTTCTCCAGTCACCAAAAAAATCTGGAAGGGGTATTAAGGGAATTTTTTAAAATTCATTATTTCTAGGAAATTATTAAAAATAATAGTGGAAATAATAAATAAGATTGTTGTCATCCAAGTTTATGGAAAAAAGAAAAATACTTTTTCAACTGTATTTTGAACCTTTATCTCTAGGGTCCCCACTCAGTACAGATACTTATTGGATAGAAAAATCCTTCTCATCAAAGGAGTACACATATCTTATACTTTCACGGACTATACTGCAAATGAAATACATGGAAAAATGTTATTGCAATCTATGTTTTCATGTATTTCTCATTTTCTATGAAGGTCCATGAAAATATGCAACTGTGACACTCCTTGGATAATTCATTACTGTCAACATCCTATTGACATTGAGTAAAACTGGGGAATAAGATTAAATAGAGTTAAAAGGAGTTTTATCTTATTATTTTATTATTTTTCATCACACTTTTTACTCCCAATGATGAATCATCCCATGAAACACATCTCTATGAATCTCTTGGTGCTCTTGGTTCTTCTTATAAATTTTATTTTGGTTATACATGATTTAAGGAGGCTATTTTGAATATAAAATTCATTAATGACAGTAACATAATGGAAAATTGGCGCATACTGGCCATTATCCATTCTATGATAGTATTTTTGAGCCCAATATTTAGTAGTGTTAATGTCTAGAAAGCCCAATCCAGAAAATCATACCATACATGATAAATGTTAATGTAAGTTCTGTTTATTTGACCATACAATGTGGTTTCTGAACATACCATACTTGTGTCTACTCCTCAGTTATGTAAAACCACAGTTACTGTAAATATATATATAGGATAATGAAGTGCTAGACTACTCAACAACAATTTTTATATTAGTTTATACACGGGATGTTGTAGGAGAGATGACTATAATCAAAAGACAGAATCAACCCTCTTGAATACTGCAATGAATATGAGTCTACATGGCACAGAAATGCTTGGCCACAGCCTAGTTTCTTCTACCATCTCCAACATATATTTTTAACTAGTTTAAAAAATAAGAAAAATTCCTTATGAGGCCGTGCTGTCTAGGGTAGAGTATTACAAATCTATGATTTTTCTATATCAACTGACCTATATAACACTAAATTTCCGTTCTCACTGAACATTTGAGAGTAATCTGATATACCCTAGAGTCGGTCCTCTATGTCCACCACAGTATGACGATGAAAGAATGACTTGAAGTGTAAGACTGCCTCACACTGCATCTCACTGGTCTTGTGTACCATATTCCCATTCCATGCACATATGCCCTTGATGGAGTTCCAAGACCACCTCTGATTTTCCATGTGGTGGAAGTAATTTGTGTTTAGGTCCCCCTCCTTCAGCTAGATGGCTCGGCTCTTGGTTTGCCATGTGGTTTCCTTCACCTACAAGATCAGTATCCTACATTGTTCAATGACTTTCAACCTATCCCAGGTGTCCTGCGGTGATGTATGACATTCTAGCCTCCCTGACAACTTTTCAATATATCGAGCAATGGTTGATAGTTCCAATAATTGGGCCACCATATTTTCCCACTCCCATATGTGGACCTGTAATTTTTGTGCCAATAATAGGGAATTGAGATGCATGCTCAGGGATGTATCCATCTCCCATATGTGTGACTTGAAAAAATCAGTAGCAAGTGATATAAAACCCTCATCCTATTTCCATACACGATTGAGCTTGAATGGGATTCCCAAGTGCGACGATTCCCATTGTCATTGCAGGAGAATGAGAAGGTGATCTAATATGTGTGATTTTATGATATTTGATCTTATATAGCCCATCATACCAACCAGATGTTCATGTACAAGAAATCAATCCAAATTCTTTCCAATGTGTTCACCACCCTTTCTTCCATTATACCAACTCGGAGCAAGTTGTCGTGGCACAATGTCTCGTAAGTGATGAGTTTGAAACAAATTTTATAATCTGTTATCCAATAGATCCTGTCTACATCGGGATCCACAATATTCCTGTTGAGAGAGTGTGGAATTGAAATCTCTAACCATAATCAGTGAGTTAATATTGAGTATACCGCACTGTTCCATTCTGTCCCAAAAAATCCCCTTGTCCGCATATGGGCCGTATAGATTGAGAATGTGCATTCGGGATGGATAACCTATGATATAACCTGACATTAATATTCCTGCAAAGAGTTTTTGCACCGAGAAGGTGGCCCATCTAGGTTCCCATAAGGTATCCAATTGACTAGATAAACCGACAGAATATATAGTCGTCATATGGTAGTAGGAATATATTTCACCAAAATATGGGATAACACAGTCAGTACTGGTCATGTTTTCAAAAATAAAGATTAAAAAGGATGCAGAGAAAAAAAAAATTGAGGGCGATAACTTTTATGTGGTCTCCGAAACCATGTATGTTGAGCGATATACAATTCATGGGGGGTGACAGTGGGAAACAATGCTCCAAGGGCTCGGGAGAATGAAGATGCAACAGGGACGTCACATAGTGACATACATCCAAGGACATGAGAGATAGGTCAAGAAAATTGGATTTTTTATCTCTTTTTCTTCTTTTGGGTGGTGATATTTTTGGTAGAATTAGGGCTGATGGAGATAGAAGATATTTTTCTTGACCCTTGTAAACAGTGAGGGTGGTCAAGTCTAGTTCAAGGTAATGCAAGAAAATTTATTGTCACTTCTAATGAAATTGTGAGGGGATATATCTGAGAATGGTCGGTCATGGGGAAATGGTTCAATTTGAGGAGGAGATAAGTGAGAAATCTGGGGGGATGTAGGCGCAGGCTGGTTGTGCCCATGCCTAGGTGGAAGGGATGACATATGTGGGTGGGTAGTGTTAGGGTCCTATAATAATAGGATTCATAATTTTTGAATTGACTTTGATAGTCTTGTAAAAAATGTACATAACTTTCTTTCTGCAAGTTGTTTTCCCATATTTGAAAATAATAAAAAATGAAAAGAGTGTACAAATTCTTAAAAGAAATATCAAAGGAATTAGAAAAGAAAAGATCAAAAAAGAACAAAATAGACCCCAAAAGAGAAAAAAGAGATAAAATAAGACATGAAAGTGAGCAAGTCAAAATGAGACTACTATTTACTTTACTACAAGAATAATGATTATGTGCAGATTGTCAATAAATGCCATAATCCATGATCAGTTAAATAGTTTAATCTTGACTTTTCATGTTTCAAATTTCATGTTTTAGATAGAGAATAAAGATATGTCAAACAATATAAACTTGACAAATCAGTAGATAGTTAGAGAATAAATGAGGAGCTCAATAGTTTAATCTTAGCCCTCGGATGAAATAAGGTTAGACTTCGATAGTTTTTATGCTTTGAAAGAAAAATGGATTTAGGGTTGCAAGATTAAATGCACCCATGAAAATGAAGTAAAACAAATGTTAGAAATAATTATGGGTAGGTAGAAATTAGTTGTGCAAGGCATGTAATAAAGCATCATCGGGCAAAAATTACTAATTTCCCCTCCCCCACAATGATCCAGCATTCTAAACCTTCAGTTAAAGAGGCTCAGAGCATTTCTCTGACTTGTGTTGGGACCAGACCCAAGGCTTGATAACTGATTGGCTAATAATATTGAATTCCCTACATAAAACCCATCTCATCAGCATATTCACCCTTTTTCATATTATAATCCCTTTTCCTAAGTAAAACACATTTTTTCTTAGTAGAAGTAAAAACCCTACATAATTAATTTCATCTTCATTCAAAAAACACTCAAAAAACCTATAAGATACATTTATCCTAAATTTATGTGTAAAGAATAAAAAATGGGACAAAATATGCTAAATGACCTATTTTACACTTAGCTTATGTATTTTAAATTCATTTCATACATTACATCTTCATTTCATATTAACTACTAACCTAAAGTATTAAATCCCTATATCATATCCCTCCTGTAATTATTAAATCCTTTATATATAAATATCCCCAAACCCACTTATTTTAAGTTTAAGCATGTGTTTATATTATCCCACATGGTGAAATAAAACCCGCCCTTTCCCCATAGGTTTAAACATATCAAAATTATAAATATCCTGCCCCTATGGTTTTAAAACACATAAAAACGTTTTATTAACCATATATATATATATATATATATATATACTGCCAATCGCATAAATAAATGTTTATTTGTTATAAATATACATTTACAATGTTAAATACCATTCCCGTGTCATTGATTATTAACATTCGATTAAATGTTTTATTTAAACAATATAACATTGTCCCGCCATATCAACAAAGTAAAACATTAGTTTATTCATTATAAACTATGTTTTAAAAATACATTTTCAACCCCGCCACATCAATAAAACCTTGGGCCCCATGCCCCAATACCGAGCAGCTTCCATAGCCAATCTTAGTCGTTCACATCAAAGCTTCCAGAACTGACGAATGAAAGACCATATCGCAATTTAAATTGCACTATAATACATTTCATGACCATGCGAAATGGGTCGTTTCACCCTTTCCTCTCTCCTCCACGTGGCCCAATTCTATTGGATCGCATCCGATCCAACTAAAACCGCTTATCACTTTAATCCAACGCGATAACCACTTATGGTTTTCGCTTTGAAAGCTCAAAAACCACCATCATCTCATATGACCACCATTAATTTCAGATACTTTAAACCTAAGATTTCAAATAAACTCCCAAAAGCACCATTGATTTCTTTTTCTGCATTTTTCGACTATATTTCTCCTCCCAACTTAGAAAACGGAGCCTGTGCTTTATTTTTAAGCCTAGAACCTAAAAAATTCTTGCATTTGTTGTTGAAGACTGCTGAAAGACTCAAATTGCTTCCAGAGACCAGAAAAGATACCAAGGACCGATCAAACAATTCAGAACCTGTTTAAACAACCAAATACCTACATAAATAGGTATTTTCCGAGAAAATCAAGCCTTGGTCATTCTGAAAAGAAATTACTAAAGAAATTGAATACACTATAAGCGTAATTTCTCCAAGAAAGCCTTTAATTGCCCAAAAAGAGACTAAACTCTATCAGAATTTTTGATAAACCCCTGTTTTATGCTACGTTCAATTTTAAAGGAAAATATTGAGTTTATTCTAGTTTTTGCAGACTATATAAAACTCTAATCAAACCCATAAATCCTCTTCGGGTAACCTAACCCTCTGTGCTTAATTTCAAACAATTTTTCAGCCCAATTATCCACTGAAAAGCCTAAGAAACCCATGTTTCTTATTTTCATAACCAGTAAGAGTCTGAAATACATTTTCAAGATTGAAATTGAAAGAAATATCCAAAGAAAGAAAAAATTGTACCCATTTTTATCCAATAACCTCTGTCAAAGTCAAAGATACTTCTGTAAACCATTTAAAAAACCAAAAAGTCTTAAAAACAGAGTTTCAGTAGTCCTAAAAGCCTAAAAATGCCAAAATCCACTCCAACTATGTCCTCCAAGACTGCCATCATTGTGAATCCTCTACAACCTCCTATTGTAGACATTGAGCACATCCCATTAGGAGATGTAGACTACAAAATAGCAGATCCAATTGTAGAATTCAATCTGTTAGACCTTCACAGGTGGAGCTTTGAAAAATCCTTAGATCAGGTGGAAGAAGTTCAAATTTGGGAATCAAATTTGCCCAAATATGTTGTTCCAGTCACTCATTCATGTCCAGAGATTATCAGGTTGTGTCAAAACTATTATGTGCCTAAACAAAGAGAAATAGTGAATGCAAACAAAGAATTATTATTTACAATTACTGCTGAATCTATAAAACAGATGTTACAACTCAAACCTGAACCTAAAGAAGTTCCTTTGTCAATAGAAGCTCTTACAAATTTGTACATTGGCCTTGATTTTCCCAAAAGATTTCAGATCTTCCAAGTATTCATGCCCTTACATGTGGAAATTCCACAAATCAATCCTCTTGTTGGCTCGAGGGGTCCTGACTCAGGTTTGGTAAGCAAGGTTTACCAACAAACCCCTATACTACTGGCCCTTTTGCAGGTCAAAGTCTCACCCGAAGTAGTATGGGTGGGTGCTAGAACCAGGTTTCCGCAACCTGAGAAAGGATGGGTAAAGCAAGCAGAGTAGAGCTAGATCCTGTAATCCCCGATTACCTTATTCTACGCAAAGTTAATTAAGTCCCTATTAGCATCCATGTGCACTATATCTATAGTTATACGATTGTTATATCATCAACACAGCAGTACATAAACAAAACATAACAGATCTAGATCCAAGAACACAGTACACAGATCCTTCGCAGCTTAAGGATAGAAAACACACAATACAACAATTACCAATAATTCATATAACAGTGCTCACAGATTCAGTTCTCTAACAATATGCCGCATTCATTAATTCATCAATTCTTCCTTACAATTCCAAGTCCCTTCCCAACCTGCGCACACAGTAGCAGGGTCCGCACACAGCTGGACTAGGATCTCCGTGCACACAGCCAACAGGAGTTCGTTCCCCAAAACCCAAATAGATAGCTTAAACAACAGATCGCATCAATAGCTCATCATTTCCTATCCCTTACAATACAAAATGCATCTCTATTTATAACAATCTAGCCTCGACTTTCCTATGGTCTGCAACCCATGGTTTTCGAACCCATAGTTTACCCTTTGACCCATTACAATGCATTCGGGGCTTTGACCCACCCCAAAACCCCTGCTCTAGACTAAATATAATCAAAAATAATCAAAATGGACTAGTTTCGCATCTTTTTAGAGACCCAATCCAACAGTCCCACAACACAATCTTGTGACTCGTCCCGAGTCACTGTAGCTGTCATATAGTCATTGAACCCGGTAAGGCTTGAGTCGACTACCATTGACAAAGCCTGGTATGATGTCACCGCGCAAGGTAGCTAGCTGGACTGCTCCACCATTCTTGATTGCTTTAACTGTGTAGGGACGCAGCCAGTGCTATCGAAATTTGCCTGGATGTTTCGCAAATTGGCTATCATATAAAAGGACAAGGTCACCTGCGACGAACGTCTTTTAGCGAATATGTCGATCATTCCAAGCTTTGTCACGAGCCTTCTAAACCTATTGATGAAAATTAGCAATAAACCGATCTTCCTCCAGAGCCACCAGTTGAGAAAGACACTCCTCTATGATATCGGGGTCCACCATATTGGTAAATGCTGAGATGCGTAGGCTAGGAACAACGTATTCAATGGGCATAATGGCCTCTTTGTCATAGACCATCCGGAAGGGGGTTTGGCCTATTAGCTTCTTGCAGGTCATTCGGTAGGCCCATAGAACGGAGGGAATGCGCACATCCCAGTCACTACGATCAGCATTGCAAACCTTAGTTAATGCCTATTCCAAAATTTTGTTAAAAGCCTCAACCGCCCCGTTTTCCTGAGGGTGGTACGGGGTACTCTTAGCATGGTGGATCCGGAATTCCTCATTCAAGGCTAAACCTTCTAGTTGACAAAGTGTGTACCTCTGTCACTCATTAGGATTTTTGGGCAGCCAAACCTAGTCAGGATCTGCTCAAAGATGAAATGCGCAGCAGTATCCGCAGTACAATCCTTCACCAATTGTGCCTCAGCCCATCGAGTGATGTAGTTAGTGGTGGTGATAATGTAGGGCACACCTGTTTTCTTTCCGGGCGGATTGATGGGTCCTATAAAATAAATGGCCCATTTTTCAAAGGCTTGTAAAGCCACTTGAGGTGTAATGGCATCTCATCTCGGTGTGAAGGTCATCCTGTGCGCTCACAGGTATCGCAAGATCGACAATAGGTGTATGAATCTTGATGCAACGTACGCCACCATAACCCAGCCCTCAAAATCTTTTTTGCGGTTTCACGTCCTGCGTAGTGGCCTCCTACGACACCTTCATGTGCTTCTGCTAACATGACAGGCTGTTCATGTTCAAGGACATATCTGCGTAGTATTTCATTGGCACCTAGCTTGTATAACTGACCGGTGAGGATAGAAAATTTTGCGACCCGATTATCCAATTCCTTCTTCTGCTGTATTGAATATCCAGCTGGGGCCATGCCTGTAGTGAGGAACTCAATGGCATCAACAAAGTGTGAGTCAACCACCTTAATGGTAAACAGCTACACATCTGGCAAGCCTTCGTCCAAACTAATAGGCGCTTCTCCTGTTTCAATGCGAGACAGATGGTCCGGGCCAGCATTCAACCTTCTGGGCTTGACGATGATCTCAAAATCATACTCCTGGAATAGCAACAACCAACGACAAATTTTCCCCCCCAACGTAGGCTTGTTGACCAGATATTTTAAAGCTGAATGATCAGTGAACATTTTAAAGTGTCCACCTAGTAGATAGTGCCGATATTTCTGTAGCGTGTAGACCATAGCAAATCCTTCGCACTCAGTGGTGGAGTAGTTATGTTTTGTGCTTGAGATTTTTCGACTCACAAAGGCAACCAGGTGGTCGATATCTCCTTCTCCAAGTTGAGTGAGAACAGCTCCCAAGGCGATACCCAATGCATCCACGTGTACATGAAATTCCTTTGACCAATCAGGAAATATTAGTATGGGGGTAGAAATCATCTTCTCTTTGAGCAGTTCAAAGCTCTTCCGACATTCATCATCCCAAAAGAATGAAAAATCCTTTTTTAATAGCTTTTCCATAGGCGTTGTGATCAGGGCATACCCCTGAATGAATTTTCAGTAATAACCAGTGTGTCCGAGAATAGA
Source organism: Pinus albicaulis (assembly GCA_034641835.2). Taxonomy (NCBI): domain Eukaryota; kingdom Viridiplantae; phylum Streptophyta; class Pinopsida; order Pinales; family Pinaceae; genus Pinus; species Pinus albicaulis. The sequence continues at coordinate 5,723,637 of CM076583.1, read as the reverse complement.
ACGCAGTTGTTTCTCCGTGGTGGGAACTACCAGGTTTATAATTATGGCTACCTGCGCAGGATCAACCATCAATCCCTATCGACAAACTATGTGTCCAAGCAGGATTCCAAATGGCACATAAAAAATGCACTTCTTAATATTCAAGGAGATCTAGTGTTTCCAGCACGCATCCAACATTAGTCGCAAGTTAGAGACATGTTCCTTGACTAAGCCAAAAACCATCCAATCATCGAAATAAACCTCCAGGAACTTATGAATAAATTCTTTGAATATAGCAACTACAACCTTTGAAAAAATAGCAGGTGCATTTTTGAGACCAAAGGGCATGACCGTATACTGGAAAGACCCCCATTCAGTCACGAAAGTAGTCTTGCTGCGATCTTTAGGTGCAAGCCAAATCTGATGGTACCCTGAGAACCCATCGGTGAAGGAATAGGCCTCTTGTCCACCCACGCTATCAAGGATTTCATCGGAGAAGGGTGTAGGAAAAGGGTCATGGACGCAGGCGTAATTTAGCTTGCGCAGATCCATGTAGATGCGTATTTCTCCCTTGGTCTTCTTTTCCTGGACGACCATTAGACTTACCCGGCCTGACTGCTCAACTGGTTCAATGATACCAGCAATAAGCATTTTACCCAACACTTCCTTGACCTTTTTCTTGTATTTGGGATTCAGTCGGTATGGCAGCTGCTTGCCGAGGCGCGCCTTAGGTTTTAGAGTGATATGCATAATACCGAGGTCCCCGGTGATGCCCTTGAGCTCAGAGAACTTCGTTGGAAATAGGTCTTGATATTCCGTGAGTAATTCTGGGATTTTGCCTACAATCCCTTCATCCCAATAGTCCCCAATCTTAGCCAGCTTAGGGTGTTCCTCTGTCCCAATATTAATGTCATGCAGCTTAAGCGGCTGTGTTACGTCAAGATTCTGTAGTGATGGCCCCATAATAGCGCATTCTCCTTCAAATTCTTGGACGGAAATTTTTCGAGGATTATCCTGATCCTCATCAATCGCCAAGCTCCGAAAATTGGCTATGTCGTGCATCTGCGCGTCCCATGTCAGGACCATTGGGGCGGCATGGTGGGGAGTATTCTTAAAGAAAAATGCATTAATGTCCTACAGAGCTTCGTCGAGTGTCTCTATTCCTCCAATCAACCCGAATGTCTCGACAAAGTCCTCCTTTAGTGTCTCCCAGTGGCGGGTGTGCTAGTGAAATTCCATGTCTAAGTACCAAGCGGCCGGGATAGGACACAAGGCATGAAAAAATAGATGGACACATTCTTCTATAGTTCGGTTGGACCACTTGGTCATCCAAACATGCAAATGTGCGCGGGGATCCCCAGGTCCGAGAAACACCCTGGTGCGCATGTCAGATGGAGGGGCGAACCGTAGAAGCATCCTTTCCTGACACGTTTCCCAATCCAGGAACGCTTCCTTATGGGTGTCCCACCAATGCGCAGGTGTCCCGTGCATAGCCGGATTAAGGGCCCAGAGTCATCGTTCTCTTAGCACCCTAGCTTCTAATAACCTTAGGAATTCCTGGACACTACCAGCCTCATCAAATTAGGGTAGATCTCTTACCTCTGAGGAAATGCAGTAGAGGGTTCTTGCGACCTGGGGGCAATGCAGTGCCGACACCTCGTATAACTGGTTCTGCCAACTTTCCAGTTCCTCATTAGCGTTAGAACATCATTCACTATCCCTCTAGAATATCTCGTTAGTTGTGGTTTTACTCTTGTCTTCATCTTGCGCATTCAATCTGTAAATATGGTCTAGTTCCTCCCGTTCGTAGGTTGGTTTTGTATACCGCGCGCCTTCTGCTGGATCTAGTGGTACTATTATGCATGTACCATTTTTTTTAAACACCAAGCTATGCTTTTTGAGATTGATGACACCCCCCATGTCTATAGCCCAGTCTAGCCCAAGTAGTGCAAGGTATGGATCCGCATCGTCCATGATTTCAATGACCTCAAAGTCAGCTAGGACTTTTACTCCCACGATATCTACCATGACTTTGGCAACCGTCCTAGCGGTATGATCTTTTGTTAATTCGCCATGCACAACTAGATAGTGGACCATTCCAACTTAAGTTCACCCATTTGTTGCCATGTCTACTTTGGTAGTACCTTCGCATCCGACCCTAAATCAAGAATAACTTGGTCCATCTCGTAGTCACCAATTTGCATAGTCAGCCGCATCTCTCGTCCGGTGCATTTTTTGTAGCCATATAGCTGATGGACACCTCAGGTCTTAGGATTGTGTTGGGCTGGGCTACGCAGCTATGCAGTAATACTTGAAGAGTTTCTACAACCATTTAGTTATGTAGCAGTTTCAAGCATGCCATTAGAAGGGGCTCAACTCCTTCCTTTACCTGAGGTTGGTTTGGCAAGTGCATGGGGGATGTCAGTGGTGTTTGTTCTTTGAAGGGAACTCCTTCTTGGGAGGCAAGCTCCTCTTTTTCTCCTGGGGTGACCAGCCCACTGCGTATCTCAGTTTTAACCCTTTGCACATTCTGCATAGGGGTGGGCTGCTTGTCCTGCATCTTGGCTATTAAAATTGGGCAATCTTCAATCTCATGGTCCAGCTGCCGGAAATATTTGCAGGATTTCCTGGTGGGATTTGGACATCCCTTGTGAAGTGCCCTATTTCTTCACAATTATAGCAGATCAGCTGCCCCCAACCCTGTCTTGCGCTCCCTCCCCGACCTCCCCTACCCCTTATGGGGGAGCCACCAAAAGTCACAGGGGATGTTGGTGATGCGGGATCTGACTGTACCCTATAGAGGTTTCCCTGATTTACCAATAGCTCATATGTGCAACAATTTTGCTCATCGTGCCCTACTGATTGGCAGAACCTACACCATTGTTGCTTCAGATCACCCATACTTAACCGGGGGCATTGGGTCATATCATGTAGTCCTGCTATCCAGCAGTCATCACACCAGAGTGCAGGTCCGCCAGATCTAGGGTGCAGCAAACTAGGTCCCCCTGCTTGTAGGTAATTCACCAATAAGGGACACTGGTCCTTAGCATGACTAGACACCTGACATCGCATGCACCAGAGGTCTGTACTAACTCCTTTTCCTTGTTCCGTCCACAAGCTCTTTATTTCCATGTGCATGGCTTCGAGATACTCTTGAATCTATTGTACTCCCCCCAATGTGTCGTCCTTGGGTGCGGCTTCGAGCTTCATAGCGGTTTCCAGGGCTTTTTCCTATGACTCGAAGGTCTGCTAGCCCATTGGTACTCGTAAGTGAGGTAGAAACATGGCGATGAACCATTTTTTGTGTTGCCTGTCATCATACTTGAACCCCCATTCCCTAATTTCTTTCTTCAATCATTGATCAGCCTCCCACACCGACTCATACATACCTTGCTTGAAGTCTTTTGCTTCGGCTACCAACTGAGAGTATGATTTTGGCTTCTAGAACTGCTGTCTTAGGGCATCCTTAATATTTTGAAGGGATGCACTTCCATTTTGAGATATGTACCGTATATACCAGTCCAGTGCTCTATCTTCAAAGGCCAAGGACAATACATTGCTTTCTCCTTAGTATAAACCACCACACATACATCCATGCCAAATTGACCCCACAGACTAAAATGATCATATCTTCATTTTACAGCACCTTTAAGTGAGAGTAACTAGAAGTGTACTACCATGCTCCCTTCTAGCTAGGGAAACAGACAGGGTTTGCCTGATGCAGGCAGCACTAACGTGGCTGCTTTCCTTTGGCAGACTACAGGAATGAGTGATCCTTGCAGTTGGATTTGATAATACCTACCCTCCAGGTGTTGTACTCTCCCTCAGAGTAGCAACTCATTCACATCCGTGGGTCTGCTGGTGGCCCCACTTGCATTCAGTCCTTCCTGGACTTATTTCGGTCAGACAGCGGATCTGCATTTGGTGAGCTCGAGGTCTGACCCCTTTGGCAGCAAGGTTGCAGAAAAATACAATGCCAAGCACTGGTAGAGCCTGCTTTGCGGTCAAGATCCTCCTGCCAAAATGTACTAATAGGTGGAGTCACTAGAACTAGGTTTCCGCACCTTGAGAAAGGATGGGTAAAGCAAGCAGAGAAGAGCTAGATCTTGTAATCCCTGATTACCTTATTCTACGCAGAGTTAATTAAGTCCCTATTTGCATACATGTGCACTAGATATATAGTTATACACTTGTTATATCATCAATACAGCAGTACATAAACAGAACATAATAGATTTAGATCCAAGAACATAGTACACAGATCCTTCGCAGCTTAAGGACAGAAAACACACAATACAACAATTACCAGTAATTCATATAACAGTACTCACAGATTCAATTCTCTAACAATCTTCCACACTCATTCATTCATCAATTCTTCCTTACAATTCCAAGTCCCTTCCCAACCTGCGCACACAGCAGTAGGGTCCGCACACAGCTGGACTAGGATCTCCACGCACACAGCCAGCAAGAGTCCATTCCCCAAAACCCAAACAGATAGCTTAAACAATAGATCGCATCAATAGCTCATAATTTCCTATCCCTTACAATAAAAAATGCATCTCTATTTATAACATTCTAACCTCGACTTTCCTATGGTCCGCAACCCATGGTTTTCAGATCCCTAGTTTACCCTTTGACCCATTACAATGCGTTTGGGGCTTTGACCCACCTCAAAACCTCTGCGCTAGACTAAATATAATAAAAAATAATCAAAATGGACAAGTTTCGCACCTTGTTAGGAGACCTGATTCCAACACCTCCATATTCTACTTCAAAATTTCCAGAATGTTCAAGGCATGTCATTTCCATGTTATCATTCATCCTAGGATACTTCACAGATGATCATACAGATGATTCCATCCTAGGTTTCTTATCTACTTTTACACCAGGACATCCTCCTTCTATCATCTTCAATTATGCTAAGTACATTGCTGACAATATCCATGATGAGCTGGTTAAAATACCAACTGAAGGAGTGTTTAGATACACATCTTTTCTCTTCCATATTTTTTTTGTATTTTCAAGAAGATAAGTTTCCAGTAACCCTCCAGAAGCTTTACATAGAATGAAATCCACTTTCATTCATTTTGGATATACGTTGAAGGAATACAAGTTTACTATCTGATTTTTCGACTTCTTGGTCGTATTGTTAACATGTAACAAATACTGAACAACCAAGGATTGATGATAAAAAATGAAAGAAAATTCTACATGCCTCTGAATAGACTAAAATTTGAATTGGTATTTATGTGAAAACCTACAGAAATCTACCTTGGATTTTTGGGTCTAATTTGCACCACTACCAAACTACCCAAATATGTACACCAATCAATGCCCAATACCTACTTAGCCTTAGCTAAGAGGAGACATTAAATTTTGATTTATTTTATGTTTTATGAATAAATGAATAAAGGAGGACATGTAAAACTCCTAATAAATAAATTCCCATGTAAAAAAATACAAATATGGGCTATGTAAATAATCACTTGCAGGTTTGAAAGAGGGTTGAGCCTAATATTGGGTCAACCTTGACCAAATCATCTGCGCTGTCTAGGTTGTATCACTAAGAGGCACACGGTTTTAGAAAGGCTTCTAATGAAAGGACCAAAGCTCATGTCCAGAGTGTTTAGGGTTGCAAAGCCTCTCATGTTATAAAGAGGGAGAAGACACATGAAGAAGTTGTTAACATTGTTCTATTTTAGATAATTGTACATGCTCCAAATACCATTCTGTACTAGTGGAGGATTGTGATTGGAATTCCTGTTTAGGGATTTCATCTCTTCCCTTGAGGATCATTGGAGGAGTTCTTCACTGAATTTGGCCACTATCTAGTTTGAGACCAAGCTCTATCTTTCATGAGCAGTACTGGCCCATTGAGGGTTTTGCAGCTACTATCTTTTATAGCAAGTGGCATTGTAGATCTGCTTAGATCTAATTGTTTTTTAGAGGCTTTCTCTATTGGAGAGTGTTATTCAACCTCCAAGGAGTTAGTTGATCTGTATTTTATATCAGATCTGTACTTTTCATTCCATGTACTCAGTCTCCTTCACCCTCTGCGCAGTTTCTGCTTTATACTGCGTTATTTTGTGAGAGGGCTTGTTATTTCAATTTGCTATCAGTTTGGAGGAAGATCTCTTGGTGTTAGGATTGCCTTCCCTTGGTGATCCGTGGATTGGGTTGCTGATCCATGTCTCTATAGATCTGATCTATTTCATTAATAAAAGTTATCTTCAGAAATTTCTAGGTTTTCTGCAGCATAGTATATTGTAATTCAGATCTACAGCTTATTATGCAGTATTTTGATGTAATTCCAATTGGATCTTGTTCTTAAAGTCTTGTAGCTTCCAGATCTGTATTAGATCTGATGTTTCATCCATATATCTGTCCTAAATCTGAAATTTAATTTACAGCAGCTGAACCACCTAGAAAATAACATTGTCTATGTAATTATGCAGTTTACTTCTAGTTGCATCTCTCATTTCTGAAGGGATCTTGCCCTAGTTCATTTTGTAATCAGTTGTAAAGGAAATGGAATTATTTTTAAATCTTATTTACTGATATGATACTGAAGTATCAGATATTTGTCTGACCTCCTCTAAGATTCAGTCAGATCTGCGCAATTCTAGTAGCTGGGGTTTTCATTTTACGACAGTCTCTCTCTTTGGCTGATTTCTAGCTAGTCTTGTTTCTGGGAGATCTGTTTAACATGCTTAAACTTATTTTTTTCTGCTGAAATTGTATATGCATGTCACATACAGCTTGAATGAGGGGATCCTAGCCCTAATCTATATTTTTATTGCTCAGATTATCTTATACAGTGTTTTCACTGAAGGCTTTGTTGAGATTCCCGAATTGGGATTATTCCAAGTTCTATAGGCGATCTCTGATTGTGAATGCTTCAGGTTCTCCTCCTATTTTTAGAAGGTGGCAACCATTGTCCACCTAGATCCATCTCTCTGCAGTCTTAGAGATACAAAAGGGACATTACGTTATTATGGGGCTTATGTAGCCTGACCTATGTTAGCTTTGGAGCTTCTTCTCTTTATTCTTGGAGATGATCCTCTTTCTGAGAGAAGAGGAATGCAAAGACAATTCGCCTTACTGACCTACTCTTGATGACCTTGGTAAGGGTCAGGATCAAGGAAAGGCCACAGTTGGAATGATAGAATGGAGGCAGAGGAGTTTGCAAAAACTCTCTTGGAAGCTATGCAAGATCTGTCCAAGGAAATAAAGGAGACGAGGATAGATAGAATGAGGGAGTCCCTTGGAAGACTCCATCAAGGAGAAAGTTCTTAAATGTCTTAGTTTGGGATTGGTCCACCTCTGAGCTTGCCACAAGCTCCACAGATCTCACAACACTCTATAATGCCTACCTTCTTGGCTGTAGAGAATGAAGGGCTTCAAGAGCCAACCTCTTTGGAAGGATACTTTGCAGAATATTATGCACAAAGTCAAAGGTTCAAGGATAAATTGAGCTTTCAATACTTCTGCCATCTCAAGGACCGGAGGAGGCCATTGCAACAATATAGAGATGGAGGGTTCCTTCATGGGAGGCACCACACCATGCGCATGTTCTTCTTGCCTAAGTTCGATGGATCACCCTCTTATTCTTCTAAAGCATGGGTGGAGAAGTTGGACATCTATTTCCAGCTAAATAAAGTGCCTGAAGCAGAAGCCATCAAGATTGCTGCGCTGCATTTTAAAGGAGAAGCCCACAACTGGTGGTTTCATGGACTTTATACATTGGGGCACAACAATGTGTCCACTTATGTTGAGTTCACTAGGAGACTAGTGGAAAGATTTGATCGGAAGGATCCGGAGGCCTTATAACATCTTGACAACAGCGAACAGAAAATCTTGAAATATATTTCCCACAATTTTAAAAAAATTTATCTGTTATAGTTCCATTGTTCTTTGTTAAAGGAGGAATCTATATGTTCTCTATCTGTGACTTGGAACCTTTGTCGTTTAAATTCAAGTCTACTATTACCATTTCATGATGCCATTGAAAGAACAAGAGATCTCCAAGATGCCTTGCCAAGAGCAAAGGCAACCCTTCCTAGCAAAGCCACTCACTCTTCTAAAGGGAAGGAAGGGAAAGCTGATCCACCCAAGGAGAGCTCACAGAAAAAGCTTCTTGACAATGATCTCCAGAGGGAGTTGAGAAAGAATAAATTATGTTTTACTTGTCAAGGATCATCGATGTCAGGACATGGATGTGCTGCTGGGAGAGCACATTATATTGAAGTCTTTTCTGATTGTGAGGAGGAGGAAGGAAATGATGGACCTAGGAGAGGTCACATCACTGGTGATGATGATGAGGAGGATCCATCATCATCCAGGGAAGAAGAAGGAGCATTTTCTCCAACTAGTGGGACTCTTGCTTCTTTGAGGGGAGTGCCCAAATATTTGACTCTTAGAGTGCAGGGTTCAGTTATGGACCAAAGAGTATCTATTCTTATTGACAGTGGGGCAACCCACAATTTTATTGATGCTCACTTTGTGCAGAGGAGAGGGATCCCTATTGATTCTTTTGATGGGTTCTATGTTTTGGTTCCGGGGGACAGAACTATGCAGTGCATGCAGTATGTTCCCTCACTTTCTCTAACTATGGGGACCTACAGTTTGAGGGACCACTTCTTTGTGGTAGACATACCAGACACCAACATCATCTTGGGTGTCCAGTGGTTGATTACTTTGGTAAAAGTCACCACTGATTGGAGGGGCTTGCAGATGGAGTGGGTGGATTTGAAGAGTGGGAAGCAACAAGTTATTCAAGGCATGCACACCTACCCTTCACTTGATGTCTCTACCCACACAAAAAAGATGGATTTGCGTAGTGAGGGAAAGGATCTCATGGTTCCTTCTCTCATGTTCATGAGATTTCTGCAAGGGACATTCCTACATTATGGAAAGCTTCTTGGGATGCCATTAGATTCTATGGAGAAAGCTTCACCAAGTGCTGAAACAATGGAAGAAAGAGTCAATGCGCTGTGGGAGGAAGCAAAGGGGAGGATCAACCTTCCTACACAAAATTTTGGCATGCATAATGCCAAGGGAGCAAGTAGCAACAAGGCAAGCACCACCATAGATACATCTACAGCGTTGTCCTTGTTGAGAAGTGTAGATCCATATTGGAAGTCTCAGCTCCTTGTAGAGTACTCCAAATATCTGCACACCGGGATGATTTTAGATGGCATAAAGCAAGGAGGAGGCTATATGGTCCATGAAGGGGTCATCTATCATCTTCAAAAATTATTCTTGTCTCAAGCCTCAAATATTAAGCAAGAAATACTACAAAGGGCACACAAGGAGTTCCTTTCCAGTTACATGCAATCAGCAAAAATCTACTCCCTAGTCTTGAAGAGTTTTGATTGGGAGGGTATGGAGGAGGTGCTACATCAGCATTATGATTGGGAGGAAATAAATCAGCACTTACAAGAGTGCAATAGTTATGTGGAGATGGGGCAGCCAAAGGATCCTATGCAGGATATATTTCAGCCATCTCTTCCTTCTCTCAAAAGAGGTGTGAAAGAGGATTGAGCCAAAGATTGGGTCCACCTTGACCAAATCAACTGCGCTGTCTAGGTTCAATGCATCACCAAGAGGAACTGCACAGTTCTAGAAGGGAGATTCTAATATGAAAAGGACCAACTAATCCAAGTGGTTTAGGGTTTGCAAAGGCTATATCATGTTATAAAAAGGAGGAGAAGACACATGAAGAGGTTGTTGATGAATTATATTTCTGAAGTATTTTTCTGCCTAGACAAATACCATTCTCTGCTGTTTAGTGGAGGATTGTGATTGGAATTCTTGTTTAGGGATTTCATATATTCCCTTGAAGATCATTGGAGGAGTTCTTTGCTGAAGTTGGCCACTATCTGGTTTGAGACCAAGCTCTATCTTTCATGAGCAGCGCTGGCCCATTGAGGGTTTTACAGCTGCTATCTTTTGTAGCAAGTGGCATTGTAGATCTGCTTAGATCTAGTTGTTTTTGAGAGGCTTTCTCTTTTGGAGAGTGTTCTTCAACCTCCAAGGAGTTAGCTGATCTATATTGTATATCATATCTGTACTTTTCATTCCATGTACTCAGTATCCTTCACCCTCTGTGCAGTTTCTGCTTCATACTGCGTTATTTTGTGAGAGGGCTTGTTATTTCAGTTTGCTATCAGTTTGGAGGAAGATCTCTTGGTGTTAGGCTTGCCTTCCCTTGGTGATCCGTGGATTGGGTTTCTGATCCATGTTTCTATAGATCTGATATATTTCAGTAATAAAATTTATCTTCAGAAATTTCTAGGTTTTTTGCAGCACAGTATATTGTAATTAAGATCTACAGCTTATTATGCAGTATTTTGATGTAATTCCAATTGGATCTTGTTCTTAAAGTATTGTAGCTTCTAGATCTATATTAGGTCTGATTTTTCATCAATATATCTTTCCTAGATCTGAAATGTAATGTACAGCAGCTGAACCACCTAGAAAATAATGTTGTCTATGTAATTATGCAGTTTACTTCTAGTTGCAACTCTCATTTCTGAAGGGATCTTGCCCTAGTTCTTTTTGTAATCAGTTGTAAAGGAAATGGAATTATTTGTAAATATGATTTACTGATATAATACTGAAGTATCAAATCTTTTTCTAACCTCCTGTGAGCTTCAGTTAGATCTGCGCAATTCTAGTAGCTGGGGTTTTCATTTTACAATGGTCTCTCTATTTAGCTGATTTCTAGCTAGTCTTGTTTCCGGGAGATATATTTAACATGCTTAAACTTATTTGTTTTTTATGAAATTGTATATACATGTCACATACAGCTTGAATGAGGGGATCCCAGCCTTGATCTACGTTTTCATTGCTCATATTTGCTTATACAGTGTTTTCACTGAAGGCCTTGTTGAGATTCCTGAATTGGGATTATTCCAAGTTCTATGGGAAGAGTCTATAGTTGGCTAGGTAGCCTCTAGTTCTCACCCTATTTTCAGAGGTGACAAAAACATTAAATTCCTATGTAGTACATCTCTCACATAGAATCTTGAGAATCCCCAAAAATGGACATTACATTGGTATCGAAGCTCCACTCTTGGCACAGCCTATGCTAGCTTTGGAGCCTTCGTCATGCTGCATTCTGAAGATGAAGATCCTCTTTCTGAGAGGGAGAGGAGATACCAGAATAGAAGTCATAGAAATTATGACTATACTACTGTTGACCTTGGCAAGGGTCAAGACAAGGGGAAAGGCCCTGAGTTGAATGATAAAGATAAGGAGGCGGAAGAATTTGCAAAAACTCTCTTGGAAACCATGCAAGATCTATCTAAGGAAATTAAGGAGATGAGGATAGAAATAATGAGGGATTCCCTTGGAAGACTCCATCAAGGAGAGAGTTCATAAATGTCTTAGTTTGGTACTGGTCCACCGGTGAGCTTGCCACAAGCTCCACAGATCTCACAACGCTCTACAATGCCTACCTTCTTGGCTGTAGAGAATGAAGGGCTTCAAGAGTCAACCTCTTTGGAAGGTTATTTTGCAGAATATGATTCACAAAGCCAAAGGTTCAAGGATAACTTGAGCTTTCAATATTTCTGCCATCTAAGGGACCGAAGGAGACCATTGCAGCAGTATAGAGATGGAGGTTTCCTTCATGGGAGGCACCACACCATGGGTAGGTTATTCTTGCCTAAGTTTGATGGATCACCCTCTTGTTCAGCTAAAGCATGGGTGGAAAAGTTGGACATCTACTTCCAGCTGAATAAAGTGCCTGAAGCAGAAGCAAGTAAGATTTTTATGCTGCATTTTGATGGAGAAGCCCACAATTGGTGGTTTCATGGACTTTCTACATTGGGGCACAGCAATGTGTCCACTTATGCTAAGTTCACTAGGAGACTAGTGGAAATATTTGATCGGAAGGATCTGGAGGCCCCTTTCATAAGCTTGGCCAAGCTTAAGCAGACAGGAGATGCTGAAGCCTATATTTCTGAATTTTTGAGGTTGTCTGTTATGGTTCCTGATCTTTCAGTTGCAAGGAGAGTCTATATGTTCATAGATGGCTTGGAGGAACCTTTGCATGGGTTGGTAAGTCTACCAAACCCACCACATTTCATGATGCCATTGAAAGAGCAAGAGATCTCCAAGATTCCTTGCCAAGAGCAAAGGAAACACTTCCTAGAAAAGCCACTCACTCTTCTAAAGGGAAGGAAGGTAAATTTGCTCCACCCAAGGAGAGCTCACAGAAAAATTTTCTTGACAATGATCTCCGGAGGGAGTTGAGAAAGAAGAAATTATGTTTTACTTGTCAAGGATCATGGGTGTCGAGACATAGATGTGCTGCTAGGAGAGCACATTATATTGAAATCTTCTCTAATTGTGAGGAAGAGGAAGGCAATGATGGACCTAGGAGAGGTCACAGCACTGGTGATGATGAGGAGGAGGATCCATCATCATCCAAGGAAGAAGATGGAGCATTTGCTCCAACCAATGGGACTCTTGCTTCTTTGAGGGGAGTGCCCAAATATTTGACTCTTAGAGTGCAGGGTTTAGTTATGGACCAAAGAGTATCTGTTCTTATTGACAGTGGGGCAACCCACAATTTTATTGATGCTCACTTTGTGCAGAGGAGAGGGATCCCTACTGATTCTTTTGATGGGTTCTCTGTTTTGGTTCCAGGGGACAAAACTATGCAATGCATGCAGTATGTTCCCTCACTTTCTCTGACTATCGGGACCTACACTTTGAGGGACCACTTCTTTGTGGTAGAGATACCAGACACCAACATCATCTTGGGTTTCTAGTGGTTGATTACTTTGGGAAAAGTCACCACTAATTGGAGAGCCTTGCAGATGGAGTGGGTGGATTTGAAGAGTGGGAAGAAACAAGTTATTCAAGGCATGCACACCTACCCTTCACTTGATCTCTCTACCCACACAACAAAGATGGATTTGCGTAGTGAGGGCAAGGATCTCATGGTTCCTTCTCTCATGTTCATGAGATTTCTGCAAGGGACATTCCTACATCATGGCAAGCCTCTTAGGATGCCATTAGATTCTATGGGGAAAGCTTCACCAAGTGCTGAAACAATGGAAGAAATAGTCATTGCGCTGTGGGAGGAAGAAAAGGGGAGGATCAGCCTTCCTACAAAAAATTTTGGGATGCATAATGCCAAGGGAGCAAGTAGCAACAAGGAAAGCACCACCATAGATACATCTACAGCATTGTCCTTGTTGAGAAGTGTAGATCCATATTGGAAGTCTCAGCTCCTTGTAGAGTACTCCAAAGATCTGCACATCGAGATGATTTTAGATGGCATAAAGCAAGGAGGAGGCTATATGGTCCATGAAGGGGTCATCTATCATCTTCGCAAAGTATTCTTGTCTCAAGCCTCAAAGCTTAAGCAAGAAATACTACAAAGGGCCCACAAGGATTTCCTTTCCAATTACATGCAATCAACAAAAATCTACTCCCTAGTCTTGAAGAGTTTTGATTGGGAGGGTATGGAGGAGGAGCTATATCAGCATTATGATTGGGAGGAACTAAATCAGCACTTACAAGAGTGCAATAGCTATGTGGATATGGGGCAACCAAAGGATCCTATGCAAGATATATTTCAGCCATCTCTTTCTTCTCTCAAAAGAGGGGAAAATCCCATGCCTAACTCTATGAGTATGGGAGGTTCGTATGGTAAGAAATCTGATCTTGTAGAGCAAGTTTATTTTTCTGATTTGGCACACTCTCTTACCATATGTATGCAAGCCATGGCTCGTACAAGGAGAAATGTTACAGGCATATATCATGGCAAAGATGGGGCCAATGAAAACTCCAAAGCTGGCCACTCCCTTGAGGTGCAAAGGGAGATTGTTTTTCATGATGGGTGCTTCCCAAAGGCACCTAATGAGAGTTTCACTTTCAGCCATGTCAAAGTGGCTTATGCAGAAAATATGTCATGGGAGTACCACCTATCACATTCAGATCTAATTAGAATAATGAGTGTACTGCGCTGGTACCTTATGTGGGATTCTGACCCACCTCCTCATGTGCAAATTTCAATTTGCCTTTATGTGATTTTGCTACCATACATAGATGACATATTGGTTTTTTTTATGGGAATGTATGGGAAAAGAGTCAGTAGTGTACATTTACCACATGGGATGGAACTATATCCAGTACTTCATGATACATGTTTCAGATGTGACATTGGTTCACCCATGCATATTTCTGTTGAGTTTTACACTCCTGAAGGGGCAGATTATGAACCTATCATGCTAGCATTGGAGGAGCAGTTTTTGATGTATTGCCTTGGTGAACACTTGCTTTATATGAGAGCTTTATTATTGATGGTGTCATCAATGGAGAAGGAGAAGAGACACATCTCTTACCCTACCAGTTGCTTGAGGACAAGCAACATTTTGAGGGGGAGGACTGTAATGTCCCTACTTAGCCTTAACTAAGAGGAGACATTAAATTTTGATTTATTTTATGCTTTATGAATAAATGAATAAAGGAGGACATGTAAAACTCCTAATAAATCAATGCCCATGTGAACAAAGATGAATTGGTCTATGTAAATAATCACTTGCAGGTGTGAAAGAGGATTGAGCCAAAGATTGGGTCCACCTTGAACAAATCAATTGCACTGTCTAGGTTCAATGCATCACCAAGAGGGACTGCGCAGTTCTAGAAGGGAGCTTCTAATGTGAAAAGGACCAAATCATCCAAGTGGTTTAGGGTTTTCAAAGGCTATCTCATGTTATAAAAAGGAGGAGAAGACACATGAAGAAGTTGTTGATGAATTATATTTTTGAAGTATTTGTCTGCTTAGACAAATACCATTCTCTGTTGTCTAGTGGAGGATTGTGATTGGAATTCCTATTTAGGGATTTTATCTCTTCCCTTGAGGATCATTGGAGGAGTTATTTGCTGAAGTTGGCCGCTATCTGGTTTGATACCAAGCTCTATCTTTCATGAGTAGCACTGGCCCATTCAGGGTTTTGCAGCTGCTATCTTTTGTAGCAAGTGGCATTGTAGATCTGCTTAGATCTAGTTGTTTTTGAGAGGCTTTCTCTATTGGAGAGTGTTATTCAGCCTCCAAGGAGTTATTTGATATATATTTTATATCATATCTGTACTTTTCATTCCATGTACTCAGTCTCCTTCACCCTCTGTGCAGTTTCTGCTTCATACTGCGCTATTTTGTGAGAGGGCTCGTTATTTCAGTTTGCTATCAGTTTGGAGGAAGATCTCTTGGTGTTAGGCTTGACTTCCCTTGGTGATCCATGGATTGGGTTGCTGATCCATGTCTCTATAGATCTGTTCTATTTCATTAATAAAATTTATCTTCATAAATTTCTCGGTTTTCTGCAGCATAGTATATTGTAATTCAGACCTACAACTTATTATGTAGTATTTTGATGTAATTCCAATTGGATCTTGTTCTTAAAGTATTGTAGCTTCCAGATATGTATTAGATCTGATGTTTCATCCATAGATATGTCCCAGATCTTAAATTTAATGTACAACAGCTGAACCACCCGGAAAATAACGCTGTCTATGTAATTATGCAGTTTACTTCTAGTTGCAACTCTCATTTCTGAAGGGATCTTGCCTTAGTTATTATTCTAATCAGTTGTAAAGGAAATGGAATTATTTGTAAATATGATTTACTGATATAATACTAAAGTATCAGATCTTTGGTTGACGCCTCCTCTAAGCTTCAGTCAGATTTGCGCAATTCTAGTAGCTGGGGTTTTCATTTTACATCAGTCTCTCTCTTTGGCTAATTTCTAGCTAGTCTTCTTTCCGGGAGATCTGTTTAACATGCTTAAACTTATTTTTTTTTGTTGAAATTGTATATACATGTCACATACATCTTGAATGAGGGAATCCCGGCCCTGATCTACATTTTCATTTCTCAGATTTGCTTATACAGCATTTTCACTGAAGGCCTTGTTGAGATTCCTGAATTGGGATTATTCCAAGTTCTATGGGCAGAGTCTACAGTTGGCCAGGTAGCCTCTAGTTATTAAACTCTTTTCAGAGGTGACACAACCAGTAAATTCCTCTGTATTCCATCTCTAACATAGAATCTTTAGAATCCACAAAAAGGGACATTACACAATGAGGGTTTTTGCCTTGGAATACATCAGGAAAATATTAGATTCTGATTCTATAAACTTCCTAGAAGCAAAGAAGAAAACACAATTTAAGTTGAAGAATCAAGTGGGACCCTTCATTTGTAATCATTGAGATGCAGAGACAGAAGCAGCCAAATAGTTACTAGAGTATAGATTTGAAGAGAGTTTCTTCTAGAACTATGATCCACAAGGAATACTGAGAAAAATGTGGGTTAAATGAAAACTAACACCCTACATTCATGAGAAAAAACTAGAGATTGAGAAGTTTTTCAATCAGACTAAGTGGATAGAAAACACTTTTATAAATGCAGTAAAGCAGGGTGATTATAGTCACACCTTAAAACCTACAAATCAAGGAGAAAAAGCCACCAAAAGAGTGAGAGAAGAGGGAACATACATTTCAGAGACCACCACTGAGACTAGGTTCAAGTTAAGATATAATAAAAAGCCTTAAATAAATCCAGTGGGTAAAGAAAAAGTGACTATTGAGGTTGAAGACATAGATGTCCTAGTAAAAAATACAGATTCTGCTACAATCATTACAAATAAGCCAATTACAAAGAATCTGAATGAAGAACATATTGATAATTCAAATGCATAGATGATATAAAAACAACAGAATTTAGAAGCATCATCCTCACAGACAGTAGAGGAAAAATATCTTGATATAAGAGAAAAGTATAAATAGATTAAGAGAGAGAATGAAGAGATTAAAAATGAAATTTACTCTCAATATTTGAAGCAAACACCAAGTGTACAAAATAAACTTTTATCAGCCTTTGACTACTCAAATAAAAATTTGTTCATGTCAGTGTTACAACCTATAGTGAAGACTCCAAAGACAGTTGCAGACTACAAAATGGTTGATCTAGAAGTAAAAACAGAAAAAACTCATGCACTTGATCAAATAGAATTTCACAGACAGAGTTCAGAGATGTTGTATTCTACCATTACAACCAAGGCTACGAGTGTTCAAAAAATTCATAACACAATCATAAATATGAAAAATCAAATTAAAGTTGACAAAGATGTTAGAAAATTTTATATTATGGAGCAATACAACACATAAAATATGCAGAAAATACAAGCACACAAAACACATAAAACCAGAGAGACACAGATATACGTGGTTCACCCAGTTTGGGCTACGTCCACCCCGAACAAGCAATCCTTCCTTTCTATTATCCAGCAAAAAAGAAGAGACAAAATCTACAGTAGATCTATTGTAATATCATTTGTTCTCTTTTACAGTCTCCCGATCTATTTCCCACTCAAAGAATACACATACAATACATAGTCGCAATACAATACCCTGATAAAAGCGAGGGGTTTCCTTCTAGGGCAAAAAACCCTAAACTAAACATAACTTCTACCGTCAGATCATTTGCCTAATGAACGGCCCAGATTGACTAGAAATTACTATACTTTTACAAGGCAATTTCACATCTATTTTTAGCTTCGAGGGCGCTGCCCCTGAAACCCACCGCCAGGGGGGGGCTTCGAAAAGTGCTGCCACCCCCCCCTGGACCCCCCACGGCAGCGATTAATTACAGGCGTCGTTACCGCCCCTTTCAAGGTACAGGGGTCCAATGCTGTGATACAAAGTAAACAAGATAATCAGGCTCCACACCCAACAATCTCCCACTTGGAGACTGATTGTAGCAACTCCACTGCTGCTTCATTTGCTGGACAATGACTCCTCTTTGGACCTAGCTATTCCTCATCTTCATCATCATCCTTGAAGGCCAATTGAAACTGAGCACATTCTCAGTTTCTCCTTGGTTACAACTTTTGTTAGAATATCTGCAGGATTTTGGCTAGTGTGTATCTTTTCCAGCTTCAACTCTCCATCTTCCAATACTCACCAGATGAAATGGTAATTGAGATGTATGTGTTTAGTCCTGGAATGAAATGCTGAGTTCTTTGCAAGATGAATGGCACTTTGGTTATCACTGTATAACGTGCCCATATCATGCTTCTTACCCAATTCATCCATAAACCTTTGAAACCAAATTATTTCTTTACTAGCCTGTATAGCAGCAACATACTCTGCTTCTATTGTTGAAAGTGCAACAACACTTTGGATTTTTGAAACCCAACTAACAGTTGTTTCACCTACAGTAAATACATATCATGTAGTGCTCCTCCTATTATCTCTGTCACCTGCCATATCTGCATCAACATATCCCTGTATAGCAATGTTTGAACCACCAAAGCATAATGCTTGATTTTTGGTACCTCTCAAATATCTGAGAATCCATTTTACTGCCATCCAATGTTCTTTTCCTGGATTATTCATGTACCTGCTTACAACTCCCACTGCATGTGCAATATCAGGCCTTGTGCAGACCATTGCATACATTAAGCTTCCAACTGCCGATGCATATGGAACTTTAGACATATAATCCATGTCTTCTTGGGTCTTTGGGCACATCTCCTTACTAAGTTTGAAATGGCTAGCAAAAAGTGTACTAACTGGTTTTGCATTCTGCATATTAAATCTTTTCAACACCTTTTCTATGTACTCATTCTGAGACAGTGTTAATTTGTGATTTTTCCTGTCTCTAGTTATCCTCATACCAAGGATTTGTTTTGCAGCTCCCAAATCCTTCATTGCAAATGAATTTGCCAATTTTCTTTTAAGCACATTTATTTCCTGCATGTTAGACCCTGCAACAAGCATGTCATCTACATACAATAACAATATAATATAGATGCCATCATTTTTCCTTTTCAGATAAACACAATATTCAGAGTGACATCTAGTATAACCTTGTTCAGACATAAACTTGTCAAATTTTAGATACCACTGCCTTGGAGCCTGTTTTAAGCCATACAAGCTCTTCTTTAACCTGCACACCAATTTTTCTTTCCCTTTTACCTCATATCCTTCTGGTTGCTGCATGTATATCTCTTCCTCCAAATCTCCACGGAGAAATGTTGTCTTTACATCTAACTGTTCAAGATGTAAATCTTCCGCTGCTACAAGACTTAAAATAGTTCTGATTGAATTCATTTTAACAACAGGAGAAAATATTTCATCAAAATCAATACCTTTCTTATGTGCAAATCCCTTCACCACAAGTCTAGCTTTGTACCTTTGTTTTCCTCCATCTTCTTCCTTCAGCCTGTAAACCCATTTATTCTGCAATGCAGTTTTACCTGCAGGCAACCTGACTAAGTCCCAAGTCTGGTTATGCATTAAAGAGTCCATCTCTTCTTCCATGGCTAGCTCCCACTTCTTCCTGCTTTCAACCTGCATTGATTCTTCATAACATTCAGGTTCACCAGAATCAGTCAACAATAAATAATATAATGAAGGAGAGTATCGTTCAGGGGGTCTACTTATCTTGGTAGATCTTCTAACACCACTTTCAGGTGTTTGAGGTGCATGTTGCTGTTGTGGTGGTTGCTGCTGCTGTGGTTGTTGATTATTATTATTTTCAGGCACCTTTACTTTTTCAGTTATCTCATCAAGAACAGGGTATTCCTTGCTTTCTTTTTCCTGTTTCTTTTCCTGCAACTGATTCTTATACAAGACCTTTTCATTGAATATTACATCTCTGCTCCTAATGATTTTATGATTTTCATAATCATATAAGCGATAACCAAAATCATTAACACCATATCCAATAAAGGTACATTTCTTTGATTTTGCCTCAAGATTTTTTCTGTTTTCTTTATTAATATGGACAAAGGCCTCATGGCCAAAAGGCTTTAAAAAAGAGTAGTTTACCTTTTTACCTGTCCATGCTTCCTCTGGAATACCACCATCCAAGGAACTTGAAGGCCCTCTGTTCATTAGATAAACAGCAGTATCTACAGCATCTGCCCAAAATTGTAAAAGCAATCCTGCATGCAATCTCATGCACCTTGCACGCTCCATGATTGTTCTGTTCATTCTTTCTAACACATCATTTTCTTGTGGTGTTCTTGGAACTGTCTTCTCTCTGCAAATTCCATGCTCTGAACAATACCTATCAAACTCTTTGCTGCAATATTCACCTCCATTGTCTGATCTGAGACACATCAACTTCTTTCCTGTCTCAACCTCAACCAAAGCTTTTCATTTTTTGAAAGTATAAAATACATCAGATTTATTCTGAATACAATAAATCCATGTTTTTCTAGTTGCATCATCAATAAAAGTAACATAATAACGAGAGCCACTGAGAGATGATACCTGAGCAGGTCCCCATACATCTGTATGCCCAAGATCCAATTTTCCGCTCTTCTTTTCTTTCCCAACTCTGAGAAATCTGACTCTCTTTTGTTTTCCATAAATGCAATTTTCACAGAAATCCAAATCAACATTCTTCAAACCTGGCAACAAATTTCCTGAGTGAAGAATATTCATTCCCTTCTCACTCATGTGTCCGAGCCTATGATGCCATAATCCTGCATCTGCTCCTTTGGAAGTTAAAGCATTAACAGAGTTAGAAATACCATTGCATAAATACAATGTTCCAACCTTTTCACCTTTTGCTATTACCAACGCTCCTTTGGTGACCTTCCAAGTTTTATCTATGAAAGTTCTCACACAACCTTCACTGCCTAACTGCCTTATTGAAATCAAATTTTTCTTTAGATCTGGAACATGCCTTACCTTCTTTAGTAGCCATTGGTTTCCATTCTGTTGTTTTACAGGAACTTTACCCATTCCAACAATTTTACAGGGTTTATCATCACCCAAACGAACTTGTATGAAATCTCCTTGAAGATAGTCATGAAGATATTTCTTATCACGTGTGGCATGGAATGAAGCCCCTGAATCTAAAACCCAAGAATCAGTAACATTTTCGAAAGAAAGAATCAAAGCATATTGTAACACATCACCTGTCACATTTGCTTCATGATTGTTTTCTTGCTGTGCATCTCCCTCTTTTCCCTTCCAAGATCTACAATATTTCTTTAGGTGTCCTCTCTTTCCACATTTCTAGCACACTATCCCCGATCTAGACTTGGATCTGCCTTTCCTTGATTTACTGCGATAACTCGAGATCTTTCCTCTTTCCATTCTTCTTACCCTAGACTCTGCACTCAAAGCATTACTCGATGTCTCACCAGAGCTTTTCCGTCGCATTTCCTCACTAAGGATAGCACCGACAACAACATCAAACTTTAAAGTACTAGATCTAGAGACAAAGTTACTAATGGCCATAACTAAACCATTCCATCTTTCTAGCAATGAGCACAAAATAAGTCTAACTTCTGTCAAAGTTACCCTACCAACTCTTGGCCAATCCTTTATGTCAAATCAGTACCCCAAATGGTCACCCTTGAATCCACCTTCCGACATCTTCATATTAAATAGTCGTTTCATAATAAATACCTTGTTTGAGGTCGAGGGTTTTTCATATAGTTTCGCCAATGTCTGCATCAAACCCTTTGTTTTTGTTTCCTTCGAAATATTGAAGGCGATTGATGCCACAAGGCACAACCGTACTGTTCCGAGTGCCTTTCTATCGAGAATGTTCCATTCTACGTCTGTCATGGCCGTCGGCTTCTTTGTTTTTCTGCTCAATGGTAAGTACAGATCTTTTTGATACAGATAATCTTCCATCTGCATCTTCCACAGCAGGAAGTTTTTGTCGTTAAATTTCTTGACCCTAAACTTACCATCTTCTGCCATTGCTCCCACTTGAACCAGGAACCCTTCTTTCCTATGAGTTTATCAGCCAAATATACATTTGGCTCTAATACCAGTCGTTAGAAAATTATATATTATGGAGCAATTCAACACATAAAATATGCGAGAAATAAAAGCACACAAAAAACATGAAACTAGAGAGACACAGATATATGTGGTTCACTCAGTTTGGGCTACGTCCACCCCGAACAGCCAGTCCTTCCTTTCTATTATCCAGCAAAAAAGAAGAGACAAAATCTACAGTAGATCCGCTGTAATATCCTCTGTTCTCTCTTACAGTCTCCCGATCTATTTCCCACTCAGAGAATACACATACATTACACAACCTTAATACAATACCCTCATAAAAGCAAGGGGTTGCTTCTAGGGCAAAAAACCCTAGACTAAACATAACTTCTACCGTCAAATCATTTGCCTAATGAACGGCCCAAATTGACTAGAAATTACTATACTTTTACAAGGCAATTTTACAATTGTTTTTAGCTTCAGGAGCACTTCCCCCGAAACCCCCCACCAGGGGGGGGGGGCTCCGAAAAGCGCTGCCGCCCCCCCTGGACCCCCCACGGTAACGATTAATTACGGGTGGTGTTGCCGCCCCTTTTAAGGTACAGGGGTCCAATGCTGTGATACAAAGTAAACAAGATAATCAGGCTCTACACCCAACAAAAGCCTCATTATATGCTAAAGATCTTAGAATTAAATATTTAGAAGAATTGGTCATGCAAGTTGGATATGATCCTGCAAATGTCAAAGTTGCAGAAGAGTTAGTGAAGAAAAAGAATGCTAATATTGCAGCATTAAGGAAACAACTCAAGCTTCCATCAACTAAACATCCTCAATCCAAAGAAATTATACAAGAATAGACTAAGAATGATGATATGATGAACTTAATCTTTCAGCTAACAAGACAGATCAAAGAAATGGAAATTCAAATGGACAAGCTTGTCCATGAAAGGGAAACAACAAAAGCACAGGAAGTTCCTTCAGTAATTCCTATGGTTACTACAGTTGTGCCTTCAACTCTGGCAGAAGAGTTGGCACCCAAAGTGCCACTGGCTACTACAGTGCCAGTGACATCATCTACAACTTCAGCTACAGAGTCATTTACTACAGCAGCTCAACCTTTAGATGAGGCTAGTAAACTAGTAAAATCCATAGAAGAAATGACACTACAAACAAGTGAGATTAACAGATTGACGAAAGTGATAGAAAATCTTGAAGATACAAAAAAGTTAGCCCAAATCAATGCCAAAACTCAGTAGCAAAGGGCTAATAGGTTAAATGAAGAACTGAAGAAACTACAAAAGGATTTAACTTTAAAAGAGCCAATGTCATATGTGAAAACCCAGTTGTGGAACAAAATCATTGAAGCCATCAATGAAGTGTGGCCCTCAATTCAGGTGATCTTTGAACAGAGAGATTTACTAAAGGCAACACTAGCAGAAATTCAGAAAACCAAAGATGAGCTAGGTGCCAAACCTGAGCAAGCCATAGAATTGATTAAGTTTCTCAACACTAAAAACAAGTAGGAGTTAGAAGAAATTGAGATCATTGATAGGACTGAAACAATCCTTGAAATAAGGAAATTCATTTCAAAGAAGAACCTGATGAAACAACTTGAAGAGAAATGTGAAAATATGAACATATCCATAACCAAGTTTATGTTTAAATTTGAAAATTTGAGGCAAAGAAGTTTTCCTAACATTTTGGTCATAAATGATAAACTTATTCCACAGGAGGATTATAATAAGAAGATAAGAAAATATGCAAAAGAGCAAGTGAACAAAACAGATGGACAAGGTATTCCTACAGGGAAGGTCTTACTCAGAATTTTTGAAGATTTATTTTATCTGCAGCATGAGATAAGACATTTAGTTGTCATAAAACCAACTTTTGTTAGATATACTAAGGCAGATGAAGACTTTAGGAAGATGAAGAAGATACAAATTCCAAATGATGAAGCTTGGCAATCACTAACTGGTTTACTGTGAAAGTTAAAAAGGAAGATAAAAGGAAGAAAACAGTTTGCTGGTTTTTCAGTCAAAACAGAATTTATTACAGCAGTAAAACCATTTTTACAGAGGTTAAAGAGAATCAGAGTGAAAGAGTATAAGATAAAGAAGATCATATTTCAAAACAGATTTGAAATATCTGAGACAGCAAAGAGGACACCAAGGCATCTAAATACACCTAATCTACAATTAGTTTCTATTTTATTTGAATAAATAAGACAGCTTGCTGATTTGTTAAGAAGCTGTCACTATTTTGTTGTAAAGATATTTCTATTTTCCTTAGATAATTCCTAGAAGCATTCTAGGATATTTTGTAAAAATTTTTGTAGAAATACTTCACTGTTAAACACCATGTTGAAGCACACACATGGTGTATGAGGAGGATAAACACACACACACAAGAGGAAACTCAACACAATGAAGGATAAGCGTGTAGCTCTTTTTTCCATTATACAAAGATGTACATTTATAGTACAATGGTGTGACTCTTGGTTTCATATTCCAAGGTCACTTGGACTCCATTGTGACTTTTCGCATTCCACACCTACCCATGTAGGATTAGTTGTTCCAACATCCCCCCTTAATCCGAAGGGGTATGTGTGAGTCCAAGAAAAGAGTTGTAATACAAATCTGCAAAGTATACATGGCAGCGCTTGGCTGAATCAGCTCTCTGAAATGTTGGAAAAAAGAGGTGGTTTTAGGATGACCACAAACACTGGAACGCAAAACTTGTTGCAGTTCCCGGAACTCTTCCAAAACTGGAAAGAAGCTCAAGGCTTCTGCTAGAGGAATTGTCCCTCATAAAAAAGGGAGACCTTCGACCTAAAAGAAGGGAGGTCTACGACCTGTGGTGGTTTTAGGTTGTCCACCAACCAAAGATGATGGTTTTAGGTTATCCACCAACCGAAAATGATGGTTTAGGTTATCCACCAACCAAAGATGATGGTTTTAGGTTATCCACCAACCGAAAATGATAGTTTTAGGTTATCCACCAACCGAAGGCATGCTCATGGGCATCCGTGTCTCTGGCTACATCTCTGAATCCGGAATGACGAATTGTGGCTCAGGCTCGCTTGAACTGCTGGCTACAACTCTGAACATGGAATGAGATATTGTGGCTCAGGCTCGCTTGATCTGACGTCGAAGCTTGTACATGACCACCATTTTCCCCCCTGTCAGGGACAAGGTGAGATGATGGCAAAAACTCAACTGCAAGTTTGCTCAATATCCGTGAACAAGTTCTAACATGTGTCGTAAACATCTTCTTGGCTGCTGATGCCCATTGCCAAGAAGCGATCCATCCAAGATGAATCTTTAGTTTCTTGCGGAAGGCTTGTGTCTGAGCACATTTGTCACAGAAGGAATGGGTGTCTTGACCTGGTGCTTTGGATGAAGATCCAGCGTGATCTCGCCATAGTAACTCTGATCACGAGTGTTGAGCTCACTCTGTTGTCGTGGAAGTGGAACAGGATCTGGAAAAAATGCAGGTGAACTGTCATACATGAATCCGGCACTCTGAAATATGATGGGCTTGGTGTAGTCTGGAATATTAAAAAGGACACATCCTTGTCATATCCAAGACCAGTTCGGTGCTTGTTGTGGACAAGCTCTTCCCAAGGTCTAATGATGGGCTTGAGAAGTGCAGGCTAAACTGCTACATCTGCATGTAAATCTGCTCTTGTGCAATGAACTGAATGTGAATCATCTGCAAATTTATCTTCTTTCTTCTGATGAGATTCCTTCAAAATCTTCTGAACAGAAACAGGTTCAGAATGGTGACTCTTTTGCTGAAGTTCGTCTTGTTGGAGCGGAGATTCCAACTGCAAAAACTCAATATTTTCTTGTACATCTTGTAAACAAATCTAAATATTACAAAGAGCATCCTTGCTCATTTTTATCACATCATCAACATTTGAATGAATGAGGTTATTCAAAAACACTAATGCCTCATTGATTTTGGCCATTTTCAACAACTTAGGCTCAAAAATGAAAGGGTGTCGGCTGCGACCGAAAATGCACCCGTTTACAATGTGATTCAACAACAAACACAAATGACTCAAGGGATTCTCAGAGTACAAAGTGTGCTCCTCAAATTATGGAGGGCAATCAACAATCTTTCAACTCAAATACACTTCAAGTCTTGATTGCAACTATGAATGAAGAAGCAATATCAATACAATGTCAATATAATATTTCTGCAAAATATGTCTACATTTGAAACACTAGTCTGAGAACCTTTAAAGCATTTGAAATCAACTTCGAAGTTGTTTTCAATGATGGCAAACTTGTCTTCAAATGTGAAATTATTCAAAAAATCACCCTTATGTCAATGCCACAAATCATATAATGTAAAACTCAATTTTCTTGTCATTTCGTCATTTTCTCATTATGCCATTTCTTCTTCCTTTCTGCTGTTCAAGTCTTCTTCCTCTCTCTTTGCTGTTTTTTTTTTTTAATTAATTAAAAATGGGAATTGATTAAAAAGGGAGGAATTTAATTAAGGAGGGGAAATATTAAAATGGGAGAGGAGGGGATATATTAAAATGAAATTAAATATGAAAATTAAAAAGGGAGGGGAATGTATTAAATGTGGGAGGGGTTTATATATTAAAAAAAATTAAAAATATAATGGGAATGGGATTAAAATATAATGGGAATGGGATTTATTAAATTAAATGGGAAGGGGATTAACTTTAAAAAAGAGGGAGGTAACGTATTTAAAAAGGAGGGAGTGGTATTATTAAAGGGAGGGCGTAAGTTTAAAAATATTTTAAAAATTTTAAAAAATTGGAATGGGGAGCGTTTGCAATGGAGCGTACAGTGTTGAGAGTGCTGTAATATATAGCGTATGGGAGAAGGCGGAGTAATAAGGGTGTCATGGAGAGTAAGGAAAGCGTGTGTGCAGAGTTGTTTGGACTGCTGTGTGAAGAGAGGGGCCAGTTGTAGTGTGAGAGGAGCATAAGGGAGGGACGACCGTGGAGAAAAGGTTTGCAAGGCAAGGGGGATGAGTATTGCAGAGCCGAGGGGCCGAAAGGGAGTGCTGTAGTAGAGGGTTTTAGGTGAGGCGATGTGAGTGTTTGGAGAGGTGAGGGGGTGGCGTATGGTGTATGGAAGAGTTGTATTGTGTGTTGAGAGTATGCAAATTGAAGCGAGGGCGTGTGTAGGAGATATGTGGTTCAGGAATTTTTTTACCTTTTTTTTTATTATTTATTTATTTTAAAAACAGCAGAGAAGAAGACCTTTGAAACATCAACAAATTTTTAAGCACTGAAATACAGGCAGCAGATTCCAGAAATGAAGGCAACAGTACAAATTTCAAGTACTAAATTGCCAATAAACCCAGAAATTTTTCCAATAGCTCAGCAGCAGAAAAACTCAAAATTATTTTCCATTAAAAAGCCAGAAACTTCTACTTCAGAAACCCTCTTTAAACAGTGTTTTCCAGCAACTCTTCAATGCAGAAATTAATAGAAATTGCAAGAAAAATGAGAATGAAAACCTTCAGATGTGCAGTGCTGCCTTTCTTCAAAGCCAATGCCTGAATGCTGCCAATTTCTGAATGCTGCTCCTCTTTTCAACGCAGATTTCTGAATGCTGCAGAAAATATTTGACTGATGAATGCGGCAAAAAGGAGTACAAAGTCACTGCTGCAAAAACTCTCTAAATGCTGTAAAAATGCAAATATGCACAGGCCATAAACATAAATGGCTCACTCAATTTGAAGCAGGGCCAGCAATCGCCCGCTCTGATACCATGTTAAACACCATGTTGAAGCACACACATGGTGTATGAGGAAGATGAGCACACACACAAGAGACTAAACACACAATGAAAGATAAGTGTGAGGCTTTCTTATTTTCCATTATACAAAGATGTACATTTATAGTACAATGGTGTGACTCTTGGTTTCACATTCCAAGGTAATTTGGACTCCATTGTGACTTTTCGCATTCCACACCTACCCATGTAGGATTAGGTGTTCCAACATTCACTCTTTGAAGTATTATTGTGGAATAAATTGCTGAAGATTTCTATAGTCATTTTTGTTGTACTTGAAGTCTTTTATGTTTCAAATTTGAGTAGTAGATTGGATCGAATCAATTAGCATCATATTTTAGGATTCATGTGATGAGCTATTGAAGTGAAGTATTTTCTACTTGTCATTGTTTATCTTCTTTGTTTTATGCATCCATATATGTGTTCCAAATTTGAATGATAATTCAAGAGTATTATTTCAGGATTTGTTAAAAGCACCCTGTCTTTACTATTTATCATTTCTATGTTTTCTGTTGATTTCCAAAGTAGAGAACCCTTAATTTCTCCCTCTTTCGTTTGACCTCTATCTACTACTTCCATTTTCTGGATCAAAGAACCCTTCATTGCTCTTTATCCCGATCAAATCACCTCACCAAATAGCCTTCCAAGATCTTCAAAAGCTTATCTATCTTGCCCTGAAAACGTTTGACTTTTTGACATTGATCTTAGCTCTGTCTGCTTGAATTTTGACTCCTTAGCCCAATGGACAAACAGATTTCCCACTATCCATCTCATTAAGTGATTTTTCCCACCAAACCAAATCAAACCAAAACCAAATTGCACAATCATAACTAGACTAAGTTTTATAAATCAAAACAAAGTTAAATTTTATAGAGAGAGCCCTCTCTGAACCCTAGGAAGGCTAGATCCTAGAGTTTAAAAGTTGGTCTGTGGTTACCTCTAGTGTTCTTTTAACTTTAAATCAAAATCTCACAACTTAAATAATTACTAGAGTGATAACATACTGGCAACTCCACTGGGGTTTAACCAATCCTTAGTTGTAAAATAAATCTTAAAGGAAATTATTTTTATCATCCTTTTGCCTTTAAGACTATTTCACAAGTTGTGAGTATTATAAATTGTAATTCTGGCTTCTAGGAAGATTTACTATACTATTTCTAACCCAGGTCCTAAACCTGTTGTTATAGTAGACAATCCAGACAGAATTGGGAAAAAGAAAAAATAGACAGAAGATTTAGATGCTAAAGTTTCATTAATCAGAGCTAATTCATTACCACAAGAATTAGTAAGTTTACAAGATATACAGTTTGATCTGAAATTTGAAAATTCTTTGTTCAAAATTAAATCAGAATCTGATTTAAAAATTTATGTTATAGACCTTGTTTTCATTTCATTTCTTGAGGCAAAATAGGAAAATATTACAGTAGATTCTGAATTAAAGAAAGTTAAAAATCAGGATAAACTTGAAGAGATAAATGCTACTACTCTCAAATAAATAGATGAAGCTATTGAATTAGCCCAATTGTTAGCTTACACATGTAAACCTTCTATTTCTCATTT
This sequence comes from Pinus albicaulis, assembly GCA_034641835.2. NCBI lineage: Eukaryota > Viridiplantae > Streptophyta > Pinopsida > Pinales > Pinaceae > Pinus > Pinus albicaulis. The sequence goes on along the minus strand of CM076583.1, from coordinate 5,694,538 downwards.
AGATACCACTACATCATCTATAGTTTCCACTACCATACAGTCTACAGATCCATTTATCCCTAGATATCCTTTACAACCTGAAATATCATTTCCATCATCCACTTATCCACTAGTTTACCTTCTGCTATTTCAAACACATCATTCTCATTTCCTACTAGTTCCTTATATATTCCAGTTTCATTTTCTAGTATATCCACTTCATTGTTTAGTTCATCTACCACTTTTTCTAGTTCATCATCCTATATCCCAGTTTCATCAATTACTTATGTTACTACATCAACTACTACTTCCAGTTCAGCCTCAAGCACTTCCTATCTACCCCCAAGCCAAGCTATAATTCAAGCTATGGTTGCCAGATATACTCCCCTAGTTCTTCCAAGACAACTACATGACATGCCTCAGGATTACCAAAGTAAGATACCACAATTTGATGCTGCTACACAGTACATTGCACAACAACACAAATAAAATGATAGATTACTTTGAACTCCATGAAATAGATGATTCTGATGTATAAATGAGGCTCTTTTCACAAACATTAACAAGGGAAGTCAAAAAATGGTTTAAAATTTTTACTGCTGGTAGTATAGATGACTTAGCAATTTTTCATAAAGTATTTTTAAATAAATGGGAAAAGAAGAAAAATCCACTCTAAATATTTTCTGAATTTGATGCAATGAAAAGAGCTCCCAATGAATCAGTCCAAGACTACTGCACTAGATATAACAGTGTTTACAATTCGATTCCCACAAATCTAAAACCCACTCCTGACTCTATCTTACTTAAATTTCCAAATGGATTTGACACAGACATGGCATATCAGTTAAGAAAGAGAAATGCAGAAACTTTATAAAGAATGCAAACAAATGTTGTAGGTGTAGAAGTAAACATTTTATCTAAAAAGGCCAAATTAAGAAATGAGAGGAGAGTAACCATGAAAGAAGAAGCCTCTAGTTCAGACACACAAATAGATCAATTAGCAAAGAATTTAGAGAGAATGATGGATAGATTAGACAACATAGAAAGAAGACCTCAATGGGATCATCAACGCAAATTAGAAATCCCAACTTTAGGAAAAATACAAATTCAGGAAAATCAAAAGAATCAACCCCAGATCAGACAATAAGACCCCCATTTCAAGAGAACTATGATAAAAGTTCTCACAACAATGATGAGGATGAGGATACCATAAATCTAATGGGAATTGATGACAATAACACTATCTTTCTCACACAGGAAGATCAAGAGTTATTTTAACTTCAACAACTTCAATTAGATTCAGGTGAATCATTCGATTCTAAAAAAGGTTATGATTTTGCCATAAACGAAATACATAAGCAATATAACCTTAGGAGTAAGAAAAATATTGAACATTATACTAAGAAAACAACACAAATTGAAAATAAGGAAATAGTAGAAGCCCCAACAACAAAAGTTCTGCAAATTCTCCCTAGGGAAAATAAGCAAAACTCTAGTTCTTCCCAAAAAGTTTCCAATCCTAAAATTTCACCAAGCCCTAAGATTGTTGACATAACAGATGAAGTTGTTCAAGCTACAAAAGATTCACAAAAATATGCTGCTACTAAAGCACCTAATTCTGCTAAAACAACAAACTTAGATCCTAAAATACCCACTACTAATCCAAAATCAGCAGATCCAAAAGCTGCCACTACAAAAAAAACTTCTAACAATTCAAAATCTGAAAAAACATATACTTCTTCACAAACCACTCCTGAAAAGAAAACTAGGAGCAGTAAAACAAAAGAAACTCAAACAGTTAATGAAAACATAACTGTAGAAAAACAAGATAAACCCACACAAACTACAGTTACTAAAGAAGATTTAATTCGAATAAGTAAATCACAACCTTCATTCAATATAAACTGAAATTGCAAAGTTAAAAATACCAATTCCTTTAATAGAATTGGTAAAACATGATTTGTATAAAACAACTATCACTGAAACATTAAACATAAATGATGGAGAAGACTCTATAAACTTGAATGATGATCAACCAGAGTTGATTTTTGGCCATGATGTAAATGGAAAACATCAAGGTGGATCAGTTCCTCCATTCTACATCAGTTTAACTATTCATGATCAAATTTTACTCAACACAATGTTAGATTCAGGTGCTTCACATAATCTGATGCCCAAAGCTATAATGGAAACCCTGAATTTAGACATTACAAGGCCTTACAAAGATTTATTTTCATTTGATTTAGCAAAGTAAAATTCCTAGGTTTAATCAAATATTTGTGTGTAACATTAGTTCAATATCGTGGTAAGATTATAATTATGGACGTTGTAGTCACTGATATCCCACCCAAATACGAAATGTTATTATCTCACTCATGGGGAGAAAAATTACAGGGATCTCTACAATTGGACATGTCCTATGCCACTATATCAGTTTTTGGTCAACCTAAAAATTTATATAGGGAAACATTAATGAAATATATGGTCAGTAGTGTAGAAAGGTCAATAAATTACCCAATTTACACTACACCTACTGACCTAGATTCATTCATCCTATGTAATTCTGAAACTGATAATGAAATCAAGACTAAACTAAGGGAAGAAAAGAAAACACAAAACAATGATAATATTTTTCATGAATCTTTATGGCATTCAGATTTTGATGGCTCAGTAAACAAGTTAGGAGCAGGAGCAGGAGTTTGGATAACTAATATTGAGAAAAATCATTCAGAAGGCCATGCTTTCAGATTGAATTTCAAATGCACCAACAATATGGCTGAGTATGAAGCCCTCATTTTAGGACTCCAGATTATCAGAAACTTAGGAGATAAAAGAATAGCAATAATGGGAGATTCATAGTTGATTTTAAAATAAATTAATGGTGAATATTATGTTTACAATCCTAGACTAGGCTGATATAGAGAGACTGTACTAGATTTGATTGATGATTTGTTGGAATGTAATTTCTCTGCAATACCAAGAAAGAAAAACTTACAAGTACACTCCTTAGCAACTTTTGCTAGTACTTGTAATTTACCTTTCAGCCCAATCATATGTACACTGCAGAAGTAAAACACAGACCAATAATTCCATACAACCTCAAATATTGGAAAATTTTCTCACAAGATCAACAAATTTACCATTTTATGAATAATGAAGGTGAATTTCATAATTGTAAAATAGACACTGATTGTACCATAGATCAAGATTTAGATATTAAAATTGATTTGAATATTGTAGATGTAAATAAAATAAAATTTGTTAGAACTACTAAATTTAGTCAGTCAGATATAGATAAATTAGAGAGAGTAGAAATTGATGAGATAATTGATGAAGAATCTGATATATTAAATCTCAAAGATAATTTCTTACCAAAAATTTTAACTCCTTTAGAAGATTTATTTGACTCAAATGATGTTGCTAGAAAACCCAAAATGGAGCCACTTAGATCTGATATTGAGGAATGTAATATTGGCACAGAGTTAAAACCCAAAATGATCAAACTTTCCAAAGCCTTACCTCAACAAGAAAAAGAAAAATATATTTCTCTTTTTAAGGAATTTCAAGATATTTTTTCTTGGAGTATGAGGACCTAAAATCATATGACACCAACATAATTCAACATAAAATCCCTATAAAAGAAGATCAAAAGCCCTTTAAACAAAAGTTAAGGAGAATCAATCTTGTTTTGATGCCCTTAATAGAGAAAGAAGTAAAAATAATGTATGATGCATAGGTAATTGCACCAATCAGATATTCTGATTGGGTTTCTAACCTATTTCCAACTAGGAAAAAGACAGGAGAGATTAGATTATGTGTTGATTGTGGGAGTCTAAAAAAAGTATCCTTAAAAGATAGTTATCCTTTACAAAAAATGGATCACATTTTACAAAGGGTAGTTGGTTCTTCTAGGATTTAACTTTTAGATGGATTTTCAAGATACAACCAAATATTAGTCCAACCAGAGGATCAAGCCAAAACAACTTTTACTACTCCTTCGGGCACTTTTATGTATGTAAAAATTCCTTTTGGTTTAATGAATACAAGGGCAACCTTTCAAAGAGCTATGGATATAGCCTTTGCAAAGGAAATTCATGAATTCTTAGTAATTTACTTAGATGACATAATTGTATTTTCTAAAACTGATTATGAACACTTGGATCATATTAGACAAGTATTTATTAAATGCAGAAAGTTTTGCATCTCATTAAACCCTAAGAAAACTTTATTTGGATTAGAAGAAGGTATGTTACTATGACACATAATATCTAAGGAAGGAATTAGAATAGACCCTGCCAGAATAGAAGAAATTCTTAACATCACTCCACCAAGAAACATAAAAGAGTTACAAGCCTTTCTAGGTAAAATTAACTTTTTAAGAAGATTCATTTCCAATTTAGCTGAAATAATTAGAGAACTAAATAATATGCCGAAAAAATATTTAGCTCTTAAATGGATTATTGAGGCCAAATAATCTTTTGAATCCATCAAACAGGCCTTAACCAAAACTCCAGTCCTTATAAGTCCTGACTTTAAAAAGGATATCATCATTTTTTCATTTGCTTCAAAGCACACCATTGCTGCAGTTTTACTACAAAAAAATGACCAGGGTTATGAAAATCCCATAGCTTTCTTGTTGTGTAACCAGCTTCAAAAATAGAAGAAAAGAGATATCAACGCCTTAGAAATAAGCCACTTCGAGGGGGAAACCTCCAATACATTACATAAATACACAATTCTTTGATGATACAATTTACAAAAACTCCTTTCTATATATAGGAGTCCATGGGGCCATAATGTAATCCTAGTGGGCCACAATGTAATCCTAGCCGACCTAACAATAATAATTTAAGGGCACAATAATAACAAAATGGGGGTTACAAGAGTACAATAATAACAATAAGGGGGTTACACTAACAATAATAAGGGACTATACTAGTAATATAGGGACCTAACATGCCCCTCTCCTTCAAAAAAAGTGTTGTCCTCAATGCTTGAGTAGCTCTGGGTGCTTTTGTATAAAATTCTCATCCTCCCATGTAGAATCTTCAGTGGGTAAGTTCTTCCACTTGATGAGATACTCCGAAATTGATCGATTCCGTAGTTGTCGAGTTCTTGTTTCCATGACCGCTTCAGGTTCCAATATGATTTTTCCTTCCTCATCAAGTTCTGGCAATATTGTTTGAACTGGAAGATTTTCACCTATAACCTTTTTTAAGCATGAAACATGGAAAACTGGATGTACTCGCGAAGAAGCAGGAAGCTCCAATTTGTATGCCATAGAACCAATCTTTTGCAACACCTTGTAAGGACCATAGTACTTTGGTGATAATTTATTATTCTTCTTAGCTTGCTTGAGGGACATTTTTTTGTATGGTTGTAGCCGTAAAAATACCCAATCTCCTACATCAAAACTTCTCTCGCTGCGATGTTGATCTGCCTGTTGTTTCATTCGATTTTGTGCCAAATTCAGGTTATCCTTTAAGAGTTGGAGAACTTCTTGCCGATGCTTGATGTGATCTTCCACTGCTTGAACCTTCGAATTTTCTCTTAAATATGATGTGATGGATGGTGGATGATATCCATAAAGTGCCATAAATGGGGTCATTTTTGCTGCAGTATGGAAGGAAGTGTTATACCACCATTTAGCAAGAGGTAACCACTTGACCCATTGTGTTTGTTTATCAGATACAAAGCAACGAAGATATCCTTCCAAACATTTATTTACTATCTCAGTTTGACCATCAGATTGAGGATGATAAGATGAGCTATGAGCTAATTGAGTACCCAAACAAGAAAATAATTCTGTCCAAAAATTTCCAGTAAAAATGGGATCTCTGTCGCTCACAATAACCCTTGGGCTTCCATGTAGGTTTTGAATTCTGTCCATAAATGTAGTAGCAACTATACTTGCTTTAAATGGATGAGATAATGCACAAAAGTGTGCATACTTGGTAAGTCTATCAACTACCACCATGATGACACTCTTTCCTTCGAACTTAGGTAAACCCGTGATAAAATCCATTGAAATCTCCTCCCAACGTTGACTTGGAATGGATAAAGGTTGTAGAAGTCCCGAGGTCTTAATTGTTTCCACTTTATTCTGCTGGCAAACCAAACATTCCACCACAAACTTTTGAATATCAGATTTAAGGCCATCCCAAAAAAATTCTTTCTTCACCCCGTGGTAAGTTTTTAAAAATCCTGAGTGTCCTCCTAAAGGATAAGTGTACAATTCCAGAAGAATATTTTGTTTTAGTTGGGAATTCTTACAAAGATATAAGCGATCTTTGTACCATAAGGAATCATTTTTCCAACTAAATGTATCAGATGTACTAGGATCTTGCTGCAACTTTTGAATGAGTGTCCATACATATTCTTCCTTCTTCCATTCATCTCTTGCTTCGGTTATCCAATCTCGTTGGATAATAGAAATGGCACAAAGCAATGCTTCCACCTCTTCATTCTTTCTTGAGAGTGCATCTGCAACAACATTAAGCTTTCCTTTTTTGTAGATTATTTCAAAGTCATAACCCAACATCTTTGTGACCCATTTTTGTCGCTCTTCTGAAGATAGTCTTTGTTCCAAAAAGTGTTTAAGACTATCATGATCAGTTTTTACCTTGAAGTGTCTTCCCATTAGGTAAGTTCGCCATTTCTTTAATGCATGCAGTATTGCTAACATTTCCTTCTCATAAATAGGTTTCTGTAAATACTTTCCTTTGATTGGACGACTTTCAAAAGCAATGGGTCTTCCTTCTTGCATTAAAACCACACCAATTCCATTTCCTGAGGCATCACATTCCACAATAAAGGTTTTCGTGAAGTCCGGCGTAGCTAAGACCGGTGCTAGGCACATTGCCTCTTTAAGACGTTCAAAGGCCTTAGTTGCTTCAGGAGTCCATGAAAATCCATCTTTCTTCAATAATGTTGTTAGAGGTGCTGCTATTCTCCCATAATTCTTAAGAAACTTGCAATAATACCCTGTCAACCCGAGAAATCCTCGCAGCTTGTTTATGGTTGTGGGGACTTTCCATTCCTTAGTGGCTTTAATTTTGTTAGGGTCTACTTTAACACCCTCGTGAGATACAATATGACCCAAATATTCCACCTCTTGTACTCCAAAGAAACATTTGGATTTTTTTGCATATAATTGTTTCTCCTGCAATAGTTTGAGCACCCTGTCAACATGTTCAACATGATCCTTCCAAGACCTGCTGTAGATTAGTATATCATCATAAAATACTAGCACAAATTTTCTAAGGAACGGTTTGAAAATGGAATTCATCAACCCTTGAAATGTAGAAGGTGCATTGGTGGCATGACCAAAAATTCATAATGACCCTCATGAGTTCGAAATGTTGTTTTTGGAATATCTTCAGTCTTCATTCTAATTTGATGATATCCTGAACGAAGATCCAACTTGGTAAAATAAATTGCTCCATGTAATTCATCCAATAATTCATCAATCACAAGAATGGAAAATTTGTCTTTAATGGTGAGCTTATTGAGCTCCCTATAATCCGGACACATTCGCCATGATCCATCCTTCTTGTGTACCAATACTACAGGAGTAGAGAAAGAACTTTGACTAGGTTGAATTATACCCGCCTCTAACATTTCTGCAATCATACGTTCAATTTCGCTCTTTTGGAAGTAAGGATATCTATAAGGCTTGATGTTTGGAGGAACACTTCCTGGAATCAAATGAATAGCATGATCATGATCACGAATAGGTGGGAGTCCTTTGGGAGTTTCAAACACCTTGGAATGATTGTCCAAGACTTGTTGGAGATCTGCAGAAATAGATGATTTTGATGTCGTAACTTCTAGTGAGCATAATTGTGCAATTACGCCTCGTTGTTCTTTCTTTAGAAGCTTTGTCATGACATTAGAGCTTATTATCCTTCCCGGCTTCCCTTCAATACCCCGTAATTCGACTTCCTTTCCTTCTGAAAAAAATTTCAAGAAAAGTTCTTGAAAATTAAAAGCTACCGTTCCCAAAGATTGTAACCATTGTACTCCTAGTACAACATCAGCACCTCCCATAGGAATGGAAAGCATTGGACTAGTCAATACATATTCCCCCATGGTTAGCTTGATATTATGGCGTTTCCCAGAGAAATTTATAGTTCCTCCATTTGCAACCATCACTTGGCATTCCGGTGCTGGGTATAGGAAACAATTTAATTCCTTGGCTACCTTACAATGAATAAAATTATGGGTGCTACCTGAATCAATCAACACTATTACCTTTTTCTTCTTGATATGTCCTGCTATCTTGAGAGTTTGAGGAGTGGTAATTCTTGCCAGTGCATTACATGATATGGGCGGATTCATTTCTTCCTCTTCTATGGCTGGTTCCTGGTGTGTATCCTCTTCTTGTTCATTTTCATCTTCTTCTTCACAATCTATGTAAAATGATTTCTTTTCAGCACACTTATGACCTTTGGTGTATTTGCTATCACAACTGTAGCAAAGCCCTTTTTCTCTTTTTTCTTCCAATTTTTGTGGTGTCAACCTTGTAGGTTGTGGAAATCTAGATGTAGCAACACTTCCTTCTTTATAGAATTGAGTGGTAGGCTTCCTTGTCGCCATAACTTTACATTCAACTTTTCTTGCCAACCTGAATGCCTTCTCCAATGAATCAGGTTCCAAAACGCGAACTTCATGTTGGATGTTATCCTTTAAAGTGCCTATGAAGAGATCAATCTTGTGTTCCTCTGGAATATCAGTTACCCTTATATTCAATTTTTGGAAGTCCTTAATGTGCTTCCCCACTAAACCCTTTTTTTTGAGATTTATCAATTGGCTAAAGAAGGTGTTGCTCTTTGTATCCTCATAATGTGCTATCATTTCCTCCGTAAAAATTGACCAAGTGACAATTTTTTTATGGGAGCAAAGCCATCGATACCATACAAATGTATTTTGTTCTAAATGTAAAGTTGGAATGCGTACTTTTTGTGTGTTTTGCACATTATGGAGATCAAAATATTGCTCCATCTGTAGTATCCATGTTACAGGATCCTTTCCATCAAACTTCCTTATATCCATTTTTGGAATATGGTGGTTCTTCCTGCCAACATTAGAGTTTATGAAATCATGATTAACATTTATTTTGTTCTCATCATGAGGTTCTTCTACTATATTTTCACCATTAGGAATCATTTCTGGTTTTAAACTTGTCATCAAGCCTTCCATGTATGCTTTTAGATCATTCTTCATGTTTTCCATGTTGTCTTTCATGTCATCCATCTTAGCTTCCATGCCCACTTCCATGCCATCCATCTTAGCTTCCAAATCATTCATCTTAGCTTCCATGCCTTTCTTCAAACCATCCATCTTAGTTTCCACGCCTTTCTTCAAAACTTCCATTTCATTTTTTGTTGTTCTTTGCGAGAGCGAAATTTGCTCTTGTAATTTTGATATGTCATGTTGCCATTCTTCATCTTCATGATTCATAGTAGAGCCTTATAAAGGCTTAATGGGTGTTGAATTATTTTTAGGGGCCATTTTAGAATCAAATACTGATATCTATTCTACAATATGCCCTTGGGATCAATTTAACTTGATTATTCAAAAAAATACACACATTTTTCTTGCTTTTGAGGAGCTCGATATTGAAAATGGATTATTTCTGTGATTGTAGCACTTCAATATCTAAAATTAGGTACCGATGTAGCCCTCTAAATTATCTTTCGAATGCCACAGGTCTGACCTAATTTGGATTCTCCAAGACAAAGTTGTGTCCAATCTCCCACAATGACCTAATTATTGACTGGTTCAGTAGTGCGAAATTGTACGACTTGCCACGTGTCACTTTTTCCTCCTTTGTCTCTGAAATTGATAACCAAGAAACTATAGTCCGTGTACTTGTGACCACTTTTTACGGTACTCCAATCCGATTCCCAGAGAGAGATTTATTGAACTTTTCCCACGATCACCACTTTGAGATGAAATTCAGGAGCCTGAAAAAGCACTACTTTCCACAGATCATATCTCCAAAAATATTGTGAACCAAGCTCTGAAATTTTTTGAAGAATTTCCTCATGGTTTCAGCTTCGTACCATATGAATTTCAGACTCTGAACCTTTGTACAAAAAATATTATAGCGCAAATTCCACGATGACCTGTTTAGGAGCCTGAAACAATACCTAACTTCCACAGATGATATCTCCTCAAATATTGCGAACCAAGCTCTGAAATTTTTATACAAGCTTACTCAGGATTTCGGCTTCGCACCCTAAAAATTTCAGCTTCTGAAATCTCGTAGAAAAAAATTTATAGCACAAATGCCACGATGACCTGTTTGGAGCAGCGAAACCCTAGAATCCAAAGCTCTGATACCAAATGTTGTGTAACCAGCTTCAAAAATAGAAGAAAAGAGATATCAACGCCTTAGAAATAAGCCACTTCGAGGGGGAAACCTCCAATACATTACATAAATGCACAATTCTTTGATGATACAATTTACAAAACCTCCTTTCTATATATAGGAGTCCATGGGGCCATAATGTAATCCTAGTGGGCCACAATGTAATCCTAGCCGACCTAACAATAATAATTTAAGGGCACAATAATAAAAAAATGGGGGTTACAAGGGTACAATAATAACAATAAGGGGGTTACACTAACAATAATAAGGGGCTATACTAGTGATATAGGGACCTAACATTTCTTTATCAGAACACTTAGAGATGCTACTTTGAAATACAATATTATGGAGAAATAGGCCCTAGCTTTGGTAAAGGCCATTTAATATTTCAGAGTATACATACTTTATTCTCACATCATTGCCTATGTCCCAAATGCAGTAGTAAAATACATTCTAACCCAGGATGGTCCCAACAGTAGAAGAGGTAAGTGGATTGCCACAATTTTAGAATATGACATAGAGATAAAACCACAAAACTGATAAAAAGTCAAGGTTTAGCCAAACTCATGGCTGAATCAAATTTTCATGCCCTAGACATAAATTTTATTGCCCAAGTAGATGATCAGGAAGAGATGGGGACTCCAGAGATCAGTGAAGCCTTTTCAGACTCACCATGGTATGCAGATATTATATTTGTATTACTAAAGTTACAAGCTCCTCCTAAATTATCAAGACCAAAAGCTAGATTCTTAAAGCTAAAGGCAGTAAGATTTTGTATTTTAGACAATGTACTTTTTTGGAAAGATTAAAGTGCGATTTTATTAAATTTTTTGTTAAAGAAGAAGCTGAAAAAGTATTACAAGAATTTCATGCAGGTGACTGTGGAGGACATCTCTACTAGAAAAATACTACAGACAAAATCCTGAGAGCTAGTTTTTACTGGCCTACTTTGTTTGCAAATGTTAAAAATTATGTGACCTCCTGTCACAAGTACCAAATATTTGAGGGTAAGAAAAAGCTGCTACCCCTGCCCTTAAATCTCATCTCAACAGAAATGCCATTTCAAAAATGGGGTCTTGACTTCATTGGTGAAATTCACCCCCCATCATCATCCCAACATAAGCGAATTCTGACAGCCACTAACTATTTTACCAAGTGGATTGAAGCCATGCCCTCTAGGCAAGCCACGTATACTATCATTATCTCCTTTTTAGAAAGCAACATACTTTCAAGATTTGGATGTCCCCAAAAGATAATTATTGACAATGCAGTAGCATTCAAATCTAAAAAGATGATTGAATTTTTCCATAAATATCACATCACCTTAGACCATTCTACTGCATATTACCCTCGAGGTAATGGCCTAGTTAAATCTTCAAATAAAAGCCTTGTAAACATCATCAAAAAGTTACTCGAAGATAACAAAAATACTTGGAACAAGAAGTTAGTCAATGCCTTATGGGAGGATAGACTTACAACTAAAAAATCTATTGGTACATCCCCTTACCATCTTGTATATGGAATGGATGTTGTTTTTCCATCTTCCCTAGGAGTGCTAGTAATGAAGATTATCCAAAAGTTACAAGTTGAAACAAATGACATTCAAAGAAGGATTAATCAAACTATTCACTTGCAACAAAAAAGAGAAGAAGTTTATATTAAGTCTCAAGTTATCCAGGATAAGATAAAGAAATTTTTTGATAAAAAAAGTAAAGAAGATGATTTCTACATTGGAGACAATGTGTTAAAATGGGATTCAAGAAGAGCAGATAAAGGTAAACATGGAAAATTTGTTTTTCTATGGAAAGGACCTTATCTTATTTATGGTTACAGAGGTAACAATGCTTTCTTTTTAAAAGAAACGGATGGATCAACAATGCTAGATGGACCAGTAAATGGAAGAATACTAAAGCACTATTACTCCTCTGAGATAAAAAAAATAGTTAGTTTCATTTACTTTGATCATTGTACATATACATTGAAGATTTGAGATTGTATTGGCTATTTTCCTAACAAATTTGAAGCCCAGAGAGAAGGCCCTAAGCTTTGAGAGGTAAAATATCATAAGTATGAATAATTGCAGATATAAGAAGACAATTACAAGGTCATCACAGTCAAAATTCAAAGGCTACTTGTCTTAAAGTTCTTGAAATTTCACCTTGAAATGCCATCCCCATGTGGAGCCACTGTTAGGGTCCTATAATAATAGGATTCATAATTTTTGAATTGACTTTGATAGTCTTGTAAAAAATGTACATACCTTGCTTTATGCAAGTTGTTTTCCCATATTTGAAAATAATAAAAAATGAAAAGAGGGTAAAAAGTCCTAAAATAAATATCAAAGGACTTAGAAAATAAAAGATAAAAAGATAATAAAATAGACCCCAAAAGAGAAAAAAGAGATAAAATAAGACATGAAAGTGAGCAAGTCAAAATGCCACTACTATTTACTTTACTACTGATTATGTGCAGATTGTCAATAAATGCCACAATCCATGATCAATTAAATAGTTTAATCTTAAATTTTCATGTTTCGAATTTCATGTTTTAGATAGAGAATAAAGATATGTCAAACCGTATAAACTTGACAAATCAGTAGATAGTTAGAGAATAAATGAGGAGCTCAACAGTTTAATCTAAGCCCTTGGATGAAATAAGGTTAGACTTAGATAGTTTTTATGCTTTGAAATAAAAATGGATTTAGGGTTGCAAGCTTAAATGCACCCATGAAAATGAAGTAAAAAAAAATGTTAAAAATAATGATGGGTAGGTAGAAATAAGTTGTGCAAGGCATGTAATAAAGCATCATCGGAGCAAAATTACTAATTTCCCCTCCCCCACAATGATCCAGTATTCTAAACCTTTAGTTAAAGAGGCTCAGAGAATTTCTCTTACTTCTGTTGGGACCGGACCCAAGGCTTGATAGCTAATTGGTTAATAATATTAAATTCCCTACATAAAACCCATCTCATCAGCATATTCACCCTTTTCCAAGATTATAATCCCTTTTCCTAAGTAAAACACATTTTTGCTTAGTAAAAGTAAAAACCTTACATAATTAATTTCATCTTCATTCAAAAAACACTCAAAAAACCTATAAGATACATTTATCCTAAGTTTATGTGTAAAGAATAAAAAGTGGGACAAAATATGCTAAATGACCTATTTTACACTTTACTTAGCTTAAATCTATGTATTTTAAATTCATTTCATACATTACATCTTCATTTCATATTAACTACTAACCTAAAGTATTAAATCCCTATATCATAACCCTCCCGTAATTATTAAATCATTTATATATAAATATCCCAAAACCCACTTATTTTAATTGTAAGCCTATTTTTATATTATCCCATGGTGAAACAAAATCCGCCCTTTCCCCATAGGTTTAAACATATCAAAATTATAAATATCATGCCCCTATGGTTTTAAAACACATAAAAATGTTTTATTAACCATATATATATATATATCCTGCCAATCGAATAAATCAATGTTTATTTGTTATAAATATACATTTACAATGTTAAATAACATTCCCGTGCCATTGATTATTAACATTCGATTAAATGTTTTATTTAAAAAATATAACATTACCCTACCATATTAACAAAGTAAAACATTAGTTTATTCATCATAAACTATGTTTTAAAATACATTTTTTAACCCTGCCGCATCAATAAAACCTTGGGCCCCATGCCCTAATACAGAGCAACTTCCATAGCCAATCTTAGTTGTTCGCATCGAAGCTTCCAGATCTAACGAACGAAAGACCATATCACAATTTAAGTTGCGCGACTATAATACATTTCCTGACCATGCGAAATGGGTTGTTTCGCCCTTTCCTCTCTCCTCCCAGTGGCCCAGTTCTATTGGATCGCATTTGATCCAACTAAAACCACATAACAGTTTAATCCAACGCGATAACCACTTACTGTTTTCGCCTTTGAAAGCTAGAAAACCACCATCATCTGATACGATCGCCATTAATTGCAGGTACTTTAAACCTAAAATGTCAAATAAACTCCGAAAAGCACCATTGATTTCTTTTTCTACATTTTCCGACTACATTGCTCCTCCCAACTTAGAAAACGGAGCCTCTGCTTTGTTTTTAAGCCTAGAACCTAAAAAAATCTTGCATTTGTTGTTGAAGACTGTTGAAAGACTCAAATTGCTTCCAGAGACCAGAAAAGATACCAAGGACCTGTCAAACAATTCAGAACCTGTTTAAACAACCAAATACATGCATAAACAGGTATTTTCTGAGAAAATCAAGCCTTTTTCATTCTGAAAAGGAATTACTAAAGAATTTGAATACACTATAATCCTAATTTCTCCAAGAAAGCCTTTAATTGCCGAGAAAGAGCCTAAACTCTATCAAAAATTTTGATAAAACATTATTTTATACTGCATTCAATTTTAAAGGAAAATATTGAGTTACAGGAATATCTCATGGCAAAGATGGGGCCAATGAAAACTCCAAAACTGGCCACTCCCTTGAGGTGCAAAGGGAGATTGTTTTTCATGATTGGTGCTTCCCAAAGGCACCTAATGAGAGTTTCACTTTCAGCCATGTCAAAGTGGCTTATGCAGCAAATATGTGGTGGGAGTACCACCTATCACATTCAGATCTACTCATAACAATGAGTGTACTACGCTGGTACCTTATATGGGATTGTGACCCACCTCCTCATGTGCAAATTTCAATTTGCCTTTATGTGATTTTGCTACCATACATAGATGACATATTGGTTTTGTTTATGGGAATGTATGGGCAAAGAGTCAGTAGTGTACATGTACCACATGGGATGGAACTATATCCAATACTTCATGATACATGTTTCAGATGTGACATTGGTTCACCCATGCATATTTCTGTTGAGTTTTACACTCCTGAAGGGGCAGACTATGAACCTATCATGCTAGCATTGGAGGAGCAGTATTTGATGTATTTCCTTGGTGAACACTTGCTTTAGATGAGAGCTTTATTCTTGATGGTTTCATCAATGGAGAAGGAGAAGAGACACATCTCTTACCCTACCAGTTGCTTGAGGACAAGCAACATTTTGAGGGGGAGGACTGTAATGTCCCTACTTAGCCTTAACTAAGAGGAGACATTAAATTTTGATTTATTTTATGCTTTATGAATAAATGAATAAAGGAGGACATATAAAACTCTTAATAAATCAATTCCCATGTGAACAAAGATGAATCTAGGCTATGTAAATAATCACTTGCAGGTGTGAAAGAGGATTGAGCCAAAGATTGGGTCCACCTTGACCAAATCAACTGCGTTGTCTAGGTTCAATGCATCACCAAGAGGGACTGCGCAGTTCTAGAAGGGAGCTTCTAATGTGAAAAGGACCAACTCATCCAAGTGGTTTAGGGTTTGCAAAGGCTATCTCATGTTATAAAAAGGAGGAGAAGACACATGAAGAGGTTGTTGATGAATTATATTTTTGAAATATTTGTCTGCTTAAACAAATACCATTCTCTGTTGTTTAGTGAAGGATTGTGATTGGAATTCATGTTTAGGGATTTCATCTCTTCCCTTGAGGATCATTGGAGGATTTCTTTGCTAAATTTGGCCACTATCTGGTTTGAGACCAAGCTCTATCTTTCATGAGCAGCGCTGATCCATTGAGGGTTTTGCAGCTGCTGTCTTTTGTAGCAAGTGGCATTGTAGATCTGCTTAGCTCTAGTTGTTTTTTAGAGGCTTTCTCTATTGGAGAGTGTTCTTTAGCCTCCAAGGAGTTATCTGATCTATATTTTATATCATATCTATACTTTTCATTCCATGTACTCAGTCTCCTTCACCCTCTGCGCAGTTTCTGCTTCATACTACGTTATTTTGTGAGAGGGCTTGTTATTTCATTTTGCTATCAGTTTGGAGGAAGGTCTCTTGGTGTTAGGCTTGCCTTCCCTTGGTTATCCATGGATTGGGTTGCTGATCCATGTCTCTATAGATCTGATCTATTTCAGCACTAAAATTTATCTTCAGAAATTTCTGGGTTTTCTGCAGCATAGTATATTGTAATTCAGATCTACAGCTTATTATGCAGTATTTTGATGTAATTCCAATTGGATCTTGTTCTTAAAGTCTTGTGGCTTCCAGATATTTATGAGATCTGATTTTTCATCCATGTATCTGTCCTAGATCTGAAATGTAATGTACAATAGTTGAACCACCTGGAAAATAACGCTGTCTACGTAATTATGCAGTTTACTTCTAGTCGCAGCTCTCATTTTTGAAGGGATCTTGCCCTAGTTATTTTTGTAATCAGTTGTAAAGGAAATGGACTTATTTGTAAATCTGATTTACTGATATAATACTGAAGTATCAAATCTTTGGCTGAGCTCCTCTGAGCTTCAGTCAGATTTGCGCAATTCTAGTAGTTGGGGTTTTCATTTTACTGCAGTCTCTCTCTTTGGCTGATTTCTAGATAGTCTTGTTTCCGGGAGATCTATTTAACATGCTTAAACTTATTTGTTTCTGCTGAAATTTTATACACATGTCACATACAGCTTGAATGAGTGGATCCCGGCCCTGATCTACATTTTCATTCCTCATATTTGCTTATACAGTGTTTTCACTGAAGGCCTTTTTGAGATTCCTGATTTGGGATTATTCCAAGTTCTATGGGCAGAGTCTACAGTTGGCCAGGTAGCCTCTAGTTCTCACCCTATTTTTAGAGGTGACACAACCAGTAAATTCCTCTATAGTCCATCTCTGACATAGAATCTTGAGAATCCCCAAAAAGGGACATTACACAATGAGGGTTTTTGCCTTGGAATACATCAGGAAAATATTAGATTCTGATTCTATCAACTTCCTAGAAGCAAAGAAGAAAACATAATTTAATTTGAAGAATCAAGTGGGACCCTTCATTTGTAATCATTGAGATGCAGAGAGAGAAGCAGCCAAATATTTACTAGAGTACATATTTGAAGAGAGTTTTTCCTAGAACTATGATCCACAAGGAATACTGAGAAAAATGTGGGTTAAGTGGAAACTAACACCCTACATTCATGAGAAAAAACCAGAGATTGAGAAGTGTGTCAATCAGACTGAGTGGATAGAAAACACTTTTATAGATGTAGTAAAGCAGGGTGATACTAGTCACACCTTAAAAACTGCAAATCAAGGAGAAAAAGCCACCAAAAGAGTCAGAGAAGAGGGAACATACATTTCAGAGACCACCACTGAGACTAGGTTCAAGTTAAGAAAAAGTGACTATTGAGGTTGAAGACATAGATGTCCTAGTAACAAATACAGATCCTGCTACAGTCATTACAAATAGACCAATTACAAAGAATCTGAATGAAGAACATATTGATAATTCAAATGCACAGATGATATAAAAACAACAGAATTTAGAAGCATCATCCTCACAAATAGTAGAGGAAAAAGATCTTGATATAAGAGAAAAGTATAAATAGATTAAGACAGAGAATGAAGAGATTAAAAATGAAATTTACTCTCAATATTTGAAGCAAACACCAAGTGTACAAAATAGACTTTTATCAGCCTTTGACTACTCAAATAAAAAGTTGTTCATGTCAGTGTTACAGCCTACAGTGAAGACTCCAAAGGCAATTGCAGACTACAAAACGGTTGATATAGAAGTACAAACAGAAAAAATTCATGCACTTGATCAAATACAATTTCACAGACAGAGTTCAGAGATGTTTTATTCTACCATTACAACCAAGGCTATCAGTGTTCAAAAACTTCAGAACACAATCATAAATATGAAAAATCAAATTAAAGTTGACAAAGCTGTTAGAAAATTATATATTATGGAGCAATGCAACACATAAAATATGCGGAAAATACAAGCACACAAAACACATAAAACCAGAGAGATAGTGGACACAAATATACATGGTTCACCCAGTTTGGGCTATGTCCACCCCGAACAGCCAGTCCTTCCTTTCTATTATCCAGCAAAAAAGAAGAGACAAAATCTACAGCAGATCCGCTGTAATATCCTTTGTTCTCTCTTACAGTCTCCCGATCTATTTCCCACTCAAAGAATACACATACAATACATAGCCGCAATACAATACCCTCATAAAAGCGAGGGGTTTCCTTCTAGGGAAAAAAACCCTAAACTAAACATAACTTCTACCGTCAGATCATTTGCCTAATGAACGGCCCAGATTGACTAGAAATTACTATACTTTTACAAGGAAATTTCACATATGTTTTTAGCTTCGAGGGCGCTGCCCCTGAAACCCACCGCCAGGGGGGGGCTTCGAAAAGTGCTGCCACCCCCCCTGGACCCCCCACGGCAGGGATTAATTACAGGCGGCGTTACCGCCCCTTTTAAGGTACAGGGGTCCAATGTTGTGATATAAAGTAAACAAGATAATTAGGCTCCACACCCAAAAATCTCCCACTTGGAGACTGATTGTAGCAACTCCACTGCTGCTTCATTTGCTGGACAATGACTCCTCTTCGGACCTAGCTATTCCTCATCTTCATTGTCATCCTTGAAGACCAATTGAAACTGAGCGCATTCTCAGTTTCTCCCTGGTTACAACTTTTGTTAGAATATATGCAGGATTTTGGCTAGTGTGTATCTTTTCCAGCTTCAACTCTCCATCTTCCAATACTGACCAGATGAAATGGTATTTGAGATGTATGTGTTTAGACCTAGAATGAAATGCTGAGTTCTTTGCAAGATGAATGGCACTTTGGTTATCACTGTATAACGTGCCCATATCATGCTTCTTACCCAATTCATCCATAAACCTTTGTAACCAAATTATTTCTTTACTAGCCTCTGTAGCAGCAACATACTCTGCTTCTGTTGTTGAAAGTGCAATAACACTTTGGATTTTTGAAACCCAACTGACAGCTATTCCACCTACAGTAAATACATATCCTGTAGTGCTCCTCCTTTTATCTCTGTCACCTGCCATATCTGCATCAACATATCCCTGTAGAGCAATGTTTGAACCACCAAAGCATAATGCTTGATTTGTGGTACCTCTCAAATATCCGAGAATCCATTTTACTGCCATCCAATGTTCTTTTCCTAGATTGTTCATGTACCTGCTTACCACTCCCACTGCATGTGCAATATCAGGCCTTGTGCAGACCATTGCATACATTAAGCTTCCAACTGCTGATGCATATGGAACTTTAGACATATAATCCATGTCTTCTTGGGTCTTTGGGCACATCTCCTTACTAAGTTTGAAATGGCTGGCAAAAGGTGTACTAACTGGTTTTGCATTCTGCATATTAAATCTTTTCAACACCTTCTCTATGTACTCATTTTGAGACAATGTTAATTTGCGATTTTTCCTGTCTCTAGTTATCCTCACACCAAGGATTTGTTTTGCAACTCTCAAATTCTTCATTGCAAATGAATTTTCCAATTTTCTTTTGAGCACATTTATTTCCTGCATGTTAGATCCTACAACAAGAATGTCATCTACATACAATAACAATATAATATAGCTGCCATCATTTTGCCTTTTCAGATAAACACAATGATCAGAGTGACATCTAGTATAACCTTGTTCAGACATAAACTTGTCAAATTTTAGATACCACTGCCTTGGAGCCTGTTTTAAGCCATACAAGCTCTTCTTTAGCCTGCACACTAGTTTTTCTTTCCCTTTGACCTCATATCCTTCTTGTTGCTCCATATAGATCTCTTCCTCCAGATCTCCACGGAGAAATGTTGTCTTTACATCTAACTATTCAAGATGTAAATCTTCTACTGCTACAAGACTTAAACTAGTTCTGATTGAAGTCATTTTAATAATAGGAGAAAATATTTCATCAAAATCAATACCTTTCTTCTATGCAAACCCCTTCACCACAATTCTAGCTTTGTGCCTCTGTTTTCCTCCATCTTCTTCCTTCAGCGTATAAATCCATTTATTCTTCAATGCAGTTTTACCTGCAGGCAACCTGACTAAGTCCCAAGTCTGGTTATGCATTAAGGAGTCCATCTCTTCTTCCATGGCTAGCTCCCACTTCTTCCTGCTTTCAACCTGCATTGCTTCTTCATAACATTCAGGTTCACCAGAATCAGTCAGCAATAAATAATATAATGAAGGAGAGTATCGTTCAGGGGGTCTACTTATCCTGGTAGATCTTCTAACACCACTTTCAGGTGTTTGAGGTGCTTGTTGCTGTTGTGGTGGTTGTTGCTACTGTGGTTGTTGATTATTATTATTTTCAGGCACCTTTACTTTTTCAGTTATCTCATCAAGAACTATGTATTCCTTTCTTTCTTTTTCCTGTTTCTTTTCCTACAACTGATTCTTATACAAGACCTTTTCATTGAATATTACATCTCTGCTCCTAATGATTTTGTGATTTTCATAATCATATAAGCGATATCCAAAATCATTAACACCATATCCAATAAAGGTACATTTCTTTGATTTTGCCTCAAGCTTTGTTCTATTTTCTTTATTAATATGGACAAAGGCCTCACAGCCAAAAGGCTTTAAAAAAGAGTAGTTTACCTTTTTACCTGTCCATGCTTCCTCTGGAATACCACCATCCAAGGAACTTGAAGGCCCTCTGTTCATTAGATAAATAGCAGTATCTACAGCATCTGCCCAAAATTGTAAAGGCAATCCTGCATGCAATCTCATGCACCTTGCACACTCCATGATTGTTCCGTTCATTCTTTCTGACACATCATTTTCTTGTGGTGTTCTTGGAACTGTCTTCTCTCTGCAAATTCCATGCTATGAACAATACCTATCAAACTCTTTGCTGCAATATTCACCTCCATTGTCTGATCTGAGACACATCAACTTCTTTCCTGTCTCAACCTCAACCAAAGCTTTCCATTTCTTGAAAGTATCAAATACATCAGATTTATTCTGAATACAATAAATCCATGTTTTTCTAGTTGCATCATCAATGAAAGTAACATAATAACGAGAGCTACCGAGAGATGATACCTGAGCAGGTCTCCATACATCTGTATGCACAAGATCCATTTTTTTGCTCTTCTTTTCTTTCCCAACTCTGAGAAATCTGACTCTCTTTTGTTTTCCATAAATGCAATTTTCACAGAAATCCAACTCAGCATTCTTCAAACCTGGCAACAAATTTCTTGAGTGAAGAATCTTCATTCCCTTCTCACTCATGTGTCTGAGCCTATGATGCCATAATCCTGCATCTGCTCCTTTGGAAGTTAAAGTATTAACAGAGTTAGAAATACCATTGCATAAATACAATGTTCCAACCTTTTCACCTTTTGCTATTACCAGCGCTCCTTTGGTGACCTTCCAAGGTTTTATCTATGAAAGTTCTCACACAACCTTCACTGCCTAACTGCCTTGTTGAAATCAAATTTTTCTTTAGATCTAGAACATTCCTTACCTTCTTTAGTAGCCATTGGTTTCCATTCTGTTGTTTTACAGGAACTTTACCCATTCCAACAATTTTACAGGGTTTATCATCACCCAAACGAACTTGTATGAAATCTCCTTGAACATAGTCATGAAAATATTTCTTATCTCGTGTGGCATGGAATGAAGCCCCTGAATCTAAAACCCAAGAATCAGTAACATTTTCGAAAGAAAGAATCAAAGCATATTGTAACACATCACCTGTAACATTTGCTTCATGATTGTTTTCTTGTTGTGCATCTCCCTCTTTTCCCTTCCAAGATCTACAATCTTTCTTTAGGTGTCCTCTCTTTCCGCATTTCTAGCACACTATCCCAGATCTGGACTTGGATCTGTCTTTCCTTGATTTACTGCGATAACTCGAGATCTTTCCTCTTTCCATTCTTCTTACCCTAGACTCTGCACTCAAAGCATTACCCGATGTCTCACCAGAGCTTTTCCGTCGCATTTCCTCGCTTAGGATAGCACCGACAACATCATCAAACTTTAAAGTACTAGATCCAGAGACAGAGTTACTAATGGCCATAACTAAACCATTCCATCTTTCTAGCAATGAGCACAAAAATAACAGAGCTCTAACTTCATCATCAAAGTTTACCCCTACAAAACTTAACTGACTGGTAACTGTATTAAAATCATTTAAATGGTCTGTAGTAGATCCACCTTCCGACATCTTCATATCAAATAATCGTTTCATAATAAATACCTTGTTTGAGGTCAAGGGTTTTTCATACAGTTTCGCCAACGTCTGCATCAAACCCTTTGTTTTTGTTTCCTTCGAAATATTGAAGGCGATTGATGCCGCAAGGCACAACCGTACTATTCCGAGTGCCTTTCTATCGAGAATGTTCCATTCTATGTCTGTCATGGCCGTCGGCTTCTTTGTTTTTCTGCTCAATGGTAAGTACAGGTCTTTTTGATACAGATAATCTTCCATCTGCATCTTCCACAGCAGGAATTTTTTGTCGTTAAATTTCTTGACCCTAAACTTACCATCTTCTGCCATTTCTCCCACTCGAACCAGGAACCCTTCTTTCCTGTGAGTTTATCAGCCAAATATACATTTGGCTCTGATACCAGTCGTTAGAAAATTATATATTATGGAGCAATTCAACACATAAAATACGCGAGAAATAAAAGCACACAAAACACATAAAACTAGAGAGACATAGATATATGTGGTTCACCCAGTTTGGGCTACGTCCACCCCGAACAGCCAGTCCTTCCTTTCTATTATCCAGCAAAAAAGAAGAGACAAAATCTACAGTAGATCCGCTGTAATATCCTCTGTTCTCTCTTACAGTATCCCGATCTATTTCCCACTCAGAGAATACACATACAATACACAGCCTTAATACAATACCCTCATAAAAGCAAGGGGTTGCTTCTAGGGCAAAAAACCCTAAACTAAACATAACTTCTACCGTCAAATCATTTTCCTAATGAACGGCCCAAATTGACTAGAAATTACTATACTTTTACAAGGAAATTTTACAACTGTTTTTAGCTTCAGGAGTGCTGCCCCGGAAATCCCTCGCCAGGGGGGGGGGGGCTCCGAAAAGCGCTGCCGACCCTCCTGGACCCCCCACGGTAGCAATTAATTACGGGCGGCGTTGCCGCCCATTTTAAGGTACAGGGGTCCAATGCTGTGATACAAAGTAAACAAGATAATCAGGCTCCACACCCAACAAAAGCCTCATTATATGCTAAAGATCTTAGAATTAAATCTTTAGAAGAATTGGTCATGCAAGTTGGATATGATCCTGCAAATTTCAAAGTTGCAGAAGAGTTAGTGAAGAAAAAGAATGCTAATATTGCAGCATTAAGGAAACAACTCAAGCTTCCATCAACTAAACATCCTCAATCCAAAGAAATTATACAAGAATAGACTAAGAATGATGATATGATGAACTTAATCTTTCAGCTAACAAGACAGATCAAAGAAATGGAAATTCAAATGGACAAGCTTGTCCATGAAAGGGAAACAACAAAATCACAGGAAGTTCCTTCAGTAATTCCTATGGTTACTACAGTTGTGCCTTCAACTCTGGCAGAAGAGTTGGCACCCAAAGTGCCACTGGCTACTACAGTGCCAGTGACATCATCTACAACTTCAGCTATAGAGTCATTTACTACAGCAGCTCAACCTTCAGATGAGGCCAGTAAACTAGTAAAATCCATAGAAGAAATGACACTACAAACAAGTGAGATTAACAGATTGAAGAAAGTGATAGAAAATCTTGAAGATACAAAAAAGTTAGCCCAAATCAATGCCAAAACTCATTAGCAAAGGGCTAATAGGCTAAATGAAGAACTGAAGTGTAGGTTTTAACCCTGAACAGAAATTATCTACACACGAATATTATAACAGAAAATAAACAATAGCGAGAGCATAAAACATAAAACAGATAAACACAGAGATTTTCCCTTGGATCCCAAATTGGGACTACCAGCTTGATTTTTCATTATGATCCTTTTAGTGTTACAACACATATATATACATGCCGAAGCATACATACACCCCAATCCATTAACCCTGGATTAGAACATAAACGTAGTTCCCTTGACCGGATCTACAAAATACCAGGGGCCGAAAACCATCGAACCCCAAAACCATGTGCAAAACCATGCACAAAACCATGGGCGGATCCGCCCATGAGTGGGTCCGCACAAAAAACAAATTTTGGCCGGGGCGCTGCCCCGGACCCCAACGGTGGGGACTGCTTCGCCCCTCGTGACCCCCCAGCTACGCCCGACGCAACATACAACGCGTGGGGCTAATCGTGGAAAGAATATAACACATACCCAACATTCTCCCACTTGTTATTTTCTTTCCACAGGGGGCCACAGGAGAGCTTAGTCATTGGGCCAATTCTTCAACACCCATTGTTTCTCTACACCAAGAGAACTTCTGAGTGCTCACAGACTTCGTCAATGCATCTGCAACATTCTTCAAAGTGTCCACCTTTACCAGTAACACCCCTTTAGCCTCAACCATATCTCTAACAAAGTGATATTGAACATCAATGTGCTTTGTCTTTGAATGATAAGCAGGGTTCTTAGCCAAGAAAATTGCACTTTGGCTATCAAAGTCTATCCTTATAGCTTGCTGTACCAACCCCATACTTGAACACAATCTCTGCAACCAAATTGCTTCCTTGCTTGCATGAGTGGCTGCTATGTATTCTGCCTCTGTAGTTGAAAGAGCCACTACAGACCGTCTTTTACTCATCCAACTGACTGCGCCTCCAAAGAGGCTAAACACATACCCACTTGTAGATCTTCTTTGGTCCAGATCTCCAGCCCAATCTGCATCAACAAAACCACGAATGTCCAACATTCTTTCCAATCCTGGTATTCCTTGGTAGCACAAGCCATAATCACTAGTGCCACGTAAATATCTGAAAACCCGCTTCACTGCTGTCCAATGCTCCTTCCCCGGGTTTGACATAAACCTGCTCAATACTCCCACTGCATGTGCAATGTCTGGTCTAGTACAGACCATTGCATACATCAGGCTACCCACTGCACTTGCATATGGAACACGGGACATATCCTCCTCTTCTTCATGTGTCTTGGGACACTGTTCAGAAGACAATTTTGCACCTACAAGAATAGGAACACTCACCGGTTTACTATCCTGCATATTGAACCTCTGCAATATAGTCTCGACATACTTCCTCTGGTTTAACCAGAGCTTCCTCTTTGCCCGATCTCTCTTAATTTCCATGCCCAAAATATAGTTTGCAGCACCAAGATCCTTCATGTCAAATTTGGAGAACAGTTGGGTCTTCAAATCTTGGATAATTTCTTTGTCACTTCCAATCAACAACATATCATCCACATACAAGACCAAATAAATAACACAGTCACCAATTAATTTAAAATAAACACAGTGATCCTCCTTGCTTCTGGTGAAGCCAAGTCCCCGTATATAGGTATCAAATTTCTGATACCACATCCTTGGTGACCGTTTTAACCCATACAGAGACTTCTTCAACCTGCATACCAGTTCTTTCTTACCCTTCACCATAAAGCCTTCAGGTTGCTTCATGTAGATCTCCTCTTCTAGATCCCCGTGAAGAAAAGCTGTCTTCACATCCATCCGTTCTATCTCAAAATCAAATGCAGCAGCAACAGATAAAAGTAATCTAATAGAAGTAACCTTGGCAACAGGAGAAAAAATATCACCAAAATCAATTCTCGGCACCTGGGAATAACCTTTCGCTACCAACCGAGCTTTGTATTTCTCCACCTTGCCTTCTACATTCATCTTCTTCTTAAACACCCATTTGCTCCCAATGGGCTTCCTTCCAACTGGCAACTCCACCAGATCCCATGCATCGTTTTTGTGCAAGGATTCCATTTCATCAACCATGGCCTCCTTCCAGAGTTTTCCATCCTCTGAATCTACTGCCTCCCTGACAGTTCTGGGTTCATCATCAGTTATAGTTAAGGAAAAACTTGAACAGAAAGCAGATGGACTATACCTTTCTGGTTGCCTTCTTTCCCGAACTGATCTTCTCAAAGATGGAGTTTGTGGCTCTTCATCTTCTGAGTCTTCTTCTGTTGTAGAGTCCGATTCATCCTCCTTTAGCTCAAACTCTATCTTCTCAGGTTCCTTTGGTAGGACTTCATGTTTAACAACATCTTTCACTTCTCTAAACACCACATCTCGGCTGTACACAACCTTCCTTGTTTCTGGGTTCCAAAGCTTGTAACCCTTTAAACCATCCTTATACCCAATAAAGATGCACCTTTCACATTTATTATCCAACTTGGTCCTTTTCTCCTTTGGAACATGTACATATGCATCACATCCAAATACCCTTAGATGTGAAAGAGAGGGTTTCTTACCAGTCCATACCTCATGTGGAGTCTTATCCTCTAACGCTGATGAAGGTGATCTGTTAACTAAGTAACATGCAGTCTCCACTGCCTCTGCCCATAATTCTTGTCCTAACCCGGTACCACTGAGCATGCTTCTTGCCTTTTCCATCAGTGTTCTGTTCATTCTTTCTGCAACTCCATTTTGCTGAGGTGTGTATGGAGTAGTCTTCTGCCGTGCTATGCCACACTTCTTACAGAACTCTTCAAATTCCTTCTTGTATAACTCCCCACCATTATCTGTCCTCGGCGCTTTTATCTTCTTCTATGTCTGGTTTTCCACCAGAGCCTTAAATTCTTTAAACTTGTCAAAGACTTCAGATTTCTTCCTCAAGAAATATATCCATGTATTCCTTGAGAAGTCATCTATGAATGAAACATAGTACACAGACTTTCCCAGTGATGGAACTGACACAGGTCCAAACACATCACCGTGCACAAGCTCTAATATCTTGTTCACCCTCTTAGCACCAGAAGGAAAACTCACCCGATTCTGCTTCCCATATACACAATGTTCACAGAAATCGAAATCCAGAGAACAATTAGACATACCTTCCACCATACCATCTCTATGCAGTATCCGAAGGCCCTTCTCTCCAATATGTCCAAGCCTTTGATGCCATAGCATGGTCTTTTCTCCAGACACAGCTAGGCTTTCCGTCCCACTTTCAGGAACCACAGAACTGTTACACCCATCAATAACAGTGCTACCTTGTAGCTTGTACAGAGTTCCAGTCCGAACTCCCCGCATTAATACCAATGCTCCCCGAACCATCTTGCAGGCATCTTTCTCGAACACTGTTTTTACACCTGCATCATCCATCTTGCTTACAGAAATCAGATTTCTGGCCAATGTAGGAATATGCAGAACACCAGGAAGTGCTCTAATCCTTCCACCTTGCAGCTTCAGCTTGACTTTTCCACGTCCGACGATTCTGGCCTTCCTATCATCCCCTAGGAAGACATCACCACCATCATATTTCTCATACTCGCAGAACCACTCCCTATGGGGAGTGAAGTGAAAGGATGCACCTGATTCAATCAACCATGACTCATGATCTACATGTGTATTTGAAGAAGAAGTCAAATACACATCCCCACCTTCATCCGAGGTGGTTTTTGCCTCTGCAGAAGGAGCTTCATCAGATCCCTTTCCTTTCTCAGGAGCTTTAGATCTGCATTCCTTTTTGTAGTGTCCTTCCTTTCCGCATTTCCAGCACACCTTTACAAACTTTCCAGGAGATTTAGATCTCCCTCTAGATTTAGATCTCCCACTCGAAACCTTATTTTTGTTTCTATTCTGGGACCTTCCTCGTACAGATAAGGCATCTCCATTATGACCCTCCATATTTCTCCGTCTCATTTCCTCCGACAGCAAGGCTGAGACAATGTCATCAAAATTCAAGGTAGTTGTATTGCTACCTATTGCAATAACCAGACTGTCCCACGAGTCTGGTAGAGAACACAACAAACTGATGCATTTATCTTCATCTGAGATTTTAATATCAACAGATGACAGCTGACTTACCACAGTATTGAAGGCGTTCAGATGCTCTGTCACCGAGTCTCCATCCTTCATCCTCAGGTTATACAGCTTTTTACGTAGGAACAATTTATTCACTAGAGACTTAGATTGGTACAAAGTCCCTAGCTTTTCCCACAAGTTCTTCGCCGTAGCTTCCCCAGATACATTCAACAATACTGAATCCGAGACACACAACCGTATTGTGCTCTTAGCCTTCCGATCCAGTTTCTTCCAGTCTTCATCTAACATCGCCGTTGGTTTAGTACCTGGATCTACCGCGATCCACTGATCTTTATCCACCAGCAGATCCTCCATCTTGAGTTTCCACAACTCAAAACTCTGACCATTAAATTTCTCGATCTCTATCTTTCCGCCACTCGCCATCTTCTTTCACCGCAAGAATCGATCCCGCAGATCTCCCACTGAACAGGGTCTACCACAGGCCCGAACTAAAAAACCCCCAGCAGCAAAGGCGTCCCCTTGAAGCCGAACCTGGCTCCGATACCAAATGTAGGTTTTAACCCTGAACAGAAATTATCTACACACGAATCTTATAACAGAAAATAAACAATAGCGAGAGCATAAAACATAAACAGATAAACACAGAGATTTTCCCCTGGATCCCAAATCGGGACGACCAGCTTGATTTTTCATTATATTCCTTTTAGTGTTACAACACATATATATACATGCCGAAGCATACATAAACCCCAATCCATTAACCCTGGATTAGAACATAACCGTAGTTCCCTTGGCCGGATCTACAAAATACCAGGGGCCGAAAACCATCGAACCCCAAAACCATGTGCAAAACCATGCACAAAACCATGGGCGGATCCGCCTATGAGTGGGTCTGCACAAAAAAAAAATTTTGGCCGGGGCGCTGCCCCAGACCCCAATGGTGGGGACTACTTCGCCCCTCGTGACCCCCCAGCTACGCCTGACGCAACAGCGCGTGGGGCTAATCGTGGAAAGAATATAACACATACCCAACATGAAGAAACTACAAAAGGATTTAACTTTAAAAGAGCCAATATCATATGTGAAAACCCAGTTATGGAACAAAATCATTGAAGCCATCAATGAAGTGTGGCCCTCAATTCAGGTGATCTTTGAACAGAGAGATTTACTAAAGGCAACACTAGCAGAAATTCAGAAAACCAAAGATGAGCTAGGTGCCAAACCTGAGCAAGCCATAGAATTGATTAAGTTTCTCAACACTAAAAACAAGCAGGAGTTAGAAGAAATTGAGATCATTGATAGGACTGAAACAATCCTTGAAATAAGGAAAGTCATTTCAAAGAAGAACCTGATGAAACAGCTTGAAGAGAAATGTGAAAATATGAACATATCCATCACCAAGTTTATGTTTAAATTTGAAAATTTGAGGCAAAGAAGTTTTCCTAACATTTTGGTCATAAATGATAAACTTATTCCACAGGAGGATTATAATAAGAAGATAAGAAAATATGCAAAAGAGCAAGTGAACAAAACAGATGGACAAGGTATTCCTACAGGGAAGGTCTTACTCATAATTTTTGAAGATTTATTTTATCTGCAGCATGAGATAAGACATTTAGTTTTCATAAAACCAACTTTTGTCAGATATACTAAGGCAGATGAAAACTTTAGGAAGATGAAGAAGATACAAATTCCAAATGATGAAGCTTGGCAATCACTAACTGGTTTACTGTGAAAGTTAAAAAGGTAGATAAAAGGAAGAAAACAGTTTGTTGGTTTTTCAGTCAAAACAGAATTTATTACAGCAGTAAAACCATTTTTACAGAGGTTAAAGAGAATCAGAGTGAAAGAGTATAAGATAAAGAAGATCATATTTCAAAATAGATTTGAAATATCTGAGCCAGCAAAGAGGACACCAAGGCATCTAACTACACCTAATCTACAATTAGTTTCTATTTTATTTGAATAAATAAGATGGCTTGCTGATTTGTTAAGCAGCTGTCACTATTTTGTTGTAAAAATATTTCTATTTTCCTTAGATAATTCCTAGAAGCATTCTAGGATATTTTGTAAACATTTTTGTAGAAATACTTCACTGTTAAACACCATGTTGAAGCACACACATGGTGTATGAGAAAGATGAGCACACACACAAGAGACTAAACACACAATGAAAGATAAGCGTGAGGCTTT
Organism: Pinus albicaulis; assembly: GCA_034641835.2. Lineage (NCBI taxonomy): Eukaryota > Viridiplantae > Streptophyta > Pinopsida > Pinales > Pinaceae > Pinus > Pinus albicaulis. Next base: position 5,664,221 of record CM076583.1, on the reverse strand, counting down.
CTTATTTTCCATTATACAAAGATGTACATTTATAATACAATGGTGTGACTCTTGGTTTCAAATTCCAAGGTCATTTGGACTCCATTGTGAATTTTCGCATTCCACACCTACCCATGTAGGACTAGGTGTTCCAACATCCCCCCTTAATCCGAAGGGGTATGTGTGAGTCCAAGAAAAGAGTTGTAATACAAATATGCAAAGTATACATGGCAGCACTTGGCTGAATCAACTCTCTGAAATGTTGGAAAAAAGAGGTGGTTTTAAGATGACCACAAACACTGGAACGCGAAACTTGTTGCAGTTCCCGAAACTCTTCCAAAACTGGCAAGAAGCTAAAAGCTTCTGCTAGAGGAATTGTCCCTCATAAAAAGGGAGACCTTCGACCTAAAAGAAGGGAGCTCTATGACCTGTGGTGGTTTTAGGTTGTCCACCAACCAAAGATGATGGTTTTAGGTTATCCACCAACCGAAAATGATGGTTTTAGGTTATCCACCAACCAAAGATGATGGTTTTAGGTTGTCCACCAACCGAAGGCATTCTCATGGGCATCCATATCTCTAGCTACATCTCTGAATCCGGAATAATGAATTGTGGCTCAGGCTCGCTTGAACTGCTGGCTACAACTCTGAACATGGAATGAGAGATTGTGGCTCAGGCTCGCTTGATCTGACATCGAAGCTTGTACATGACCACCATTTTCCCCCCTGTTAGGGACAAGGTGAGATGATGGTGAAAACTCAACTACAAGTTTGCTCAATATCTATGAACAAGTTCTAACATGTGTCGTAAACATATTCTTGGTTGTTAATGCCCATTGCCAAGAAGCGATCCATCCAAGATGAATCTTGGTTCTTGCAGGAGGCTTGTGTCTGAAGCATCTGTCTGAAGAATGGGTGTGCCGACCACAATGCTTGCATGGATGAAGATCAAAACAGTGATCTTTCATATGACCAACTCGATCACAGTGTTGGCATTTCTCAATCTGTTGTGGAAGTGGAACAGGATCTGGAACAGCTGCAGGTGAACTGTCATACATGAATCCGGCACTCTGAAATATGATGGGCTTTGTGTAGTCCGGAATATGAAAGGACACATCCTTGTCATATCCAAGACCAGTTCGGTGCTTGTTGTGGACAAGCTCTTCCCAAGGTCTGATGATGGGCTTGAGAAGTGCAGGTTGAACTGCTGCATCTGCATGTACATCTGCTCTAGTACAAGGAACTGAATGGGAATCAACTGAAAATTTATCTTCTTTCTTCTGATGAGAGTCTTTCTCAAAATTCTGAACAGAAATAGGTTTAGAATGGTGACTCTTTTGCTGAAGTTCGTCTTGTTGAAGCTGAGATTCCAACTGCAAAAACTCAATCTTTTCTTGTGCATCTTGTAAACAAATCTGAATATTACAAAGAGCATCCTTGCTCATTTTTATCATGTCATCAACATTGGAATGAATGAGGTTATTCAACAACACTAATGCCTCATTGATTTTGGCCATTTTCAACAACTTAGGCTCAAAAAATAAAGGGTGTCGGCTTCAACCGAAAATGCACCCGTTTACAATGTGATTCAACAACAAATACAAATGACTCAAGGGATTCTCAGAGTACAAAGTGTGCTCCTCAAATGATGGAGGGAAATCAACAATATTTCAACTCAAATACACTTCAAGTCTTGATTGCAACTATGAATGAAGAAGCAATATCAATACAATGTCAATATAATATTTCTGCAAAATATGTGCAGCTGAAACACTAGTGCAAGGAGCCTTTAAAGCAGCTGAAATCTTCTTCAAGTAGTTGTTTTCAATGATGGTAAACTTGTCTTCAAATGTGAAATTCTTCAAAAAATCACCCTTCAAATCAATGCCACAAATCATATAATGTAAAATCTGCAATTTTCTTGTCATTTCGTCATTTTCTCATTATGCCATTTCTTCTTCCTTTCTGTTGTTCAAGTCTTCTTCCTCTCTCTCTGCTGTTTTTTATTTATTTATTTATTTTATTTTTATTTTTTTTATAATTAAAAATTAATTAAAAATGGGAATTGATTAAAAAGGGAGGAATTTAATTAAGGAGGGGAAATATTAAAATGGGAGAGGAGGGGATATATTAAAATGAAATTAAATATGAAAATTAAAAAGGGAGGGGAATGTATTAAATGTGGGAAGGGTTTATATATTAAAAAAAATTAAAAATATAATGGGAATGGGATTAAAATATAATGGGAATGGGATTTATTAAATTAAATGGCAAGGGGATTAACTTTAAAAAAGAGGGAGGTAACGTATTTAAAAAGGAGGGAGTGGTATTATTAAAGGGAGGGCGTAAGTTTAAAAATAATTTAAAAATTTTTAAAAATTGGAATGGGGAGCGTTTGCAATGGAGTGTACAGTGTTGAGAGGGCAGTAATGTATAGTGTATGGGAGAAGGCGGAGTAATAAGGGTGCCGTGGAGAGTAAGGAAAGCGTGTGTGCAGAGTTGTTTGGACTGTTGTGTGAAGAGAGGGGCCGGTTGTAGTGTGAGAGGAGCGTAAGGGAGGGACGACCGTGGAGAAAAGGTTTGCAAGGCGAGGGGGATGAGTATTGCAGAGCCGAGGGGCCGAAAGGGAGTGCTGTAGCAGAGGGTTTTAGGTGAGGCGATGTGAGTGTTTGGAGAGGTGAGGGGGTGGTGTATGGTGTATGGAAGAGTTGTATTGTGTGTGGAGAGTATGCAGATTGAAGCGAGGGCGTGTGTAGGAGATATGTGGTTCAGGAATTTTTTTACTTTTTTTTTTTATTTTTTATTTTTATTTTTTTATTTTAAAAACAGCAGAGAAGAAGACCTTTGAAACATCAACATATTTTTAAGCACTGAAATACAGGCAGAAGATTCCAGAAATGAAGGCAACAGTACAAATTTCAAGTACTAAATTGCCAATAAACCCAGAAATTTTTCCAATAGCTCAGCAGCAGAAAAACTCAAAATTATTTTCCATTAAAAAGCCAGAAGCTTCTACTTCAGAAACCCTCTTTTAACAGTGTTTTCCAACAACTACTCAATGCAAAAATTAATAGAAATTGCAGGAAAAATGAGAATGAAAACCTTCAGATGTGCAGTGCTGCCTTTCTTCAAAGCCAATGCTTGAATGCTGCCAATTTCTGAATGTTGCTCCTCTTTTCAACGCAGATTTCTGAATGCTGCATAAAATCTTTGAATGATGAATGCGGCAAAAAGGACTACACAATCACTGCTACAAAAAATCTCTAAATGCTGCAAAAATGCAGATATGCACAGGCCATAAACACAAATGGCTCACTCAATTTGAAGCAGGGCCAGCAATCGCCCGCTCTGATACCATGTTAAACACCATGTTGAAGCACACACATGGTGTATGAGGAAGATGAGCACACACACAAGAGACTAAACACACAATGAAAGATAAGTGTGAGGCTTTCTTATTTTCCATTATACAAAGATGTACATTTATAGTACAATGGTGTGACTCTTGGTTTCACATTCCAAGGTAATTTGGACTCCATTGTGACTTTTCGCATTCCACACCTACCCATGTAGGATTAGGTGTTCCAACATTCACTCTTTGAAGTATTATTGTGGAATAAATTGCTGAAGATTTCTATAGTCATTTTTGTTGTACTTGAAGTCTTTTATGTTTCAAATTTGAGTAGTAGATTGGATCGAATCAATTAGCATCATATTTTAGGATTCATGTGATGAGCTATTGAAGTGAAGTATTTTCTACTTGTCATTGTTTATCTTCTTTGTTTTATGCATCCATATATGTGTTCCAAATTTGAATGATAATTCAAGAGTATTATTTCAGGATTTGTTAAAAGCACCCTGTCTTTACTATTTATCATTTCTATGTTTTCTGTTGATTTCCAAAGTAGAGAACCCTTAATTTCTCCCTCTTTCGTTTGACCTCTATCTACTACTTCCATTTTCTGGATCAAAGAACCCTTCATTGCTCTTTATCCCGATCAAATCACCTCACCAAATAGCCTTCCAAGATCTTCAAAAGCTTATCTATCTTGCCCTGAAAACGTTTGACTTTTTGACATTGATCTTAGCTCTGTCTGCTTGAATTTTGACTCCTTAGCCCAATGGACAAACAGATTTCCCACTATCCATCTCATTAAGTGATTTTTCCCACCAAACCAAATCAAACCAAAACCAAATTGCACAATCATAACTAGACTAAGTTTTATAAATCAAAACAAAGTTAAATTTTATAGAGAGAGCCCTCTCTGAACCCTAGGAAGGCTAGATCCTAGAGTTTAAAAGTTGGTCTGTGGTTACCTCTAGTGTTCTTTTAACTTTAAATCAAAATCTCACAACTTAAATAATTACTAGAGTGATAACATACTGGCAACTCCACTGGGGATTAACCAATCCTTAGTTGTAAAATAGATCTTAAAGGAAATTATTTTTATCATCCTTTTGCCTTTAAGAATGTTTCACAAGTTGTGAGTATTATAAATTGTAATTCTGGCTTCTAGGAAGATTTACTATACTATTTCTAACCCAGGTCCTAAACTTGTTGTTATAGTAGACAATCCAGACAGAATTGGGAAAAAGAAAAAATAGACAGAAGATTTAGATGCTAAAGTTTCATTAATCAGAGCTAATTCATTACCGCAAGAATTAGTAAGTTTACAAGATATACAGTTTGATCTGAAATTTGAAAATTCTTTGTTCAAAATTAAATCAGAATCTGATTTAAAAATTTATGTTATAGACCTTGTTTTCATTTCATTTCTTGAGGCAAAACAGGAAAATATTACAGTAGATTTTGAATTAAAGAAAGTTAAAAATCAGGATAAACTTGAAGAGATAAATGCTACTATTCTCAAAGAAATAGATGAAGCTATTGAATTAGCCCAATTGTTAGCTTACACATGTAAACCTTCTATTTCTCATTTAGATACCACTACATCATCTATAGTTTCCACTACCATACAGTCTATAGATCCATTTATCCCTAGATATCCTTTACAACCTGAAATATCATTTCCATCATCCACTTATCCACTAGTTTACCTTCTGCTATTTCAAACACATCATTCTCATTTCCTACTAGTTCCTTATATATTCCAGTTTCATTTCCTAGTATATCCACTTCATTGTTTAGTTCATCTACCACTTTTTCTAGTTCATCATCCTATATCCCAGTTTCATCAATTACTTATGTTACTACATCAACTACTACTTCCAGTTCAGCCTCAAGCACTTCCTATCTATCCCCAATCCAAGCTATAATTCAAGCTATGGTTGCCAGATATACTCCCCTAGTTCTTCCAAGACAACTACATGACGTGCCTCAGGATTACCAAAGTAAGATACCACAATTTGATGCTGCTACACAGTACATTGCACAACAACACAAACAAAATGATAGATTACTTTGAACTCCATGAAATAGATGATTATGATGTATAAATGAGGCTCTTTGCACAAACATTAACAAGGGAAGTCAAAAAATGGTTTAAAATTTTTACTGCTGGTAGTATAGATGACTTAGCAATTTTTCATAAAGTATTTTTAAATAAATGGGAAAAGAAGAAAAATCCACTCCAAATATTGTCTGAATTTGATGCAATGAAAAGAGCTCCCAATGAATCAGTCCAAGACTACTGCACTAGATATAACAGTGTTTACAATTCAATTCCCACAAATCTAAAACCCACTCCTGACTCTATCTTGCTTAAATTTCCAGATGGATTTGACACAGACATGGCATATCAGTTAAGAAAGAGAAATGCAGAAACTTTATAAAGAATGCAAACAAATGTTGTAGGTGTAGAAGTAAACATTTTACCTAAAAAGGCCAAATTAAGAAATGAGAGGAGAGTAACCATGAAAGAAGAAGCCTCTAGTTCAGACACACAAATAGATCAATTAGCCAAGACTTTAGAGAGAATGATGGATAGATTAGACAACATAGAAAGAAGACCTCAATGGGATCATCAACGCAAATTAGAAATCCCAACTTTAGGAAAAATACAAATTCAGGAAAATCAAAAGAATCAACCCCAGATCAGACAATAAGACCCCCATTTCAAGAGAACTATGCTAAAAGTTCTCACAACAATGATGAGGATGAGGATACCATAAATCTAATGGGAATTGATGACAATAACACTATCTTTCTCACACAGAAAGATCAAGAGTTATTTGAACTTCAACAACTTCAATTAGATTCAAGTGAATCATTCGATTATAAACAAGGTTATGATTTTGCCATAAATGAAATACATAAGCAATATAACCTTAGGAGTAAGAAAAATATTGAACCTTCTACTAAGAAAACAGCACAAATTGAAACTAAGGAAATAGTAGAAGCCCCAACAACAAAAGTTTTGCAAATTCTCCCTAGGGAAAATAAGCAAAACTCTAGTTCTTCCCAAAAAGTTTCCAATCCTAAAATTTCACCAAGCCCTAAGATTGTTGACATAACAGATGAAGTTGTTCAAGCTAAAAAATATTCACAAAAATATGCTGCTACTAAAGCACCTAATTCTGCTAAAACAACAAACTTAGATCCTAAAATACCCTCTACTAATCCAAAATCAGCAGATCCAAAAGCTGCCACTACAAAAACAACTTCTGACAATTCAAAATCTAAAAAAACATCTACTTCTTCACAAACCACTCCTGAAAAGAAAACTAGGAGCAGTAAAACACAAGAAACTCAAACAGTTAATGAAAACATAACTGTAGAAAAACAAGATAAACCCACACAAACTACAGTTACTAAAGAAGATTTAATTCGAATAAGTAAATCACAACCTTCATTCAATATAAACTGAAATTGCAAAGTTAAAAATACCAATTCCTTTAATAGAATTGGTAAAACATGATTTGTATAAAACAACTATCACTTAAACATTAAACATAAATGATGGAGAAGACTCTATAAACTTGAATGATGATCAACCAGAGTTGATTTTTGGCCATGATGTAAATGGAAAACATCAAGGTGGATCAGTTCCCCTATTCTACATCAGTTTAACTATTCATGATCAAATTTTACTCAACACAATGTTAGATTCAGGTGCTTCACATAATCTGATGCCCAAAGCTATAATGGAAACCCTGAATTTAGACATTACAAGGCCTTACAAAGATTTATTTTCATTTGATTTAGCAAAGTAAAATTCCTAGGTTTAATCAAATATTTGTGTGTAACATTAGTTCAATATCCTGGTAAGAGTATACTTATGGACGTTGTAGTCGCTGATATCCCACCCAAATATGAAATGTTATTATCTCACTCATGGGGAGAAAAATTACAGGGATCTCTACAATTGGACATGTCTTATGCCACTATATTAGTTTTTGGTCAACCTAAAAATTTATATAGGGAAACATTAATGAAATATATGGTCAGTAGTGCAGAAAGGTCAATAAATTACCCAATTTACACTATGCCTACTGACCTAGATTCATTCATCCTATGTAATTCTGAAACTGATAATGAAATCAAGACTAAACTAAGGGAAGAAAAGAAAACACAAAACAATGATAATATTTTTCATGAATCTTTATGGCATATAGATTTTGATGGCTCAGTAAACAAGTTAGGAGTAGGAGCAGGATTTTGGATAACTAATATAGAGAAAAATCATGCAGAAGGCCTTGCTTTCAGACTAAATTTCAAATGCACCAACAATATGGCTGAGTATGAAGCCCTCATTTTAGGACTCCAGATTATCAGAAACTTAGGAGGTAAAAGAATAGAAATAATGGGAGATTCATAGTTGATTTTAAAACAAATTAATGGTGAATATTATGTTTACAATCCTAGACTAGGCTGATATAGAGAGACTGTACTAGATTTGATTGATGATTTGCTGGAATGTAATTTCTCTGCAATACCAAGAAAGAAAAACTTACAAGTACACTCCTTAGCAACTTTTGCTAGTACTTGTAATTTACCTTTTTAGCCCAATCATATGTACACTACAGAAGTAAAACACAGACCAATAATTCCAGACAACCTCAAATATTGGAAAATTTTCTCACAAGATCAAAAAATTTACCATTTTATGAATAATGAAGGTGAATTTCAGAATTGTAAAATAGACACTGATTGTACCATAGATCAAGATTTAGATATTAAAATTGATTTGAATAATGTAGATGTAAATAAAATAAAATTTGTTAGACTTGCTAAATTTAGTCAGTCAGATATAGATAAATTAGAGAGAGTAGAAATTGATGAACAATCTAATATATTAAATCTCAAAGATAATTTCTTACCAAAAATTTTAACTCCTTTAGAATATTTATTTGACTCAAATGATGTTGCTAGAAAACCCAAAATGGAGCCACTTGGATCTGATATTGAGGAATGTAATATTGGCACAGAGTTAAAACCCAAAATGATCAAACTTTCCAAAGCCTTACCTCAACAGGAAAAAGAAAAATATATTTCTCTTTTTAAGGAATTTCAAGATATTTTTTCTTGGAGTATGAGGACCTAAAATCATATGACACCAACATAATTCAACATAAAATCCCTATAAAAGAAGATCAAAAGCCCTTTAAACAAAATTTAAGGAGAATCAATCTTGTTTTGATGCCCTTAATAGAGAAAGAAGTAAAAATAATGTATGATGCATAGGTAATTGCACCAATCAGATATTCTGATTGGGTTTCTAACCTAGTTCCAACTAGGAAAAAGACAGGAGAGATTAGATTATGTGTTGATTTTGGGAGTCTAAAAAAAGTATCCTTAAAATATAGTTATCCTTTACAAAAAATGGATCACATTTTACAAAGGGTAGTTGGTTCTTCTAGGATTTCACTTTTAGATGGATTTTCAAGATACAACCAAATATTAGTCCAACCAGAGGATCAAGCCAAAACAACTTTTACTACTCCTTCAGGCACTTTTATGTATGTAAAAATGCCTTTTGGTTTAATGAATGCAAGGGCAACCTTTCAAAGAGCTATGGATATAGCCTTTGCAAAGGAAATTCATGAATTCTTAGTAATTTACTTAGATGACATAATTGTATTTTCTAAGACTGATTATGAACACTTAGATCATATTAGACAAGTATTTATTAAATGCAGAAAGTTTTGCATCTCATTAAACCCTAAGAAAACCTTATTTGGATTAGAAGAAGGTAAGTTACTAGGACACATAATATCTAAGGAAGGAATTAGAATAGACCCTGCCAAAATAGAAGAAATTCTTAACATCACTCCACCAAGAAACATAAAAGAGTTACAAGCCTTTCTAGGTAAAATTAACTTTTTAAGAAGATTCATTTCCAATTTAGCTGAAATAATTAGAGAACTAAATAATATGCCAAAAAAAGATTTAGCTCTTAAATGGACTATTGAGGCCAAATAATCTTTTGAATCGATCAAACAGGCCTTAACCAAAACTCCAGTCCTTATAAGTCCTGACTTTAAAAAGGATATCATCATTTTTTCATTTTCTTCAAAGCACACCATTGCTGCAGTTTTATTACAAAAAAATGACCAGGGTTATGAAAATCCCATAGCTTTCTTTATCAGAACACTTAGAGATACTACTTTGAAATACAATATTATGGAGAAATAGGCCCTAGCTTTGGTAAAGGCCATTTAATATTTCAGAGTATACATACTTTATTCTCACATCATTGCCTATGTCCCAAATGCAGTAGTAAAATACATTCTAACCCAGGATGGTCCCGATGGTAGAAGAGGTAAGTGGATTGCCACAATTTTAGAATATGACATAGAGATAAAACCACAAAACTGATAAAAAGTCAAGGTTTAGCCAAACTCATGGCTGAATCAAATTGTCATGCCCTAGACATAAATTTTATTGCCCAAGTAGATGATCAGGAAGAGATGGGGACTCCAGAGATCAATGAAGCCTTTTCAGACTCACCATGGTATGCAGATATTATATTTGTATTACTAAAGTTACAAGCTCCTCCTAAATTATCAAGACCAAAAGCTAGATTCTTAAAGCTAAAGGCAGTAAGATTTTGTATTTTAGACAATGTACTTTTTTGGAAAGATTAAAGTGCGATTTTATTAAATTTTTTGTTAAAGAAGAAGCTGACAAAGTATTACAAGAATTTCATGCAGGTGACCGTGGAGGACATCTCTACTAGAAAAATATTGCAGACAAAATCCTGAGAGCTAGTTTTTACTGGCCTACTTTGTTTGTAGATGTTAAAAATTATGTGACCTCCTGTCACAAGTACCAAATATTTGAGGGTAAGAAAAAGCTGCTACCCCTGCCCTTAAATCGCATCTCAACAGAAATGCCATTTCAAAAATGGGGTCTTGACTTCATTGGTGAAATTCACCCCCCATCATCATCCCAACATAAGCGGATTCTGACAGCCACTAACTATTTTACCAAGTGGATTGAAGCCATGCCCTCTAGGCAAGCCACGGATACTATCATTATCTCCTTTTTAGAAAGCAACATACTTTCAAGATTTGGATGTCCCCAAAAGATAATTATTGACAATGCAGTAGCATTCAAATCTAAAAAGATGATTGACTTTTTCCATAAATATCACATCACCTTAGACCATTCTACTGCATATTACCCTCGAGGTAATGGCCTAGTTAAATCTTCAAATAAAAGCCTTGTAAACATCATCAAAAAGTTACTCGAAGATAAAAAAAATACTTGGAACAAGAAGTTAGTCAATGCCTTAAGGGAGGATAGACTTACAACTAAAAAATCTATTGGTACATCCCCTTACCATCTTGTATATGGAATGGATGTTGTTTTTCCATCTTCCCTAGGAGTGCTAGTAATGAAGATTATCCAAAAGTTACAAGTTGAAACAAATGACATTCAAAGAAGGATTAATCAAACTATTCACTTGCAACAAAAAAGAGAAGAAGTTTATATTAAGTCTCAAGTTATCCAGGATAAGATAAAGAAAAATTTTGACAAAAAAAGTAAAGAAGATGATTTCTACATTGGAGTCAAAGTGTTAAAATGGGATTCAAGAAGAGAAGATAAAGGTAAACATGGAAAATTTGATTTTCTATGGAAAGGACCTTATCTTATTTATGGTTACAGAGGTAACAATGCTTTATTTTTAAAAGAAATGGATGGATCAGCAATGCTAGATGGACCAGTAAATGGCAGAATACTAAAGCACTACTACTCCTCTGAGATAAAAAAATAGTTAGTTTCATTTACTTTGATCATTGTACATATACATTGAAGATTTGAGATTGTTTTGGCTATTTTCCTAACAAATTTGAAGCCCAGAGAGAAGGCCCTAAGCTTTGAGAGGTAAAATATCATAAGTATGAATAATTGCAGATATAAAAAGACAATTACAAGGTCATCACAGTCAAAATTCAAAGGCTACTTGTCTTGAAGTTCTTGACATTTCACCTGGAATTCCATCCCCATGTGGAGCCACTGTTAGGGTCCTATAATAATAGGATTCATAATTTTTGAATTGACTTTGATAGTCTTGTAAAAAATGTACATACCTTGATTTATGCAAGTTGTTTTCCCATATTTGAAAATAATAAAAAATGAAAAGAGGGTAAAAAGTCCTAAAATAAATATCAAAGGACTTAGAAAATAAAAGATAAAAAAATAATAAAATAGACCCCAAAAGAGAAAAAAGAGATAAAATAAGACATGAAAGTGAGCAAGTCAAAATGCCACTGCTATTTACTTTACTACTGATTATGTGCAGATTGTCAATAAATGCCACAATCCATGATCAGTTAAATAGTTTAATCTTAAATTTTCATGTTTCGAATTTCATGTTTTAGATAGAGAATAAAGATATGTCAAACAGTATAAACTTGACAAATCAATAGATATTTAGAGAATAAATGAGGAGCTCAACAGTTTAATCTAAGCCCTCGGATGAAATAAGGTTAGACTTAGATAGTTTTTATGCTTTGAAATAAAAATGGATTTAGGGTTGCAAGCTTAAATGCACCCATGAAAATGAAGTAAAAAAAAATGTTAAAAATAATGATGGGTAGGTAGAAATAAGTTGTGCAAGGCATGTAATAAAGCATCATCGGGAAAAAATTACGAATTTCCCCTCCCCCACAATGATCCAGTATTCTAAACCTTTAGTTAAAGAGGCTCAGAGAATTTCTCTTACTTCTGTTGGGACCGGACCCAAGGCTTGATAACTGATTGGTTAATAATACTAAATTCCCTACATAAAACCCATCTCATCAGCATATTCACCCTTTTCCAAGATTATAATCCCTTTTCCTAAGTAAAACACATTTTTGCTTAGTAAAAGTAAAAACCTTACATAATTAATTTCATCTCCATTCAAAAAACACTCAAAAAACCTATAAGATACATTTATCCTAAGTTTATGTGTAAAGAATAAAATATATGCTAAATGACCTATTTTACACTTTACTTAGCTTAAATCTATGTATTTTAAATTCATTTCATACATTACATCTTCATTTCATATTAACTACTAACCTAAAGTATTAAATCCCTATATCATATCCCTCCCGTAATTATTAAATCATTTATATATAAATATCCCCAAACCCACTTATTTTAATTTTAAGCCTATTTTTATATTATCCCATGGTGAAATAAAACCCACCCTTTCCCCATAGGTTTAAACATATCAAAATTATAAATATCCTGCCCCTATGGTTTTAAAACACGTAAAAACGTTTTATTAACCATATATATATATATATATATATATATATATATATATATATATATATATATATATATATATATATATATATATATATATATATATATATATATATATATATATATTGCCAATCGAATAAATCAATGTGTATTTGTTATAAATATACATTTACAATGTTAAATAACATTCCCGTTCCATTGATTATTAACATTCGATTAAATGTTTTATTTAAAAAATATAACATTGCCCCGCCATATCAACAAAGTAAAACATTAGTTTATTCATCATAAACTATGTTTTAAAATACATTTTTTAACCCTGCCACATCAATAAAACCTTGGGCCCCATGCCCTAATACAGAGCAACTTCCACAGCCAATCTTAGTTGTTCGCATCGAAGCTTCCAGATCTAATGAACGAAATACCATATCACAATTTAAGTTCCGCGACTATAATACATTTCCTGACCATGCGAAATGGGTTGTTTCGCCCTTTCCTCTCTCCTCCCAATGGCCCAGTTCTATTGGATCGCATTTGATCCAACTAAAACCACTTAACACTTTAATCCAATGTGATAACCACTTACTGTTTTCGCCTTTGAAAGCTATAAAACTGCCATCGTCTGATATGACCGCCATTAATTGCAGGTGCTTTAAACCTAAAATGTCAAATAAACTCTGAAAAGCACCATTGATTTCTTTTTCTGCATTTTCCGACTACATTTCTCCTCCCAACTTAGAAAACGAAGCCTGTGCTTTGTTTTTAAGCCTAGAACCTAAAAAAATCCCGCATTTGTTGTTGAAGACTGTTGAAAGACTCAAATTGCTTCCAGAGACTAGAAAAGATACCAAGGACCTGTCAAACAATTCAGAACATGTTTAAACAACCAAATACATGCATAAACAGGTATTTTCTGAGAAAATCAAGCCTTTTTCATTCTGAAAAGGAATTACTAAAGAATTTGAATACACTATAATCTTAATTTCTCCAAGAAAGCCTTTAATTTCCGAAAAAGAGCCTAAACTCTATCAAAAATTTTGATAAAACCTTATACTGCGTTCAATTTTAAAGGAAAATATTGAGTTTATTCTAGTTTTTGCAGACTATATAAAACTCTAATCAAACCCAAAAATCCTCTGTAGGTAACCTGGCCCTCTGTGCTTAATTCCAAATAATTTTTCAGCCCAATTATCCACTGAAAAGCCTAAGAAACCCATGTTTCTTATTTTCATAACCAGTAAGAGTCTGAAATACATTTTCAAGATTGAAATTGAAATATAAATCCAAAGAAAGAACAAATTGTACCCATTTTTATCCAAGAACCTCTGTCAAAGTCAAAGATATTTCTGTAAACCATTTAATCTTACAGAAGAAACCAGAAAGTCTAAAAAATAGAGTTTCAGTAGTCCTAAAAGCCTAAAAATGCCAAAATCCACTCCAGCTATGTCCTCCAAGACTACCATCATTGTGAATCCTCTACAACCTCATGTTGTAAACATTGAGAACATCCCCATAGCAGATGTAGACTACAAAATAGCATATCTAGTTATAGAATTCAATCTGTTAGACCTTCACAGCTGGAGCTTTGAAAAATCCTTAGATCGGGTGGAAGAAGTTCAAATTTGGGAATCAAATTTTCTCAAATATGTTGTTCCAGTCACACATTCATGTCTAGAGATTATCAGGTTGTGTCAAAACTATTATGTGCCAGAACAAAGAGAAATAGTGAATGCAAAAAAAGAATTAATTTTTACAATTACTGTTGAATCTATAAACCATATGTTACAACTCAAACCTGATCCTAAAGAAGTTCCTTTGTCAATAGAAGCTCTTACAAAGTTGTACATTGGCCTTGATTTTCCAAAATATTTCAGATCTTCCAATTATTCATGCCCTTACATGTGGAAATTCCACAAATCAATCCTTCGTATTCTACTTCAAAATTTCCAGAATGTTCAAGGCATGTCATTTCCATGTTATCATTCATCCTAGGATACTTCACAGATGATCATACAAATGATTCCATCCTAGGTTTCTTATATACTTTTACACCAGGACAACCTCCTTCTGTCATCTTCAATTATGATGAGTACATTACTGACAATATCCATGATTAGCTGGTTAAAATACCAACTGAAGGAGTGTTTGGATACACATATTTTCTCTTCCATATGTTTTTGTATTTTCAAGAAAATAAGTTTCCAGAAACTTGACATAGAAGGAAATCCACTTTCAGTCATTTTTTGGACATCTTTGATCAGAAAAGAGTCCGCAGAGTTTACTTATATAGAGTTTTCAGACTTCTTTGTTCATCCATTGATAAACATGTTAACAAATATTGAACAGCCAAGGATCAATGATGAAATGAAGAAAATTCTACAGCTATCTGAACAGACTAGAACTGGAGAATGGTATTTGTATGAAAAACACACAGAAATCAGAGTTTTTGGCTCTAATTTTTTACCTTATAAACTACCCAAATATGTACCAATGAATATTTTTTGCCTTGGAATACATCAGGAAAATATTAAATTCTAATTCTATCAACTTCCTAGCAGCAAAGAAGAAAACACAATTTAAGTTGAAGAATCAAGTGGGACCCTTTATTTGTAATCACATGGATGCAGAGACAGAAGCAGCCAAACAGTTACTAGAGTACAGATTTGAAGATAGTTTCTCCTAGAATTATTATCCACAAGGAATAATGAGAAAAATGAGGGTTAAGTGCAAACTAACACCCTAAATTCATGAGAAAAAACTAGAGATTTAGTAGTGTGTCAATCATACTGAGTGGATAGAAAACACTTTGATAGATGCAGTAAAGCATGGTGATACTATTCACGCCTTAAAAAATACAAATAAAGGAGAAAAATCCACCAAAAGAGTCAGAGAAGAGGGAACATACATTGCAGAGACCACCACTGAGACTAGGTTCAAGTTAAGATATAATAAAAATCCTAAAATAAATCCAGTGGGTAAAGAAAAATAGACTATTGAGGTTGAAGACATAGATGTCCCAGTAACAAATACATATGCTACTATAGTCATTACAAATAAGCCAATTACAAAGAATCTGAATGAAGAACAGATTGATAATTCAAATGCACAGATGATAGAAAAATAGCATAATTTAGAAGCATCATCCTTACACACAGTAGAGGAAAAGGATCTTGATATAAGAGAAAAGTATAAACAGATTAAGAAAAAGAATGAAGAGATTAAAAATGAGATTTACTCCCAATATTTGAAGCAAACACCAAGTGTACAAAACATACTTTTATCAGCCTCTGACTACTCAAATAAAAAGTTGATCATGTCAGTGTTACAGCCTACAGTGAAGACTCCAAAGATAGTTACAGACTACAAAAAGGTTGATCTAGAAGTACAAACAGAAAAAATTCATGCACTTGATCAAATAGAATCTCATAGACAGAGTTCAGAGATGTTGTATTCTACCATTACAACCAAGGCTATGAGTGTTCAAAAACTTCAGAACAAAATCATAAACATCAAAGATCAAATGAAAGTTGATAAAGCCTCATTATATGCTAAAGATATTAGAATTAAATCTTTAGAAGAGTTGGTCATGCAAGTTGGATATGATCCTGCAAATGTCAAAGTTGCAGAATAGTTAGTGAAGAAAAAGAATGTTGACATTGCAACATTAAGGAAACAACTCAAGCTTCCATCAATTGAACATTCTCAAGCCAAAGAAATTATACAATAACAGACTGAGAAGGATGATATGATGAACTTAATATTTCAGCTAACAAGACATATCAAAGAAATGGAAATTCAAATGGACAAGATTTTCCATGAAAGGGAAACAACAAAAGCACAGGAAGTTTCTTTAGTAATTCCTATGGTTACTACAGCTATGCCTTCAACTCTGATAGAAGAGTTGGCACCCAAAGTACCACTGGCTACTGCAATGCCAGTGACATCATCTACAACTTCAGCTATAGAGTCATCTACTATAGCAGCTCAACCTTCAGATGAGGCCAGTAAACTAGTAAAAGCCATGGAATAAATGACACTACAAACAAGTGATATTAACAGATTGAAGAAAGTGATAGACAATCTTGAAGATACAAAAAAATTATCCCAAATCAATGCCAAAACTCATGAGAAAAGAGCTAATAGGTTAAATTAAGAACTAAAGAAACTACAAAAGGATTTAACTTTAAAAGAGCCAATATCATATGTGAAAAACCAGTTATGGAACAAAATCATTGAAGCCATCAATGATGTGTGGCCCTCAATTCAGGTGATTTTTGAACAGAGAGATTTACTAAAGGCAGCACTAGCAAAAATTTAGAAAACCAAAGATGAGCTAGGTGCCAAACCTGAGCAAGCCATAGAATTGATTAAGTTTCCCAACACTAAAAACAAGCAGGAGTTAGAAGAAATTGAGGTCACTGACAGGACTAAAACAATTCTTGAAATAAGGAAAGTCATTTCAAAGAAGAACCTGATGAAATAGCTTGAAGAGAAATGTGAAAATATGAACATAGCCATAACCAAGTTTATGGTTAAATTTGAAAATTTGAGGCAAAGAAGTTTTCCTAAAATTTTGGTCATAAATGATAAACTTATGCCATAGGAGGATTATAATAAGAAGATCAGATAATATGCAAAAGAGAAAGTGAACAAAACAGATGGACAAGGTATTCCTACAGGGAAGGTCTTACTCAGAAGTTTTGAAGATTTATTTTATCTGCAGCATGAGATAAGACGTTTATTTGTCATAAAACCAACTTTTGTCAGATATAATGAGGCAGATGAAAACTTCAGGAATATGAATATGATACAAATTCCAAATGATGAAGCTTGGCAATCACTTACTGATTTACTGTGAAAGTTAAAAAGCCAAATAAAAGGAAGAAAACAACTTGCTGATTTTTCAGTCAAAACAGAATTTATGACAGCAATAAAACAGTTTTTACAAAGGTTAAAGAGAATCAGAGTGAAAGAGTATAAGATAAAGAAGATCATATTTCAAAACTGATTTGAAATATCTAAGCCATCAAAGAGGACACCAAGGTAGCTAGCTGCACCTAATCCAGCTAAGCAGCTATCACTATTTTGTTGTAAAGATATTTCTATTTTCCTTAGATAATTCCTAGAAGCATTCTAGGGTATTTTGTAAACATTTTTGTATAAATACTTCACTCTTTGAAGCATTATTGTGGAATAAATTGCTAAAGATTTCTATAGTCCTTTTTGTTGTACTTGAAGGGTTTTGTGTTTCAAATTCGAGTAGCAGACTGGATCGAACCAATTAGCATCATATTTCAGGATTCATATGATGAGCTATTGAAGTGAAGTATTTTCTACTTGTCATTGTTTATCTTCTTTGTTTCATGCATCCATATATGTGTTCCAAATTTGAATGATAATTCAGGAGTATTATTTCAGGATTTGTTAAAAGAACCATGTCTTTTCTGTTTATCATTTCTATGTTTTCTGCTAATTTCTAGAGTATGGAATGCTTAATTTCTCCCTCTTTTGTTTGACCTCTATCTACTACTTCCATTTTCTAGATCAAAGAACCCTTCATTGCTCTTTATCCCTATCAAATCACCTCACCAAATAGCCTTCCAAGATCTTCAAAAGCTTATCTATCTTGCCCTAAAAACATTTGAATTTTTGACCTTGATCCTAGCTCTGTCTGCTTGACTTTTGAATCTTTAGCCCAATGGACAAACAAATTTCCCACTATCCATCTCATTAAGTGATTTTTCCCACCAAAACAAATCAAACCAAAACCAAATTGCGCAATCATAACTAGCCTAATATTTTATAAATCAAAACAAAGTTAAATTTTATATAGAGAGCCCTCTCTAAACCCTAGGAAGACTAGATCCTAGAGTTTAAGTTGGTATGTGGTTACCTCTAGTGTTCTTTTAATTTTAAATCAAAATCTCACAACTTAAAGAATTAATAGAGTGATAACATGCAGGGTGTTGTTTTCCCGCCCCCGTGGGATGGGGTCTGAGTGGGATGGATGTAGAAATGTCTATGAAGGTGGATAAGATGTATGGAGGGGCAAATATGGTGTGTATGTGAACCGAGGAGGAGCGGAGGTGATATAGAGGAGGAAATCTAGCGGCGAGATGTGTTGGGCAAGTTATGAGGAGGGATTGATCCATCATAACATGCACGGTTTGTATCATATGGCAAGAATTACCTATGGGTCGTTGTCATTCCAGTTTCTTCATGGATTTTTGATGTTGTATATCCCCAAATTTAGGGCCCCAATTTCACCGAGGGAAGTTCTGATGCAATTGTCCCTTCCTATGGAAAATGATACAACGAAACAGAAGACACCAATAATCCAGGCACTGCCAGTGAAATGCTATTTCCCAAGAAATGTTGATCCATCCAGGTTAACCACCTTAGAATTTCATCTCGACCAAAATCCAATAAATTCTCTTATCGTGTGCACCAAGGAATTTCAGGTCAACATAAACAAATTTGCCAATGGAATTTCAAATTTTCGCCAGAACCCTACGCATCCAAAACTTGAGGGGGAGACCCGAAAGTTTAACCCATGTATAGTTATTCCTTGGAGTCTCATGTAGAGGGTTAAACCCAACGTACCATTTATGCAGCAAGATAAAAGTACGGCCACATACCCATGGAATATCCAGAATCTTTTGCACGTCCTCGTAGTGAATTAAATGTATGCTAAAACAAGCGCACATGAGAAAACTAACTTTTGGAGGGTAACCCATAATTGGAGTCCATTTCTCTACAACCCATGCATGCATATCCATCTCCTGCAAATCACTAAAATACCATCGCCCCACGAGTGCACGACATTGTAATCTTGTGACCTGATCCCACATAACATCATAGCCCAGACTCATCAATTTTGTAGTATGTGTTGGTTTCAATGGCATATCCCTATTACGATGGTTTTTTGGATGTTGATGTTGGGCAGATGGGGATATATTCCGACTATGTGCATGTGTGCCAGATGTATGGAGGATCTGGGTTGTATAGCATCTGATAGTGGTAATGTGTAGCCATGTTCCACATTAAGAGTAGCTTGTATAAAAGCCTCGTGGATCGACACGTCTGCATCGAGATTTTAAAGTATGTCCACCAGGTGGGTCATCGTGATACCTACTGTAGAGGGGACTGAGCGTGATAAGGCCAAATAGACAAGTAAGTAAGTTATGGTCAGTGGATTTTGACAGGCATAAATAACCAGAAGTATATTTACCCAGACCACCACCCCCGGATTTAATGTCTGTTATCACATATAAATTTTTGTTATAAATTATTTATATGGGAAAAATAATTTGGTGTTTAAGGTTGCAATTTCTCTCAGGATTATATATAATATTATTATTATGATGGTTTTAAAATCTCCAATTATCTCCCACCTCCATGTCTCCTTACGCCTTCATGTCATATGTTCGTTTCATGGTCAGTTAAAACTATGTTTTTCCCTATACAACACAATAATTTTAAACATGGTTAACAAAAAAATGAGAACAAATTTTCAAAAACTGTTGTTGATAACATCCTCATATACAAAAAAATCCCTCAGTTTTCTAACATATGTTATGGTTTGAGATATTTGGAGAAAAATTTGCAGGCATATTTTCCCAAATTTTCCTGTGTTTGGTCAGCATTTTCAAATAAGGTTTTCACGGGGGTGGAAATGAATTTCAAAACCTAAAAGATGTTTTTGTTTCTAACATATGTATTTAAAAAAACCTCTCTCTGTTTTTACACAGACATTATGTTTTGGTAAATTTGAAATAATATTTGAAGGCACATTTTCCATAAATGTCTTGTTTCGCCATTTTTGAAGAGATGATTGTGGCCCATCAAAGATGAATATTGAGAAACTGTAGGATTTTTATGTTCCTAAGACTTCAAACTACAAAAATGTATCTCACTATTTATATAGGTATTATAGAATGAGAGATACATTCACATATTCACAGCCTATTTTTCTTCCTATGTAAATTCTTGTTTTAGACACCTTTTTGCAGAGAATATTGTGAACAACTGGAGCAACATTTTTGGAAACTAAGAGAGGTTTATCTCAAAAACATCTTCATTGACAATTACCTCTTTCATGTTTTACATATATATCTTGTATTGAGATATTCAAAGGGGTAATTGGACCCTATTTTTCAGAAATTTGGGAGGAAAAAGCTCAAATACAGTTAGTGACTTGGATGCCAACTCATCTAATAAGAGTTGCTATCAAATTCGAATTTCTCTTCTTTGTCACCATCAATCGACAAATATAGTACTAAGTAGATTCATTAGTTTTGAACGTTCTATATTTTAGTTCTATTTGTGTAACACAATTAGAGATATTTGTAATAAATCTTGATATTTTTTTCAAGATATTTTAGTTTAGAAATTGTATAAATACTTCATCATTTGAAGTAATAGATGTTGGAACATTGGACATTGAACTAGTGTATTCTACTTTGACAAAGTAATATAGTGAATATAGAGAAAATTTGAAACTTAAATTTAGGGATTCATATGGTGAGCTTGTATGCCTATGTTTCTCTTTTGTAAGTCACTCCATTGAATGCTTTCTCTTTCCATTACATATCTACTGCTTTCAAACATTGTCTTTAAAGGTTTTAAGCAAGATTCATGAGGAATACATGCCCTGTTTTGATAAGATGATGATGTTGTGTTTATATTCTTCTTAAGGAATGAATTCATACTTGTACGCTTGTTTCTAATCTCTCTATTCATCCAACACCATAACCATAAATCCTAAAGGGTCATTTCAAGCTTTCCTACCTTGCCCCTTTATTCTTGTGCATTTTTTTCTCTTGTAACCCTACTAGAGTTTTCAAGCCTAGCTCTAAAGGTCCATTTTCTTCCAGCACAAAAATCCAAATCAGCCAAACCCTAATCTAAATATCTAGCCTAAAATATCCATGATCCAGTAAAATTGGTTGTGAATCTCATTGTTAGAGCCCTCTCAGCCTAGTAGGGGTAGATACTAGGTCAAAGTGGTATGTGGTTACCTTTTTTGGTCTCCTTATCAACCTTCGGAGATCCGGTGGAGTGCTAACATCTTGGCACCGATGTCGGGAGCAAGGTGATATATCTTCCCTAGGAAAGAACGACAAGGATGAGATATGATTGTTGATGGTGAACAGTGATCAGACACAAGAAGGCTGAACCATTTACCTGGCAACTCCATTTTTAGACAACACAGATTTCAGAACATTCATGTCAACTCCACTATCAAAATAATTCAAAGCTTAATGACAGATCCAGTGGCTTAATCCATCACAATGACAGGGTATGTATAAGATCATGTTTCTCGAGATGGTTTTAAAGAATATTGGGATATGTTTGAGGATTATCAGATTGATGAAGCTTTTCCAATTTTTTTGTCTACTTATTTAAAGTCACGCAAATGTAGCTTTGAAGCTAAGATCAATTTTTTAGATGAATTTGTTGACAAACTTGAGAAGGATATTGATGTCTTAGAGGCTCAAATTCAGTCCCATAGTATTCACTATCAAAATTTTCCTTTTTGAAACCTTTTCCTACCAATACAAGAGGATAAAATGATGCCCTATGATTTTCTAATTAAGGAGTGTTATGATTTTGAGGATGAGTTTGACAATTTAAAGTTGGGATAATGGTATGATAAAGAGAGCAAACATTAACTATCCAACCATAATGATAAAATTGCATAAATCCTTCAAGGTCATAAAACAAAATATGTTTTTTATGATCTTGTAGTTGACTACATGGAGGGTCTTTTCAGCTTGAGTTTTCAGCGATTATTTCCTTGTGGAGATAAAATGCATCATGAATTTCCTCTTCCATTACATGTTCCGGTTTTAATTTTGCTAAAGCATGGTAAAACATCCATAGTATTTGAGCAGATCCTTGAATGGTTTTATTAGCATTTTTGTATTATTTGATCAAGCATTATTTCAGCAGATTAGTGTAGGATGGGTGTGAAATAATCTTGTTGGCCAAGCATTTATTTTCAGCCTGTAATTTCAGTTTGGTTTTCAATATGATTGTTTGCAGCATTGTACAGTTTGTAGTTGCAGTTGGGTTTCAGTTGAAGAGAAGGCTACAGGTTGTTAGTTTTTTAGGTTGGGAGAAGCCCAATGGATAAGGCACTGATCTACAAATTCAGAGATCTGCGGTTCTTGACACCTCCTAAAGGAGCTGCCATCCCCAGATGGAGCTAGATGTTATCACATATAATTTTTTGTTAAAAATTGTTTATGTGGGAAAAAAATTTTGGTGTTTAAAGTTGCAGTTTCTCTTAGGATTTTATACAACATTATTATTATGATGGTTTGAAAAATCACCAATTATCTCCCACCTCCATGTCACCTTCTACATCCATCTCATATGTTCGTTTCATGGTTAGTTAAAACTATTGTTTTCCCTATACAACATAGTAATTTTGAAACATGGTTTACAAACAACTGAGAACAAGTTTTAAAAAACTGAAAGAAATTTTTGTTGATAATTGTAAGGTCCCACCCTACCCCCATCATTATTATAGAGAGATATTATATTGAATCAAAATGTGATATATATATATATATATATATATTTATTTATTTATTATTATTATTTTTTATGGACATAAAAGTTAATGCAAAGTCATCTATATATTTTTATTGATATCCTTTAAACTACACCCTAAATTCTACTCACTTATCACAATAGCTACAAGGTTTAAGGTTTATCAAGTTAGATCCAAAACATACAACCATAATACTTGCTTCTCAAGACTAAAATCACCTTCAAAATATACAATATTTAGTGGGATGTATAAATTTTAACCTTTATGAACCACAATTTACAATAAGCTAATTGTTAATTCAGTTGTAATTAAATGTGTTCGAGAGTGGCTAACTTGATTTTGTTCTAAATAACATGCTTATGAGATATTTTCTTAAAAGGATCATTCAAATTATATAGGGTTGGTATCCAATAATTAGGAATTCATATGTGAGCTAATATTTCAACAAATTACTTACCCCAATTTTGACTTTCTAGTAGGACCCTTTAACTCAATGGAGTTCTTATGCTAGAAACACATTGGCTACAAATCCTAAATTAACTTAATCCTTTTTTCATAGACAACTCATAAACGTAATTAGATGCAACCATTGAAAATTATGAAAACCAAATTACAAGCATGAAATGTACAGCCATTGAGGTATTTTTTCAAAAACTTACAACCATTATCTCTTTAAGGTGCTTTCACAACAATTA
The DNA here is from genome assembly GCA_034641835.2 of Pinus albicaulis. Taxonomy (NCBI): domain Eukaryota; kingdom Viridiplantae; phylum Streptophyta; class Pinopsida; order Pinales; family Pinaceae; genus Pinus; species Pinus albicaulis. Next base: position 5,640,323 of record CM076583.1, on the reverse strand, counting down.
GCTAAAATGAATCCCAAATTACATGACTTCATTTTTTGTGAGTAATGCCATAATTGAACTCAAGATATAAGTAGACTATCAGCCATCCATTGTTGAATCTATGATATTAAATGAATATAAATATTTAGGAATTTTGCACATAGCTCACAAGTTATAAGGTACAGCCATTGGCGAATTTTGACAAACAGTTGGCAGTCATACAACAAGTTGCTATAAAGTTATTTAAATTTTCAATGTTTTAACAATTTTAGACTTTTAACACAATTTCCAAGTGGTTAGCCTATATTAGATTCATCAGTATAAATTATCAGGAATATCCAATATAAAAAGAACCAAACAAAAAACCAAATAACAGACGGTTCCTACATGCAGCAGCAAAATTGCAAAACAGAGAAGATTTGGGAATCAGTGTCCGAAAACTTGATTTTTGAAATAAAAGTTAGGGTGAAAGGGCCTATTGGTACTAATACCCCCTGAAGTTGAGATGAATCACAACAGGAGTGCCTAGAAATGCGATTCTTCAAAACAACAACAACCTAAAAATCCTATAATCTCATTTATGGCTTCTGTCAAATACATAGTATGAAAACTTATCTAGAGCTTTAAAAAGAGTAGGAAAAACAGAATTTAAGCCATTAAAATGCTTCCATCGAATTCATGGTAGCCTACATGCTTCATCCATTAGTACTTGTATTCAATCGATTCAACACTATACAAGAAAATACTTCAACAACCATTATGAAATTTCCTCACATTTGATGTGCAACACTTCATATACATCTAAGTTTCAACAAACAAACAAACAAGAAAAACCTATGAAATAAACTACAAAAATACATAATATAATTTGATCCACATACCTAACAGGGAATTTGTACAACTTCAAAAGGATGGATGTATGCTCCAACTCCAATAAGAGTTTTCTCCAACGCCAATATCCTTACCAAATCATCATGAACCACCCGGTTTTCCTCCCAACCATATCCAGGAAGAACTTCTCCCCCTGGAACCCTCGAGCTACAAAATCTCACAACCAGTACCACAATACAACAGTACAGAGAGATGCATGACAAACTAAGTAATATAGTTTTCACTTCCTCTTAATACCACTCATGTTCAACCTCAATAGATACTTAGTAGATTAGTAAGGAATTCAGATTTGTTTTGTAAGAAATTGGATACTCTCCATATCTCTCCCTCTCACAATATTCCTCAACTCGCCTCCACTCTTGGCATCACCCTCCATCCTCAAGTGAGAATATATGAGACTCATATAGAGGAGGAGCAAAAAATTCTTGTCATAAAGGAGGAGTAATATGCATGCATTGTATTCCATTTATAGGAGTGCAACATGTGCCATTAAGGAGAGGTATGCATGCCTTATTTAAGGAGAGTGTAACATATGCATTAAAGAGAGTGGAAGAGGAATATTTTATGACATATCTTTAATGAGTGTAAGGGGAATATTTTATGATATATCTTTAATGAGTATAAGAGGAATATGCCATTCTTTGATGAGTGCATAAAAGAGAGTGTAATGTAATATTTAAAATAGAGAGAGTTACATAGAGCCATGAGAGTCATGAAGGAGAGAGGTGTGAATTGATTAATAGATGAAGTTAATTTGTAATTCCCTTTTAATAAAATATCATAGTCTCATAAAAGATAATGAAAATAATAATAATATTGAGGATTAAGTCAATATTGAACTATTGGGATTGATAAGTTAATTTAATTTCCTTCAACTATGCTTGATTACCAATTTATGCAATGAGATTTACTATTTTTGGAAAGTCATGCTTGAGATGCTAGACATGACTTTCTATTTTTATATATTCATTCCAAAATTGTCAGATTGAGATTCTATTTAAGGAAATATATCCATGAGTGGTATTTCTCTTTTGGAGAATAGGGATTCCGCACCCCTATTTCATGCATCTCCATGCCTTAGTAGATTGAGGACTCCGCACCCTGATCTACTCCAAAGATCTAAGATTCCATAACTTGGATATTTTTAAATATTTAGGACTCCACGCCCTAAATATACAAGACTCCACGTATTTATATTTCTTGGATTTAGGACTCCACACCCTAATTTCCATGCTTTCTCATCTATTGTTCTTTGAAACTCTATGTTTCTCCTTATGGTACTGACTGTGAGCTTTTACCCATTGATGGTTCATTGGTAAGGCCTTGTTCGAAGACCTGACACACATCAAAATCTCATAGATCAAAGGAATCATATGAATTTCATAATGAAATTAACTTAATCACGTTTTACCAAGAATGGTGCATGACTTCCATAGTCATTTAGGTTTTGAAGAAATGACTTCCATAGTCATTCATAATTGAACATCCTTGTTGGAAAATTACCAAGCCCACTGCCACATCCTGCTCAGTACAAGGTTAGACATATACATAATCATACAAGTTATGTATCATCCATAAATCATAGTTTAACCATATGTTCCACATAACCATGAGCATACATGGATCTATGTGTCCCAAACGTGGATCACCATCCATCTCATACACCTATGTCAAAACTAGGATACCAAAAGAGAATACATAGCTAATACGCTCTTAACCAAAATTATTTCTTATACACAAAACCATAGATATTATCATAACCACACAACAACCAGGTAACCCAAACCAAGTCTGTAGAATATAATCATGTACATAAGTCTATAGTGCATGGTATTTTATCATTATATAAAATCACCCTCTCTAAGTGTCATCAACATTATCTCACCAAGAAGGGACACTACATACTCCCCCTCTTGGGTTAAACTTGGCCTGAAGTTTTTCCTATAGTCATAAGATACTTAGTTCTTTTCGATTCTCCTATCAATAAGTTGTGAACCTTATGTATATATATTCGATATATTTTTCTTCATGCCAATCCATAGTGTCGAGTCATAAAAAAGGTATCTTTTTAACACCTATTTATCTCACATTAATTATCAATCCGGGAACGTCTTTTTATTCCAAGAGTGTACTCTGTCTGAGGCTGCAATTGTCTAAGAGCAATGCTGTGAAGATGTAGTACAAAATAACAAAAACAAAAGTAACCAATGCTTGAAAAGAGACCTAATTACAATGACATGAATGGAAAGATTAAACTACTTCAATCTTTGCAGAACATCGATCAGGGATGCAGTAACAGTAACTCTTTCCCTTAGAAATCGATGAAAGATGACCAATCTGGGAACTTGGAAGCTAAAGCCTCTATCCTCTACAGTTGGAGATCTTAAAGCAATCAAACCGAAAGTATATTCAATGAAATCAACTTAAACGAAACGCAATCTGAAAAGGAATAGCAGCGTGTAACTACAACTCATCTGTTTTCTAGTCAAAGACTATGAATAAGTAATGAACAGAAATGTAACAACAACGCGAATTGAAGAGCAGTTATAATTCTAACATATTCAAGGCACTATATTTCTATGCTTCAATTCTGTCGACAGCTTCTCACCACGCAACCACCAATTATAACAGATTATAAATCAAAGGAACAGCAACTCAAATCAGATACAAGTCAGTGAAGCTTTATGATAACAGCAAAATAATCGAACAACGAATTGTGCTTATTGTAAAGAAATGAAACAGCAATGACTCTGCATTTGATCCAGTCAGCAATAAACCAATTCAAACATTAAACGCACTCCACACGACAGTAAACAAAGATTAAAATACAAACAGCGAAGTGATTCCACCAGAGCCGGGCCCTTAGCGCCAGTGAAATACTGCTGGGCTAATTCAGAATTGCAGAAGGGAAATAAAACACGTGCTTTTTATTAAACCAACATAAAGTCTTACAAAAAGGTTTCTCTCAAACAGAGAGTTAATATAACAGAGAAAATGTAAAGTCTTTCGAGCAATTCCCAATAACAATAACAATCCGTCCCCCTGTCACTAAAGGACGTGGCTTTATATATCAACTCTTCGATGGACCAATCAAAGAACAAGATAAGTTTGAACAGCGATCCCTCAAGATCGAAAGATCCTGAGGGATTCGCTCCTCTGCGTTTAGTTATCATTCTGTTTGTGTTGACTGAGGCCGAGCTATTCCCTGTCTTTTCTGGGCTATTCGTTCAGATCTCCTTGCCCTTGGCTGGATATGATTCAACGCTGATGGAGCAGTAGTTAAATTGTTCTCAACCCCACCTTTGGTACAGCTGTTCACCTCTCCGAATTCCTGTTTGTCAATCAAAAATTAACCTTTAGTCACCTTTTCATATTAAACATAAACCTTTCCAATTCTATTGTAATTCCTATGATAAATTACCTTTTCAAGGAAAACAGGAGTATATTTATGGTAAAGAATGAGTAAATATACAATAATTTCATACCTCTTTCACTGCCCAACACATAGTTTAATATTTTCTAAATTGGAAGCAACTCAATGAAAACTGAAACATACCATTCTTAATCAAGTAGAAAATATATCCATCTTATATCATGCAAGTTTTGATATATGAAATACCAAATATTTCTATATCAAAACCAGCCATAGAGTTTATAGTACCATATCAAAATACTATTTTATGTAATTGATATGACATCTACTTAAGTTATCTATAATAATTTGATATTCTGCATGTTTTTCTTTCTCGTAGTCTGTATGAATCCTACATGTGTCATCTTATTGGTTCTGTAGTATTTTGAGCTTTCCAAGCTATAAATAGATCACACATTTGTTGTATAAACAACAATGATGTTCCATCCCATATAAAATCAAATTTGCATACAATAATCATAAAATAATCCACATAGAATTGTGAGTGAAATTATTCAACAAAACATGATGTCATTGTAATATTCCTTTTTCAGAAACATTGTCAATCGACAAGAAAATCTATTCCAAAGATGGACTGAAGGGGCATTTACTGGATTTGTCACCTTCACAAGGAAGGATGAGCTCCAGAGGCTTCCCAGCCCACTATCAGACTCTGTCTATAGAGTGATTGTCAAAGGACAATATCCCCAATAGGGAAATACAACAAGATTGGGAATCTCTCAAGATAACCCCAACATTGCAGCTATAGCAATAAAAAATACATCAAATGGTAAATAGCAGTGAATAATATACACATGAAATGCCAGAGAACTCAATGGGAATCATATTAGAACATAGCAGCAATAAAATATACAACTCCTTGAGGAAATGATCACTCAAGTAGGCATAACAAGCCTCAAAAAATCTGTATAAGAAAACATGAGAAACACAGCTGCATAAAGAAAGCCCTAGGCCATGACTGCACAGCTATAGAGAGAAACTACTGCATAAACAATTAGAATACAATGATATAGCAATGTATGCTCAAATAAACAAGGGGGAGAAAGATCTCAAACCCTGAAAATACATAACATCAATCCTCTAAAGGGATTGGCTGAAATCTATACAAAAATGGAATTTTGCAGAAATGCTGAAGTTGCTGGGTAGCAGTAACTCAAGAGCTGGAAATACATGGAGAAGGCTGAAATATCTACAAAAACTGAAGAATCCTCCTCCAATGGAAATTTGAAGTGAAAGGCTGATCCTTTCACCCAAGACTTCTCCTCCAAATGAATGTCAATCCCTCACAGCAAATAATCACCAATGAGAACGTTATCTAAGAGAGGGACTGCGCTGCCTCTGATGGAAAGTGGTTGGCCTAATGCCAAATATGGTGGGATATTCTCAAGAACCACATTTTCTGATCTCCCAATGTATATAATCTCTCTCCACTAAAAAACAAGCTTCGAGTAGTGTATGGAAACCTCTCGGGCAACACTGCACAATAACTGTTGCAGAAACTGTGCTGATGTAGATGGCTGAAGCTATGGCCTGAATGCTTGAATATGGGGAATGGAGTGCAATACTTCATGATCTACTCAAGAAGGAGAGGAAATCCTCAACAGGACTGCCTCGTACCCGAAGGCACTGCAACTCTGCTAAACAACAAGAGGCAGCAACAAGTCTCCAAGACTTGGATGTAAAAATGATCAAAGATGTCCACAATGGATACCTTGCTCCTCTTTTAAAAAAGTGAGCCTTCCCTCCATGGGCCCTACTTCGAATTAGGGTTTCCTTCCTCTAGAAGCTTCCCTCCTACGTTTTCCCACTTAGTGCTTTCCAACTCATGCCAACGCAGTTTGACTTGGTCAACCTTGGCCAAACCTTTATGCAAAAACCTCCTTTCACACATGGAGGTGTGAAATCCAGCTCCAATATGATCCCCTTCCATATTTAGAGGATTTTTATTCTCTAACCATGCAAAGAATAGGTCCCCTACCCATTTTATTCATCTCCTCAACAAAAATTAATGTTCCATAAAATTTGGAACATTACAGTCCTCCCCTCTCAAAATATTGCTTGCCCTCAAGAAATTGCAAGGATGAACTAAGTTTCTTTCTGCCCTTCCTCCTGTAGCATCCTTATTTGATGATCTCCTCAAGAAAAGGATGCCATATCATCAATCAAGTCTTCAAATTGTCCCTCCAACATATGCAATCTAGCCTTTGGGTGAACATTCCCAAATAGCTATCATGGAGAAGTAACTATCCATGAAGGAAAAAAGAGCTGTCTAAGGGCCTCCTTGAGGCATGAGATCTGATATATAATGGGACTTATCATCCCCCATATTAATCTCTCATCCCCAAGCCATCAATCATAAAAATAAGTTGCCTCCCAACAAGACAAGTCATGGAAAATCTCCCTCCACCTTGAGCTCCGGAAATGAAGGTGGGTTGAAAATCTGATCATGGAAAGCACTATAACTTGCCCCATGCTATCCTCTCCCCCACTTATGACAAGTGTGGAGTGTATGCTGATCCTAGGCTGCAAATATATTGCACTCAAATGGCAAAATAAAGAGTAATTCCCCAAGAATCTCCCCTCCATCAATGATAATCCAGCTGGCCCAAGACATATCATCTATGATGAATAGGACAAGATCACCATATAATGCCCCCATGAAATGTTTGTTGTAGTTTATACAATGTGCAGTAAAGTATAAACAATGTCTCATAGGGTTACAATGCAATCTCATCCACTGTAGTTGCAGAAAATAGCATGGCAAGTACTGTACAAAAATATCACCTCTACTACTGAATAGTAAATAGATGAGTGAACCAGCAATAAAAAATCAAATACATGCCCAAATATAAGCAATGGATGGATGTCATCATCATACTCATGGACCTCCTCAAGAGAAAGCAAATAGATGGCTATGGTGGCCATGTCTCCTCTCATTTTCCCATTAGAACATGCAATGCAGAAGATATGGGAGTCTTTCCTCATCAAGGACACATTCATCCCATGTGTCACTCCTCTGATCATGTCCTCCATTAAGATACCAGCAATATCAGCCAAGGATACCATATTCAGCAATAAAATGAGGCAAGTACTGAATATTTCATGTTGTGCAAAGTTGTACGAACAGTCTCCCAAGTAGTCACAGTGCAGTTTCCCAAACTGCTGCTTTGAGAAATGATATGGCAAGTTGTTTTCCATCTCAGGAATAACAATGTATGTTATTACATCTGATAATGCACGGTAAGTGGCTGAACATAAATTTTGAACATACATGGAAGGTAACACTTGCCCAAGGCCATATAAAAGATGGTTGTCTCCATCACATAGTTTGGCCCAATTTTTCTCATGGAGCAACATGAAAAATCTACCCCTTTGAAAAGCCCTGCACTGCATCATAATGATAAGAGTATGTAAATCATAAAAGGTACACACAAGACTCTTAACATAGGCTGGGATTGAGATGATATATGGATCTATGCATGTGATCATCCTCCCAAATTACAGTGATGTGAGCTCATGCAAAAAGGCTCCTGTCCATGCCAATCTTTGTTCCTTGACATGCTCCTTGTCAAAAACAACTATGGTGATGCTACTACAAATATGAAGCTTCTCCCAAGAGGGAAATGCCTCCAAATCAATCCCAGCTAAGGAGTGATCCCCTTGCACTATAAGATTTCCCTCCTCTACTCCTGCAACACCATCAATCATATGAGTGCACATCTGCTTGTGCTCTCTCCCATCAATCCCAAGCAACTCTAGTGCTTGATGCCTCCTCATGCTCACATCATATGACTCATGTGATGAAGGTATCATGACTGATATATATATCATATCAGCAATATGTATCCCTTCTCCTTGCTTCCCAATGATTTAAACATCCTACCATCTCTTTCCATTCTTTTGGTACTCCTCCCATGAGGGCTACTATCCTCCCAAACCAATTTTTGCTCCTTGCATTTCATGAGAGTTTGAAATGCAACTCCTTGGAGACCTCTTAGGAAAGGCCTCTCTCCCATGACTTTGTTGGACCTATTAGGATCCAAATTTAATGGAGGTGATGTCTCCTCTCCACCCATGTTCAACAGCGCGTATGATTCCTCCAATGATGTAGCAGCTATCTCTTCCTCCGGTTTATACTTTGCTTCATGATTCTCCATGGAGGTGTCATGGTTTACTACATCCTCCAAAAGTTTACACTCCCACCTTGAAGGCTGAATGCAAATCATCAAATATGTATGAGGATGAGGGTTCTTCTCCTCCTTAAACCCTTTGCACAACGCAGTGCAAACATGAGGCCCTAAAGTGGCCATGTGATTTGATCCTGGGACCTCCTCATATGAAATTCCACCATCCTTAAGATTATTTTTTGAAATCAAAAGTGGAACTTTTCTCATACCTTGGTGGGTCTTGGGATGACCATGTGTGGCTAGAATGGCTTTTTCCCCTAAGGCAATGGTTTCCTCCTCCATAGATGTAGAAGACTGCCCTCCCACGATGGAATAGCTTTCTCCTCCTTTGTCCTCTCTCCATCAAAAGTTTGGATCAACCTTTGAGCAAATTCCGCAAAAGAGCTTACCCTTGAATGGACCAAGGGTTTGAATCACCAAACAGAGGCTTAATCCTTCATGTGCAGTGTTGCAATACCCACTACTTCTTTTTCTACCATTGGATGTAGCAAGAAAATGCCTCCAACTCTTTCATCCAAGCTCTAGCTGGAGTAACCCCATCAAATGTAGACCATAAGAACCTATTGCCTCTAATTCTTTCCTCTCCACAGGGCCTTCTCTCCTCCATCTGTTGAATAGACTGTGCGAATGTTTTAGCTCCCCTGAATGCTACAGAATGGGGTTTGTAGTCACCCAGGCACTTTCTTAAGATCTGGAAATCCAAGCATCTCCCATGCTGGTCTTCAAGAGAATAGGAAGCGCATGGACCTTCCTCTTCTCCCCTTTTCTTCTCCTCATCCTTAGGGAGGCTCTTATTTATTCCAAAAATAGATGAGATCAGTCTCATATTCTTCATCATTCTCCTCTGAAATCGAACTCATAGGCTGTGCCAGTTCGATGCTCTGATACCACTGTAATATTCCATTTTTAGAAACATTGTCAATCGACAAGAAAATCTATTCTAGAGATGGAATGAAGGGGAATTTACTGGATTTGTCACCTTCACAAGGAAGAATGAGCTCCAGAGGATTCTTGGCCCACTATCAGACTTTGTCTATAGAGTGATTGTCAAAGGACAATATCCCCAATAGGGAAATACAAAAAGATTGGGAATCTCTCAAGATAACCCCAGCATTGCAGCTACAGCAATAAAAAATACATCAAATGGTAAATAGTAGTGACTTATATACACATGAAATGTCAGAGAACTCAATTTCCATCATATTAGAACATAGCAGCAATAAAATATACAACTCCTTGAGGAAATGATCACTCAAGTAGGCATAAGAAGCCTCAAGAAATTTGTATAAGAAAACATGAGAAACACAGCTGCATAAAGAAAGCCCTAGGAAATGACTGCACATTTATAGAGATAAAATGTTTCATAAACAATGAGAATAAAATGATATAGCAATGTAGGCTCAAATAAAGAAGGTGGAGCAAGATCTCAACCCCTGAAAATACATAACATCAATCCTCTAAAGGCATTAGCTGAAATCTATACAAAAATGGCATTTTGCAGAAATGTCGGAGTTGTTGGGCAGCAACAACTCAAGAGCTGGAAATACATGGAGAAGGCTGAAATGTCTACAAAAATTGAAGAATCCTCCTCCAATGGAAATCTGAAGTGAAAGGCTGATCCTTTCACCCAAGACTTCTCCTCCAAACGAATGTCAATCCCTTATAGCAAATAATCACCAATGAGAACGCTATCTAAGAGAGGGACTGCACTGCCTATGATGGAAACTGGTTGGCTTGATGCCAAATATGGTGGGATATGCTCAAGAACCACCTTTTTTTATCTCCCAATGAATAGAATCTCTCTCCACTGAAAACAAGCTTCGGATGGTGTATGGAAACCTCCCCGGCAACACTGCACAATAACTGCTACATAAACTACGTTGATGTAGATGGATGAAGCTATGGCCTGAATGCTTGAATATGGTGAATGGAGTTCAATCCTTCATGAGCTACTCAATAAGGAGAGGAAATCCTCAACAGGATTCCATCGTGCCCAAAGGCACTGCAGCTCTGCTGAACAGCAAGAGGCAGCAACAAGTCTCCAAGACTTGGATGTAAAAATGATCAAAGATGTCCACAATGGCTACCTTTCTCCTCTTTTAAATAAGTGAGCCTTCCCTTCATGGGCCCTACTTCGAATTAGGGTTTCCTTCCTCTAGAAGCTTCCCTCGTACGTTGTCCCACTTAGTGCTTTCCAACTCATGCCAACGTTGTTTGACTTGGTCAACCTTGGCCAAACCTTCATGCAAAAACCCCCTTTCACACATGGAGGTGTGAAATCTAGCTCCAATATGATCCCCTTTCATATTTAGAGGATTTTTATTCTCTAACCATTCAAAGAATGGGTCCCCTACCCATTTTATTCATCTCCTCAACAAAAATTAATGTTCCATAAAATTTGGAACATTACAATCATACATAGAACCCACTCTTACATCCCACTTGATTTATGTCTTCTCAATCCAAGTTTCCTCTTTTCATTCCATAAGACGTCCTTTCAATCAAAATCTCTAGGATCCACCTTTAGTTTTTTTTTTTTTACTAAAAGTTTACTCTTTAGGAAAATTCACAATTTTAGGTTCAAGGCACCAATTTTTTTTTTTTAATAAACCAACAAGCTAAGGTTTAATACAGTCTTCATTGACCCACTTATGTATTATATACCATTCCTTTAGTTTCCATAATCTTAATTATTATTCACTTCTATAACTTGAGAATCAATTATGAATGACTCTATTAGAAGATCTTCATTCCAAAAGAAAATTAATGATATCGTTTATAAAACATCTTGTAATCAAGAACAACTCTCACAATTATGAAAATATAGTATCTATATTATTGAATCTACCTTGATAAGTCAATTGTTTTCTAACTATGAAATCAATCATGATTTCTATTCAGTAATTAATCAATTCACTTGGTTTTATGTCTTATTCCTTACTATTAATATGTACGCAACAACAAGCTATAAAAACCTTAAATTTCCCCAAGTGTGATGAATCTTGTTGAATCTAAATAATATTTATACTATCACAAGGGAATTTCTAGTCTAAAGTTAAACCCTTGAGAATTACCACCCTCTCAAATTATCACAACATTTTGTAGGACTAATAAATACTCATACAACTATATATCTCAAAAAAAAATTCCTAAATCCAACAATCTCTTCCATTCCACATATAATACAATCATCTTAGGCTTCTAAATCATACAAGAATTCCAATTCATCAAAATGTGATCTCACTCTCCTTCAATTTCTCCCTCAAAAAATATCACAAGCACATATTCTTGTAAAACAAGAACTCAACTAAGCCTTTCATTAAGCACATACCTTTTTCTTTAAGTTCAAATAAAACAAATTTATCACCACATAACTGTTTACCTTCTAAACATGTCATTCTCTTAACAATTTATAAAAAATATGAATTTAGACTTGATCGTCTAACTAAAAATAGTTTAGAGAAGTATATGATTTCAATCCTCATAATTTCTCTAATTAATTTGGTTAAATAGAATTCAACCAATATTCAACTGACAAAATCGTTAAAGAGACTATTATGGCTTTCCTAGACCTAAATTGTTTTAATCCAATAGAAAAGACATTTCATCAACTTATCACAATAATATTTTTCTACATTTCAAGCATTTCAAAATTATTTTAATTCTACTTAAATACAACACATACAAAAGGATTACAATACTAGAGGATAGACACCTAGTTCACACATTTTATTTTAAATCAGTTATTCCAAACATTCTAAACCACCTAATGGTGTTAAATATACCAGTATTAGTATCTTCATTTGTAATAAAAACAAAATAATGGATTTAAATCTCAAGAAAATTCATGTTATGAATCTATATCCATTTAAATTTAATTACTCATAATCAATCCTCCTGAATCATGTCTATGATATCCATCAAAATATTCTAACCAGAATAATTACATAGCTCATAGATATATTGCTTAAAATAAGAAAGAACCCTTAAAAATTAAAACATAGCCTTCAAATGTTCCTTAAAATAGCTTCCACAACCCTTCATGCACCAATCATTTAAGCCTCTTGTTTATAGCAAGGTCATACCTCAACCTAGTATTTGAGTCATTTCAAGTTATTTGATGCAGAATTTCAACCCAAAATACACAAAATCAAGTCAAAGAAATAAGAGGAATTTCATTCTTATTAATTAAGAATGTATTCCCAAATCATATTTTAACACATCTAATTAATGCACATACATTACTCTTGAATCTATGTTCACAATTAAAAGTGACATCCTTCAAGGTACCTTTTGTTAAGTTTCCATTAGTGTAGGTAAGAAAAGAGTCAAAATTAACATGATGAACTCAATTATCATGTTAATTGAATCTCAACCTTACACTAGTTACACATTCCAAAAGCATACACACCAAGGTCATCATACTATTGTCCAGATTAAGCCAATAATTTTCTAGGTAGATACGATTTTAGCTATAAAAGATGGATACTAAGCCCATATCACATTGATAATGATGAATTAAACATATATGAAACCATGTATGCACTCCACCTATCTCCCTCATCGATTGACAATGAAGCCATTCACATGCTTGGGTTTAACCCCAACATTCCCAAGCACATCCTTTCCCAACATGTATTAAAGCATTTTAACATATTGCTAATAACTTATCTTAACAAAAGTATAAAGGAATATAAGAAAGAACTCTTTTTCTGTAATGAGTTAATAAATGACATAATAATAAGAATATCCTTTATGCAACCAATATGCTTCTATTTCAAGATATACAACAACTCAACATGCATGCAAAATCAACATGCATGCATCGTCAACCTACAAGTAAGCATGTTGGACCATTAGGCCCTAGTGTTGTAACTTGGCTTTGATACCATATGTAAGGTCCCACCATACCACCCATCATTATTATAGAGATATATTATATTGAATCAAAATGTGATATATATATATATATATATATATAGTTATGGACAGAAAATTTAATGCAAAGACATATAAATATTTTTATTGATATCCTTTAAACTACACCCTAAATTCTACTAACTTATCACAATAACTACAAGGTTCAAGGTTTATCAAGATCCAAAACATACAACCATAATACTTTCTTCTCAAGACTAAAATCACCTTTAAAATATACAATATTTAGTGGGATGAATAAATTTCAACCTTTATGAACCACAATTTACAATAAGCTAATTGTTAATTCAGTTGTAATTAAATGTATTAGAGAGTGACTAACTTGATTTTGTTCTAAATAACATGCTTATGAGTTATTTGCTTAAAAGGATCATTCAAATTATATAGGGTTGGTATCCAATAATTAGGAATACATATGTGAGCTAATATTGAAACAAATTACTTACCACAATTTTGACTTTCCAGACCCTTTAACTCAATGGAGTTATTACACTAGAAACACATTGGTTGCAAATCCTAAATTAACTTAAGCCTTCTTCTATGGACAGCTCATAAACGTAATTAGATGCAAACATTGAAAATTATGACAACCAAATTACAAGCATCAAATTTACATCCATTGAGGCAATTTTCAAACACTTACAACCATTATCTCTTTAAAGTGTTTTCACAACAATTAGCTAACATGAATCCCAAATTACATGACTTCATTTTTTGTGAGTAATTCCAATAATTGAACTTAAGATATAAGTAGACTATCAGCCATCTTCATTGTTGAATCTATGCCAATAAATGAATATAAATATTTAGGAATTTTTCACATAGCTCACAAGTTGTAAAGTACAGCCATTGGGGAATTTTGACAAATAGTTGGCAGTCATACAACAAGTTTCCATAAAGTTATTTAATTTTTCGATGTTTTAACCATTTTAAACATTTAACACAATTTCCAAGTGGTTAGCCAATATTATATTCATCAGTATAAATTATCAAGTATATCCAATATAAAAAGAACCAAACAACAGATGGTTCCTCCATGCAGCAGCAAATCTGCAAAACAAAGCAGATTTTGGGAATCTGTGTCCGAAAACTTGATTTTTGAAATCAAAGTTGGGGTGAAAGGGCCAATAGGTACGGATACCCCCTAAATTTGAGCTGCATCACAACAGGAGTGCCCAGAAATGTGATTCTTCAAAACAACAACCTAAAAGTCCTACAATCTCATTTATGACTTCTGTCAAACTCATAGTATGAAAACTTATCTAGAGCTGTAAAAAGAGGAGAAAAAACATAATTCAAGCCATTAAAATGTTTCCATCTAATTCATGGTAGCCTACATGCTTCATCCATTAGTACTTGTATTCAATCAATTCAACACTATACGAGAAAATACTTCAACAACCATTACGAAATTTCCTCACATTTGATGTGCAACACTTCATATACATGTAAGTTTCAGCAAACAACAAAACAAGCAAAAACTATGAAATAAACTACAAAAATATATAATATAATTTGATCCACATACCTGACAGTGAATTTGTATAACTCCAAAAGGATGGATGTATGCTCCGGCTCCAATAAGAGTTTGCTCCAATGCCAATATCCTTACCAACTCATCATGAATCACCTGGTTTTCCTCCCAACCATATTCAGGAAGAACTTGTCCCCCTGGAACCCCTGAGCTGCAAAATCTCATAACCAATACCACAATACAACAGTAGAGAGAGATGCAAGGCAAACTAAGGAAGATAGTTTTCACTTCCTCTTAATACCACTCATGTTCAACCTCAATAGATACTTAGTATATTAGTAAGGAATTCCGATTTGTTTTGTAAGCAATTGGATACTCTCCATATCTCTCCCTCTCACAATATTTCTCAACTCTCTTCCACTCTTGGCATCACCCTCCATCCTCAAGTGAGAATACATGAGACCCATATATAGGAGGAGCAACAAATTCTTTTCATAAAGGAGGAGTAATATGCATGCATTGTATTCCATTTAGAGGAGTGTAACTTATGCCATTAAGGAGAGGTATGCATGCCTTATTTAAGGAGAGTGTAGCAAATGCATTAAAGAGAGTGTAAGAGGAATATTTTATGACATATCTTTAATGAGTGTAAGAGGAATATGCCATTCGTTGATGAGTGCATAAAAGAGAGTGTATTGTAATCATGGAAAATTTTAGGGGCTAATATTCGCAAGTGGGCTAATTTTCCATGGTTTTTCCAAAAAACAGATTCGCCAATTTCCATTTTTTTATAAAAATGATTCGCCCAAATTTTACAATATAAAATTATTTTACCTTAAAAATCGCCAACATTATATAGAAAATATATATAATATCATATTAAATTTGAATAATTTTACAAATACATCAATAAAAATTTTATAGTTTACATATTATGGACTAGTAAGATTCGCCAACTTTTTAAACTTCAAGATAATTTTCCATCCTTAAAATTATCCCTAATTGTAATATTTAAAATGGAGAGAGTTACATAGAGCCATGAGAGTCGTGAAGGAGAGAGGTGTGAATTGATTGAATAGATGAAGTTAATTTGTAATTCCATTTTAATAAAATAGCATAGTCTCATAAAATATAATGATAATAATAATTATATTGAGGATTAAGTCAATATTGAACTATTAGGATTGATTAATGATAAGTTAATTTAATTTCCTTCAACTATTCTTGATTACCAATTTATGCAATGAGATTTAATATTTTTGGAATGTCATGCATGAGATGCTAGACATGAATTTCTATTTTTAGAAATTCATTCCAAAATTGTCAGATTGAGATTCTATTTAAGGAAATTTATCCATGAGTGGTATTTTTATTTTAGAGAATAGGGATTCCGCACCCCTATTTCATGCATCTCCGTGCCTTAGTAGATTGAGAACTTCACGCCCTGATCTACTCCAAAGATCTAAGATTCCATAACTTTATCTTTTTAAATATTTAGGACTCCACGCCCTAAATATACAAGACTCCACGTCTTTATATTTCTTGGATTTAGGACTCCATGCCCTAATTTCCATGCTTTCTCATCTATTGTTCTTTGAATATTTTTGTTTCTCCTTATGGTATTGATTGTGAGCTTTTACACATTTGATGGTTTTTTGGTAAGGCCTTGTTCGAAGACCTGACGCACATCACAAACTCATAGATCAAAGGAATCATATGAATTTCATAATGAAATTAACTTAATCATTAGTCATTTAGGTTTTGAAGAAGTGACTTCTACAGTCATTCATAATTGAACATCCTTGTTGGAAAATGACCAGCCCCCCTTCAAAATCCTTATCAGTACAAGGTTATACATATACATAATCATACAAGTTATGTATCATCCATAAATAATAATTTAACCATATGTGCCACATAACAATGAGCATCCATGGATATATGTGTCCCAATCCTTAATCACCATCCATGTCATACAACTATGTCAAAACTAGGATACCAAAAGAGAAAACAGAGCTAATACCCTCTTAACCAAAATCAGTTCTTATACACAAAACCATAGATATTATCATAACCACACAACAAGCAGGTGACCCAAACCAAGTCTATAGCATATAATCATGTACATAAGTCTGTCATGCATATTATTATATCATTATATAAAAATCACCCTCTCTAAGTGTCATCAACGTTATCTCACCAAGAAGGGACACTACAATAACATCCTCATATACAAAATCCTCCCTCAGTTTTCTAACAGCTATTATGGTTTGATAGATTCGAAGAAATCTTTGCAGGCATATTTTGCCAATTTTTCCAGTGTTTGGTCAGTATTTTCAAATACGGTTTTTTTGCAGGTGGAAATGAATTTTCAAAACCTAAAAGAGTTTTTTGTTTCTAACATCTGTATGTACAAAAACCTTTCTCTTTTTTTACACATACATTATGGTTTGGGAAATTTGACATAATCTTTGAAGGCACATTTTCTAGAAATATCTTGTTTAGCCATCATTTTGAAGAGAAGATTGTGGCCCATCAGAGATGAATATTGAGAAATAGGAGGATTTTTATGTTCATAAGATTCAAAACTACAAACGCCTATATCACTTTTTACATAGGTATTACAGAATGAGAGATACATTCACATCTCCGTAGCCTATGTTTCCTACTTCCTATGTAAATTCTTGTTGTAGACATCGTTTTGCATAGAATATTGTGAACAACTAGAGCTGAATTTTGGGACACTAAGAGAGGTTTATCTAGAAAACATCTTCATCTACAATAACCTATTTCACTTTTACATATATATCTCGTATTGAGATATTCAAAGGGATAATTGGACCCTATTGTTCATAAATTTGGGAGGAAAAAGCTCAAAGACAGTTAGTGACTTGGATGCCACCTCAACTAATAAGATTTGTTATCAAATTTGAATTTCTCTTCCTTTTCACCAGCAATCCACAAAGCTAGTGCCAAGTAGATTCAATAGTTTTGAATGTTCTATATTTTAGTTCTATTTGTGTAACACAATTAGATACATTTGTAATAAATATTGATATTTTTTTCAAGATATTTTAGTTTAGAAATTGTATAAATACTTCATCATTTGAAGTAATAGATGTTTGAACATTGTACATTGAACTAGTGTATTCTATTTTGACAAAGTAATACAGTGAATACAGAGAAAATTTGTAGCTTAAATTTAGGAATTCATGTGGTGAGCTTGTATGGCTATGTTTCTCTTTTGTAAGTCACTCCATTGAATGCTTTCTCTTTCCATTACATATCTACTGCTTTCACTCATTGTCTTTAAATATTTTAAGTAGGATTCATGAGGAATACATGCCCTGTTTTGGTAATATGATGATGTTTTATTTATATTCTTCTTAAGGAATGAATTCGTACTTGTATGTTTGTTTCTAATGTCTCTATTCATCCTACACCATAACCATAAAGCCTAAAGGGTCATTTCAAGCTTGCCTACTTTTCCCCTTTATTCCCTTGCAATTTTTTCTCTTGTAACCCTACCAAATTTTTCAAGCCTAGCTATAAAGATCCATTTTCATCCAGCACAAAAATCCAAATCAACCAAAACCTAATCTGCATATCTAGCCTAACATATCCATGATCCAGTCAAATTGGTTGTGAATCTCATTGAGAGAGCCCTCTCAGCCTAGTAGGGCTAGCTGCTAGGTCAAAGTGGTATATGGTTACCTTTGTTGGTCTCCTTCTTAGCCTTGGTAGATTCGGTGCAGTGATAACAATGCCAGTGATAAAAAAATGTCCTCAAATTATAAATGGAGACATACCCGAGAGAAATAATCATATGAACCAAGGAATCATAAATCGGCTCTGATATATGTGAGATGTACTGATGGTCTCGGTCTGATGAGCATGCCATCGATCAATACACTATAACTCGTCGATCCCAGTGACTTACACCCAGATTGAAATGGATATTACCTGGAGATTGTAGAGTGATTAAATAAAGGAGTGTATGACCACCCCAAAGTAGTAAATGTGAGATGTACTCAAGATGTTAGTGTGATACAGGTAGATTGAACCGCCAAGTGCACGTCAAAAAATAATTCAAATTTTACCTGGATATTTTGAGAGGGGACTCGGAAAAACCAGTCGTGGAATTCCACAGAAAATAATGATATCAGAACAAAATAAAATGACCCTGAAATAGAACAATAATCTATGATAAATGGCCCCCTTACTGATAGGAGAAACAACACCACCATCCACTAAAAATCCACCAGTAATGGAATATATGAATGTCGATTCTCTTGGAAGGCCTGGAAATTATAAATGAATCAGTCCATTTGTGCCAGAGGTTTGAAAAATCTGGAGATGTAAAATGTATTTCCCCTTCAATGCCAGCCTCTACAAAGTGTTTTTTGAATATATTAATCTACTCAAGCATTTGTACATCTCATGAATATAGTATAACAACATCTACAAAGAACAAAAAATAATATAGTATATCCTCAGATGGGTGGAGAGGCCAATAACCAATCCAACCTTGTGCAATGGTCTGCTCCCCATATCATTCAATAAATTTCCAGGATGGGTGTGAGCATATAGGAAAATGCAATAACTATTGTAGAGAGAGAGAGGAATATCATCCGGAGATGTAAAACCCGAATTTTAGATGTAAAACTTATTATTAAGACTTATTGTTATGCTTTACTCACAACACTAATTCCTTGCTTCAGTAGAATCAACTGAAAAAGTTGAGAATTCATATCTTATATCATACAATGTATCTTCCCAATATCTAATTCCCCTCTAGATGCTAGAATAATTATCATGAATTTTATCTTGCTCATTTCAATGCAGAAATAGCTTAGATGAATAAAGAAATTAACTGAAGAATATTAGTGAGATCAGGCAACATGATGTATCATATTTATTTCATTAAATTTAATAGTACAAATTATATTATTGATATTTTATGGGTTGAATCATCACTACATTGTCTGGTTTGAGAGAAAAATTGAGCCCCATGATCAATTGGAGCAAACGGAAGTTAAATGGAAAATGAATTCAAACACATAGGAGACATGTAATATTATTTTAAATAATTTAATTCTAACACCAAATATAGAGAATATATCGACCCACTAGTGAATTTTAATATTGACTGTTTTCATCCAACAAATCCATGTTGTGTAGTTTCTTAATAGTTTTCAACACAACAACGATTTTCATCATCTGCTAATTCTTGTGGTTTCTTGATCTATTTTCATACCAAACAGAAAACGAAAGAATGAACATATTCCTTCTTTGAGATATGATGTGATACAATGCAATGTAAAGTATGCAGCTTCACATACAAAATTTTCTTTACATGTTGATGTAGGACAATTTACATCTTCCTGAAATGTCCACTTCAACGAACCTGCAATCTTAAGAATACCAAGAAATCTAAACAAATTTGATTACTCATCTAGTTAACTATTACAAACATATCAATACATCCATTAACATATATGTAAAGATACTACACAATCCAAAAGCATGTAAAAATTCCATTTTGAAAACCAAATTGATATGTACATGTTTGGCCTGATTATACATTCATTTGGCTATTTACTCATACTCTACATTCATTTGGCCATTTACTCATACTCCACACCTCTCCCACACTCGCACACTCAAACACAGTATATCATTATACATTTCATGACTAACATATACAAATATTAAATTCAATGAACCTTGTGGCTTCAAATCCATTAAATTAGGATCTACTCGACTTGTATAAGGAAAAATCCATAAAGCTAGATTTTGATGACACCTTCCATATTTCCAAGGCTAATATTATCCTAACTACCACACTTTTCTATATTTTTTACATAATTTAGAAATCCTACATATTTTTCCATCTTTTATAAGTTATAGAATTTTTTTACTTTCAAAAATTTCCTTTTTGAAGATAACCCTAGATTCTCCTACATGAAACATGAAAGGTACAAAATTATTCATAAACTCCTATCTATGAGATCTGACACTTTTTTGTAATAATGTAACAAATTCTTGAGGATCCCAAACTTTACATTGTAAGTGATAATTTCTGAGGAAACAAATTCCTTTACTCATTCTTCCTGTGTCCCATACTTTATTTTGTTGTTGTCCATTTAATTTGTTAACATAATTTTTCTGAGTTGGTTGCATTCTCTAACTGGCTATTTTCTTCTCCATTCCATACATTCTCTTGGAATGTTGCTTCATAATTTTTAACAAATCATCAATCTCTTTGTCGAAATTGTTTCTTGGCTGAAGTTTGTTGTCAATTTATGTTGTTGGCATATTATTTTCTAGCATGATACTACTTTATGAAACACTAATTTTTTTTTCCAAACCAACTGACTTTTCCACCTCTATATAAACCTTCATCTCTTGCTAACCATTTTTCCAAAAAATTCACTCTTCCTCAAAATCTCTAAAAAAATGTTTTGAATGTTGTACGCGAGGTTGGATTTCATCTTCAGTTTTGCAACATATATTATATCCCCCTACTCACAACTTCATGTTCATCATTCCTCTTTGTACCTCCTTTCACAAGTATTTCATTTAAGTGTTGCTATTCATCTTGGCTAAGAACAAAGTGAGATTTATTTCCTCCTTCACCTTCATTACTTGTAACAAAATTTTCATTTCGCTCTTCCTCTAATTTTGTGATAATTGTAGCAAATGTCCACCATCTTCCATAATTGCATCCACATAAAATGTATTAGTTTTAAAAATATGAGAATCTTAGATCTCATCCACTGCTTCATCCTCATTCTCTCCAAGAATCTTTGGGTCACAATAGTGCACTTTTTCTATCTCGTACTCAACTTCCTTGAGTTCCCCTTCTTTCAACAAGTTTCTTATCATATGCTTCATCTTCTTCTGCAACTTTCTTGCAAACAATTATTTCACTAGGCATTTAAATTTCTTATTAAAAATCCATTCACATTCACAGTCTTCCTCATGTTTCTGTAGCCGCTCCATAAGTACATTCAGTTGTACTTTAATATCATTGAGTGCCCTATCAAACTCCTCATCACTCAACTTTCTCTTATGTCATTTTCCTTGACATCTTCTCTCCTTCTCTTGTGGATTTCACCTGAACCTTTGTAATGACCCGATGAGGTCATCCTTTTCTCTAAATTTGTGAGCTTCACCATGCTCAATAGTGAACTGCAACCAAGCCTCTCCTCTGTAGAAAGCCTCCTATTATTGCTACTCAATACCTCATCAAGCTTTCTTCACTAGCTTGACCTTTTTGTATTTTCTTTGTTTCTATCCTTATAACCATCTCTTTCAAGCACTTCTTTGATCATTTAGTTGTTGCACTCACTCAGTTTACTTCTTTTGAGAACTTCCTCTACTACAAGTTTCTTCTGCCACATATTTTTTTTTTACTTTTTCTCTCTGTAAAAACTTGCAAGATATGATCCTCTATCACTCTCTGTCAGTTGCTACCGTCGAACATCAATTCATCTACACAAATCAATTCGGAAATATAAATACTAGTTTACCTATTGCACTGTTGTGATTCTCCAACCTTCTTCTGCGCAACTTTAATGTTTGTATAATCAACTATCCTTTATATCAATATCAAAGAGCATATTCATCTCTGATTTTTTTCTACGAAGAGCTAACAAGCTCTGATACCACTTGATGCAGGACAATTTACTTCTTCTTGAAATGTCCACTTCCACGAAGCTGCAATATTAAGAATACCAAGAACTGTAGAGAAATATGATTACTCATCCATTTAACTACTAAAAATATATAAATACATTCAGTAACATATATGCAAAGATACTACACAATCCACAAGCATGTAAAAATTCCATTGTGAAAATTCATATGTACATGTTTGGCCTCATTATACATTCATTTGGCCATTTGCTCATACTTGATATTCATATGGCCATTTACTAATACTCCATAGCTCTCCCACACTCACACACTCAAATACACTCTATCAGTATACATTTCATGACTAAGATATACAAATATTACATTCAACAAACCTTGTGGGTTCAGATCCACTAAATTAGGATATACTCGACTTTTGTGAAGGAAAAATCCAAAAAGCTATATTTTGATGACACCTTCCATATTTCCAAAACTAATCCTATCCTAACTACCAAACCTTTCTATAGTTTTAAATAATTTAGAAATCCTAGATATTTTTCCATATTTTATAAGTTCTAGACTTTTTTTACTAAATTTCCTTTTCGAAGATACCCCTAGATGCTCCTCCATCACATCTCCATGAAAATGAAAATACAAAACATTAATAAAAAAAAGTTGCATGCAATAAATTGACAACCAAATTTCAATAAACAACAATAATAATATAAATTTCAAATTTATTTCAAATATGGATAGGGCTCTCAATATTATGCATCTGGTAGCAATAAAAAATTTTGCTCAAATATTTAAAGAATATTAATCCTTGTGAGTATTTTTTTTCCAAATAAGAATAGGAATGAAAAAGTGAAACCATGGACAAAGTGGAATGAAAAGGGGGCTGATGGACAAAGTGGAATGAAAAGAATTGATCTGATTGATAGGGAATGATAATTAATGTAGAAAGTTGAATGAAATAAAATGAATGAATAAAGTTTAAAATTCACGCACCCACCACAGATACCAGGAGTAGTAACCTTGGAAGTAAAGAAAAGTCATGGCTACATAAAATGAAATAATAATAACCCCCCCCCCCCTTCAAACGGAAAATGAAATATTATCACCTCTAACAATAATAATTAGTTCAGATGGCGAGAGTTATTGCGGTCCTTATCAATTTGTTGAGCACGTCCTCATTTTATAGCCCTTGCAGCACATGGTTGGGTGGGCAGGATAACTTCATTGATGTCAACGATGATGGGAGATTTGTTAGTCACATAAACAAATAAAAGATTCATTTTAGATATATGCAAATGTTCATTTCTTCAGATGCATGAACCAAGGCATATTGAATTTAAATTTTAAGAATATTCATACCCACTTGTAAGTGACCATTTTAAACTTTCATATTTAACAATTTCATAATTCATAAAAATATGTGTTTCAAATAAGTTAGGAGTGATTCATTACTTTGTAATTTATAATTCAAAATCTATAATCAATGTAGTTATATAAATTAAAACGGAACAGTCCATAAATTCCTTCACGGTCATGAACTATGGCATCTTAAATTAAATTTTAGGAATATTCATATCCATTTGTAAGTGACCATTTCAAAATAATTAAAATTATTATGTGTTTTTAGTACTTGACAATTTTATAATTATAAAAACTATGTGTTTCTCAAACCTCACAAGTTAGGAATGATTCATTATTTTCATAATTTATGATTGAAAATTTACAATCCATGTAGTTAGATAAATCAAAATATTGCTGTATACAAATTCCTTCACAAGCATGACATCTTAAATTTTAGGAATATCCATATCCACCTGTAAGTCACCATTTCAAAATAATTAAAATAATTATGTGTGTTTCACACCTAACAATTTTATAATTCAAAAAGTTATGAGTTTCTCACGCTTCACACGATTTAGAGTAATTTGGTATCTCATGATTTATGTGAAAATCTATAATGGTTGTAGTTAAATACATTATATTAGTGAATTCTATAAATTTCTTCACAAGTATGAACCAAAATCTTAAATTTTAGGAATATTAATGTAATAAATTAAAGTAGTGCAGTATATAAGTGTCAATAAGCACAAATCCATGATAGACATTAAAAACTCCATGATAAACATAAAATTTAAAAAAAAAAAAAAAACACTTACTTCATGATACATCTCATGTTGTTTAAAAAAAAAATTTAATTAATTAAATTAAATACTTAAAAAGTAACTAAATTAAATTTTTATTTTAAATTACCATTATATATATATATATATATATATATATATATATATATATATATATATATATATATATATATATATATATATATATATATGGCAAACATTTATACATTTAAAAAAATATGGATGAGGATTCTTAACCATGGATATTTACTCTCACTTTACCGGGGAGATTATTAATCGGTAACAACCATTTGCTAGAATAACAATGGCCAATGCCCAGGTTTATCAATACCACATGCCCAAAAATCCATAACTCACTTAGGAAAAAAAGCGCATAACTACTTTGGAGATAAATCTAACCTTTTGATTTTTCTACAACGCTATGAAGATTCTTAATATATAAAGAACCTTTTCTACAATAAGAGTGGCCAATACCAAGGCTTATCAATATCACATGCCCAAAAAACCATAATCCACTTAGGCAACAAAGGGAATAACTAATTTGGAGATAAATCCAAACTTTTGATTTGTTTACAATAATATGAATATTATCAAATAAATATAAACTTTTGATTTGTGTATAATAGTTCATGGAGGTGAAATATGTGTCATCCACTTAATAATTATTAATAATTAAATTAAAATTATTGAATCCCTATTCCAAATAGATGCGCCTATTAATGTAATGACTAGTAAACATGGATAAACATTAAAATAATCTAATCACCTCTTAATACGCCTTAGATTTTTGGAAGTTAAATTTGTAGAGAATTCATGGAGGATGCATGACAAACAACCAAATTTTAAGCTTATGCCCTCTACCACATGATTTGGTTAGCCAAAGAAAAACAAGAAATATCTTTCATTGTTTTGGGAGACTCCCTCCTTCATAATCAACATTTGGTGAAGAGCTCTCATCCAAAGGAAAAAACATTACAAAGTCCTATGAAAAGGATTAGGAAAGAAACATAAGGGTTCTCTACAATAGCATATTTCCATGTTATCCATCATCTCAATAAATATGGGGGCTTATGTGTTAATTAAGGGTGTGAATTAATATTGAGAGATTTAAAAATCAATGGTCAAATCAGGCCTTCTTCTATTCCATATAGTTATAATGACTTATATTATGAGATGTAAATTTTGTCTTTTATTTGGTCAATGTTGTAACCTATATACCTACAAAACATTATTGGTTTTTGTTGGTTGTGGAGCCTGATTATCTTCTTTATTTTGTATCACAGCATTGGACCCCTGTTCTTAATGGGGCAGCAATGCTGCCCATAATTGTACACTGCCTAGGAGGTCAAGGGGGGGCAACTGCAAGTTTATGGGACCCCCCCCCCTAGCGGGGGGTTTCAGGGGAAGTGCCCCCGAAGCTAAAAACATATGTTAAATTTCCTTGTAAAATTATAGTAATTTCTAGTCAATCTAGGCCATTGATTAGGTGGATGATCTTATGGTAGAAGTTGTGTTTGATTTAGGGTTTATTTCCCTAGAAGGCAACCCCTCATTTTGTATGAGGGTATTGTATTGTGACTGTGTATTGTATGTGTATTCTAAGAACAAGAAACAGATAGGGAGACTGTGAGAGAATAGAGGATATTACAGTGGATCTGTTGTAGGTTGTGTCTCTTCATTTTGTTGGATAATAGAAATGAAGGATTGGCTATTCGGGATGGACGTAGCCCAAATTGGGTGAACCACATATATCTGTGTCTCTCTGGTTTTATGTGTTTTGTGTGTTTGCATTTTCCGCATATTTTATGTGTTGCATTGCTCTATAATATATAATTTTCTAACAGTATCGTCGATTTTGGAGTCCCTCTAGAAATAATTGTAGTTTTGTGGCATAACAGGTCTCATCGATTTTTTTGTGAATATATAAAAATGTACTACCTCATGTATTTACTGCAATCTAGAAAGGGACTCACATATAAATACAAAATTTTCATTCTAGTTTAATAAAAAAAAAAATTATAAATTTACTTTAAATTATTATTAAGTTGGCCATGATTTACAACATAGTATGTGGAATATGTTATAATGTTTAACATTTTGACCAAATCAAAATAAAACAAAATAAAATGAAATGAAAATATAAAATTATCCATACCCTGTTTTTTTCCCATGGTATTCTTCTCTAATATGGCCTATTCAAAGACTAATAATTAAACGAGCCTAGATTCACATGAAGAGAGATATTTGATCCATCTAGGAAAGTTAAAATGGATGTAGGTTCGTTATTAATTATAATGATAAAAATAATAAATATGAATTAAACATATATACATTTAAAAAACCATGTAACATTATTCTTAACCATGAAGATCATTGATTGTTAAATAAACATTGTTACAATATCATGACTTACTAATACCACATATCCGAAAAACCATTAAGCATATAAAAAGAGGAAACAAGTCAAAAGTAAAAAAACTAGCAATAAGAAAAAAATAACTATAAAATTTCAAACTAATAAAGATCAAAATAAAATAAAAACTACGATAAAAAATTACTTAATATCTAATATACAAAAAAAAAATTATAAATCTAAGTGAAAATAACCTAATAGATGTCTATTATAAATAAATGTAAAATATATAATATATAATAAAAATTCATAAAAAATAAAAACTTAAATCAAAAGAGATCTTAAATTATAAATAAATGTAATATATATAATATATAATTAAAAAAAAAAAAAAAAACTTGCATAAATCAAAAGATATATAAAATTAAGAGGCAATGAAATCAAGGATTGATAAAATAAAGTTGAGGAAAAATCAAAGAGTTATTGAGGAATATGAAGTGGATTAAGTAAATAATTAAAAATTAAGAATACATAACTGTATAAATAAGAGGATTATAATAATAAAAATTAAGAATGAGAAAAATTAAAAGGTAATAATAATAACAAAAGGTTAAAGTAAAATGAAAATTAAGAAAATAAATGAAATAAAATAAAAATTAATAAAATAAAATTTAAAAAATAAAAAAGATAAAAACAAAATAAAGAAAAACAAATGAAAATATACAGTAATTTTTTAATTAATAAAATGAATTAAAATAAATAGTGTTTTTTTAATTAATAAAATAATAATGATGTATTCCTATAAATAAAATTATGTATTATGTATAGTTAATAAAATTAATGGAAATAAAAGTTATAGGAAATGCAATCTCAACCTAATAAAGAAAAAATAAATATAAAGTAAGAAAATTAAAATGTAAGAAGAAGAATGCTTGGAGGAGAGAGCATGGACCCAATGCTTACTCATTCTCTAGCTATCATTCATGTTAAGATTTTTGGATCTTTTCTCTATCTTGGTGGCTTCCTTGAATTTTCTGTGATGATAATGGAAAATCCTAGCAAGGACATGAGCATCTTAAATAAAAATATGATGCTTGGTCTTTGCATAATTTCCAAAGTGTCGATGAGTTAAATAAATTTTGTCGAATATCAGTGTGCTCTGTAATCCTACGCTTGATAGAACAACCTGTTTTACCTATATAAGGCTTCCCACATGAACAAGGGATCATGCATGCTTGTTTTGTGTTAGAGGAGTCGATCGAATCCTAGACATATATAAGGGAAGATCGAATGGTCTTAAGAGACTTAAATGTAAAGGATATGTTGTTCTTATTAAGAATACGAGTCAACCTAATCAGATTAGGATCAAGGCCTAAGGATTAGCTAAAATTTCGAAGTGCTAAAAAATGCTTCAAACCAAGATGAGAGCATAGAGCTCATCACCAGGATTCCGACTCAACTTGTTTCATCAAATTCTAAGTTTGTATGATTGAGTTATGGCATGTTGTTCATTTTCCAAAACATGTTCAGAACCAGATTGACCAGCAGAGTGGGATCCGAATTGGTGGGTGTCATGGAGTCTTGAACTCTACATATAGAATTGGAGATTGCACTACCACGGAAATGTTGCAGGTGGAATGGATGGTCGTGATCCAGTCAACAATGACAGTTGAACAGTGGTGATTAGATCGCAAAAGCAGCAATGGGAGATCAACGGGAGAGATCTCATTACAGTTGAGAAACATCACACATCGCACAGAACAGAGTTTACCGTTAAAGAGTTTCGCAAGTTAAATTATATAGCTCACGATGCGACGAGGATGACCACATGTCGGCGGAGGTCTGAGCGCTATTACACTTCGCAAGCGATATGGTTTAGTCTTTAATGGTAAACGTGTGGGAGGCCGATATGCGATAAGCGAAACTTGCAAAATATGCGATGCGACATTTCGCATCGGTGGATATATTGTTAAACCGTTAAATTTATTTTTTATACTCTCCAATATGCGATGTACCTATTATTACGGTTGCAAATTTTTTTGATATTGCGAAGTTCCGTAAAAGGGATCCGATGTTGATCGCGAACATATGTATGTTTAATGAAACTCCGATATTGTATTTCATTGTTTCCGCTAAAGTATAAGCCACTTAATGGTTGGGGGTGTGCACGTGGCCACCACCCTAGCCATTAATTTTAATGCACAACTTTATTGACAGAGCAGATAAGGGTGCGCCAAATTTGGCGATCAGCCCTAATCTAACTCTAGTTAACTAAAGTTCTCCACATTTAGTGGAGTTTTCCTAGGAGATATTGGGAAAAAGTGTAGAAGGCTCAATTTTCGACCATTCTCAGTGAAGGAAGAGTTATTATTGACTGATTTGATCATTATAGAGCCATTGGGGAGGTTTTCAGATCCATCTAAGGACTTCTAAACATGGTTTTGCTTTAGAGAAGTTCCAAGGGCCACTAAGAGCCGACAGGAGAATGAAGCCTAGCCAGGGCAGCCAGAGGCCATTCTTAGGAAACCAATAGTCATTTCTGACTATATTGAACCTTATGAATCCAATTATGGGGTTTTAAAAATCATTTGGATACTTTTAGAGCCAAAGAGGCCATAAGGAAGTTTCAGGGAGCCTAGTGCCACCAGGTGTTGGAGCCATAGAACGATGAGCATGAGTTCATTCTGAGAAAATGAACATCCTATTTTGGATGATTGATATGTGCTGGAGATAGTAGAATAGGTTTCAGGAGAAGAAGAGGACTTATAGGATATTTTGTGCCACATAGAAGCTCAAGGAATCTCAAGGACACCGACCAAAGAGGTAAAGTCCAAGGGAGCCTAGGTCCATTTCCAGAGATTGAGTAGTCAATCCAAGGGTACTTTGGTATTCTAAACCCATTGGTGCAGTCCAAACAACCATTGGAGTTGATCATCATCTCTTAAAATAAATTTACCATCTTAATCCCAAAGAGCCAAGTCCATTGATGGAGGCTCAAGGAGACGTAGCCCAAGTGTTGAGGGTGAAATCCTTTATTATGTTTGTTGTTATGTGTTGCTTAATTTGCTGCAATTTATGTTTGTTTTACATGATTTTAATCAGCTTAAAAAAAATTTTAATTTCTCACACATAAAGCCTTAAACTAGTTAAAATACATACACATGAATCAAGAATTCAATTCCGTACATGCATGTATAAGCAAAATCCTTAATTTGTTTTAATTTAGTGGTAGGTGCTTGCATAGAAAAACAAGCCAGCCACACCTATCAGATCAGTTTGGTATCATAGCATTGGGTTTCTTTCTTGATAGAGCACTAGGTTGCTTGCTTAACAGAGCACTAGGTTGCTTGCTTGACAAAGTAGAAGTTTGCTTGCTTGCTTGATTGACTTGAAGGGTGTTTAACAGTGTAAATAATTTAACTGTTTTCAAATTGATTGATGCTTACAAGATTGAGTTTTCTAGAGGTGAAGGGGAGCTACTGCTAGCTAAGTCTAGAATAGGACAAGAAGGAAGAAGGTTGAAAGCATCCTACTTACCCAAAGGACCTCAAGGAAACCCTTGAAGCACAAGAGGGATAGTTTGCAAAAGAGGCTACTTGAAGAAGAGATACGAGCTGCAGAGAAGAGATTTAATCTACAGCCAAATTATTTTTGAAACTTTGTCAATTGTTTTTGAAGCTTTGTGAATTATTTTTGAAGTTCTTTAATTCATGTAAATAGTGATGACAACTTCATTGAGTGATGTTTCTAAATCCTCCTCCTTTGCAAGACCCTTTGATAAAGAGATGAAGTAGGATACATGACTTATGTTTTAGTCGAGGGTTTTTGTCGATTGTGTGTCGATAAATGGATACACCAATGTGCAAGAGGATCACCATGTATGTGATGTTACAGGAAGGTAACAATCAGTGCTTTGAAGAAGCAAAAAGAGTAAAGGATTAGGAAAACATGCACAAGGAATAGTTGAGCCAATTATGGTTGAGGAAAGGCCTACATATTTGGGTCCTAGCTATGGACAATTTTATGGAGAAAGTTCTAAATCCATGAAGGCACTTGAAACAGTTCCAAGAAAGACTTTTTTTGTAGGTTCAAAACCTCAAACATGCAAAGTTTGTAATCAAGATGAATGCATTTTTTTTAAACCCATGTTGCAACAAGATTCTTGTAGACATGCAGCTTATGGCGAGCAAGAGATTTGTGACAGCTCTAAGGACATGAAAATTGTTGTTGGTCTTTAAAAGAGAGCTGGAACCTCTTCAAGTTTATCGTCTCAAGAAGGTGAAAAAGATTAACATTCAAAGCAACATTCAAGGTATAATTCTTCCTATAATCATGATGTTTATGACTATGTTAAACATGGAAATTCTATATGCATGAATGGGAGAAAGAGTTGATGTTCCTATTGTGGTTTATTTAACCATGAAGTTTAAAAATGCTGGAAGGGAATGAAAGCATACAAGAAACAGTTCAAGAAAAGGTGACTTGCACAGAAGATGCAAAAGATTTGCACACATTGCCAGAAAAAGGGACATCTCATTGCCCAATGTTGGACATTGCATCCAACCACTCATCCCAAGCACATGAAGAAAGAGGATAAAAATCATGGCGAGAATGTTACCAGCAATTCCATCATCGATGTGAGTCTAGATGATTCACAAAAAGAAGATGTTCAACAAGAAAAATATCCATTGAAGTGGGTTGGAAAGAAATGGCTCGATTTATTGACCAAGTAAGGCATGCACTTACTTTGTACATAGATGAAAATTTCAGCCTTATGTATGCCTGAATTTTTGTTGAAAGTATGACAAGTTGCAGCAGAGGATCACAGCTTGTAGGATGCAGGATTGCATGTGAATTTTATTCAGTTAAAGGCATTTCTTTTTGTTGCACAATTTCACCGTGGAGGTGTAAAATATGGGTATGTTACTCACTTATGTTGCAGCAATATCATTCGGTCAAATCTTATAGTCACCCACATGTTTTTGGATTATGTACTTGTTTGTACTTGAAAGGAAGAGTTGAAAGTGTACATATGCATGAATTTGTATGTGTAAATGGCAAACTTGTAAATAGGTTCATTGTAAATAGATACATGCATGAGTGTTGTCTGTTGGGTGTGGAGCCTAATTATCTTGTTTATTTTGTATCACAGCTTTGGACCCCTGTAACTTAATGCGGCGGCAACGCTGCTGGTAATTAAACACTACCTGGGGGGTCCAGGGGGGGTGGCTATGACTTTATGGACCTCCCCCTGGTGGGGAGTTTCGGGGGCAGCGCCCCCGAAGCTAAGAACAGATGTAAAATTTCCTTGTAAAAGTATAGTAATTTCTAGTCAATCTGGGCCATTCATTAGGCGGATGATCTGATGGTAGAAGTTATGTTTATTTTAGGGTTTTTTTCCCAAGAATGCAACCCCTCGCTTTTATGAGGATATTGTATTGCGGCTATGTATTTTGTGTGTATTCTCAGAGTGAAAAACAGATAGGGAGACTGTGAGAGAGAACAGAGGATATTACAGTGGATCCGCTATAGGTTGTGTCTCTTTATTTTTGCTAGATAATAGAAAGGAAGGACTGGCTGTTCGGGGTGGACGTAGCCCAAACTAGGTGAACCACGTATATCTGTGTCTCTCTGGTTTTATGTGTTTTGTGTGCTTGTGTTTTCCGCATATTTTATATGTTTCATTGCTATGTAATATTTAATTTTCTAACAACTGGTATCAGAGCCGAAGGTCTATTTGGCTGATAAACTCGTAGGAAAAAAGGGTTCCTGGTTCGAGTGGGAGCAATGGCGGAAGATGGTAAGGTTAGGGTTGAGAAATTTAACTGCCAAAACTTCCCACTATGGAAGATGCAGATGGAAGATTATCTGTATCAGAAAGATATGTACCTACCATTGAGCGGAAAAACAAAGAAGCCGACGACTATGACAAATGAAGAATGGGATATTATTGATAGAAAGGGGCTCGGAATAGTACGGTTTTGCCTCACGGCATCGGTAGCCTTCAATATTTCGAAGGAAACAACAACAGAGGGTTTGATTAAGGTGTTGGAAAAACTATATGAAAAACCCTCGGCCTCAAACAAGGTATTTCTTATGAAACGTTTATTTAATATGAAGATGTCGGAAGGTGGATCTGTTATAGACCATTTAAATGATTTTAATACAGTTACCAGTCAGTTAAGTTCTATAGGGGTAAACTTTGTTGATGAAGTTAGGGCTCTCTTATTTTTGTGCTCATTTCCAGAAAGCTGGAATGGTTTAGTTATGGCCATTAGTAACTCCATCTCTAGATCTAGTACTTTAAATTTTGATGATGTTGTCGGTGCTATCCTTAGCGAGGAAATGCGATGGAAAAGCTCTGGTGAGACATCGGGTAATGCTTTGAGTGCAGAGTCTAGGAGAAGAAGAATGGAAAGAGGAAAGAGCTCGGAATATCGCAGTAAATCAAGGA
The DNA here is from genome assembly GCA_034641835.2 of Pinus albicaulis. Lineage (NCBI taxonomy): Eukaryota > Viridiplantae > Streptophyta > Pinopsida > Pinales > Pinaceae > Pinus > Pinus albicaulis. Next base: position 5,606,817 of record CM076583.1, on the reverse strand, counting down.
AAGGAAGATCCAAGTCTAGATCGGGGATAGTCTACTGGAAATGCGGAAACAAAGGACAGCTAAAGAAAGACAGTAGATCTCGAAAGGGAAAAGAAGGAGATGCACAACAAGAAAACAATCATGAAGCAAATGTGATAGGTGATGTGTTACAAGATGCTTTGATTCTTTCTTTCAAAAATGTTATTGATTCTTGGATTGTAGATTCAAGGGCCTCATTCCATGCCACACCTGATAAGAAATATTTTCATGACTATGTTCAAGGAGATTTTGGACAAGTCCATTTGCGTGATGATAAACCCTATAAAATTTTTGGAATGGGTAAAGTTCTTGTAAAACAACAAAATGGAAACCAATGGTTATTAAAGGAGGTAAGGCATGTTCCAGATCTAAAGAAAAATCTAATTTCAACATGGCAGTTAGGCAGTGAAGGTTGCGTGACAACTTTCACAGATAAAACTTGGAAGGTCACCAAAGGAGCCCTAGTAATAGCAAAAGGCAAAAAGGTTGGTACATTGTATTTATGCAATGGTATTTCTAACTTTGTTAATGCTTTAACTGCCAAAGGAGTAGATGCAGCATTATGGCATCATAGGCTCGGACACATGAGTGAGAAGGTGATCAAGATTCTTCACTTAAGAAATTTGTTGCCGGGTTTAAAGAATGTTGATTTGGATATCTGTGAGGACTGCGTTTATGGAAAACAGAAGAGAGTCAGATTTCTAAGAGTTGGTAAAGAAAAGAAGAGCAAAAAATTAGAGCTTGTGCATACAGATGTATGGGGACCTTCTCAGGTATCATCTCTTGATGGCTCTCGTTATTATGTTACTTCTATTGATGATGCAACTAGAAAAACATGGATTTATTGTATTCAGAATAAATTTGATGTATTTGATATTTTCAAGAAATGGAAAGCTTTGATTGAGATTGAGACAGGAAAGAAGTTGAAGTGTCTCAAATCAGACAATGGAGGTGAATATTGCAGCAAAGAGTTTGATAGGTACTGTTCAGAGCATGGAATTCGCAGAGAGAAGACAGTTCCAAGAACACCACAAGAAAATGGTGTGTCAGAGTGAATGAACAGAAAAATCATGGAGCATGCAAGGTGCATGAGATTACATGCAGGATTTCCTTTACAATTTTGGGCAGATGTTGTAGATATCGTTGTTTATCTAATAAACAGAGGGCCTTCAAGTTCCTTCGATGGTGGTATTCCAGAGGAAGCATGGATAGGTAAAAAGGTAAACTACTCTTTTTTAAAGCCTTTTGGTTGTGAGGCCTTTGTCCATATTAATAAAGAAAACAGAACAAAGCTTGAGGCAAAATAAAAGAAATGTACCTTTATTGGATATGGTGTTAATGATTTTGGTTATCGATTATATGATTATGAAAATCACAAAATCATTAGGAGCAGAGATGTAATATTTAATGAAAAGGTCTTGTATAAGAATCAGTTGCAGGAAAAGAAACAGTAAAAATAAAACAAAGAATACACAGTTCTTGATGAGATCACAGAAAAAGTAAAGGTGCCTAAAAGTAATAATAATCAACAACAACAGCAACCACCACAACAACAACAGGAACCTCAAACACCCGAAAGTGGTATTAGAAGATCTACCGGGATAAGTAGACCCCTTGAACGATACTCTCCATCATTATATTATTTATTGTTGACTGATTCTAGTGAACCCGAATGTTATGAAGAAGCAATGCAGGTTGAAAGCAGGAAGAAGTGGGAGCTAGCTATGGAAGAAGAGATGGACTCCTTAATGCATAACCGTTTTCTCAATTAGTCAATTTTTATGATGAAAACTACATTATAGATGGACAAAATGAGTTCTGGTGAAGAAGAATGGGGAGGAAAATAGAGTACAACAAACTGAGCTTGTGGTAGAAGTTTCTTAACAAATAAAGTATTGATTTTGATGAAATATTTTCTCTGTTCTTGATAGCTTCCAATCGAGAACTATTTTAAGTCTTGTAGCAGCGGAAGATTTACCTCTTAGATGATTTAATTAAGAACAACATTTTCTGCTAGACTTGGAAGAGATCTATATGGAGCAACCAAAAGGATATGAGGTCAAAGGGAAAGAAAAATTAGTGTGTAGGTTAAAGAAGAGCTTGTATGGCTTAAAACAGGCTCCAAGGCAGTGGTATCTAAAATTTGACAGGTTTATGTCTGAACAAGGTTATACTAGATGTCACTCTAATCATTATGTTTATACAGAAAAATGGTAGCTATATTTATATTATTTATTACTCGATGTATGCTATTGCAGTCCATCTGAAGGAAATCAATATATCAAAAAATTGGAAAAATCATTTTAATGAAAGTTTGAGCAAATCCTTGATGAAATATGAAACGGAAAAATAAGTAAATTAACAGCGTATGGAGATGAATACATACAAGGTGTTGAAAAATTTAATATCTAGATGCAAAACCAATTGATACACATATTAACAAACAGATGCAGAATTGCTGGAAGACCCGCTGAAGATCAAGATATATCATAAGTTCCTGCCATGAATTAGTTGGAAACGCATGTAATGGGTCTACCTGACCTAATATTGCACATGCAGTGGGAGTTGTAAGCAGGTACATGAACAATCCAGGAAAAGAACATTGGATGGCAGTAAAATGGATTCTCGGATATTTGAGAGGTACCACAAATCAAGCATTATGCTTTGGTGGTTCAAACATTGCTCTGCAGGGATATGTTGATGCAGATATGGCAGGTGACAGAGATAACAGGAGGAGCACTACAGGATATGTATTTACTGTAGGTGGAACAACTGTCAGTTGGGTTTCAAAAATCAAAAGTGTTGTTGCACTTTCAACAACAGAAGCAGAGTATGTTGCTGCTACAGAGGCTAGTAAAGAAATGATTTGGTTACAAAGGTTTATGGATGAATTGGGTAAGAAGCATGATATGGGCACGTTATACAGTGATAGCCAAAGTGCCATTCATCTTGCAAATAACTCATCATTTAATTCCAGGACTAAACACATACAGCTCAAGTACCATTTCATACGGTCAGTATTGGAAGATGGACAGTTGAAGCTGGAAAAGATACCCACTAGACAGAATCCTGAAGATATGCTAACAAAAGTTGTAACCAGGGAGAAACTGAGATTATGCTCAGTTTCAATTGGTCTTCAAGGATTTCAATGAAGATGAGAAATAGCCAGGTCCAAAGAGGAGGTATTGTCCAGCAAATGAAGCAGTGGTGCAGTTTCTACAATCAATCTCCAAGTGGGAGATTGTTGGGTGCGGAACCTGATTATCTTGTTTATTTTGTATCACAGCGTTGGACCCCTATACCTTAATGGGGGGTTTCGGGGGCAGCGCTCCCGAAGCTAAGAACAGATGTAAAATTGCCTTGTAAAAGTATAGTAATTTCTAGTCATTCTTGGCCATTCATTAGGCGGATGATCTGACGGTAGAAGTTATGTTTAGTTTAGGGTTTTTTTCCCTAGAAGGCAACCCCTCACTTTTATGAGGGTATTGTATTGTGGCTATGTATTGTGTGTGTATTCTCAGAGCGAAAAACAGATAGGGAGACTGTGAGAGAGAACAAAGGATATTACAGTGGATCTGCTATAGGTTGTGTCTCTTTATTTTTGCTAGATAATAGAAAGGAAGGACTGGTTGTTTGGGGTGGACGTAACCCAAACTGGGTGAACCACGTATATCTGTGTCTCTCTGGTTTTATGTGTTTTGTGTGCTTTTGTTTTCATCATATTCTATATGTTTCACTGCTCTGTAATATTTAATTTTCTAACATTGTCAATATGTATCCTGTTGTATATCGACTTGTGTCGATTGTATTGCATTTCATGTCAACTTGTTTTTGATGTCACATGTTGCACGACTTATGATTTAGTCAAGGGTGTTTGTTGATTTTTAGTCGATAAATGGATACACCAATGTGCAAGAGGATCGCCATGTATGTGATGTTACAAGAAGGTGACAAACAGTGCTTTGAAGAATCAAAAATAGGTAGTCTTCATTTCAATTCTTGCATAAGATTTTCTTTTCAAGATTGATCGTGTGTTCTTGTGACAAGATGTTGCAGGAATTTTTGGTCCATTCATTGAAGATAGTAGAATAGATGTCTAGGAGATTTTGTGCCACAGAGAAGCTCAGGGAAGCTCAAGGACACCGACCTAAGAGGTCAAGCCCAAGGGAGCCTAGGTCCATTTCCAAAGATTAAGCATTCAATCCAGGGGTATTTTGGTATTCTAAACCCATTGGTATAGTCCAAAAAACCATTGGAGTTGAGCATTAGCTTGTAAAATAAATTGACCATCTTAATCCCAAAGAGCCAAGTCCATTGATGGAGGCTCAAGGAGACGTAGCCCAAGTGTTGAGGGTGAAATCCTTTATTATGTTTGTTGTTATGTGTTGTTGGTTAATTTTCTGCAATTTATGGTTGATGTACATGCTTTTAATCAGCTTAAACAAATTTTTAATTGCTCACACATAAATCCTTAAACCAATTAAAACACATACACCTGAATCAAGAATTCAATTCCACACATGCATATATAAGCAAGATCCTTAATTTTTTTAATTGAGTGGGAGGTGCTTTCATAGCCAAACAAGTCAGCCACCCATATCAGATCACAACCTATCGCTGGTTCCTTTAATGTAAGGAATATGAACAATACCAATAGGATTGATGGGACCATTATTAGCTCTAGGTCCTATTTTTTCTTTTTCAAAGGATCTAAGGCCTTCATGCTTTCTATAACCATTATCTCTGAAATCCTCTAAGAGATGAGATTTATCATCATCAATATAAAGATTATCAAAAATCCTAAGGGCTCTCGTAGCAAGAGTGTTCAAAACACCAAATGTTTGGGTCGGGTGATGTTGGGAATTAGCATGGAGGTATTACTTAGTGTGATTATGTTTATAAAAAACTTCATGGGAGATGGATCCATCCTCCTTCTTGGTGATGAGGACATCAATAAAGGGAATGCTACTTTCAACTTCAATATCCACAATAAATTTAATTAATTAAGAAAGGATATGAAGATGTTGCTTAAATATTTCAAGCTTCTCCTGACCATGGGGATAATTGATAAAGGTATCATCAACATACCTTTTCCAAAGCTTGAGAAGGAAGGAATTTAGCTTCAAAATCTTCCATGAAAATATTAGCTACAATAGGGGAGAGAGGGGAGTCCATAAAAGCTCCACAATTTTTCTCATAAATTACATCCTAAAAATTGAAGAATGTACATTTTAAGAAAATGTCAACTAATTTAGTAGTATTAGGGTAAGTGATGTTATTTAATAACTCTTTTTGGGTCTTTTCTCAACTTTATTTCATTAATCCTTGATTAAATTGCCCCTTAATTTTAGATCTCTTTTGACTTAGGCAAGTTTTTATTTTTTATGATTTTTTATTATATATTATATATTTTACATTTATTTATAATAGACACCTATTTAAGTTATATATATTTTTGTTGTAGAATTTTATATTAAGTAATTTTTTATCTAGCTCTTATTTTATTTTGACCCCTATTAGTATAGAATTTATAATTTACTTGTTCTAACCGCTAGTTTTTTTTACCTTTGAATAATTTCCTCTTTTTATACCCCTAATAGATTATTTTTTCTCTTAATATTATCATCTTGATGATGAACCACATTGGTTCGTGTTGTAGCTGCTACAACACCCTCCAAAATTTTGCCCCTTTTAAAATTTTTGGGCCCCTAACCTTTTGAAAAATAGATTCAAGCCTAAGTTCTCTCTTTCAAAATCTCAAGTCGCTAAGTCACATAATTGGTCAACTCATCTAATTTGTGACCCTGCGACCCCTCGGGTCATGAAGTCGCAGGGTCACATATCATCCCGAAACCAAACAATTGAGACCTTGTGATTCTGTGACCCCGCGATCCCCTAGGCCGCAAGGTCGCAGGGTCGTGAGGCCGCATATCTCATCAACTCAACTCATTTGCGACCTTGCGACCCTCATTTATTGTCCACACGTGCGACCCCTTTATAAATATAAGGGTTGCATAGGTCGCATTCGACCTGCATGACGAAGAAAGAAAACACCTCTGATAAGCCAGCTGGAGCATGTTTTTCCTGGGTAAGTTGCCTAATCCTCTTGTTGTTTCCTTTTGTTTGATTCTTGCCTCCATTAACCTCATCTTAGCCTGTTTAAAACTCACCCTAGCTTCCGTTTAAACCTTCCATGAATCCTGTTACTATAGCTTGCTCCTCACCACAGCTTGACTTCCCTATGTACCTTTTCTCATAAATTATATCCTAAAAATTGAAGAATGTACATTTTAAGAAAATGTCAACTAATTCAGTAGTATTAGGGTAAGTGATGTTATTTAATAACTCTTTTTGGGTATTTTCTCAACTTTATTTTATTAATCCTTGATTTAATTGCCCCTTAATTTTAGATCTCTTTTGAATTAGGCAAGTTTTTATTTTTTATAATTTTTTATTATATATTATATATTTTACATTTATTTATAATAGACACCTATTTAAGTTATATATATTTTTGTTGTAGAATTTGATATTAAGTAATTTTTTATCTAGCTCTTATTTTATTTTGACCCCTATTAGTATGGAATTTGATATTTACCTTTTCTAACCGCTAGTTTTTTTTACCTTTGAATAATTTCCTCTTTTTATACTCCTAATAGATTAGTTTCTCTCTTAATATTATCATCTTGATGATGAACCACATTGGTTCGTGTTGTAGCCGCTACAACACCCTCAAAAAAATTTCCCCTTTTAAAATTTTTGAGCCCCTAACCTTTTGAAAAATAGAGTCAAGCCTAAGTTCTCTCTTTCAAAATCTAAAGTCCCTAAGTCACAGAATTGGTCAACTCATCTAATTTGTGACCCTGCGACCTTGCGACCCCTCAGGTCGAAAAGTTGCACGGTCGCATATCATCTTGAAACCAAACAATTGCAACCTTGCAATCCTACGACCCCCCCAGGTCGCAAGGTCGCAGGGTCGTGAGGCCACATATCTCATCAACTCAACTCATTTTGGACATTGCGACCCTCATTTATTGTCCACACATATGACCCCTTTATAAATAGAAGGTTCGCATAGGTCGCATTCAACCTGCGCGACAGAGAAAGAAAACGCCTCTAATAAGCCAGCTGGAGCACGTTTTTCCTGGGTAAGTTGCCTAATCCTCTTGATGTTTCCTTTTGTTTGATTGTTGCCTCCATTAACCTCACCTTAGCCTATTTAAAACTCAACCTTGCTTCCATTTAAACCTTCCATGAATCTTGTTGCTATAGCTTGCTCCTCCCCACAGCTTGACTTCCCTGTGTACCTTTTCTCATAAATTTCATCCTAAAAATTGAAGAATGTACATTTTAATAAAATGTCAACTAATTCAGTAGTATTAGGGTAAGTGATGTTATTTAATAACTTTTTTTGGGTCTTTTCTCAACTTTATTTTATTAATCCTTGATTTAATTTCCCCTTAATTTTAGATCTCTTTTGACTTAGGAAAGTTTTTATTTTTTATGATTTTTTATTATATATTATATATTTTACATTTATTTATAATAGGCACCTATTTAAGTTATATATATTTTTGTTGTAGAATTTGATACTAAGTAATTTTTTATCTAGCTCTTATTTATTTTGACCCCTATTATTATGGAATTTGATATTTACTTTTTCTAACCGCTAGTTTTTGTTACCTTTGAATAATTTCCTCTTTTTATACCCCTAATAGATTATTTTCTCTCTTAATATTATCATCTTGATGATGAACCACATTGGTTCGTGTTGTAGCCGCTACAACACCCTCCAAAAAATTTCCCCTTTTAAAATTTTTGAGCCCCTAACCTTTTGAAAAATAGAATCAAGCCTAAGTTCTCTCTTTCAAAATCTCAAGTCGCTAAGTTGCAGAATTGGTCAACTCATATAATTTTTGACCCTGCGACCTTGCGACCCCTCAGGTTGCAAAGTCACACGGTCGCATATCATCCCAAAACCAAACAATTGCAACCTTGCGATCCTGCGACCCCCCCAGGTCGCACGGTCGCAAGGTCGTGAGGCCACATATCTCATCAACTCAACTCATTTACAACCTTGCGACCCTCATTTATTGTCCACACGTCTGACCCCTTTATAAATAGAAGGGTCGCATAGGTCGAATTCGACCTGCGCGACAGAGAAAGAAAATGCCTCTGATAAGCCAGCTGGAGCACGTTTTTCCCGGGTAAGTTGCCTAATCCTCCTATTGTTTCCTTTTGTTTTATTGTTGCCTCCATTAACCTCACCTTAGCATATTTAAAACTCAACCTAGCTTCTGTTTTAACCTTCCATGAATCATGTTGCTATAGCTTGCTCCTCCCCACAGCGTGACTTCCCTGTGTACCTTTTCTAGGAAGCTTCCCTTGCATCAGCCTATCCAGGTTCCCTTTCCAACCCTTTCCAATGAGGAACTTCATGCATGCTTTCCACTTGATGTGTTTCCTTTCCTCCCTTTTTTATTAAAAGCAAGCGGAAGGTTTTCATCACCGTGTAGCCCGCCTTCTGAGCCCTAGGGAGACCCCACGACCTTGCGACCTCGCGACCTCGGTCGCTAAGTCGCAGGGTCGATAGGTCGCACATCCGTAAAAGTCTAAAGTTATGCGACTTTGTGACTCAGCGACCTTGCGACCTGGTCGCGAGTTGCTGGGTCGCCAGGTCATATTTCCGTGAAGATCTAAACCAACGTGACTCCGCAACTCAGCAACCTCGAGATCTAGTCGCAAGGTCGACAGGTCGCAGGTTCATCCATTTTCTTGAAAAATAGTTGAGCAGAGATAGGAGCAGCCCAAGTATCTATAAATATGACATATGTCTTACCGTGGGATTGTTTCGTAACCTTGAAGCTGAGCTAGAGTGCGTATCCATCTCGTCAGCCTCAAGTGATATGGGGCCTCCGAAAATTCGTAAAAGGAACAAAAGCCCTAAGATAGAAATCTTGGAGGAGGAAATACCTCTTTCTCTCCCCCCTATCTATGGAGACACTACCTACACATTCAGCAAAGGGGATAGTAGGAGTTGGTATCAGGTGTACCAAGAATTCACAAAGCCTGAATTTCCAAAGGACCTCCCAGACCAGCAGGTGTATATTCAAGTTAAAAGATCCAAGATCCACTACACGGGGGCTCATCCGCCTATATTCCCATGTGTAGAGATGATTGAGTGGATCCTGCAAAAGGTCGACCCCAAGATCTAGGTTATTCGGGATCATGCTGGGAAATAATTCGTAAATCTAAAGGGACAAGATGTAGAATTCTATTATACACTTCCCACCCGAGAACAAACCCTCACCGAGGAATGGGCCACCACTCATGCAGTTCCCATACCTAAGACCTTAAGAGGATGGTGGGAGGACCTAGAAAATTTCAAGCTCAAAAAGGACCAAGAATATCAGACAGCAGGTCTCAAGAAGGTCTATAAGCTCGTAGCGGCAATGTTATGTAGGATGTATGGTCGTCTAGATGCAACCAAGTTCAACGGCGCTTGGGTTTCTCTTATGTACATTGTCACTATGTACGAAACCCGCTTCAACTGGGCCAACTGATAGTGGCGGCCCTCAAATCGAACATATCTTCAGCACTAGCGCCTGATGAAGGGTATGCATCAGAATTTTATATGCCATATTATCTTTTGGATGCAGTATGTGCCAAGTGCCATTTTGAGGGGTGGGCACACAACTGGGCTCTAGAGTATGGTGGTCCAATTCACAATGATTTGTTGGTGTTCTGGGACTCCAGATATAAGCAAGATATGGAGTCAATCTCGTACAGCTTCATCTCCGCACTCGATGGGAAACAGTTTGGAAAAGACACCTCGTGCCTATCCAGGCGAGCCATGGAGATGATAACCTGAGTGGCCAGCTGGTTTCCTGTCATGGATATCACTTTCATCTGAGTCTTTCGATCACTCAAGGCTCCCCATGCACTGCCCCAGTTCGTCACCGACAAACTACTCCTCCAAGAAACATGTTACCAGATGTCGGGCAGTTTTTCAAAGGTTCTCACTAAGGGCAAGAAAAAGCCATGGCCCACTCTATTGCTCACTATCGGAGCCTACACAGTGAAATATTTCAGGGAAGTAGAGGCTAAGGCTGAGCAAATCAAGGGATTTTGTCTACCTCCCGTGTCACACCAGACGTATGATCCTGAGAGAATCATCCCCGCCCACTACAAACGGGCCAAATTTAAATGGATTTACCAACATACTGATTTCCCAGCTAAAGATAGAATCAATAACTGGTACAAAAAATATAGGGAGACCACTCCAGAGGAATCAACTGATCAGGAAGATCAGGACAACCAGACTTAGAAGAAAGAATCCATACACTGGGAGGAGCCTCGTCTTCCAAAGCCAAGAAGAAAAGGAACGGTATGGGCCATAACTCTTCCACCCAATGAAGAGAAAAGGAGGATAAAGTTCAACAAGAAGCTGAGGAGAAGGCAAAGGAAGAGGAGGATAAATGAAAGAAACAATTTAAAGAAGAACAAATAAAGAAGTGAGCGGAAGAAGCCTACAAGAAAAGGGACGAGGAACAATGGAAGAAATAAGACGAAGAAAAGGCAGAAGCTGAGTGTCAGCTAAAGATAAAGCAAGATAAAGTAGAAGCTGAGTGCTAGCTAAAGGAAGTAGAAGTTGAGCACTAGCTGAAAGAAGAAGAATTTGAACGCCAGCTAAATGAAGAACAAGATAGAGCAAAAGTAGAGCAAAAGAGGAAAGAGGAAGAAAGTCTGAAGTCACGAGAAGATTCCTCCAAGAGAGTCGAAGGCAGCAAGACACCTCCTCTAGGAATAGAGAAACATATGGAGCTGCCACATATCGAGGTGCCCCAGACAACTCCTACAACCACTGTGCATTTTTCTCTCTCAGAATTGGGTACCTCCAAGAATCAAGATGAGGAATTTTTTGGTCTGACAAGACTTACCTATGATCAATTCACACACAAGATCAACTAGGAAAAGAGAAGATGCTTAGCACGAAACCCTGCCGCACCCCTTACAGCCACCACAGAGAAGGATATAGTCTTGGATACCAAGACCAATCCGATTATGATTACAACAGCTGGCATCGCTTTTATAGCAGCCACAGAGGATAATGTAAGCAAAATGAGTACAGAAAGTTTGTCCCTGCAGAATAGACTACAGGCCTCCGAAAAAAAGATAGCTAAGTTGGAACAGGAAAAGAAGGCACTACAAGAAGAATTCCAACAGCTTCAGGTTAAGAATTCCCCTACTAATGAAGTTCCACTCACTGTTCAAGGAGATCTGGTCACTTTGGAGGCCACTATGAAGCAAGTATATGAAGAACTATTCAAAATAAAACAAACCGTCGCACCACTACTGAAAGCACAGGCAGAAACCAAGAGGAGTAACACATAGCTAAAGGAAGCCTATATTGCCTTGGAAAAAGTACTAGAATGGTCGAGCATGTATCCACAAGCTCTAAACACCTTGCCTAGAAAATATTGGATTAGCACCCAAAATGACAAGGTTCAAATCCGGATAAAGGTACAATCCAAGGAGAAACTTATCAAGGATTTGGAGAAAGTAATGTCAGCATATGAACATCTAATTAGTGGCATTGACTCAATGGCCGAAGTACACCACATTCCTTCTCTGGGTGCACTGGGTGAAGAGAAAATGTGGGAAGAAGTCGCCAAATATATTCAAGCATTTCTACAACCCATAAGGCAAGCAACCACCTCTCAAGACCTGTCGGCATCACAAGAAAACCTTGTTCAATTCATCATGACACCGGTCCAGATCTATACCAAACTGACCTCCCTGTCAAACCATATCACGATCAAGAGAGACACTTTGATTCCAAATGCTCTTGAGTGTCTTCACAAGTTGAGAGAAGATACGCCTTAGGTCTCCCCAGTGGCTGCAAATTATCGAGCATGGCGAAGTTACCTCAAGGAACAGCAATAGGTAGATTTCCCTGATATTGCAAAGACTTAATTGCTCCCATGACCAAGTCACATATTGCAGCAAACATAAGAGGTTGCAGGTTGCAACAGATAAGGGGTCACAGGTCGTAGTCAAGGCCAAGGTCTCAAGTCACGAATTCCCTCAAGTCACAGAGCATGTCAACAGTCAGGAAGGCAAAAATTCAGGGATACCCAAGGGTCAATTTTGTTTTATAAATACTCCCTTAAGGAAATTGTAAAAGAGATTTTTTTTTGGGACTCCAAAGGAGCAAGGATAATTGTATAGCATTGAATGCACTTTTATGAGAATGAAAAGAAGCACTTGTTTTGATTCCACTCTTGGATCCGATGAGGATTAATGTGTTAACACTATGAATATTTTGTCTTATGTATCTGATATCTTTATGATTAAGTAATTTGTGTTTTCTGCTTATGTCATTTATACATTTTAGCTTACTAAATGTGTTAATGATGTTAGGTTGTATACTTAAGAGATGTTAGCAACTTCGTTACTAACATTTATCATATCTTTGAGACCACTTAAGGAAGTGAAGGGTGCTCTAACCATACAGAACTGTTTCTCCTGTGGTTTGAACAGCTTTTGCAAGCATGACCCTAATGACATGTTGTAGGTAGCATTTCCTTCGGCTGCATGCTTTAACTCATTTTTCTATTTGTGGTGTTTTTATGCTCATTGAGACTCGTCAACCATTTGTCTTGTACCGTCCGAATAATCGTGTGTTCTTAAGTCTGCAGGGCTCATTTGTGTCCGAGAAAAAGGAGTATTCAGCGGTAGCCAGACCCACACCCTAGACGGGATCCCTATCACAAACGGTTTAGAGTATAATCGGGACTTTTTACCAGGGATATCCCTTACTGTTGGCCGGATATTTTCCTCCTGTCAACAGTTTGTTTAAAACGTATCAACAATAAATAGATTTATGTGATGGATCCATAAGACATATATTAGTAATCCTCCTCAAAAAATTCTCCATTCAGATACTTTTAAGACGTGAATATTACTAAGAATATTTTGGAATGTTTCATGGAGTTTATATCCATAATATATTATGAGCCTCAATATTGCAACAAGAATGTTGCAACTCCCAAGGCTACCAACTTTAATTATCCACCCAGGGTTCACACAAACTTAAGAGGTATCGACACTATATGTGCAACATACAATGTGTCATTGTTTTTTTGATATGATGTAATAGAGTGAATCACCTAAAATCAAATCCTAAACTAATTGCATAAATAGAGGTGTTTCTTTGAAAATAAATTAATCCTAAGGAAGAACAACAATTTTAATTGAAATCCTAAGAGCATGAATTCAAATAAATAGGCCTAATCTACTTTGTAAAAATGCTTGTCCTAAGTGGTGTTTATTCTTCCTCAATCATGGATTTAGATCCTAGGGTTCATGATTCAAGCCTAAGAGACAAAAAAAAAAATCTTTGAGGGGGAATCTGGTCGATTTTACATGCACTACAAGAGTGTTACACGAAGTCTTTTTTTTGCTATAGGAAGTCTTGTTTAGGATATAACTCACTGAATGACAAAGTAAATCAAATGAAAATAGGATGGGAAATTTTTTTTTATTAATTAGTAGGTCTTAGGTCTCTGTTCCAAGTGGAATCACTCCAAAATACCCCTATTTATATGTGCTAAAAAATAACTGAAAAATACTACTCTAAAAACTGGAAATTCAAGAACTAGTGAGCTAGTCTACCTATCAAATGCCTAACCTAATCAAGTGACAATGCAATTGGGTAAAATTTTTTATTAAATTGAATGTTTTTATGACATAATATAAGTGGAATCAACTCAAATTAAGCTCATTAAGCCATTCTTAAAAATAGCATAAAATTACTACTATTTTGTTATAAGGCATTTCCAGAAATCCTATAGTCGTGAACTAGTAACCAAATCCAAGTAGCTCAATGATGAATATGACCTTCCAAATTTATTTTAGGGATGAATAATGCTTGTGTATATGTAAATAACCTACACAATAACTCAGTTCAAGGGTGAAAATGTGAATTTGGGTTGCACTTTTTGCCCATTTTTTAGAAAAAATAACATTTTTAGAAGTTCCTCAACTTTTGGCAATCGAAAACAATTTTTTGTTTATAATTTCATTTAACAATAAAGGGAAAACTTGTCAAAAAGTTTATTAGCTTTCTATTAATTATGTTTTGGAAATTATTTATTCAAATTTGATATGTAAATTTAGCAATTCTTTCAATGTGTGTTCTTTAACAATCAAGGGATTCCTAAAAATCCATGTTTTTCAGCACTAGTGTATTATTTGTGAAACAACTGATGCATATCATAATTACTAGAATGTTTTGAACTTAAAAAATATGAAAAAACTGATGATTTTGAATATGTTTATTTTAGCACCAAGTTTCTCAACATATTTGTTATAAACTAAAAATATAAAAACTACCCATTATAGACGACGGGCCAATGTAATGAACCATAAATTTTTCAATTTTTTCAGTGTGAATTTTGGAAGATACAAAATTTTTATTTCACTCAAGCATAATGACCGTTTAGAATTTTTTTGCACCCATTTGATTAGAAAATTAATTAAAATTAGTAAATATCTATGAAATTCCATAAAAATTATATCGGCTAAAATTATATCCAATTCTGCAAATGCTAGTATTGGTTCGGAAAGTTAATTCATCAAATTTGATGGATTTTAAATGTTCCGTAGTTGGAGAAAGGTGATCAAAGCCGAGCTGATGCAGAGTTGAAAATGTTTTAATTCGGTAGAATTTTTTTAGTAATTCGACCGAACTTTTTTCACCGTTGCATTCAGTTAATATAAACGGAAGAAAAGTTTGGTCGAACTTTTATAAAATTTTCAGCTGAACTTATGGTTGCTAATTCTGCTAGCCACAAAAAAAATGATGCGGGTCCCTCCAAAAAAAAAAATGGTTCTCCAAACTCTATAAATAAACGAAACCAAAACTTTGTTTTCACACATTTTTTCAATTGAACTGAATTTTTCAAACTAAATCTTTTGGGCTAAATTTTTAAGGGATATTTTTTGAGCTTCGTTTTTAAAAGACATTTTTTCGGCTCAATTTTTAAAGTGAATTTTTTTGAAAGTAAGTGTTTTGGGCTTAATTTTTAAACTCTTTTTTTTTTAAGTAAGTCTTTTGTGCTGAATTTTTAAAGTGATTTTTTGTCGAAATTTTGAAAGTAACCTTTTTGTCCAAATTTTGAAAGTGAGTTTTTTTTTTGGGAGGATTTTGAAATTCATTTTTTTGGGTTGGATTTTAAAAATATACATAAAATAAATTACCATGGGAACACAAAGAAATTTCAAGATAAAATATGATCGAACAAGAGACCTTGAGGCTCATAGATAATAAGGGAGATAATATTACAAAAAAAGGAAAGAATAATGCTCAAATATTGAAAGGGAAAGTCAACCTGAACTAGAAGTTGAAGCAAGTATGTAAATGTAAATCTTACAAATGATATTTAAAATTTAACTTGTGTATTGTAAAAATTATTTTTTATTTGATGAACTAATTTGAAAAATATTTTGAAATGTAAACACAGAGTGATATTCCTTATAACATTGATGATGAGATTGACTATGTTGAAAGACAAAGTGAAAAAGATAATGAACCAATGATTGATGATTTCGTTGAATATGTTGAAAGAAATTCAAGTAAATAAATTGAATCACCAGGTATGTATATATATATATATATATATATATCATGTGTATTATTGAAATTATACATATTTATTAATTTCAATTTCATTGAAAATATATTTTTTAATTAAATTATTTATTGAATATTTATACCCATTTTGTACATTTAATTTTCATATGTACAGATGAAATCAATATCGATGATGAGATGTTAGAAAATGTTGACACTGACACATATGGAGATAAAAAAAGCTAACCATGTTATACGATATCATGTTAGACTCATTATTGATAAGTTATTCAAAGATGAAAATGTGATAGTTCAAGCCCAAATTTGGAGAAGTCTATTACACCAATTTTTGGTCATCTAACCTATTATTATTAGATGGACCAAAGTACACCATCTAAGACCAATTTTACCATTGTACAATTACTTTCACTATGAAAAATAATTTAATAACACATAGTTTATTAAGTTATTTATGGTCTAAACAGGAAACCCCATGAGAAATAATTAAATAAATCCTTATTTGTTTGATTTTCCTCAAGGAATAATTAATTAAACCATTGTTTAATTAATATTTCTGGTCATATTTAACCCAAAATAGGAAAATTAATTAGATAAATCATCATTTATCTTATTATTTTCTAGGAATAATTATTTAAAACATTATTTAAATAATATTCCTTGTTAAATTTGACGAAATAATTTACAAATAATTGAATAAATCACTATTTATTTAATTATTTCTTAACCACATTCTTAAAATAATAAATAAATCATTTATTTATTTATTATTTCTAAATAAATGGATTTGACCAAATTCAAATTCCTTTTCCCTCCAACAAAAATAATAAAATACTCCATAAAAGTTGGATCTAGATTTGGTTAATAATATTTTAATTATGCACCAATATCTAGAATAACTCAATATTTTTGTTATAAATAGAAGGGTTTTTCCATTCATTCACTACCTTTTGTTGCCTTGAGATAACCTTTTGATCTATACTTTTGGTCTGACTTTGATCCTCCATCATTGTCATATTTTTTCTACTTTTTTCTTGTGAGATCCCTTTGATTTCCATTTTGTATGATTTTTCTACATCATCAAGAGAGAGAGATCTTAGATCTGAAGCACTGAGGACATACAAGAACCCATCCCATTGAGGGGGATTGGTAACATATTTCTATGTTCCCTTCCGAAGTGTCATAATACAAAAAAATCTTTAAAAATTCTTGTCTTATCCATTGGATGCATGGAGCAACTCTTGCTTTTTTTTTTATTAATGTCTTTAACTGCATAGATCTATATTTTTGCAGCATTTATTCTGATCACCTACTACAGATCTAAGGAAATTGACAACAATCTTTGGATTTATGCCTGTTTGTTATGCACAGATAAATTGAGCTTTTTTCGTACACTTGCGATTAAAATTCACATTAACAAAGTCTCTTAATGTCAAAGAAATTAAATGAAGCTAGGACTATATTGGGTATTCGAAAATCAATGAAATCTAAAAAAATGAAGGAAAATGTGATACACAATATAACTAGTTCTATAAAATCAATTAGAATATCCATAAATAAAAGTAATATAGATGCACATAGAGAAATATAAATGGCAGTGATTTCATCAAGTACTAAAGAAAATCTATGGAAAAAATCGTTAGGGACCTCACGAAAAACATTACACAAACATCAGAAATTTCGATTGCAAATAGATGTAAATTATGATCTTACTTGTTGGAAAGTTATTTGTAGAAAACCATACAAACATAGTCTTGGAGAAGATGTTAAAAAAATAATATATGAATATTGGATGAAAAATTCACGTGAGGGTTTCATGAGATAATCGAGATCTAGGGTTTTTGACCTTCTTTGAACCTCGATACTTGCAGCTTGCAGCTACAAAGGATCAGGCAGATCTCTGTAAGCATGGTCGTGGAGGGGGGAAAACCCCCCTCCTCCCCCCCCCCCCCCCCAACACCAATAAACGATGTCGAATTCAAAGCGATAGTCTGATCGTTGCAGAAGAAATCCAAGAATAGGACTAGCGACTCCAAATTCGTCAAATGCATGGAGAACGCCCTGAAGGTTCAGCTGCCCTCTGCCTCATTCTGAAGGAAGTCAAATATCTTCTCAGAATGGGGGTTAGTGGGGAAATTTACCAGAATGTTGTTGTCCCCAACCTCAATGGAACAGTGGGTCGCAAAAAACTGGAGAACGCTCACCAAAGGGGACATATCAGTCTTCGGGGTAGGCAAGGGCTTATTTGCCTTTGTTTTCCAACTTCTTGAAGACAAATACTTAATATTCTAAGGTGGGCCTTATTTCTTTGGCCCAAGGGGACTATACTTAAATAGATGGACATTGGATTTTGATCCAGAGGACGACATCCCCACCTATGTCCCGGTCTGGGTTAAACTTCCCCGCCTTCCCTTATCCTTTTTGGATGATGGTTACTTAAGGGCCATAGGAAATAGCCTCAGGTGATACGTAGACAGATCTGAACCAAAAGGCAAGATGTTTATATGTGCCAGAATGTGTGTAGAAGTGGATCTAAAAAAGGGATTACCATCGAAAATAGTCCTATAAAATGGTGGATGGTCACATATTCAACAACTAGATTATGACCATCTCCCTTTCAAGTGAAAAAAATACCATGAATATGGACACTTCACCAGAGACTGCCCCAAAGGAGAGCCCCAGGAGAGCCTAGAAACCCCAGATCAAGAACAATGGCAAGCACATAACAAGAAGCCAATAAAAGGGACGACACAGACAAAGAAGCACTCAACCTCCACAGGAGGGGAAGCAGGATCCTCTCAAAAAATCCCACCCAAAAATAAGAGCAACTCGACCACAACACCCAAGGGTAATATGCAGAAACAAGTACCCAAGGAAACAGCTTTGCAGTACTGAGTCAGATCGAATACAAAGGACATAACATTGAGGAATACACCCCCCTCATCGCTCCATATTCACAACTGTAGGAAATGGAAGGAGCAGTGGAAGAACCAAGTGTAATTTTGTGGTCCATGGTAGTCTTCCTAGATCAACTCCCCACCAACTTTACCCTATTCCAAGAAATAGGTAAACAAGGAGAGGGAATCAAGAGAAGCAAAGAAAGTCCTACAACAACAAAGGAAAAAGATAATCAATTAGAACTAGATTCTGGTACAAAGAAGGAAAGAATATCAAACAAAGAAGCATGAGAGAAGGCCATCGAAAGGGATAAAAACCTAGGACATCAGCCTCGAATCGACACCTTCAAGGGATAATCACTAGAAGAGATATGGTATCATAAGCACCTCCTAGAGGAGGCAGGCAGGGCCTTACAAAAACAAAGTCAATAATGAAAATCGTCTCTTGGAACTACAGAGGCCTAGGAAGTCCACAAAAATTTAAAAGTATGAAAGATATCATAATGGATCTTCATCCAACCATTCTTTGTATCCAAGAGACGAAACTCAGTGAACCAGAGATGCTAGAAAATGCCCCTCAAATCTGGAATCACAGCACAGCAGTGGCAGTCGCGTCTAGAGGAGCCTCTAAAGGAATATGCTCCATTTGGGACATTAGGATCTTCATCCTCTTAAGCCATGTCAAGTCTCAAAATGTCCTAGTGACACTATTGGAGAACAAAGAAACGAAAAAGAGGATAAATTTGTACAACATCTACGCTCTAGTTTTGTATTTAGAAAAAGCCCAATTCTGGAACTAATTAAATGGAATCAAATCAGTAGAGAATCATAGCAGCTCGATTCTTATGGGAGAATTCAACACCACCTGTAGACCAAGCAAAAATAATGGAGGGAACTGAGTGAGAGACCCATTCAGAGAACATCTGGATGGCTTAATTACTAATTGGGACCTAACAGACATCAAACCTAGACCGAAAAGATATACCTAGACCAATAGAAGAGTTGGAAAGGCACACATAGTAGCTTGTCTGGATATGATTCTCATACAAAATGAATGGCTTCTAAACAATTATGATTACAAATGGGAAGAGGTGAGTAACCCCATCTCGGATCACCATGTACTCTTTCTATAAATCATGGAAAAGGTGGATTGGGGGCCAATTCCCTTCCGCTTCAACCAACATTGGATCCAAGAAATCATATTTCATCAAATAGAAATAGATAAATGGAAAAAATAAATAGACGGATCACCGGCATATGTCTGGGAAGAGAAGCTCAGACGAATCAAAAGGGCCTTGAAGACCTAGGCAAAAACAGAATACATCTCACCGGGGAAGCAAAGTGCACTAATTCAGCAGGAGTTGGAAGAGCTCACTCAAAAAATGGAAGAATAGGAAGTGACCCAAGACCATCTTGACCGAGAGAAGGACCTAGGGCGAGCTCTCTACAACCAAAAGAGAAAGGAGGAGGAAGAGTGGAGGATTTAATCGAGGAGCTTATGGCTAAAAGTCGGGGATCAAAACACAAAATTATTTCATAAGAAATCCAAGGCCAAAGAAAATAAAAACAAGGTCTGTGAAATCACCACTGAGAACAATATCATAATATCCCAGCCTGACCAACTAAAGCAGGTCACACTCTCTCACTTCCAAGACCTCTACACCGAAAGAGGAATGGACACAGAGGAAAGGCCCGGAGAACTGCTAGAAAACATCCCCAATATCATAACTCAGGAGGAAAATGCACATCTAGACGCTTCTATTCAAGAGTCTGAAGTAATAGAAGCCATATGGTCGATGGAACCGAGCAAAGCCCCTGGGACAGACGACTTCACGGTACACTTCTACATAACGTTTTGGACCTTAATCAAAAGAGAAATTCAAAGGATGCTGAACTGGACCCTTTAGAAGGAAAAGATAAGTGGAGGGACCAACTCCTCCTTTCTGGCCCTAATCCCCAAAGAGTCCAAACTGGTTAGTTTCTTTCGATTCTGCCCAATATCTCTCTGCAATGTCTCTTACAAAATTCTAACAAAAATCTTGGAAAACCACTTAAAACTTCTCTTGGAAAAAATCATACCGCCAAGTCAAGAAGGATTCATCAAAGGCAGACAAATTATGGACAACATCACCCTGGTCCAAGAAGCCATCCACTATCGTAAAAATTCAGGAGACAGTGGTATGGAAATAAAGTTGGATATGGCCAATGCCTTTGATACAGTCAGACACACCTTCTTGTTCCAAACAATGCAAAATTTCAAGTTCAGTCAAATCTTCATTAGAAGAATCAAAGCTTGCATCAACCAACCTTGGATAGCCCCTCTATTAAATGGAAGACCTGTGGGATTCTTCAAAGCCACTAGGGAGCTAAGGCAAGGATGCCTGCTCTCTCCTCTCCTGTACATCATAATGGCAGACTCCCTCAGCAGAACCCTAACTCTAGAGCTTAATGTAGGAACTCTGGGAGGCATCCTTATAACTAGGGGGTTAGGCCTATCAATCATGCACAATTTGCTAATGATACAATACTATTAGGAGGGGCTTCCAAAACCATAGCTAGAATATTTAAAGCCACTTTATCCAGATACCTGGAGGCCTCAAGGGGGGAGATCAACAAGCGCAAGAGAAAAATCTATGGATGGAACTGCCCATAAGCATTCATGGAAGATATTGCCACCATTCTGGAATTTTGCCAGTGGTCTACATTGGAAAGTCTTCACCTATCTAGGAATGCCTATTACAGAGGAAAGAACCCAGAGATACGCCTGGGAAAAAATCTTTGACAAAATGAAACATAAATTCAAAAGTTGGGAAACAAAATGGCTAAACCCAGCAGGAAAGTAGGTCTTCATAAAATCAGTATTATCAGCACTCCCACTTTACCAGTTCTCCGCTCTCCTTGCCCCCATTGGTGTGTTGAACTAGATCAGCAAACTCATTCGAAAATTTCTATGGCAAGGAGGGAAAGGTAATGAGCACAAGTTCCATATGGTAAATTGGAAAACAGTCTGAGATACAAAGGCTGAGGGAGGCCTTGATATAAGATATACGGCCCTGTCTAACAAAGCTCTGGGAGCGAAACTAGTCTGGCAGCTAATGCAGAATCCGACGAGATGGTGGCAATCAGTGATCATCAAGAAATACCTTCCTCATAAACCCTCCAACAATCTCAATTATCATGATTAGCTTGGTAGAGGATTGTCAATCTGGAATTTGTGTAAAGAAACAACCCCTCTCATCCTCTCAAACATCGGTTGGCGCGTTGGAAATGGTAGGGATGTTAATATCTAGGAAGACACCTCCATCCCAGGGGGCCCCCTCGGGCATAGAGACAATCTCCAACAACTGTACACCTGGTACAGAACTCACTAGATTAGCACTATAGCCGACCTCTCTTCCTGGCACAAAGATGGGCCATGGAAGGCTTGGAACATAACTCGTCAACCTCTCCCCCCGAACCTCTAGGGTCAGGAAAGCATACTTCTCGACCATCTTCAAGGCCTTGCACCAATCAGACTCAATGACCCTGACACTCGTACTTGGAATGGTAAGGATTCGGGCTATACAGAGAAAGTCGGTTACCAAGATTTTTGACCCTCTGGTCCTGCCTCCCAAGAAGCAAAGCTTTGGAAAGCAGTGTGGCACACTGACAGCCTCCCGAAATAAATTTCTTCTGCTAGCATCTCTCCCATAAAAAAATTCTCACAGTAGAGAATCTAAGGAAAAGAGGCATCGACGAACCTTCCAGATGAATGCTATTCAAAGCTGACGAATAAACCATAGAGCACCTCTTCTTCCACTGTGAATACACTCTGAAAACTTGGAAAAATGCTTATTCGGAAATGAAATAGATCAGGAGCACCCCCCAGACTTTTAGGGGAATGTTCCATTCCTAGACAATATCTTGTCTAAGCAATCACAAAACCAAAGTCCTGGTGAGGCGATTTTGGCAATCCCTTCCAAAATATTTGTGTTGGGAAATCTAGCTCACAAGAAATAAAAAGATCTTCAAAGATAATCTCAAATCGGTTACCCACACCAAGAGCATGGCCCGCAATCTCCTCTCGGAAATGTTGGCCAACAAAAGATGGAAACATGAATATAAGGAAGCTCTGATGAAAAAGGAAATGACCTTGATCCTATTCAAAGGCTTGGTTCCCTCTCCAAGCACTAGTCAGAGGCAGCCGAAGAAAATAGAGCACTGGAAGCTACGCAAGACACAGGAAGAAATGACAACTTGGATCCATGAATCACATAAACTGATTCTCTTCTTTGATGGTGCCTCGAAGGGTAACCCCGGGATGGCAGGTGCGGGAGGGATAGTAATAAACCCCGACGAATCAATAAGGATTGAAGTCGCTTGGGGCCTCGGTATCAAAACTAACAACCAGGCGGAATCATTTGTGCTCTAGAAAGGTTTAGAACTTGCCATACAACACAACATACACTCCCTCCATGTTATCAGAGACTCTTCTTGGGCTATAAGCAGCCTACTGCACATCTAGAACATAAAGGGTAGGAACACATCTCCAATCTTGAATAGAATAAAAACCACTCTTCCCCACTTGGAGTCTCTCACAGCGTGGCACATAAAAAGAGACCTAAATGTTCAAGTAGACAACAAAACAAACCAGGGTGCCCGCCTTCATCCAAACCAAATCAATATGGGGGCCAACTTGGAGTCTCGTCACCTTCCATAATCGTTCATGATGGGCATTCAAATCCCCACGCCTCGGCGCAAAGTGAGTATCTGTATGAAGTACAATCAAAATCCTTGCAATTTAAGTGGCACATTTCATTTCCATAACCACAGTAATCCCAGCGGAAACACGAAGCAACATGTGCCGAAAGAACGGGAGAATAATGGTAACCCTCCTCTGATAAGACGCCCTACCCTTTAGCAAATCAATGCACACGCTGGTAGGAAGTACCGTAACCTACGCAACTCGTGCCAGAGCGGGAAGTGGGAAATGATGACGGCTGTAGAGGATGATAAGTACACCTTCTAGCATCAGCCGAAGCATGGGAACATGAAGAATCACATCAGCCAGTCAAGAGCCACCAAGGGGATTATCATAACCTTCACAGCTGATGTTAGAAACAACTATGTCATTGTCACATACAGAAATAGAAAATTGTAGAGGAGCAAGGAACCGGATAGCGCTGGGATAATGACCACTCTAGCCATTGAAGGTCTGCACCCAGCTACGAAGAAGGATACAGAGGTGAGCAAGAGAATAGCTATTGTCTCAGTGGAAGAGGGAATATGTCATACCAGCCCAATGGAGAACCGCAATCTGAATTTTGGACCCTTCAATGAGTCGCAACCTATCCCAAATGAACTGTGCAGGAGACAGGCTGCGTAGCTGGAACACCTGCAAGCCAATTTGAACATGTTTCTCCTCAATTTGAGAGACAAAGACAGGGCAACAGCTGAAAGGATGGAAATACAGGACATTCGTATTGGGGACCTAGAGAAGTAGGTGGTTTGGTTTCAAAGGGAGGTGGGGTTTCTACACTGGCAGAGGGACCAAGACAGGCAAAGGCCTACCACACAGAACCTTCTCGAAACCTTCGGAGATAACCCTAGAACTGCAATTGAGACTCAGCGGCAGCAGTGAAGGCACTCAGCGTGATCATCATGGAAATCTTGGAGCACAACATCGTCCAAACATCAAGCAGGAAAAGGACCCCTTCAGCAATCTAGGTCAGGGATTTAATTTCCCTTAGTTATGTTTTTAAATGCAATGTTTTAGTGTCTTAATTCTAGGAATTTTCTACAAGAAGTATAACATCTTAAGGCCTGCTAGAACTATTCAAGATAGCATAAGTCAAATTTTTTCAAGAAAACTTTGTATAAATGGTATAAATCCTATCAGAACAAACAGGTTAAAACAATATGCAGCTGGGCATGAAACCAGCAACTTTTTAATTTTAATAGAAACAAGTATCTGATTCTATCAACAAAAAAATTCACGTGTTTCACCAAAATAAAGGGATGTGATGCAGAGAAGAATAACACAAAATCACTATGAAGAACATGTAAAACATATCTTGGACACCACTAAGATAGTTTTTTTCAATAAGTTCATAGAAGACAATTGTGGAATTAATGTCTCAATCAATACTTTTGTGCAACAAAAACTATGGTATGTTAAACCTATCATTGTACGTGACACTTGTTGTTGTCATTATGATGTGGAATTTCAGTTATATTATGACACATTCCTTAATTCTTGTAAAACATTTTAGAAAAATTCACCTCCTCCTTCCACTATCCATGATTTCATAGCCCAAATTCTATGTGCAAGAGAAAGTCATGAATTATTTTACCAAAAGAAACATGTTTGTGGTAAAAAAATGTGATCATTGTGGAAATTTGACTTTATTTAAAAAAAAATATCCTATTGATATAAATGATCAATAATTATCCAACATAAAAGTGAAAAGGAAGAGATATGAATATATTCATACATCGATTGGTTCAAATAGTACTACAAATACTAAAAGGATTGATTTACAAGAAGAAGAAATTTTTGTGATAGATTTTTTGAGAAAGTTTGAGGAAGAAATTTATAAATACACCAAGCATTATCATAGAGCTTGATGGTAGGACTTGCAATTCAAAAAATCCCATGAAATTTTTCCGCGAGGGACTATTTTCTCAATAGTTGCTGTTAGCAACCTATAAATATAGGATTCTTAATTTTGAATTGACTGATGATAGTCGTGTAAATATGTACAAACTTTGCTTTCTGCTATTTGTTTTCCCATTTTGTAAAAAATAAAAATAAATAAAAATCAAAAAATCAAAAAGAGGGTAAAAGTCCTAAAAGAAAAATCAAAGGACTTAGAAAAATGATATACCCCAAAAGGAAAAAGATGAATAAAACATGAAAGTGTGCAAGTCTAAATGCTGCTACTTTTAGTTTTTTGCAGATGATTATGGTAGAGTGTCAATAAATGCCATAATCCATGATGAGTTGAACAATTTAATCTTGACTTATCATGTTTCAATTTTACTTGTTTTAGATAGAGAATGAAGAACTGTCATACAGTTTAATTATGACAATTCAGTAGTTAGGTAGAGAATAAAAGAATCCAACAGTTTAATCTGGATTCTTGAATGAAATAAGTTTAGAATTAGATAGTTTTACTGCTTTCAAAATAATGTTGCAAGGTTGCTAGCTCAAATGCACCTTATCAAAATAGAAGAAAAAATGTTAGAAGATATGATTGGGTAGGTAGAAGAAGGCGGGAAATCCATTGTAGATATCTTTCACCAGGCTACAATAACTAATTTCCCCTCCCCATAGCTATTTGAAATTCTAGACTATCAGTAAAAGAGGCTCAGGGCATTTCCCTGACTTTTGTTGGGACCGGACCCAAGGCTCAATGACTGACTAGTTGAAAGTGTTAAGTTTCTGCATTAATCCCAAAAATCACATCATTTTCCATTCATGCATTCATTACCATGAAAAATCATAAGTAAAGACCCCATTTTTAATTAATGATGCTTAAGACTCATTTGATTAACTCCCTCCACTTTACGAAGCATAAAACCCTCAAAAGACATGATATACTAAGTAAAAGTGAGTGAGTTATGAAAATGAAACTTTACTCTAATTTTCACTTTCCTTAGTTTTATTTATGAATTTTTGAGTATTCATTGTCCCTTTTCATATTAACACCTAACTTGTTTTATTAACTCCCTATAGAAAGTCCTAGTCCTATTAATATAACTCCTTTTTATTAATTATCCCAAAAAACCCCTTATTATAATCTTTTCATGTCAAAGTTATTATTCACATGTTTAAATTTAATCCCGAAACTATCCCTTTGACATAAAAACTATCCATAATGAAATATCCCGATCCCCTATAGTTTTGGACCTTCAAATAATCTAAAACTATATAATAAAACTAAAAAATATATGAAAAAGTGTGTATTATTTACATATCTTATGTATTTAAAATAACGCGAAAACATTGCTTACCCATCACCCCATTACACCTTTGTACAATACATTTGCCTCCCTTGCATCTTAACCATGGTCTTATATACAACCTCCCATTTTTCATATCTAAACCCGAGGTTAACCCCTTGATAACCTGCCCCATGCACTATTTATCATATATATAAACTCACTTTATATATATAACTTTCCTCACAAAACCCCTTTGGACTTTACATATGTATATGTCTATAAAACCATTACCCCGTGCATATAAACCTTTCCATACGTAAATAAAAATTTGGTTGTAATCGCATATCACATAAATGTTTGGTTATCTATCACCGTGCCATTGCATATGAAGCCGCCCGGTGCCACCCACCTTTCACCGCACCTTTCCAAAAGATCCTGACCATTCGCTCAAACAAAGCATATCCAACGGAGCGCGTTCAGTTTCGCATTCTGAAACTGATCGTGCGATGTTTTATAAAAGTTGCACGATAAAAGTTGTTTCACCAAACCACCCTATGCTACGTGTCGGATTATTATTCAATCGCGTTCATTTTGCAAAAAACCACTTACCATCCAAATGCAACGCGAAAACAACTAGCGGTTTTTCGCGTTCAAAATTCCAAATCCACCTCCCGCCTTTGAATGAACTTATAATAAACGCTGAATATGATGATTTTTATTAAGGTTAAAACTTTAATATATCATTTTTATATATGTTAGTTGCATTCCCGACTGGTTAAACTCCCGCCCCGACTATTTTAAAATATTTTCGAGCCTCTGTTGACCAATTTATAGCCCCAGAGCTAAACTTTACCACTATGACTGCATCTGAAAGACCATTAAAGCTACCCTCTGTAGCGTCAAAGATCCAGTTTCAACTGAAGATACCCTGTTGACATAAGAAAGTACATTGTTTTGGCCCCAACAAAATCAACAGAAGTCCAAATTCGACCACATAAGCTTCAGAAACCCTGTTAAAACATCAAAATACCTGCGAATTTAGGGAGCTCTGTATTCGGGAGCCACTCTTTTAAAGGCTAGTTTCCTTTGTTTCTAAGCTCCAAAGACCAAAATTCAAATATTTAAAGGGTTGAAACTCTGAATATGCCTTGAAACCCTATTTCTCAGTCAAACAAACTCAGAAAACCCCTGTTTTTTGTTTTATTCCAGTTTCCACACCCTCAAAATTTCTTTGATAAACCTAATTGAGCAGAAAACCCAAAAGATATTATCCTTAACCAAATTTGCTTAATTATCCCTTTGTTAAAGTAAATTACTCCTGCAAACAGTCTAAACTTGTTGAAGTAAGCCTAATAATGCCTAAAAAACAGAGTTAAACCTCCACAGACAGATCTCATTCCGCAGGTCTTTCAAAAGCCTTCAATCACCTCCCTGCGGACATGGATTTCATTAACAAATTGTTTTATTTTTGCAGGTTATCATCAGAATATGGAATTGGGCCAACAGTTTCAATACTAATTGACAAAATTGTTTGCTCCAATTTCTC
This sequence comes from Pinus albicaulis, assembly GCA_034641835.2. Taxonomy (NCBI): domain Eukaryota; kingdom Viridiplantae; phylum Streptophyta; class Pinopsida; order Pinales; family Pinaceae; genus Pinus; species Pinus albicaulis. The sequence goes on along the minus strand of CM076583.1, from coordinate 5,578,775 downwards.
AGATTTTAATTCAATAACTTCATTCAACAAACAGTTTGTATACAAAGAAAGAATAAAATCAAGTCAGAGAGAGATCAAAATGATGAAATGTTCATAGTGAATGGTAAAAGTGAAATGAGAATTCATAGGGACAATGAAAACATAACAGTTAAAGAGTATCAGTGGTTAAAGTGTAGCAGGTAAAAGTCAGAGTGAAAGTTAAAACAAAGTTACAGAGCAATCAAGGTAAAACAGTAAAAGTAAAAACAGAGTCAGTAATGGTAAAAAGAGATGAAAATACCTTCACAAACAATTAATTTTATCCAAAGTGAAATTAAAACAGTTAAAGGAACAAAAAGGTGAAAAGATGAAAACATAACAAGAAGGAACATTTTTGCAGAAATTTCATGTTTAAGTCATTTTTTTGCAGAAATTATTTTGACCAATCCAAGATGAATTTTGCAAAATTGAAAGAGGTTTATGTTCCTACGATGTTCAACTACAAAAATCTCTCTCACGTTTCTAACAGCCACTATGGGTTTGGAGATATTAAATGATATTTTAAAGCACTTTTTGCAGAAAATTCCTGTTAAGTCATCATTTTGTAGAGACGATTGTGGCCAATCAGAAATAAATCATACAAAAATGAATGAGGTTTTTGTTCCTAAGAGAACTATATAATAAAACCTATCTCACTTTTTGCACAGTTATTTCAGAATGAGAGATACATGCACATCTTTTCAGGTTATTTTTCAGACTCTGTAAAACTCTGTTTTACACATCTTTTTGCAGAGCCTATTGTGAACAGATGGAGAGGAATTTTAGGAAACGGAAAGAGTTTTATCTCAAAAACATATTCATCCATAATAACCTCTTTCACTTTTTACACATATATTTCAGATTGATAAATAAAAAGGTATCATTGGACCCCAAGTTTGCAGAATTTCTGGAGCAGATTGCACAAAGAAAGGAAACTGTTAGTGACTTGGATGCCTCATCATCAACTAAGAGTTGAGATCAAACTCGAATTCTCCTCGTAGTCATCATATATCCATGAGTATAGTTCCAAATAGGTTCATTATTTTTGAGTGTCCTTTTATTAAGTTCTATTTATGTAAAACAGTTTGAGATATTTTGTAAACCAATCTTGATATTTTTCAAGATATTTTAGTTTAGAATTAGTATAAATACTTCACTCTTTGAAGTATTTTGGGTGGAATAAAATTTGTCAAGACTAATACAGACATTTTTTCTGAATACATTAGGGTTTTGTGCGAGTCGATTTGTAAAGCAACTGACTGGAACTAAGTCAAACAGACATCATAACTCAGGATTCTTGTGCTGATCAGATAAGTCAAGTATTTTCTTGTTTTCACTGTTTATCTTTCTAAAGTTCCATACATACATTTACATGTTTTATGTCTTAAATGATTGACTAGGAAATTTTATATGGGATTAGTGTCAAAAGCTCCCTGTTTTTTACTAGTTATTCATTAATATGTTTTTTGCGGATATCCGGACTTAAGAATTTTTAACTGCTCTTAGTCCCTTTTGACCCCTTTCTTTCATCTTCTTTTCTGTAACTTAAGGATCCTTCATTTCCCTTTTGTTTAGATCTTTCATTTCATCAAAAAGCCTATTTCCAAACCCTTTGAAGGTCATCTACCCTGCCCTTAGTACATTTGCTTTTTTGACCTTATTTCCTAGCTCTTCTTGCCAAGAAATTGACTCCATAGCCCAATGGTCTGCTAGATCCCTCTGTGGCTTACCTTGAAGTACCTTTTATTACCACCAAACATTCAAAACAAATCAATTGTCCAATTATAACTAGCCTAAAATCTTATAACAAAATCAAGCTAAATCTTGAAGAGAGATCCCTCTCTGGAATTTAGGAAGGCTAGATCCTGAATTTCAAAAGTAGGTTTGTGGTTACCTCGGACTATTTCTCTTGAACCTGGAGAAATTACTGAGTGATAACAGTTGCTTTTTCAGAGAATTACACATTTTTTGCACAAAATTAAATTCAGAGTGAATACTATCATTCTGACCAAGTCTCTATGCTTGTCCATATTATATATAGAAACGTTGAACAAAAGTTTGATCATATAGAAAGCACCAGTGAAAATAAACATGTTATTAAAGAATATCACTTCTATATCCGTGATGATCGTACACATGATACACATTTTGTACATCATTGTTTTTGTAAGATTTATGACTCATTCAAAGGTCGTGGAATAAAATTCAATGAACATTCAATATGGTCAGACGCATGTGGAGTTCAATTCAAATATTCACGATCATTCTTTTGGTTGTGTTGTATTCATATTAAATACCACATTAAACATTGTTAGAATTTCTTTAGGACTGATCATGTAAAAGCATACCATGATGTTGTAGGGGCATGTATAAAACAAGCACTTCAAATATATCAAATGGACCATTGTGCAAACTAACTTGTCTCAGCTAAGCAAGTTGTTTAATGGTGCATTGCTGCAAGAAGCCAGGAGACTAAGCCATCAAGGGAAGTACCAAGGTACATGTACATATATACAAATTAACTTGCATATATACTACAACTTTAACCTATTATCTAATTTTTATTAATTTTCTAATTTTAAACCTTTATAAATTCCAAACATTATTTATCATAATGATTATCTTTGATATATAAATTGTATTTTAAATAACATATTTATATTATTTTTTGAATTTTCCATATAGTTATTTTTTGTTATTAGATTCCAAGATGTAGATAGATCGATTGCATATTTAGCTAAAATAGTAAAAGGGACTCAAAAATTTCATTCAATTAAAATAAAGGAGTACCGAAATGTGCTCACATTTTATAAAAGAAAAGATCTTTGTTTTTTCTATGTTTGCATAGAGGACACACAATCCAATGATGTTTGTGAAAATAATACGTATGCAAAAGCTTGACTACATACATAACTAAATACAAAGGGGAAAATGTCAGCTGCAAACTTCAAAGAGATGGAATCCGAGAAGACTATAGTATCATATGAAGGTGATCGAGTTTCTGATATTGTTAGAGAAGGTAACATTTCAATTTATTTCAAATTATAGAGATATAAAAATAGATAATAAAATAAAGTCGATGCTAATTTTAAAGTTAATTTTTCCTGTTAATTATGATCTAAATTTAGACTTGTTTTATTGTGCAGGATTTGTTTTTTCACTAGTTTCACTTGCTAATGATCCAGGAGGATCTTGCACAATTCAGATCGATAGGGAAGTCCAGTATCGTCTTCTATTTCTTCAGTGATCCGATGAGAGTCTTCAATTTGGTTCATCGTGCAATGTCTGGTGTTGGAAATGTAAATGATTCAATATTGGTGGCATGTGGTGAAATCCTATGGAGTAAAAACCTACGGTCAAACAAGTGGATGTAATTCATATGTTACAACCATAAGTACTAAGTCCTAAGTCCAAACTATGGTCCTAATCCTGTAGCTAATACCTAAACACATAAACCATATGTAACAATTTGTAAACTATGGTTGTGATATTAACCTAATAAATATGTAATAACCCAAAACCATAATATATATCAGACAAACCACATTGGGGATTTAACCATTGGGCGGAGTTTAACACAGCACATGTGAACATTCATAATGTTAACGTGTCGTTAAACCTGATCAACGGGAATACCGTAGACAGATTACCGCCGGAAGACCACAGACAGAGCAGTTGTCACATACGAATGGGGCCGACTGCCAACGAGACCGGAACTGCTAGACCTACTCGTGAGGTGGCATTACGCAGTTAGTCTGCCGACCTATAACATGGGAAAGTCCCACTTGGACTTTGTTCTCTGCCATTTATAAATCTGTCAAGGTCTATTTTTATTATATGGTTTAAAAATGGGTTTTGCGCTAGGTATTAATAAACTCACAATGTAACAACTCCCTAAGGTGTAACACCACTACTGCACCGAGAACCTAATCACACTTAATGCATCTAATGATATGGCATGTTAATCCCAAGAGCTTCGACCTGAACCTGGCCCACGGCTTATAAATAATTACCCCATTGCTCATGATGAGGAAAGGGTGTTTTTGAAGGCTTGTATTCAAAATTCTGTAAGAGAGGAGCACTTTTTGTTTTCAGTGTAACTTGGTTGTCCGAAGGCGGAATTTAGCGTCGAGATAGGCATTGGAAAGCTGGGAGGGAGAGATTTTTGTTGATAGAGACCATAATTGCTTGTGAGCATGTTCATTCTGGTGAATTTATATGTAAATAATTCCTTGGATCATTATGTTGTTAGGCTAAAATGCTCCATTTTTACCCCCTTCCCACTTCAAAACCACAACCTTAAACCTTTGTTTTATCCTTACAAACCTCCTTATTCGTGCAGTATTCCAAGAATCATGTATATTCCTACACTAGATTTCTATTTCATATTTAAGGTTTACAAAGCACTTAATTTATCATTTTAATAGATTTTATTCCTTCAATATTTCTTGCAACTAATACTTTCTTTCCTAAATTATTTGATAGGAAAATGTATTAATCGTTTTATTAGCATGGTCAAGTGCAGGTAGATTACTACACTGTTGACAACCACTCACTGTCAAACTCCTTTGTTTTATCCTTACAAACCTCCTTATTCCTGCACTATTCCAAGAATCATTTATATTCCTGCACTAGCTTTCTATTTCATATTTAAGGTTTACAAAGCACTTAATTAATCATTTTAATAGATTTTATTCCTTCAATATTTCTTACAACTAATACTTTCTTTCCTAAATTATTTGATAGGAAAATGTATTAATCGTTTTATTAGCATGGTCAAGTGCAGGTAAATTACTACACCATGACAACCACTTGCTCTCAACCTAATGCGGGCATCACGTTCCAATTTATCTTGTTTAGATACGGTCATCTCCAGTTAGACTCGGAGCAGAGGAAAGTCAGGGATATGGTCAAAGATTAGGTAACTGTCCAATGATCATATTAGCATCTTGTTACAGCCGCACGCTTATTTTGTAACGCTATTTTTATTTTTTTTCAGCTGAAAGGCTTGGATTGAAACGAATGTATGTAATTTCATTATGATCGTAGGCCTAAGGATTTTATAAAATGTATATTTCAGATAGGAATTAGTTAGTGAGCGATAGAAATGTTACTATAACTCTGGTTAAATTGTGATTTTGTTGTTGTCACCCTCATTCTAGGATGGACTCGAATTTATAATGTACATTTGCTAATTTAAAATTAATACAAAGGAGTTGTGCCATGATATTTTCATCATGTGTTTTGATTCTTTACTGATGCGTCACTAAGTGTTGAAGTTTCAAGTTTCCTAAATGGTAAATGCGTTGGTTGGCTAGGTCCTAGCCAACCCAGCTCTTTCTCCCTTTCGCTTTCGTTCCGTTAAAGGTGTGCGTTGATTTCATTTACATGAAAAGTGTGGATTAAGCTTATGTTTCATTCTTTCACAAGAGTTTTGATTCTATTTCATTATTATTCAATGTGTGATGGATCTGTGGTGTGAATGTTAATTAATTTTACCTTCAGTAATTTATTTTTTAAATCTTAGTTTACTTATGCCTGGATCGTGCAAGCACATTATTCCTGTACTAGTTCATTTACAGTCCAGCAACTTGATTTTGTTGGTTCATTACAGCAAAGCCTTTTCATTCCTTTATTTTATAGAGATTCAACACATTTATGGAAGTGAGTGTTCATTATCAGATAGAAGTATTTCTAATAGAAAGAGTTAAAATCTTAAGGATAAAAGATGCTTTGGTAATTAAGGAATGAACATTGTTACAACACATTGATATGTACCTGCACTTTACACTTTTAATGAAAGGATTAAATGTTACTTTGAATTATTAAAGTGAACCTTTCTAAGTTAAAAATATTAAAAGGCAGATTTGATTTATGTGAGTAACTATTACAGGGATAAAGCCTATTGTTATACTTATATGATTTCTTTGACTACATGAAAATGTTCCTTGATTGAAGAAAGTGTGCTTTGGCTTCTAAAGTTCATTTTCATTTTGAAGTTCATTTTTTCTGGAGTTCATTTTCATTTCAACGTTTAGTTTGGTTGAAGCATTCTTTTTTTTGTGGAATTTATTTCAAAGTTCTGTTCACCTTTGCAAATTCTCTTCATACTTAACGCACTCTTTAATTTTTCCTGAAAGTAATTGGAAAACTTGGTGCAAGAACCTATGTTCCGGTACAGGAACAAATCTCCTGATATAGGAATAGAGTGCTCTAGTCCTAAGGTTGTGAGCCCCTGCATAAAGACATAAATCTCCAGTATAAGTGTAAAATATACTTCCAGCACATAAGCCCTATGCTTATACTAGTGTAAGCAGATTGCAGAAGTACTAGAAAACAGCTTAGTGCAGGAAGGAAAATCCTTAAAGATGGCAGATCCCTTCAAGGGCCCAATTTTTAATCTCTCAAAAATTGTACTGAAGATACACATATAATTTTACTTTGGTTGTTTGCAGCAGTTTGAAAGTTCCTTTCATTGGTTTCTTCGCAAAGTACTTTCTTTCATATTCCAGCACTAGACTTTCTTTGGTGTAAATTGTTGTGTGATCTTTCCTTTCAATTCTACAAGATTACAATTAAAGTAGGAGTAGAGATAGGAAAATTCCATACCATTTCTAGCATTTCCTGTGCTTCGTCTCTAACTTTACGAAACCCATGGCTTGACAATTAAGTTCTGAAGGAGTTTTCTTAACTACAATTCCTACACCCAAAACATTCCTTAATCAAATGGACGCCCATCTTGAAATTGAACTCAGAGACGTATTCCACTAGGGACGAACTCTATAATCAATGTTTTTTTGTCTTATATCTCTTTTATTTTCTACAAATTCATGTTTAATTGTGCTTCTTAATTTTTGGATTAAGTCATAAAATCAATTTCTTTCCTTCAGTATTCCACACTAAGCGATCAAGTTAAAAATCAATTCACTTTGGTGACTATTTAGTCCTATTTTAGATCTATTTCAGATCATATTTTGGTATCAGAGCAATTTTTGTTTTGTAGGATTTTTTCCAGTGAATGTTAACCAGTTCCAGGTTGCGACATGGAGAAGGAACGCTCGAGGAGATAGACCCAGAGGTTGGAAAGCAGAAAGTCTCTCAACAATCTAAAATGAGAGGATCCGTTGTAGGTGAAACTCTTGAAGTGAAGTTTATGGGCGAGGAAGAGGTTCAGCAAATGTTTTTTCACACGTAGCGGATGTTGGAAGAACTCTATGAAGATGAAGGCAAGAGATGTATCTTCACCTTCGAAGGTAATGAAGAAGGAAAAGGGAAAAGGAAAAGTTGATAAACCTCCTTCTCCTCCATCTTCTTCTTCTTCTTCTTCTTCTTCTTATTCAGATTCTGAAATAGAAAAGAAACCTTAGAAATCATCTCTTTTGAAACTTGATATAAAATTTGAACTACCTATTTATGATAGCGAAATGAATCCTAAAAATTTAGATAACTAGATTAAGCAGTTAGAAGTGTTTTGTAAAATTCAGAACATTTCTAATGAAAAAAAAAAATCGAGTTAGCTACACTTATAATGGGGGGAACCAATTTAATCTGGTGGGAAATTAAAACTCATGAAGATTTAAAGTGGAAAGGTAAATTCATCTCTTCATGGACTAAGTTTTTAAAATCTCTCAGAAAACAATTCTATCCTTTAGGATACATGCAGCAAGTTGTTATTGATTAGCAGCATTTGAGGCAAGGTAAAGGGAAGAATGTTCAGGAATTTACTCAGGAGTTCAAGAAGAAAGCTTTGGCTCTTATTATTCCATTAGATACACATGAAACTTTATTAAATTACACTGGTAGTTTACATTATTATTTACAACATACATTATTGATGTTTAATCCCACTGACTTTGATGAAGTGTGTGTTCAAGCCATACATATTGAATCAGGTGGCAGTCCATTCAATTTTTTATAGAAAGCATCCAAACAGTTGGAATCAAGGATTCCAAAGACAGTAAGAGGAAGAGTCATTCGAAGGGAAAGAAAACAGCGACAACTCAGAAGGAAGGTGAAATACCTACTTCTTGTCACTGCCAGAGAATTGGACATGATGAATCCAGATGTTGGAAACTTCACCCAAAACTCAAACCAAAAAATTTCCAGAAAAAGAAAAGTGAAAAGAAGGCTAACACAACAATTCAACAAGATTTGGGCTTTGACTCGGGTGATGAAAGGACAATAACCGCAATGGTTTCGATAGGTAAAAGTTCTGATGCTAGTTCAAGTTCTAGTACTTCTGCATCTTCTTCAAACATAAATCATCTGGATGAGGATAAAAGAGTTGATTATTTCACATAATGATAACTTCTAAACACACAAAAATAGACACATTATTAATCAGATGAAGAAGTTAATAAGTTCAAGTAAAAGATATGTACTCATGGTTGTAAAAGAAAAACATAAGGATCAACATGATGCTTTTTCAAGTTTTGAAACTCAATTTAAAGATAATTTGGTTAAAGTGGTTGATTCTTTTGAAAGTCTATTTAAAGAACGAAAACATCTGCCTCCTAAACGAGAAATACAACATGAGATACAATTTTCGTCTGATGCCCCTCCTCCTAATGTTGGAATGTATCACATGTCAGTCATAGAAAACGAAGAAATAAAGAGACAAATCCATGAGCTAGTTGAAAAAGGCTTCATTCAACCTAGTTCATCTCCATGTGGTTCACCAATAATTTTGGTTCCTAAGAAATATGGGACATGGAGAATGTGTATCAGCTTTAGGGCGTTAAACAAAATCATAATCAAAAATAGGTATCCTCTTCTGAGGATAGATGATTTACTGGACCAGTTGAAAAATGTTGTCTATTTCACTAAGTTGGACTTGCGTAGTGGGTATCATCAAATTCGCATTGCAGAAAATGACATATGGAAAACTGCATTTAAAACTAGGTAGGGGCTATTTGAATGGTTAGTGATGCCTTTTGGTTTGTGTAATGCTCCAGAAAATTTCATGCGGGTTATGAATGATGTATTATGTCCATACATTGATAAATTTATCATAATATACGTAGATGATATCCTGATTTTCAGTTCCATTATGGAAGAGCATGTTAGGCATGTTAAACAGGTCTTTAAACTATCCAAATGTGAGTCTGGGAAAAATTCATTGGTTTATCTTGGTTACATAGTTTGAGGTGAACATTTGAAAATAGATCCAGCTAAAATTGATGTGATTTTTAAGTGACCAAGGCCACAGAAGGTGACTGAAAATTAGGATTTTCTTAGGTGCAGTTCAATATTGGAGAAAATTCATTTCTCATTTTTCTTTGATTGCATCACTGTTACATGCTTTAACGGGTTCTAGAGTTTCCTACTAGTGGGGAGGGAAACAACAAAATTATTTTGATATACTTAAGAAAAAAATTGTCACAGCACCAATCTTAGCTTTACCAGATCTTCAACAGCCATTAAAAATTGAAACAGATGCTAGTGGTTATGAAATGGGTGCAGTTTTACTTCAAAAAGGAAAACCTATTTGTTTTCATTCATTAACTTTTTCTAAGGCATTTTCAAATTATCCAACATATGATAAAGAATTGTTTTCTTTGGTTGAAAGTGTTAAGAAATGGAAACACTACTTAATGGGTAAGGAAACAGCGATTCACACAGATCATCAGTTGCTTCAATACCTTTAGTCTTAGACTAAGTTGCAAAAATCATGCCATTACAGATCGATGGGATTTATTCAGTAATTTCAACTAGTAAGTAAGTACAAGAAAGGTGTAACAAACAAAGTAGCTGATATGTTGTCTAAACCATCTTTGAATGCTTCAGTAGTGTTGCGGAATATTTCTTTAAAACTTGGAAGTTATTTAGAACAATATAGTACATATGTTGATTTCAAATATATTTATGAATCACTAACTCATGGTACTCAGGTGGAAGAAGTCAATTTTCATGTTCATGAAAGGTTGTTATATCATCTAGGTAAGTTGTGCATACCACAAATAGAAAGGCCGCATGTTATTTGGGAAGCACATTCTTCTCGCATTTCAGTACATTTTGGCGTAAGCAAGACAATGATGCAAATTAAAATGTATTGTTACTGGCCTTTCATGTATGAAACATTTGTTAAGTACATTAAAGGATGTGTTATGTGCTCAACAAGAAAACCAAGCAATCGAAAGATTGGCTTGTATATGCCACTTCCAATTCCTTCACGACCATGGGATGGCATATCCATGGACTTTTTTGGAGGAATTCCTATGTCCAAAAGAGGGCATGATTACATGTATGTTGTGGTTGATTGTTTCAGCAATATTTTCATTGTTGTTCCATGAAAAAATCAAGTGACTGTTAAACAGACTGCACAGATGTTCTTTCAATAGGTATGGGTTCATTTTGGGTTACCTACTTTCATCATTTCCGACCGAGACACTTACTTTGTAGGAGATTTTTGGTCCACTTTGTGGGGAATCATGGAAACAAAGCTTAATAATAACACATATTTTCATCCACAGACCGACGGAGAGACAAGTGGTGAATAGGACAGTGATACATATTCTCTGAGGTTACTGCAGCAAACATCCTAAGTTGTGGGTTGAATCTTTACCTTATGTGCAACATGCCTACAATGCAATTGGGTAAAAAAAATTATTAACTTGAACATTTTGATGACATGATCTAAGTAGAATTAACTCAAATCAAGATCATTAACCCATTCTAAAAAATAGCAGAAACTTACTACTATTTCGTTACAAGGCATTTCCAGAATCCTATAGTCGTGAACTAGTAACCAAATCCAAGTAGCTCAATGAAGAATATGACCTTCCAAATTTATTTTAGGGATGAATAATGCTTGTGAATTTGTAAATAGCTTGCACAATAACTCAGTTCAACGGTGAAAATGTGAATTTGGGTTACACTTTTTTCCCATTTTGAGAAAAAAATATCATTTTTAGAAGTTCCTCAACTTTTGGCAAGCGAAAACAATTTTTTTGTTTAGAATTTAATTTTACAATAAAGAGAAAACTTGTCAAAAAGTTTATTAGCTTTCTATTACTTATTTTTTGGAAATTATTTATTCACATTTGATATGTCAATTTAGCAATTATTTCAGTGTGTGTTCTTTAACAATCAACGGATTCATAAAAATCCATGTTTTTTAGCACTAGTGTATTATTTGTTAGCTTGGTTTTTTTGAAGAAAAAAATGTGTTGCAACAATCTAGACATAATCTACTTCGATATCATTATATTTGTGAAACAACTGATGCATATCATAATTACTAGAATGTTTTGAACTTAACCAATATAAAAAAACTGCAGATTTTGAATATGTTTATTTTAGCGTCAAGTTTCTCAACATATTTGTTATAAACTAAAAATCTAAAAGCTACCCATTACAGATGATGGGCCAATGTAATGATCCATAATTTTTCAATTTTTTTCACTATGTATTTTGGAAGATAAAAAAAAAATATTTCACTCAATCATAGTGACCGTTCAGAATTTTTTGGCACCCATTTGATTAGAAAATTAATTAAAATTAGTAAATATCTATGAAATTCCATAAAAATTATATCGACTGAAAGTATATCCAATTTTGCAAATATTAGTATTGGTTCAAAAAGTTAATTCATCAAATTTGATGGAGTTTAAACATTCCGTAGTTGGAGAAAGGTGATCAAAGCCGAGCTGCTGTAGAGTTGCGGACATTTTAATTCGGCATAAATTTTCTAGTAATTCGGCCAAAAAAATTTCGATGTTGCATTCCGTTAATATAAATGGAAAGAAAGTTTGGTCAAGCCTTTTTTTTAAATTTAGCTGAAATTTTCGTTGCTAATTCTTCTAGCCAAAAAAAAAATGATGCGAGCCCCTCCAAAAAAAAAAAGTTCGCCAAACTCTATAAATAAACAAAACCAAAACTTTATTTTCGTACATTTTTTTCATTTGAACTGAATTTTCAAACTAAATCTTTTGGGTTGAATTTTTAAAGGAAATTTTTTGAGCTTCGTTTTTAAAAGACATTTTTTTGGCTCACTTTTTAAAGTGACTTTTTTTGAAAGTAAGTGTTTTGGGCTTGATTTTTAAACTCATTTTTTTTTTAAGTAAGTCTTTTGTGCTGAATTTTTAAATTAAGTCTTTTGTGCTGAATTTTTAAAGTGATTTTTTGTCGAAATTTTGAAAGTAACTCTTTTGTCCAAATTTTGAAAGTGAGTTTTTTTTTGGAGGATTTTGAAATTCATTTTTTTGGGTTGGATTTTAAAAATATACATAGACTAAAATACCATGGGAACACAAAGAAATTTCAAGATAAAATATCATCGAAAAAGAGACCTTGAGCCTCATAGATAATAAGGGAGATAATATTACAAAAAAAGAAAAGAAGAACGCTCAAATATTGAAAGGGAAAGTCAACCTGAACTAGAAATTGAAGCAAGTATGTAAATGTAAATCTTACAAATGATATTTAAAATTTAACTAGTGTATTGTAAAAATTATTTTTTATTTGATGAACTAATTTGAAAAATATTTTGAAATGTAAACACAGAGTGATATTCCTTATAACATTGATGATGAGATTGAAAATTTTGGAAGAAAAAGTGAAAAATTTAATGAACCAGTGATTGATGATTTTGTTGAAGATGTTGAAAGAAATTCAAGTGAATAAATTGATTCACCAGGTACGTATATATATGTCATGTGTATTACTTAATTTATACATATTTATTAATTTCAATTTCATTGAAACTCTATTTTTTAATTAAATGATTTATTGAATATTTATACCCATTTTGTACATTTAATTGTCATATGTACAGATGAAATCAATATCGATGATGAGATGTAAGAAAATGTTGACACTCACACATATGGAGATAAAAAATATGACCATGTTATATGATATCGTGTTAAGGTCATTATTGATAAGTTATTCAAATATGAAAATGTGGTAGTTCAAGCCCAAATTTGCAGAAGTCTGTTACACCAATTTTTGGTCATCTAACCTGTTACTATTAGATGGGCCAAAGTACACCATGTAAAACCAATTTTACCATAGTAAAATTGATTTCACTATGAAAAATAATTTAATAACACATAGTTTTTTATGTTATTTTTGGTCTAAACAGGAAACCCCATGAGGAATAATTAAATAAATCCTTATTTGTTTCATTTTCCTTAAGGGATAATTAATTAAACCAGTGTTTAATTAATATTCCCGGTAATATTTAACCCAAAACAGGAAAATTAATTAGATAAATCATTATTTATCTTAATATTTTCTAGGAATAATTATTTAAAACATTATTTAAATAATATTCCTTGTTAAATTTGACTAAATAATTTACAAATAATTGACTAAATTACTATTTATTTAATTTTTACTTAACCACATTCTTAAAATAATAAATAAATCATTTATTTAGTTATTATTTCTAAATAAATGGATTTGACCAAATTCAAATTCCTTTTCCCTCCAACAAAAATAATAAAATATTCCCTAAAAGTTGGATCTAAATTTGGTTAATAATATTTTAATTATGCACTAATATCTAGACTAAATCAATATTTTGTTATAAATAGAAAGGTTTTTCCATTCATTCACTACCTTTTGTTGCCTTGAGATCACCTTTTGATCTATACTTTTGGTCTGACTTTGATCCTCCATCATTGTCATGTTTTTTCTACTTTTTACTTGTGAGCTCCCTTTGAGTTCCATTTTGTCTGGGTTTTTTGCACCATCAAGAGAGAGAGATCTTAGATCTAAAGTGTTGAGGACATACAAGAACCCATCACATTGAGGGGGACTGGCAACATCTTTCTATGTTCCCTTCTCAGGTGTCATAATACAAAAAATTCTTTAAAAATTCTTGTCTTGTCCATTGGATGCATGGAGAAACTCTTGCTTATTTTTTGATGGTTAATGTCTTTAACTACATAGATCTAGATTTTTGTAGAATTTATTCTGATCACCTACTGTAGATCTAAGGAAATTGAAAACAGTCATTTTTTATGTTAGGGTTGTTTGTTATGCACAGCTAAAGTGAGATTTTTTTTTACACTTGTGATTAGAATTCACACTAACAAAGTCTCTTAACGTCAAAGAAATTAAATGAAGCTACGACTCTATCAGGTATTCGAAAATCAATGAGATATAAAAAATGAAGGAAAATGTGATACAAAATATAAATAGTTCTATAAAATCAACTGGAATATCCATAAATAAAAGTGATATAGATGCATACAGAGCAATATAAATGGCATTGGTTTCATCAAGTACTAAAGAAAATTTTCTAGTAAAATCTATGGAAAAAGCATTAGGGACCTTATGAAAAACATTGCACAAACATCAGAAATTTCAATTGCAAATAGATGTAAATTATGATCTTGCTTGTTGGAAAGTTATTTGTAGAAAACCATACAAATATATACTTGGAGAAGATGTTAAGAAAATAATATATAAATATTGGATGGAAAATTCACGTGTTTCACCAAAAGAAAGGGATGTGATGCGGCGAACAATAACACGAAATCACTATGAAGAACATGTAAAACATATCTTGGACACCACTAAGATAGAGTTTTTCAATAAGTTCATAGAAGACAATAGTGGAATTAATGTCTCAATTAGTACTTTTGTGCAACAAAAACCATGGTATGTTAAACCTAGCATTGTACGTGACACTTGTTGTTGTCGTTATGATGTGGAATTTCAGTTATATTACGACACATTCCTTAATTTTAGTACAACATTTTGGAAAAATTCACCTCCTTCCACTATCCATGATTTCATATCTCAAATTCTATGTGCAAGAGAAACTCATAAATTATTTTACCAAAATAAATGTGTTGGTGGTTAAAAATGTGATCATTTTGGAAATTTGACTTTATTTCACAAAACATATCCTATTGATATAAATGATCAATAATTATCCAACATAAAATTGAAAAGGAAGAGATATGAATATATTCATACATCGATTGGTTCAAATAGTACTACAAATACTAAAAGGATTGATTTACAAGAAGAATAAATTTTTGTGATAGAGTTTTTGAAAAAGTTTGAGGAAAAATTTATAAATACACCCAGCATTCTCATAGAGCTCGATGGTAGGACTTGCAATTCAAAAAATCCCATGAATTTTTTCCACCAGGGACTATTTTCTCAATAGTTGCTTTTTCTGATAATTACACATTTTTTGCACAAAATGAAATACATAGTGAATTCTATCATTATGAACAAGTCTCTATGCTTGTCCATATTATATATAAACACGTTGAACAAAAAGTTGATCATATAGAAAGCACTAGTGAAAATAAACATGTTATTAAAGAATGTCACTTTTATATCAGTGATGATCGTACACATGATACACATTTTGTACATCATTATTTTTATTATATTTATGACTCGTTGAAAGTTCGGGGAATAAAATTCAATGAACATTTGATATGGTGAGATGCATGTGCAGTTCAATTCAAATATTCATGATCATTCTTTTGGTTGTGTTGTATTCATATGAAATCCCACATTAAACATTGTTGGAATTTCTTTAAGGCTGATCATGGAAAAGGAGAACATGATGTTGCAGGGGCATGTATAAAAAAGTCACTTAAAAGATATCAAATGGACCACTCTGCAAACTCACTTGTCTCAGCTAAGCAAGTTTTTCAATGGTGCATCACTGCACGAAGCCATGAGACTAACCCATCAAGGGAAGTACGAAGGTACATGTACATATATACAAATTAACTTGCATATATACTACAACTTTAATATATTATCTAATTTTTATTAATTTTCTAATTTTAAAAATTTATAGATTCTAAACATTATTTATCATAATGATTATCTTTGATATATAAATTGTATTTTAAATAAAATATTTATATTCTTTTTTGAAATTTTCATATAGGTATTTTTTGCATATTGGATTCCAAGATGTAGATAGATTGAATGCATATTTAGCTAAACTAGTAAAAGGGACTCGAAAATTTCACTCAATTAAAATAAAGGAGTATCAAAATGTGTTCACATTTGATAAAAGAAAAGATATTCATTTTTGTCCTGTTTGCATAGAGGACAAATAATCAAATGGTGTTTGTGAAAACAATATGTATGCAAAAGCTTGGCTACATACATAACTAAATACAAAGGGGAAAATGTTAGCTGCAAACTTCAAAGAGATGGAATCCGAGGAGACTATAGTATCATATGAAGGTGATCGAGTTTCTGATCTTGTTAGAGAAGGTAACATTTCAATTTATTTCAAATTATAGAGATATAAAAATAGATAATAAAATAAGGTCCATGCTAATTTTAAAGTTAAGTTTTCCTATTAATTATTATCTAAATTTAGACTTGTTTTATTATGCAGGAGTTGTTTTTTCCCTAGTTTCACTTGTTAATGATCCAGGAGGATCTTGCACAATTCAGATCGACAGGGAATTCCAGTATTGTCTTCAGTTTCTTTAGTTATCCGATGAGAGCCTTAAATTTGGTTCATGGTGCAATGTTCGATGTTGGAAATGTAAATGGTTCAATATTGGTGGCATGTGGTGAAATCCTATGGAGTGAAAACCTATGGTCAAACAGGTGGATGTAATTCATATGTTACAATCCTAAGTACTAAGACCTAAGTCCAAACTATGGTCCTAATCCTAAAGCTAATACCTAAGTGCATAAACCATATGTAACAATGTTTAAAATATGGTTGTGGTAATAACCTGATACATATGTGATAACCCAAAACCAGAATATATATCAGACAAACCGCAGTGGGGATTTAATCGTTGGGTGGAGTTGAATGCAGCACATGTGAACAATTAGAACGTTAACGTGTCGTTAAACCTGACCGACGGGGAGAATGCAGATAGATTATCGCCAAAATACTACAGACAAAGCAATTATCACATGCAGATGGGGTCGACTGCCAGCGAGACCAGAACTGCCAGACCTACCCACAAGGTGGCATTACGCGGTTAGTCCACCGACCTGTCACATGGGAAAGTCTCGCTTGGACTTTGTTCTCTACCATTTCGTAAATCCTTCAGGGTCTATTTTTATTATATGGTTTAAAAATTGGTATTGTGTTAGGTATTAATAACCTCACCATGTAACAACTCCCTAAGGTGTAACACCACTATTGCACCGAGAACCTAGTCACACTTAATGCATTCAACCATATGCCATGTTAAGCTTGAGAGGTTCGACCTGAACCTGGCTCGAGGCTTATAAATAATTACACCATTTCTCATGATGAGGAAAGGGTGTTTTTTAATTCTTGTATTTAGAATTCTGTAAGAGAGGAGTTGTTTTTGTTTTTAGTGTAACTTTGTTGTACAGAGGCGGAATTCGGTGCCGAGATAGGTGTTGGAAAGCTAGGAGGGAGAGCTTTTTGTTGATAGAGACCATAGGTGCCCGTGAGCACATTAAGTCTGATGAATTTCTATGTAAATACTTCCTTGGATCATTTTGTTGGTAGGCTAAAATGCTTCATTTTGACCCCTGTTGAGCAATGGAAAAGGTATGAATTCACTATGTGTTTTCTCATTCTTTTACTCTAAACATAATTCTTTTTACCCTAGAAAGATGATTTATTACAAGAATTATGGTAGAATTGTAAATATTTATGTTTATTGTAAACATATGACTAAAGATTGCTTTTTGTTGTTAAAAACAGGAATTAGGCGAGGTGAACAGCTATATCAAAGGTGAGGCTGAGATAAATGCAACTGTTGTTCCTCTAGCGTTAGACCAAATCCTGCCAAGAACAAGGAAATCCAAACGCATTGCTAAGAAAAGACAGGGGACAGCTCGGCTTCGGTCAAAGTAAATCATGTGATAACTAAAAGAAGGGAAGCAAATCCCTCAGGATCCTTCGATCCTGAGGGATCACTGTTCAAACCTCATCTTATTCCTTGTCTTGTCCGTCAGAGTCTGATATATAAGGCAACGCCTTTAGTGATTAGGGGAGATCATAGATCCCTAGATTCAAAAAATTCTTTTGTAATAGTACGTTTTATTGACTCTCAGCTTTAGAGAGAGACCTCTGTAAAAATCTATGCTCGATTAATATAAAAGCGCGTTTCATTTCATCTTTCAAGTTCTAAAGTAACCCATCAGGTTTTCACTGGTGCTAAGGGCCCAGCCCTGGTGGAATTACTCTGTTGTTTGTATTTCTATCCTTTGTTTACTATCATTTGATACTTGCGTTTAGATTCATTACGATTATAGAGTTGTTTGTTTACTGTTGGATTGAATTCGGATTTGCTGTGAACGTTAATGAATTGCACTGTTATTCTATCTTAGCAAGAATCGTATTTATTGTCTTATTTCTCTTGCTATCTTTTATAAAGCTTTGTTGTTCTATACTTAATTCTGGTTGTTGTTCCATTGATTTATGGTTCATTCTAATTGACTTTTTCATAGTGTTGACTGTCGACAGGGTTGAAGTATTAAAGAAGATTCATTGCCTGATTGCGTTAAGTTTATGTTTGTTGTTCAATTAATGTCTGTTGTTCCATTCCTATTTTTTGTTCTTTTCTTATTCATAGGTTCAGATTAGTAGAGAGATTTTTTATAGTTGTTGTGTACACATAGGAATTACGAGTTGTTGTTCCTTTCCAACTCTTGTTATTAGAAAAATTTACTTTCAGTTATTTTCATCAGCAAGTAGTTCAAGTTTGATTTCATTTTGATTGCTTAAAGGACAGGACCATCAACTATAGAGGACATTGGTTAATGCTTCCAAGTTCCCAGATTGATTGCCTTGTCTCAGTGTGATTTCAGTTGCATCGATTTCTAAGGGAATGACTTATTGTTACTGCATCCCTTATCGATGTTTTGCAGAATGAGTAGTTAAGATTTCAGAGTATTTTCATTCATGTTCCTATAATTAGATTTCTTTACAAGCATCTGTTTACTCTTGTATCTAGCATACTATACTACATCTTTCAGAGCATTACTCTTAGTTAATTGTAGTCTCAGACAGAGTACACTCTTGAAATAAAAATTCGCTCCCGGATTGATAATTAATGTGAGATAAATAGGTGTTTAAAAGATACCTTTTATGCCTCAACATTTTGGTGCCGTTTCCGGGGAGAGTGTATGCCATTTCAAAGGATTGATGCACAATTGATTTTCTTCTACTTGCGAAGAATCGGGTATTAAAGACGGAAGGTAAGAACCTGCGCACTAGGAAAGGAACACACTTGCTCACAACCTGCTTCACAGCAGAATCAGGTAAGATTCTTTCTTTAGGTAGGAATGAAGGCTTGTTTTATTGAATGAATAAACCAGCTAAGCAAAACAAAATTCCTCCTAAACCTGAAAAACCTAAGGGACTGGTGACCCTTGGGCGAACAACTTTTATTGACGAAATCCTTAAAAATACTAAATCTCAGCCGTCAGTAGGACCTAGGAAAGTTATCTCTAGATAGCCTACTAGTTCCCTTCAGGCCACAGAGTCACCATCTGAAGCCTTTGCTGAGATACATAGAAAAACAGTGGGAATTGAGCAAGATTCCCAAGAAATTGAGAATCCCTGCCTAATTTCCCCTCAAGAAGGGAACTCTAGTAATCTCCGTGAAGGAGAAGGGGAAACAGGAGAAGTAGAAGAACCAAAATCTCCTCTCAAAATAGTCCAAATAGTAAGCAGTCCAGATAAGGGAAGTGATGTTAAACTCGTTCAAAACCAAGGTCCTGAATCACCTCAAACAATAGGAAAACAAGGAATACTTATTGTTCCAGACCAGTGAAGTGCTGTCAAGGCCATTCCTACTCCTTCCAGTCAGCCTAGGAATTCCCTTGAAATCCCAGAAGGATATTGGCACATTTTTGACCAAATGGCCCAGAACCAAAATCAGAACCATCAAACCTCTACACTACAATATCCTATAGTAGATACTGCAGTTAATGTGCCTATGAAAGCCATTCCTCTTCAACATATTCCCACATTTCATGGCTTAACATCAAAAGATCCAGATGCATTTCTATTCGAATTCGATGTATTATGCAGGGGGTATGACTATACCACCGATCCCCAAAAATTAAAACTATTTCCTTCCACATTAAAAGGAGCAGCCTTACGATGGTTTATGGGGTTAGGTGGGGGTGTCATAACTGATTGGGATCAGATGAAAGTTGTGTTTTTAAAGAAATATGAAGATTATTGTAGGTCTCAGGAACTAAAAGACTAAATATTCCAAATGACAGCAAAACCAAATGAAACCCTGGAAGAATATGTGGAACGGTTTCAATACAATCTTCAGAGATCTCCTTATGCATCCTACCCTTACCTGATAATGTGTTGAAAACTACATTAATTAGGGGAATGAAAGATCAATGGGTTGAAACGTTGAATATTATGGGAAAAGGTGATATATATCAGGAAAGCTATGCTAACATCATTGATTTTTGTATCAAGAGTTCGAGGGGCAACATAAGGCTAAAATCAGCAAAACGTGACATGATTACAAGGGACAACAAGACCTGCAATGAAGGTGTAACTCGTGTAGAGATTGGAAACCTGCTGGAAGATTTTAAAACAGATATACTAGGGACTCTAACAACGCAGTTCGACATTATGCAAGCCAAACAAAAGCAAGCAGAAGCAGAACAAAATTTGGCAGTATTCTATCCTAGATGCAGGAAGAAACACAGCCACAAAGAGTGCCCGCTAGATGTAATCAAAGTTGGCACCATTTGCATGAAATATCACCCCACAGAAGGATGTCCCTCGCTTCCTAGCCTAAAATCAGTTTATAAGGAGGCAGAAGAAGAATTAGAAGTGGTATGTCTACTTAATCAGCGCCGAAAATGGTAGCCACGACAATCAGGTGTGCCAACTGATCCATTTTCTTCTTTTCAGCCTCCTCAATACAATGCTCAACAATATAATGGAATGTGGAAAAATCAACCACCTTTCCCCAATTGGTCACAACATACATTCCCTACATCATCATGGCCGAATCAAACAAATCAAACTAATTGGCCAAATTTTCCTTTCTGCCCACTGTTTTGGAAAAACAATGCTTATCCAACATAATGGTCCCCCTCTACTTCGCAGAGTCAAGCCTGGCAGTCAAACTGGAAAAGACCTACAAATCAGCTAGCTGGAACAATTCCTCTCTCTCAACCTACACTTCCGGCTCCCTATACAAACCCCCAGACCAACTTAAGACCACAACTCCCAGCCTAGCCCAACCCAAACCCAAACAATAGGCCAGTTCATTCTATCCAAATAATGGAACCCCCAGAATTATAAACTGAACTGAGGGAGTGTAATGACCTTCAATTAAGGTCCAGGTGTATAGTAGAAACAGAGAGAAACAAAAATGTTCATATTGAATATCTGTTACCTGTAGAATAAACATTACAAAAAGAGAAGGAGGTTCAAAAACAAGATCAACAACAAGTAACAACCTCTTCTCCACCATTCCTAGAACGATTAATCATACTACGCCCATTGGAACATCCTGATTTTGATCTTCTGGGAGAATTATAAAAAAATTGTAGAAAAATCCCTCTCCTCCAAGCTATCCAAGACATCCCTATTTATGCAAAAACCATTAGGGAACTGTGCATAAAGAAGCCAAAGAGGAGAACAACCACCAACCCAACTGTCCAAATAGTCGGTACTCCATCTGACTTATTATCAGGGATGGAAACACCTATAAAATATGAAGACCCAGGAAATCCTATAGTGACAGTGCAAATCAATGGGAAATTGTTCCCAAATGCCTTAGTTGATTTGGGAGAAGCAATCAATATCCTAACAACTACCACCTGTCAAAAACTTGGCATTACATCACTAGAACCAACAATAACCTTATTGGAATTGGCTGATCGATCGGTAGTCAAACCATAGGGTACACTACAAGATGTAATGGTATATGTAGATTCCTGGGAATACCGTGCTGACTTCCTGGTTATCAATCCAAAGAATCGGTTAGATGGACACCCGTTAATCCTAGGTAGATCTTGGTTGGCAACTGTCGATGCCTATATTGGATGCCGACAAGGCAACATGACAATAACAAGGGGAAACTATGTCAAGAATTTAGATTTATATCCCCCAGCCCAACCAAGCCTATCAATAATCAAAACAAGAAAATAACTTGTATCATATCTTATGGAAAATATGAGATCACCTCTAACTATAGAAGATGCCCTTGATTTTAAAGACCAAATAGAGGATGATATCATTAATAGTTTTATTAATAAACCACAAATCAGATCCCATCTACAGTGTCACATGATCAAGGCAGCATTTGATAATAAATAAGAAGAAGATCTTTTGAAAGACATTGTTGATCAAGTAATACCCACTACTTCTGTGTATAATAGTAAGGTTGTAGAAATTGAGTCGGGAAAAACTCTAAACATTAACAAAAATCTGACTGTTGAACAAGAAGAGAAGTTGGTCCAATTACTACGGAAATACAAAGCAGCCTTTGTATGGGATTACCCAGATATGAAGGGAATTGACCCCCAATTATGCACACACCACATCTATACCGAGAAATATGCGAGACCCATTCGCCAACCCCAAAGAAGACTAAACCCTCACCTTAAAGATATTGTGAAAGCTAGATTATAGAAACTATTGGATGTCAATTTCATCTACACAATATCTGATAGCAAGTGGGTCTCTCCATTAGTAGTGGTACCAAAGAAGAACGAGAAGTGGAGAATATCTGTAGATTACCATGAACTTAACAAGGCAACCTAGAAAGACCACTTTCCCCTTCCTTTCATTGACCAGGTATTAGACACATTGGCAGGAAAGAAATTATTTTCCTTCCTCGATGGCTTCAGTGGGTACAATCAAATCCAGATTGCCCCTAAAGACCAAGACAAAACTACTTTTACCTGTCCTTGGGGGACATTTGCCTACCAAGTCTTACCCTTTGGCCTATGTAATGCCCCTGCTACATTTCAAAGGGCCATTCTCAACATCTTTTCAGATTTAATAAATGAAGAGCTCAAAGTATATATGGATGACTTCACACCTTATGGAGATGATTTTGAGCCAGCATTAGAAAAATTAGAAAAGGTGTTGCAAAGATGTATTGACACTAGACTTTGTTTAAGCCATGAAAAGTGTCATATGATGATGATCGAAGGAGTTATCTTAGGGAACTATATTTCAGCAGCTGGAATTTAGGTGGATCCAACTAAAATTTAGATAATTTTGTTAATACCCACACCCACCACACAAACAGAGGTACGTAGCTTTCTTGGATTTTCTGGTTATTATAGGAGATTTATAGAACATTATTCTCGAATAGTTGCACCTTTATATGCACTAACTAGAAATGTTGATTTTATTTGGACAGATAAATGTGACAATGCCTTCAACGATCTGAAAAAGCTTGTCTCAACAGCCCCAATGCTGAGGGGCCCAAATTGGAATTTGTCATTCCAAATTTCATCTGATGCCTCAGACACAGCGATTTGAGTAGTGCTTGGGCAGGAGGAAGATAAAAAACCATATGAAATCTATTATATTATCAAAAATATATCTCCTGCTGAACTAAATTATACTGTTACTGAGAAGGAATTTTTAGCTGTAGTACATGCTGTAAATAAGTTTAGACATTATATAACTGGGTATTCTATAGTACTATATACTGATCACTCTACCATTAAATGTTTAGCAAATAAACCTGTTACAAATGGAAGAGTGACAAGATGGTTGATTTTATTGCAGGAATTCGACATTACAATTAAAGATCGACCTGGAAAAGAGACCCCTGTAGTTGATTTTCTATCAAGAATTCCAAATCCAACAGATACAGATGCAGTTGAAGACCACTTCTAGATGAACATTTGTTCGTTGTTACTGTCAAAACCCCATGGTATGCTGATAGAGCAAATTATTTGGCAATAGGTAAATTACCTAAACATATAACCCTTAATGAACGAAAACAGATAATACAGCGTAGTACCCAATTCTCTTGGATTGGGGGCTACCTATTTCATACAGGGTCAGATATGCAAATTAGGAGATGCGTCCGGGAGGATGAGGTATTTGATATTTTGAAAGCATGCGATGATGGGCCGTGTGGCGGACATTTTGTAGATCGTAGAACTGCCCAAAAGGTTTTAAGGATAGGCTATTATTGGCCTACCATATTTAAAGATGCCCAAAAATTTGTGCAGGCCTGTGATAGCTACCAAAGGGCAGGTCGCCCTGGGCAGTCTGACGAAATGCCTTTGAACCCTCAACTAGTAATTGAACCATTCGAACATTGGGTGCTTAATTTTGTTGGCCCTATTAGCCCCCCATCAAACCAAAAAATGTCCATCCTAGTTGCAACCAAGTATGTCACTAAATGGGTTGAAGCAGAGGAACTTTCAAAAGCTACAGAGGACTCTATAATACAATTTCTTTTCCAAATCTTTGTGCGATATGGCCTCCCGAGGGACATAATCACAAATGGAGGACTGTAGTTTGTGGGTAATAAACTAGCTGAAACATTACAGAATTACCACATTCGGCATAAGATTACAACCCCATACCACCCACAGGAAAACGGCCAAGTAGAGAGCACAAACAAAGTGATTGAATCCATATTGACAAAAACTGTTGCCTCACACAGACGTGACTGGGCCTACAGATTACCAGAAGCATTGTGGGCATACTGAACAACATGGAGAGCCAATATGAGATATTCACCATATCAATTGGTATTTGGAAAAGAGCCCATCTTTCCAATAGATTTTGAAATTCAGAAATTAAGAACAGCCCAAAAGGTGGGTCTAGATTTAAATGAAGCCCAGGCCAAAAGACTGCAGCAAATTAATGAGTTAGATGAAATTAGGCTCTCTGCACTTCAGCACATAGCGTTAATTCAACAACAGAGAGCAAAATGGCACAACTCCCTTATCAAAGAAAAGATCTTCCACGAAGGAGACTGGGCACTCCTATATGATTCTAGGTTTCAGGATTTTCTAGGGAAACTCCAGACACGATGGCTCAGACCTTTTGAAATACAAAAAGTGCATGATAACAGCACCATTACATTAACCACCATTGAAGGATCTGGACATTCCTTCAAAGTAAACGGTCATCGAGTACGATTATATCATAAACCGCTTACTCGAGAATCCTTCTACCAACAATTACGGGAAGATTCTACCATGAAAATTATGGCTGAAGGGGATAACTCCTCCTCGGCACCCATTTATTAAATCATTTCTTTTCTTTTAAATTTGTTCATAAAGATTGTTCATTCATTTTTATTGTTTGTTTCATGGAATTCTGTTTTTTTCAAAACTTTGTTTATTTCATTTATTTTGAGTTTTTGTTGTTCCTTTCTAAAGGAACAGCATTTTTGTTGTTCCTTTCTAAAGGAACAGCATTTTTGTTATTCTTTTCGAAAGGAATAGCAGCTTTGATGAGAGTGTTTTCATTGTTCCTTTTGAAAGGAACAACAGTTGTGTTGTTTATTTTCACTGTTTCACATATTGTTTTGCTATTCCTTTCGAAAGAAACAACAGTTTCACGGATTCTTTTTGTTGTTCCCTTCGAAAGGAACAACATTTCTGCAGATTGTTTCTACTGTTCCTTTCTAAAGGAACAGCACCTTTTGAGTGGATTATTTTTTGTTTTGGACCAGCATTTTGAGGATTTATGATGACTCTTCCAAAGGCAAACATACTATTTACACAAAATCATACAAATTAAAGCTTACTGGAATCAACAAATCAAAAGAAATCGTCATTTTTAAGAAATTGTTTGGTAATGATAAGAAAAAGGAAAAAGGGACATAATCAATAACATGATTTTGCTATCTTACTATCACTAGAATTAATATGATCGATTATCCTTATCATGTGGGTTCTTCCCTAAATTTATAACTTTCTTTGATTTTTACTCATGGATTAGGAATAAGGGCATATTCTTTTCTATTGAGATGTTTAGACTTCTTCCACCATCCCTACTATTAAGGAGTGCCGAGCCATCCTTTATATATAAGTAGGAAAGTGTTATATGAAAAAGAAAAAATATTAATATATTTCACTAATAATTTTATGATTTGGCAGATGGAGGATAGGGGGTCTCATCAAGAACCAGCCTACCATGATCATAAGGAAGCAAGTGAAGTGGCATTCCCATCATGGCTACCACACCAGGGATATGGTCCAACGAACAATTGAAAGAAAAAAATTAAGAAGTCCTTGGAACAGGAGGTCTCATCACGAGACGGCCTGCCCACTTTTCACTTCTTCCCGGTGAATGGCATTGTGATTTATTTGGTCACCAAGCCAGCAGAATGGCCTCCGTTATGAAATTTAACAAGCACTTCCTCAGCATAAATAAAGGACAATGGTTCCAAGGGTGAGAAAGCAACTTTTTCAAGGTTATGGATGCCTGTGGGCAACAGAGCTCTGCTAATGGTATTGAAGTCACATTTGTACACATCAATAGTAATATTAATCCCTTTTTCCTATATCTCTATCTAAATATCAAATGAAACTATGAATCCTCAACCCTTGATTTCGAACCTATTATACATGAAAATCATCATAAATCGATCACATTAGTTTGAGTGGGTAATAACGCATATGTACTTATGTTCATCTTAAGTTGTCCCTTCTCCTTATCTTCAAATCATTACAAATGTTTCTATATCTATTTACGATTTATCACACGCATCGATTTCATTCAATTCCATAATTTGATTGATTGTATCATAATTATGCCTTCTTTTTCCTACTGTACAACTGCTATGCAGTACTTTCCTCTCTTAATTGATGGTCGACGATGACCTATCATCCTTCAGGGGGGGCGCGGATGTCTCTTAATCTCTGCATGCAGATCAAATCCCTATATTTTTTTACCTGTATGCGAATCAAATCCCTACATTCCAGGGAATAACAAAAACTTAATGATATTATTCCAATTCACCATGCTGTGCTATTCCATTACAATCACTGTGTGTTTGGAAAGAAGTAACAGTGTGCAGAGATGATGGGAGGACGACCAATTCATGGTGAGCCGCAAGTGCTAGTTGTTTCTAATCTGCACGGGAGATTCTGGAAAAATTTGGATGGATTACATATTTCACGAGGCTGCAACAACCCAATGAAATAGTGGCTACCGAGTTTTTACAGAATTTGCAAGAAGGATACTCCATAGTTAGAGGAAGACAGATAGTCGTAACAGATGAAATAATTGCAGAGGTGTCTATTCTACCAATGCAAGGAACCATATGGACTCAGAAAAAGATCAGGCTTCAAGAAGCCATGAAAATCTTCTAGGATGACAAACAGACATTGGTCGTCAAAGGCAAAGGAGTTCAACCGGCATCATTGGGAGAACCATGGACGGAATTGGCCAAGATAGTGCAGGCCTATATAACATGTGATGGAAGGAAAGACGTGGTAAGACCTCGCCACCTTAAGTTATTGGCAGTATTAAAGCATAAATGCACTGTAAATTTGCCTGCATTTTTAAATTCCTTACTGCATGATGTTGCCCGTAGTATAAGAAAATTTCAGCATGCAGACATGGTGGTAAGCCATCATTGCCTAATCAGATTAATAGTGAATCGTAGTCTCACCCAACAACAGACCAGTTGGGAAGAGTTGATATTTTTGATTGATGGAGGATTAGTCTTACCTGCCCCAAAATGGAAAAGAATGGCTAGCTTAGCAGCTGAGCCATCAAATTGTAGATAGTCCTCCCGTTCTAAAAGAAGTAGGGGAATGATAGAAGGACTTCCGGGTAGCAGTAGCCAGCCCTTGGAATTACCCAGCTCAGAGGATGAACAGCCTCCACAATTGGAAGGAGAAAGTCCTCGTACTGATGAAGAAGAGGAAATTGAGGGAGAAATTTGCTACTCGGATGAAGAAAAAACGAGCCACCACACTAGTGGTGAGAAACAAACCAGTGCAGAAGAAGGAAATAATGAAGAAGAGGAAATTGAGGGAGAAATGCGTTACTCAGATGAGGAAGAAGGTAGCTACCATACCTGCGAGGAGGACGAAGATAATCACAGCAGTGAAAGAGAAGGAACAGAGCCTCCTGAAAACACTACTGCAAGTTCACCATGAAGTCCTTTACAAGAATACCAATTGGCCCAAATTCTGGCCAGTATGAGTGACTATGTGCAGCCTCATAGCCCTCTGGACCTTAATATTGATATCAGCCAATTGCAGGAGCACTTTGTTGTCAAAAAAGAAATGGTTGAAGAAATGTTGGATGAAACAACAAACCCTAACGAAGTGATGGAATCAGCTGGGGTTGCTTCCCCTGAGAAGCATGAACAAGAAAAGGAGAACACTGAAGTAGTATCCCAACCTGAAAATTCTCAGGGGATTGCAGAGTCAATTGAGCGTATAACTCCCAAAGAATTTAGCCAAGGGCATATGAACATTGAGGAAGAACCCCAAGAATAA
Source organism: Pinus albicaulis (assembly GCA_034641835.2). NCBI lineage: Eukaryota > Viridiplantae > Streptophyta > Pinopsida > Pinales > Pinaceae > Pinus > Pinus albicaulis. Next base: position 5,550,389 of record CM076583.1, on the reverse strand, counting down.
AACAGAGAAGCGAGCCCAACTGAAGGCACGGCTGATGAGGACCAAAAACCTGTTGAGCAAGTAGGTCCAGAAAAAGGAACATCCGTTCCATTAAGAAAAAGGAAGAAATTAACTGAGATTGAAAAGCTTCGGAAGGAAAAAATGAAGCTTCAAAGACTCATGGAACAACTCAGGAAAACCATTAGGGTTCTTAGAATGAAACAAATGCCCAAGCGAAACCCAAAGAGAAGAAGCATAGCCACCAAGCGAGCTTTGAAAAAGAGGAAAGTGGTCACTAAAATGAACCCCAAAGTTGCAGAAGCTAGAGCTGAGCCTAATCATGGAGATATGGAACAGCAGGAAGCTGTTCCAGAAGAATTTGTTCCAGAGGGACCCATTTCAAGTGAAAATATGCAAGCTAGCAGTCAGAATACTTTTAGTGACCCTACATTAGCCAGAATCCAAGAGGAGTTGGCACAAGCTTGATTGGAAAGGGAAAAATTGGAAGAAAACACTGTCCCTAGGAGAAGATATCAGGAGTTGTAGCAGCAGATGAAAACCATCCATGAAGCAGAGGCTAAAGCCCACGAGAAGTGTCGAAAGGTAGAGGAGAAGGCTGAAAAGGTAATGAATCAATTAAAACTAGCCCAGAATCGAATGGACACTCTCTGCTCATTGTACACCGATGTCTTAGCTTGTAGATGCCCTGCCAAGAATTATGCTTTATTTCTATTAGAAATATATTTACAGCTAAATATTAAGGCATTTAGGGCAGGAAAATCTATAGAGCTAAAAACTATAGATGATTTTGTAACATGCTGCAAACTCTATGGGGTAAAGGTACAACGCCTCTTGTGTGAGTTTAATTTTCATAATCTCATATTGGAAAATGATAGTGAGACAAATCCTAGCCCTTTTGTGGGTGATATCCAATACCAGGCGTTTATTTCCTTTGCTGTTAATTAGTTAAAATGGCTTAAAGCCTATAATGTTTTTCAAAGGCGGGAAAATGAATTAGATTTGTGGGTTAGGAGTGAACCTAAGCACCCATTACAACTATGGGCTAGGCAGAAGAATTTGATGACAAAAGAAGGTGTTATCCAAGCATTAGGGCCTGTCCATAAATCAATTATCTTAAATGGGATAGACTATTTCCTATCTATTATAAACCAGGCTTACATAGCAGCTAAGGTTCGATGGGGAATTTCCAATCGAAATGTTCAAAATAGAGAACCGTTTAACTATAAAAACTTTGGATTAGCTGCAGACGGCTTGGTTTCCTATAGCCACCTCATTTTGAGAGAAGGACCATTCTGGCTAGGGTGTAGGTTTCGAAGCCCCATTGCATGGTATCCTGCTATAGATTACAAAGCCATTTATGAACTACCTAAAGGACAGACAGAGCATGTCTTCGAAGCATTAGCTGCAATGCATGGTTTTAGGCCTTTTGATGAAAAAACTTATCCAGCTTATTCTTTAACTGCTTTGCATGTGAACTATAGTTTTCATAAGGACATGAAAAAGGGTAAGCAGGGGGGTATGTTGAGCAGTGGAAAAGGTATGAATTCACTATGTGTTTTCTCATTCTTTTACTCTAAACATAATTCTTTTTACCCTAGAAAGATGATTTATTACAAGAATTATGGTAGAATTGTAAAGATTTATGTTTATTGTAAAAATATGACTAAAGATTGCTTTTTGTTGCTAAAAACAGGAATTAGGCGAGGTGAACAGCTATATCAGAGGCGAGGCTGAGATAAATGCAACTGTTGTTCCTCCAACATTAGAACAAATCCTGCCAAGAATAAGGAAATCCGAACGCATCGCTAAGAAAAGGCAGGGGACAGCTCGGCTTCGGTCAAAGTAAATCATGTGATAACTAAAAGAAGGGAAGAAAATCCCTCGAGATCCTTCAATCCTGAGGGATCGCTGTTCAAACCTAATCTTATTCCTTGTCTTGTTCGTCAGAGTTTGATATATAAGGCAACGCCTTTAGTGATTAGGGGAGATCAGAGATCCCTGGATTCAAAACATTCTTTTGTAATAGTACGTTTTATTGACTCTTGGCTTTAGAGAGAGATCTCTGTAAAACTCTATGCTCAATTAATATAAAAGCGCGTTTCATTTCATCTTTCAAGTTTTGAAGTAACCCAGCAGTGTTTCACTGGTGCTAAGGGCCCGGCCCTAGTGGAATTACTCTGCTATTTGTATTTCTATCCTTTTTTTACTGTCATGTGATACTTGCATTTAGATTCATTATGATTACAGAGTTGTTTGGTTGTTTTTGGATTGAATTCAGATTTGCTGTGAACGTTAATCAATTGCACTGCTATTCTATCTTAGCAAGAATCGTATTTATTGTCTTATTCCTCTTGCTATATCCTATAAAGCTTTGCTGTTCTATACTTAATTCTGGTTGTTGTTCCATTGATTTATGGTTCATTCCGATTGACTGTTTCATAGTGTTGACTATCGACAAGGTTGAAGTATTAAAGAAGATTCAGTGTCTGATTGCGTTAATTTTATGTTTGCTGTTCAATTAATGTTTGTTGTTCCATTCCTGTTTGTTGTTCATTTCTTATTCATAGGGTCATATTAGCAGAGATATTGTTTATAGTTGTTTTGTACACATAGGAATTATGAGTTGTTGTTCCTTTCCAACTCTTGTTATTAGAAAAAGTTCCTTTCAGTTATTTTCATCAGCAAGTAGTTCAAGTTTGATTTCATTTTGATTGCTTAAAGGATAGGACAATCAACTATAGAGGACATTGGTTACTGCTTCCAAGTTCCCAAATTGATTGCCTTGTCTCAGTGTGATTTCAGTTGCATCGATTTCTAAGGGAATGAGTTATTGTTACTGCATCCCTAATTGATGTTTTGCAGAATGAGTAGTTAGGATTTCAGATTATTTTCATTCATGTTCCTGTAATTAGATTTCTTTACAAGCATTCGTTTACTCTTGTATCTAGAATATTGTACTACATCTTTTAGAGCATTACTCTTAGTTAATTGCAGTCTCAGACAGAGTACACTCTTGAAATAAAAAGTCGCTCCCGGATTGATAATTAATGTGAGATAAATAGGTGTTTAAAAGATACCCCCATACTTATAACAACCACTTCTATTACTTAACCTTAACTCTGTTTTATCTTCATATCTTTATTCCTAGCTATTCTTTATATGTGTATATTCTATACCTTTTATCTTTCATATTTAGGTTTATAAAAACATATTAATCATTTAATCGTTTTGTTGTACAACATTCTTGCAGCAAGCATAACCTATAATTGCTTTGATAGGAAAATGAATTAATTGTTTTATTGGCATGGTCGGGTGCAGATAGATTCCTACACTGTTGACAACCACTCGCTCCTAAACTCACGTGACAGCTCACTAGCTAATGTGGGAATCACGTTCCAATTTATCTTGTTCAGATATGGCCATCTCAAGTTGGACATGGAACGGAGGAAAGTCAGGGATATGGTCGAAGATTAGATCATCGGCCAACTATGAGATTAGCATCTTTTTATAGCCGCAGGCATATTTTGTAATGCTATTGTTATTTTTTTTTAGCCGAAAGGCTTGGATTGAAATGACTGTATGTAATTTTGTTATGGTCGCAAGCCTAAGGATTTTATAAATTGTAGAATTCAGATAGGAATTAGTTAGCAAGAAATAGCAATGTTACTGTAACTCTGGTTAAATTTTGATTTTGTTGTTTTCACCCTCGTTTTGGGTTGGACTCAAATTTATAATGTACATTTTCTGATTTGAAATTAATAAAAAGGAGTTGCGCCATGATATTTTCATCCTGTGTTTTGATTCTTTGTAACATCATGATGTTGAAGAGTTTCAGGCTATAGGGTTATCTCGAGTTGGTTAGCTAAGACCATAGCCAACCATTGCCGTTATCCCTTTGCATTTGTTCATTAAAAGGTTGTGCGTTAGTTTTTAATTTATGAAAATGTGGTTAATAACGTAACATTACTACAAGAAGTTGGTTCTATTTCATTAAGAGTCAATGTGTGACAGATCCATGGTGTGAATGTTAATTAATTTTACCTTCAGTAAATTTTTTTAAATCTTATTTTTCTTCTGCCTGGATCGTGCAAGCACGTTATTCCTGTACTAGTGCATTTACAGTCCTACAACTTGATTTTTTTGGTTCATTACAACAAAGCCTTTTCATTCCTTTATTTTACAGCGATTCGACACATTTATGCAAGTGAGTGTTCATTATCAAATAGAAGTATTTTTAATAGAAAGAGTTAAAATATTAAGGATTAAATATGCTTTGGTAATTAAAGAATGAACGTTGTTACAATGCATTGATCTGTACCCGCACTTTACACTTTTAAGGAAAGGATTAAAACTTAATTTGAATTATTAAAGTGAACCTTTCTAAGTTAAAAATATTAAAAGGTAGATCTGATTTATGTGAGCAACTATTATAGGGATAACAATGTTTTCTTATATAGTTTTTATTTTTATGAAAAGTTCCTTGATTGGAAAAATGTATGTTTTTGTCTTACAGGATTATTTTCATTTTGAGTTCATTTTATGGGTTCATTTTTCATTTCAACCTTAGTTTGGTTGAAGCATTATTTTAATTTGTGGAGCTATTTTAAGTTTTGGCTTTTCTTGCAAATTCTCTTTAACATGATTAATGCATCTTTAGTACTGCAGTGGTGAGCACTTGGTGTAGAACATAGTTACCATTTTGAGAATCAATCTCCTAATACCAGAATCAAGTTGCTCTAGTCACCTAAAGTGTGTTTATCAGTGGTTGTCAATTTGGTAATAAACTGGCGACACAGAGTTTAACCAAAAACTGCATAAATTACAGCCTAAAATTCATATTACAGTTCAATAATGCTTTTTATGGTTTCTACTTTTCGGGATGTTTCTGTTGATATATGGCACGCCATGTAATTCTTCACGGTTTAAGAGATATTCATGTTTGAAGTTTGTACCCCCAGTTAGTGGGCTAAAACCCCGGGGGGTTAGGGCATGGGTCATTGAAAAGTCATAATTAATATTTTTTAAGCTCCTAAAATCCCTCCCACGTTCACTTGTTGAAGCCCCTCTCAACCTAAGCATTTATATAAATTGTGATCCTCATTTCCTCCTT